>JAZGLO010003763.1:427500-1027500 GCA_036873155.1 Biomphalaria sudanica | reverse complement strand
AGAAGACGACATAGACTGTGTATTAAAGAAGACGACATAGACTGTGTATTGAAGAAGACGACATAGACTGTGTATTAAAGAAGACGGCATAGACTGTGTATCAAAGAAGACGACATAGACTGTGTATTAAAGAAGACGACATAGACTGTGTATTAAAGAAGACGGCATAGACTGTGTATTAAAGAAGACGACATAGACTGTGTATCAAAGAAGACGACATAGACTGTGTATTAAAGAAGACGACATAGACTGTGTATCAAAGAAGACGACATAGACTGTGTATTAAAGAAGACGACATAGACTGTGTATTAAAGAAGACGACATAGACTGTGTATTAAAGAAGACGGCATAGACTGTGTATTAAAGACGACGACATAGACTGTGTATTAAAGAAGACGACATAGACTGTGTATTAAAGAAGACGACATAGACTGTGTATTAAAGAAGACGGCATAGACTGTGTATTAAAGAAGACGACATAGACTGTGTATTAAAGAAGACGACATAGACTGTGTATTAAAGAAGACGACATAGACTGTGTATTAAAGAAGACGGCATAGACTGTGTATCAAAGAAGACGACATAGACTGTGTATTAAAGAAGACGACATAGACTGTGTATTAAAGAAGACGGCATAGACTGTGTATTAAAGAAGACTTTATAGACTGTGTTTCAAAGAAGACGACATAGACTGTGTATTAAAGAAGACGGCATAGACTGTGTATTAAAGAAGACGACATAGACTGTGTATTAAAGAAGACGACATAGACTGTGTATTAAAGAAGACGACATAGACTGTGTATTAAAGAAGACGACATAGACTGTGTATTAAAGAAGGTCACGACTGATTATGCAGAGTACGAAGACGGCCACAGTTTGAATGTAGAAATCAGTTTTAACATCTTGTGAATTAAAGTGTGCATTTATATATTTCTACCGTTAGACGGAATGCCTGTAAGTATTTGTTCATAATTTACTTTTAATATAAAACAGGATTTTAAGCTTAATTCCAATTTCTGTCGCGTTGGGAAGCGTCATGGTTGCCATAGAAGTGTAAACATGAAGTTGATTACATTCTATAAGCTTGCACAAGAGTACATTAATGAAATGGAGATAATTGAATTCCGGTAGGAGGATATCCATAAACATTCGGTTTGGATAGAAGGTCCAAAAATATCAGTCTGTTCAGTTTATAAGTTTTAAGCTTCATGCTAAATCTACTACTGCCAATTTATTATTGAATTCGGATAATAAATTGTAGTATTGCTTGATGTATAGCTTGTGTTTAGTCTGTTAAGTCTTCACCTGAACAAAGACCTTCAGCATACAGTTGGATATTGAGTCCTCAGATAGAGTTTCTATGGTACACGTCCATTACAAACTACTCAAATCCATTGTAACCATTACGTCTATAGGGTTGGTTGAATTAGCTGTCTAAAGCAACAATCTAACACAAAGACCTTATCAACAATAAAGGAGGAGTGAAAGCCTTTATAGCCTTGGTTTACATACTAGACTTGAGAAGGTTGGCCCGAATCCATTCGTTATAGAAGGCCTCAACACTGACCTGCAACGTTACAACCTGTGGGCAGTTTAGACCAATAGCTTGTTCCCACATCGGTGTTCAGGCCTTCTATAACGATTGGTCTCGATCAGATCCACTGTTAAGCTGAAAGCAATGAATAGAACTTCTTTAGCTCACACTATTTTATATTTTCATTGGTGTGTCCAAGTTTGTGATGTAACGGCGAGAAAAGGTGGGCGGATGGTTTTGGTTGTGTAGGCTAAATACATTCTGATGAGATCACGAGGTGCTCTGTCGCTCTGTCGTAGTTCACCTAAATATTTTTTTTTTGTGCGATTCGAAGAGAAAAGAACAAGCGACAGACGTGCGACAAAAAGTCGTTAAATTTTTTTAGGTAATATATCTAGTTTGAAGTATCATTTTTGGCTGGTAATTATATAGACGCTAAAAGCTGTGCATAATTAAAAATAAAAGTTATATTTAGTTCTGTTTTTAAAAAAGCTTGTTCAAGTTTCATTCAAGTTCTACATTAAGAATTAAATACGCATAGACTGGTGTAGTTATGCTGGTTGTTCAGAACTTCAAACCAACGACAGTGTATCAACCATTGGACGATGTCTTTTTGTAGGATAAAAGAAAAGTTTTCCTTTCAGACCTTTCGATCTATAGGGCAGATAATGTTCAGGTCATCTGTTTCCATGACCAACGTTTAATGAGCAGGCTGTCACGTGGCCAGCACAACGACCAACCGGCTTTACTTTCCCCAACTAAAGTCAGGTACCCATTATAGTTGGGAAGACTCGGGCGCCCTAAAAATTCCGAAATTTAAAATCCCAGTCTTCACCCAGATTGGAATCCGAGACTCCAGGTTCGGAAGCCGAACGCTTAACCACTCAGCCACCGCGCTCCCCCTTTTTGAAGGATAGATGAAACTGATTTTTGATTGTGTTTCACTCACATCCAGGCAACTAGCTTCCTGTGCTGGAAACGAATTCGCATGTCACGAGAAATGTATCCCTGCCAGCTACGTCTGCGACACAGACAGCGACTGCTCGGATGGGCTTGACGAGCAGCAGAACTGCCCAACAGACTGCACTGGACACAACCAGTTTAAGTGCCCAGTAAGACATTAGATCATTAGGAGGGACATTATAGGTCTATGTTTTTATTTCACGTGTGACAACTGCGTCAAAAACTTCTTGTCATTATTATTATTATTATTATTATTATTATTATGTTAGAAACGAATTCTTTCTCTGGCACTGCCAGGGTCGAGGTTTGTTTAAGAAAAACAAAATTCATTGTAGTCCCTTTGTCAGTGTCCGCTGGGGAATTTTCTGATACTGTCGCAGTTCTGCAGAAGTGCCGCTCTCTGACAGGCAATGACTCCTTTCGGGAATGTTGAAAGCCTTAAAGGTATCTGTGAGGTCAGTTGTTATTATCCCATTGGTTGATATAACAATGGGGGATATTGTTGTTTTAGATAACTTCCAGAAACGCTTAATCTCCAAGCCATATTTCCCATATTTTCTTCGTTTTCTATTTCAGTTTTTCTTATATTATAATTATTATAATTAGTATCATTGCTTTTGAGAAGCGCGTCTTACATTTGCCTACAACAAACTCAATGCACTCTGGTTCTATCTCCTTTCTGGACATGTGGAGAGGGTGTCTGTGAGAAAGTTGTCTTGTTGCCTTTAGACGTTCAGTAAATAGCCCACAGCTAGAGTCAAACTTACCAATGGGTCAAAGTGTTGTCTTGTTGCCTTTAGACGTTCAGTAAATAGCCCACAGCTAGAGTCAAACTAACCAATGGGTCAAAGTGTTGTTTTGTGGCCTTTAGACGTTTAGTAAATAGCCCACAGCTAGAGTCAAACTAACCAATGGGTCAAAGTGTTGTCTTGTTGCCTTTAGACGTTCGGTAAATAGCCCACAGCTAGAGTCAAACTTACCAATGGGTTAAATGGTTTAAGCACATTTCACATACAGACCACACAGTGTGCATCTCGGAAACACTTGAATCGTGAAGCCGCGAGATAGGAGTCGAGTTTTGTTAAGATTGGTTCAATTCGGTCAGGTCATTTAATTAATACAACTAGTTTGATTTAACATTTCAATTTCACGTCAATAAAGTTTTGTAATTCAACATGGAATCATTCATGTTGGACAAATAAAGTATTGGGCTTTTACTTTCTCCTCTGTTACATTCGGTAATGTGTGTGTACAATTGTAATATCATTTTTTATTGCAAATATATTATGGTTTATTGTGTATTCTTTATAGTTTATACTCTAACTTTGTTGTGGTGTACAGGACAAGTGTATCTCTTCCTTCTATACTTGCGACGCATCCAATGATTGCTCTGATGGATCAGACGAGAAAAACTGTTCTGGATCATGTCGAGGCTCTGACTTCAAGGTAGGCTAGTAACTGACTTAAAAAAAAAAGACTACTATCTAACTTCAATGTAGGCTAATATCTCACTTGAATGAAGGTTAGTATATCACTTTGATGTAGACTAGTATCTGTGTTCAATGTAGGCAAGCATTTGTCTTTTATGTAGCCAACTATCTGTCTTCAAAGTAGCCAAGTATCTGTCTTTAAAAAAGACAAGTATCTGTCTTAAATGTAGGCAAGCATTTGTCTTTTATGTAGCCAAGTATCTGTCTTCAAAGTAGACTAGTATCTGCCTTCAATGTAGGCAAGCATTTATCTTTATGTAGCCAAGTATCAAGGGGCTTAGCTATGAATTTTCCATCATTTGGGGGCCTGTGGGGCTTGTCCTCTTTTGGAGCCCCTGTATTTTTGAGTAATATTTAATATTTTATGTAAAAAACACTAATTTGGGCCCCCCTATGTGGGGGCCCGGGGGGATTTCAAATTCTCCGCCCTCCTCCCCCTACCATATCTACGCCCCTGCAAGTATCTGTCTTCAAAGTAGACTAGTATCTATCTTCAATGTCTCAAAAATAGTATTTCAATAAAATGTATAGTTCAATTTAAATTTGTGACCACGGCAAACAAGAATATAAATTATAATTAAATATAATAAGAGCATTAAAAAAACAACACCTTTTTATTACAATTTCTCTATTTAGCTTGCACATTCGTAGGAAATGACATCTGCATAAGTCACAGCTGGGTCATTTTAACAATGAAATCAAAGAAGCAACATAAAAAGTTGTGTTTTTTTTAAAAAGAAAATTCCTTCTTTATAGGCCTACAGCTGGCCAGCTTTTGTAAGAGCGATTATTTCGCTCTTAATAACTAATGAATGAAAGATTTAAAAATAAAGCGACATTTTTTTTTACTCCACTCCTATTTCCCTCGCCTTAAAAAACTGTATACATCTACTCAAGAGTAAATACAATTCTAATGATAAGCCAAAAGATCCAGACTGAACGTCATTTTGTCTATTAAACACTGAAATGTCTACGGCCTACAAGCGGGAATACCCGATGCCTGTTTAAAAAAAAAAAAAAAAGAATTTCTTGACCAAATTTAATTTTAGAAGATAATACTTCAAAAGCGTATAACGGTCCAACTGTTAATGTTGCTTCTATGATTTCACTGGGCAGATAGCAATGCGTCATTGCTAAAATGACCCACTGTCCATAAGCTTTAGTATACCAAATGTTACTGAATTTTGAGAAACTTGGGTTTAAAAAAATAATTTGACCTGGCCCTAGAAACAAAAACGTTGGCCAGCCCTGTTCTAATCTAGACTGTAATGTTCTTGTATCCAGTGTGGCAATGGCGCCTGCATAAGTCACAGCTGGATCTGTGACGGCGATGAAGATTGCGGAGATCATACAGACGAGGCCAACTGTGGTGGAACATGCAGGAATGGCTACTTCCACGTGAGTGGTTTCTTACAAATATGTACTCACTTTAACTCAAGCCTCCTGCCACTTCTAAGCCACGACACACAAGCACACACACATACTAACACATACACACACACACACACTTGAAGACATACACACAAGGTTAACCCCTACATTACTACGATGGGCTGGGCCTTTTGATTTCTGGCGCCATAAACATTGATCCACTTAACATGAAACTGTAACTAGCAATGTTCTTTTGTAATAAGTCTAGTTTGAATGTAGGGTGTAGAATTAGCTTCATCTTTTTTTTTACCACATTCACTTTGAAATGTGTTTTTGACACAAAGTTTTAAACTTTATTATGAAAAACAAGCAAAAGAAAAAAGAATACTTTTTAAAAACATAGCTTATTTTAATGAAAGAACCACTAATTACTGCCATTTGTATGAAAATTCCAGGGTTTATCTCCCTTTCTGCTATAAAAAACAAAATTAGTACAAAATGATAAACTATTTGCTTAATTTTTTTTTTATTGATTCGTTTATTATCATGGACTTTTTATTTCTACTTGATCTGTGAGTGGCAAGCGGAGAAAAAACGTGACCAAGCGTATTAAATTCATACATACATCCAATCTCTCATAAAGTAGCATTTATTTCTTTTACTGTCATATCAAACAAAATAAGTGGTCACCAATAATTAATTAACTAATTGCTTGTTTTGTTTTTTTATTGAATTATGTCTGGTCATGTTTAATGAATAGTTCAAAGTTTTGACTTGATCCGAGAATGGGAAATGGGAGAAAAAAATATGTTTAACATTTTCCAGACAGACAGACAGACAGACAGAGTGAATTGATATATAAGCTTTGTAATAATAGTACATACAGATTTACGATGACTTTCTTTTGTTTCAAGTAGCTAATCGAGCAAAGAATGATAGCTGCGCTTTGTTAATACTAGTAGTTTCTCCCCTTAAAGGCGGCATTAATGCAAAATTTATTGTTATTATTAAGATAACTAAATGTTTGGTTTCAATATTTAGCATAATTAAGGACAGGGAATGATGGGAATAAATCTTTCTGCGATTAAAAAACATTTACGTTCCTTTGGATCATTATCTTATTTGATTTTATATTGTTGTATCTTCCTCTCATCATTAATCTATTTTTATCTTTTTTAGGCTCTATCATTTCTTTAATCTTTTTATTATCTTTTATTTCATTTAATCTTATCTTTTATCTTATCTTATCTTTTATCTTATCTTATGCTTATCTTACGAAGCATCGTTTTCACAAAGAGTAGATCTAGAACTTATTCGACCATTGCGTATGACGTGGAAGAGGAAAATACTTTCTAGGGGGGGGGGGAGGAGGGTTCATGAGTGCAAATTAAAACATTATTCAACTATTAAAGCAAGACTCTTGCTTCTCTTCAGTGCGCCAGCGGAGCGTGTATCACCCAGACCTGGGTGTGTGATGGAGACAACGATTGCCATGACAACTCTGACGAACAAGGTTGCCCCGCTAGAACCTGTTCCCCCTTACAGTTTACGTGCACCAATCAGAGGTGCATTCCTGCTGGATATAAGGTAAGTTTATGTGCATTGCATAAAATACAAGTTAGGTTTAGGTGCATTACCAATGATACAAGTTAGATTTAAGTACAATGCTTACGACTCAAGGTAGGTTAAACTAGGCTTAAGTGCTTTACCGAGAATACAAAGCTGGTTTAGGTGCATTACCCATGATGCAAGGTATGTTTAGGTACAATACTTATGATTCGAGGTAGATTAAGGTGCTTTGCCCAGGATACAAAGTAGCTTTAGGTACAATACTTACTATTCAATGTAGGTTTTGGTGCATCACCCATGATACAAAATGGGTCTAGGCGCATTACCCAGGATACAAAATGGGTCTAGGTGCATCACCCATGATACAAAATGAGTCTAGATGCATTACCCAGGATATATTTTTGGTCTAGGTGCAGGTCATTGTCTGATATGAGCATTACTCGCTAGGATCAGAGAAAAACTTCGGTCCCAGATGTCCGCCACTGCCAAGAGGGCTTCAAAGCGTCCTAGCATATTCAAGTTGTACACTGCATCAAAACGTCCTAGCATATTCCATAGCACATTCAAGTTGTACACTGCATCAAAACGTCCTAGCATATTCCATAGCACATTCAAGTTGTACACTGCATCAAAACGTCCTAGCACATTTAAGATGTACACTGCATCAAAACGTCCTAGCACATTCAAGTTGTACACTGCATCAAAACGTCCTAGCATATTCCATAGCACATTCAAGTTGTACACTGCATCAAAACGTCCTAGCACATTTAAGATGTACACTGCATCAAAACGTCCTAGCACATTCAAGTTGTACACTGCATCAAAACGTCCTAGCACATTCAAGTTGTACACTGCATCAAAACGTCCTAGCACATTCAAGTTGTACACTGCATCAAAACATCCTAGCATAGTCAAGTTGTACACTGCATCACAACGTCCTAGCATAGTCAATTTGTACACTGCATCAAAACGTCCTAGCATATTCAAATTGAACACCGCATCAAAACGTCCTAGCATATTCAAATTGTACACTGCATCAAAACGTCCTAGCATATTCAAATTGTACACTGCATCAAAACGTCCTGGCACATTCAAGTTGTACACTGCATCACAACGACCTAGCATAGTCAATTTGTACACTGCATCAAAACGTCCTAGCATATTCAAGTTGTACACTGCATCAAAACGTTCTAGCATATTCAAGTTGTACACTGCATCAAAACGACCTTGCATTTTTAAGTTGTACACTGCATCAAAACGTCCTAGCATATTCAAGTTGTACACTGCATCAAAACGTCCTAGCATATTCAAGTTGTACACTGCATCAAAACGTTCTAGCATATTCAAGTTGTACACTGCATCACAACGTCCTAGCATATTCCCTAGCACATTCAAGTTGTACACTGCATCAAAACATCCTAGCATAGTCAAGTTGTACACTGCATCAAAACGTCCTAGCATATTCAAGTTGTACACTGCATCAAAACGTCCTAGCATATTCCCTAGCATATTCAAGTTGTACACTGCATCAAAACGTCCTAGCACATTCAAGTTGTACACTGCATCAAAACGTCCTAGCACATTCAAGTTGTACACTGCATCAAAACGTCCTAGCACATTCAAGTTGTACACTGCATCAAAACGTCCTAGCACATTCAAGTTGTACACTGCATCAAAACGTCCTAGCACATTCAAGTTGTACACTGCATCAAAACGTCCTAGCACATTCAAGTTGTACACTGCATCAAAACGTCCTAGCACATTCAAGTTGTACACTGCATCAAAACGTCCTAGCACATTCAGGTTGTTAACTGCATACACCGTAGACAGTCTTATTGAGAACGAGTTTTACACTTTAAAGAACGTGTTAACATTGTTTAGGTTTGCCTACAGGCGAATGGAAATAGTGTTCAAAGAAACGTATGTTAATAAAAGTAAATACTTAATAACATCACAATTTGTCTGTAGCACTACAGTAATTTCGTAAAATTGATAAGTATGGACCAGTGGCGAAACTAGGGTGGAGGGATTGGGGGAAATTGAAAATCCCTCCGGGCCCCCACGTAAAAGGGGGGGGGGGCTCAAATGAGTGTTCAAAACTTTTTTTTTACATTAAATATAAAGCCATTATCTCATGTCATGATGTCGAATGTCAAAATACAGGAGTCCCCAAAGAAGTCAAGCCCCCCCCCCCCAACATGATGGCGAATTCCTAGCTACGCCACTGGTATGGACATATTGACCGATTCATCTGTCAAAACTAGAAAAGATGCTATTGTAATCTGACTTACATTCAAGTCTTAGTTCTAAAGTTCTTACCCAAATAACGTGGTCGTTTAAGGAGTCACCTATGAGTTTGGTGTAAAACACAATCTTTTATTTAAAAAAAAAAATCAACATTGAATTAGGAGCTTTACCTCGGATACAAAGTCGGTATCCTATATATTTGTGGGACGAATCATGGAATTATTTAAACTCCTTTTTTTTTTAAAATCCCCTGCCTGCTCTTTAAATGGGGATCTCACGATGTAGCGAATCCAATAAAATGTTGAACTTGTATGTACTTCTTTTAAAACCTCATGATATGTCTAGATTTATGTTATCTGCTCTTTAATGTAGTTACGCATATAAGATTCACGTTAGAAAAATTACTATTCCAAAACAAACAAAAAATAATATACATAGAGGATCCGCTATTAACGTTTTATTTCTATCGATACGTCTGTACTCACCCACTTCTGTGTGCATCTTGGGATTTGCAGGTCATGAATAAAAAAAAAATCATGATATTTCACTTAAAATCAATGGATGTTTAAGTACTAAACAATGGGATAATATAAATATCCAAATTCTATAGATGGCTTCTAAAACTAAAAATATGTGAAGATTAAGTTTGAAATATATTTCTTACTACATAGTGGTCATATGCAGCGATGAATTCTATTCAATTGTTGTACATACGAATGATCCAATATTATATGACAGTTACAATCTGATCGAAGCGACCCTCCCTAAACCTTTATGCCCCTCAAGGATTTACAATCCATGAGTCCAAAAACATTAGATCTTACTAAAAAGCAATAGGTATTTCATTATTTAACGATTGAATAATACAAATATTAAAATAGTATAAAGCTTTTTTAAAACTTAATTCCATGATATAGCTAATTTAATTTATACGCTCTCAATTGCTGATAGTGTGTTTTGCTTTTAAATAATTATTACAGTACGATAGAGGTACTCTCATAACACGAATAATTCACAGGATTGTCAGGATGTGTCATTAACATCACAAGTGTAATGACAATCAGATTTCTTCATTGTCTGTATCGGGATGACAATATATCAATTTGTTTTTATGAGAGTGAATTTTATTGTAAGTGAATAGCTTCACTTTTGTCACACGATAAGAGGTTTTAGTTTTAGAATCATATTTAAAAGAAACTTTAGACCTCTATAAAATAACATCTGGGCTTAAAAATGCAGAACCTTTTCTGGGCTTTTTTAAATACCACATTATAGCAAGCAAAGCATATTCTATAATCATACCAACGCGAAAGGAAAGAACAGATGCAATGATTTCTCTGACCTAAAGAAGCATAACACATGATATGATCACGCTAACATAAAGGGGCGTAGCTAGAAATTTGCCATCATTTGGGGGACGGGGGAAGGACTAGACCAGCGGTTCTCAACCTTTTAAGCTCGGCGACCCCTTATTACAACCGCCCCACTCTGTCGCGACCCCTTCCCCAGCACACACATACACAATAGAAGAATAGACAAATGCAATCCATTTTTTTCGATGGTCTTTGGCGACCCCTGGCAAATCGTCAATCGACCCCAAAGAACGGCCCCGACCCACAGGTTGAGAACCCCTGGACTAGAACTTTTTGGGGTCCTGCGCTTTGCGTAATATTTAATATTTTAAGTAAAAAAACACTCTAATTTGGGTCCCAGGGGGATTTTCAAATTCTCATCCATCCTCGCCCCACCCTAGCTACGCCACAAGCTATGCCAAGTCTACCTAAAGGGGAGACCACATGCTATGAAAGTCTACATAAAGGGGAGACCACATGCGATGACAGGTCTATATAAAGGGGAGACAACAGGCTATGACAAGTCTACCTAAAGAGGAGACCACATGATATGACAAGTTTACATAAAGAGGAGACCACAGGCTATGACAAGTCTACCTAAAGAGGAGACCACATGCTATGACAAGTCTACCTAAAGGGGAGACCACATGCTTTGACAAGTCTACATAAAGGGGAGACCACATGTTATGACAAGTCTACATAAAGGGGAGACCACATGCTATGACAAGTCTACATAAAGGGGAGACCACATGCTATGACAAGTCTACCTAAAGGGGAGACCACATGCTTTGACAAGTCTACATAAAGGGGAGACCACATGCTATGACAAGTCTACATAAAGGGGAGACCTCATGCTATGATAACTCGAACGTTAAGGGATTATAACTAATTCTATGGATATATGCATCCTCTCTAAAGCATCACAACACTCCAACTGTAATTCTAACATAAAGGGTGATAATACATACTCTAACATAAAGGGGCACAACACATAATATGGTCGCCCAAACATAACGCTACGATTCTCTCTCCTATTCCGGCCTTCTGTAAACACTGCTAAACACAAGACAATACATCAATACATCAAGAACTTGACAACAAGAGCTCCACAATATCGGGTACTTTAATAATGAGTGAATAAGTAGATAACAGCCAATACTAGACAATTGGCATCAAACACATCAACAACCAAAATGTCACTCTGTACAGCACCGTACTAAACTCTACTGTCTCTCTTTCTGGACTTGTACATTAACACCTGAGGACTCAACCAGGACCGACTTCATGGCCGACTAACAGTCCCGGTCTCGACGCTCTTCGGTCTTGAACTGCCGCTTTTCTACACACTGTGTCTGGTCTGCCCAGGCTTATGATCAGATGACCATCACACGGGCGCAATTCACGTGCAAAGTTCATGCCAGTACTATCCCTTGCCTTTCAATATAGCACGCTAAACTGTATTACTGGCCTGTGTCACATATGTCAGCTGATCACACACAGTTAATCCTTTTGCGTCGCGAATAGGGTTATAACAATAATGAGGCATATTAACACATGCAATGCAACTTCCAGCTTAAAGGGAGACTACACGTACTAAGATCCCACCAACGCAAAGAGAAATAACACGTAATTTAACAACATATCAATAATAGCTCATATTTTCTTTTGACCTCTCAGTGTGATCAAGACAATGACTGCGGCGACAACAGTGACGAGATCGACTGCACGTGTGCTCCGGATCACTTCAAGTGCCCCCACGGCAAGTGCATCCCCAACAGTTACCTGTGCGACGGCGACAACGACTGCGGGGATCTGTCTGACGAAGACAACTGCCCCACCATCCACCCCGGGGTCTGCATCGACCAGCTGACCTTCGAAGACTGCTACCGCATGAACATCTCCACCTACCCTATCTGCCAGTATTACGCTGACGCCCACAGGTACTGCAGGAAGTTTTGCGGCGTCTGCAACACGTAACTTTTAGGGCCGTGTGCAAAAGCGTCAGGTCAGGGACTGTGTGGGCCGTGTGCACAATTGTCATGCTGAAATGCGCAAATTTTGTGAGCGTCTTATAGATATTGACATAGCTTTAGTTAATTAGTCTTTTACAGTCATATAATAATGATTCAATGCTCAAATAAATTGTGTGCCAATAAAATTTGTATTTTAAGTCTTTTAAACCTTTTTTTTTCTTTTAGTTCAAGATCTTTATAATTTATATTACTGGCAAATAAAAGTTATTTAAACCTAATTTATAGCGGATCTTAAGGTGGAGAAAGGAAGTACTGCATTTTGTTTGGAATTTGATTAGGAAAAGTCGTTCGAACACAAAAACACACGTTTCCCTAAACCTTTCTTTTTTCAGTAAATTTAATTTGAAATAAAAATTCTTACTTTGGCAAAATAAGCCAACTACCATTGCATACCATAAGATGGAAGATTAAGAAAGAATTCACAAATAAAACGAGACATTAGCTCGATAGGGAAGCAAACTAAACCCCCGCTGGGGTGCCCAGGGACCGATTCCATTGCACTCTCGGGGATGAAAGAATGTCCCAAACAAACAGGTCACTATCCACATGCCGTTCCTCAAAGGACCGTTTTTATGGCGGGCACCTGCACGTCTCACCTGGTCGAGCCACTGGAAATAGGGATGTAAAAAATGTGCATTTGCTTGGATTTTTTCGAGATTAAAGTTTGTTTTAAACGGGGAGATGAGGCAAACTTTCATAGGTCTAGAGCTCCAAATTTTAACAAAAACAAAGAAGCAGAGTAAGATAAATGAACATGCTATTGTTGAGTGTACATGCTATTGTCGAGTGTACATGCTATTTTGTTGAGTGTATATTCTATTGTTGAGTGTACATTCTATTGTTGAGTGTACATTCTATTGATGAGTGTACATTCTATTGTCGAGTGCACATGCTATTGTCGAGTGTAAATGCTATTGTCGAGTGTACATGCTATTTTGTCGAGTGTACATGCTATTGTCGAGTGTACATGCTATTGTCGAGTGTACATGCTATTTTGTTGAGTGTACATTCTATTGTCGAGTGTACATGCTATTGTCGAGTGTACATGCTATTTTGTTGAGTGTTCATGCTATTGTTGAGTGTGCATTCTATTCTTGAGTGCCCATGCTATGATTGAGTGTACATGCTATTGTTGAGTGTACATGCTATTGTTCAGTGTGTAATGTTCTTGCTATTGTTGATACCTAAAGTAAAAGTTTTTTTTTTTTTTGTCGTCAATTAAAGTGCATGCTATCGGAAAATTCATGACAAGATAATCGATGTCAAGGCTTTTGCAAAAGATACAATTAATTCAACTATTGAAAAAGATAATTAGTTAAATGAAAATAAGTTTTAAAATGTTCAAAGGGAAACAATTCTATATTAATGATCTGTATCCCATTGCCTCCTATTAATGATTACGTTCTTGCTTTCTCGAGTACAGAATTAGAATTGGCTGAGTTTACGTCCATTTCACTAGTGTGCTTCTATTCGCCTTACCACCGCTAGCTAGAAGCCAATTTGTTTTTAAATCAGTTTTCAATCATAGAGTAATTGTTTATCTTCTCTACATATGCCGCACTTTTTATTGCTTAAAATATAAGACTTAAAAGTATTAGTATGTAGTGCTAAAAAAGGTGAACACAAATTAGCATATACCTTTCATAAACTTTATGAAAAAAAAAAATTAACTTATCAACACTCTCTTCATTTGGTACACCAGATACACCAAAACAACAGGCGGGCTTATAATTATTCCGCAAGAAATTAAAATCTCTAATTGCTGTTGCCCTTGAGAGTAAAAGCTGCTGAGATTTTTGCTTTGGAAGACAACTGGGTTAGGGTTAGTTTCTCGATATTTTGAATCAACAATGAGACATAGCTGCATGGACAAATGTATTTTTCAGTTGAGTAAAAGGATCACATCAAAATAATAGATCTAGTAACAAGAAACACAAAGGTACTGGTTGGATAGCATGCAATCTGCAGATTGACTCCACGCGATAGGAGTGGGGAGCATTGGTTGCGCTTACCATTATGAAATTTTTGAAGGGCCAAAAAAAGTGAAAGTTTGTAAAGTAGACTATCCCTTTTAGACCTTGATATCTATGGGTCAGATGATGTAAAGGACATCTGTTTATGTGACCCACGGTTAACTAGGGTGTCATGTAGCCAGCACAACGACATACAGCCATTACCTCTCCCCACCTAATGTCAGGTACCCATTAGAGCTGGATGGACTCAGAGGGCCCCTAGGATCCCGAAATCAAAAATCTTTTTAATTTAAAAGTTCTTTTTGTTTTTCTCAGTACTCTGTGGCATTTTACGTCTCGAGAGACGATCTTTTCCCTTTGCAACTTCTTGTGTGACTAAATAGGCCAATCCTTGATACACAGCTGCGATCGCAGGTTGGGCATATATAATTCACCAGGCGCCGTTGCATTTTCACCCTTCCTTCTGCTTCTGTTCTGTATGACATCTGCAATCTTTGACCCTTCCTTTATGCTCTCTCTCCATGAGGATCTGTCCAGTGCCACCTCTTCCCAGTTGCCAGTGTCGATTTTGAAGAGCTTCATGTCGCGTTTGCATACATCCGTATAACGTAAAAGTGGGCGACCAGCGGCTCTCCTGCCTTCTATTAGATCGCCATATAGGATGTCCTGTGGAAGTCGACCTACTGGCATTCTACGAATGTGGCCAAGCCAGCCAAGGCGTCTGCTGCTGATAACAGAGCGGATGTCCTGGCACCCTGCTCTATGTAGCACTTCCTCACTAGTTATCTTATCTTGCCACCTTATTTTAAAGATCCGCCTTAGGCATCGGAGGTGGAAAACATTCAGCTTTTTTTCCTGCCATGAGTAGGTTGACCATGTTTCACTTCCGTACAGCAAGGTGCTCAACACACAGGTCTCAGTACTACACTGTAAGAAATGTAGCAGCAATTACATTTTGTAGGTATTGCTATTGAAAAGCAGCGGACGAACAAATAAGTTCCTAAACTACTCATTCCCAATCAAAGTGTTTTTCTAAACAGTCAGTGGCTGCAGTACCTCCCTTCTAATATCATATTAAGTAAAAAAAAATAAAAAAATTCTTAACAATTTAATATTTGTGCCAAGCTGAAGAGATAATCGGAATCGTGTCGAATACATGAATTAACGAAATCGCCCACCACTCCCAAAAACACGTCAATTGCCTATCGTAGATATAAAACCAGATCTAGAACAAATTGTCTGTAAAGGATCTGAGAAAAGAAACAGATGTTTCGAAAGCTAAGTCCTTAGAGCACACAGGAGTATGTGGATCTAAAAGTTGATCTAATTTGTCTGTAAGATGAAAAGAGACTTTATTTCAACACACATCTTTTCGCACAAGTTTATTTTTAAAAAATCACTTTGAAGTTATGTCGATGTGTTATTATATGTCACCGTGATCTTTTTAATCTTTCTCATAAGATACAGCCTCCTCTTCTCCTTCTAGTATTTCTCCATTCACTCTCCCAACTTTTTATAGGAAACAGAAAATAAAACTTACATCCAACCAGACAGAAATGATTTTCTTCACAAGCGTAATGTACCTCATTCATCAATCGTAAACAAGCAACATTAAGCCACGTGATTCTCTATCTCTTCTATACAAATTACGTAATACACACAGGCTATCACAGGCTTTTTTTCTCGTTCTTTATCAATATTATTACTTGGCTAAATGTTGTTTGTTTACGATTGGTGAATGAGGTCCATTGAACACATTAATTATTAAACGTCACTCCCTTCCAATTTTAACACATTCTGTCTGATACAAATCTTGTAGACGTTCTTTCTTCCGCTTCACATTCTTGAATCAAGATGAAACTTTGGCTCAATTCTTAATTTTCAATGACAACTCATGAATCAATTTAAAAAAAAAAACAATTAATAAATCAATATGTGTTAATTAATAAAATTGAGTTTCTTTTTTATCCAGAAGATGGGAAATAAAACTTGCAATATTGACAAAGATATGACAGTAATTGTGCGGTTCTTTCCCTTACATAACATTTAAATATTTTTTTTAGTATTATTAATTTTTTTGCTTGTTATCCTTTCGCAATTACCTATAGTCACAAGTCGGCCTCATGGGATCTCAAATCATGGTGAGTAATTTCTCTTGCAGCTTTAATATTTCCAGAGCGACAAAATTATTTTTAGCGCTGGAGGACAAAAAGTAGGACAAACCCAGGACAGAAAAAAAAGACTTTAAAAAAACTAGTTTTACAATGTATTTGATAAAAGATGGCACATCGATTCACACATTATTCAAATCACAAACATCAATCACAGACAGCTCCAACACATTGACTCTCCCAAAAATCAACACACACAATATTCCTGGCGCTCTTTCCCTAGCTACACATCATCAACACAAAAGAAACATTTAATTAGGTCATCCTATTCCGTGCATAGCACACTGGAGGCTAACGAAGACAGTGTCTTATCCTCTAAATCGGTGTTTCCCAAACTGCGTTCCGCGGAACCCCTGCGTTCCGCGAGGCCAGAGTACGTGTTCCGCGAACAACTGGGATAATTAACTAGTAGGCCAGTACGTGAATTAATATTTCTAAAAAAAAAATAAATAAGAAAAGTGTTCCGCTAAAGACTCGGCGTTAAGGAAATAGTTTGGGAACCACTACTCTAATAAGCCAAACGTTGTTCCATGTATCCTCTTATCTCTGTACTGACGACAGTACTAATGTAAACCGACTGCTATCATCCACGCTGAGCACATATCTATAGATAATGATACAAGTCATTTTTTTCATTCAGTGTCGCTGGAAGACCTAAGTCTAGGGAAGTAAGTAAGATCTAGATCAGTGTCGCTGGAAGACCTAAGTCTAAGGAAGGAAGTAAGATCTAGATCAGTGTCGCTGGAAGACCTAAGTCTAAGGAAGGAAGTAAGATCTAGATCAGTGTCGCTGGAAGACCTAAGTCTAAGGAAGTAAGTAAGATCTAGATCAGTGCCGCCCAACTTATTTCGGCCTGGTCACGTGGTCTTACAGATTTTCGACACCCATGTCACGGGGCCCTATTCAATTTTTTTTCTTCCATTTTTATTTTAAATGCCCCGTGGGCACAGCTTTCGAGGGGCCCAATAACATCGGCGGACACAAGGGCCGGGCAAATGCCCAGTGGGCCTGTGTACCGCCTCCGAATGAGCCGTTTTCCGTGACATTAAGCCCTATAAAGATTATAATATTATCTCATAAAGGAGTCCCATTGCGTCAGAGGCGCAGTGAACAAAACGTGAAGCCGGGCAGGTTTGGTGTTGGCACCCCCCCCCATCCCATCTTCCATGAACATAGAAATATAGGCTGCGTGCTTCCCCCTCTCCCCCCCCCCCCTCACCACACCTCTGCATGGCGTACGATGATTTGCATTCATTAAATTACATGTATTAGAATGCTTCAACACTTGTTTTTGAAGATACTGACACATATAGGAGGGTTTTGTCACACTTACCTAGGGGAGTGGTGCTACCCAGCGGCGTAGCAGTCATGGCGCTAAGGGGGGTTCATTACATTGATACAAAGATCCATAGAGGCCCTAGTAAGGAAACAACAATGTTACGACCAGGGCCGGACCTAGGCCAATGCAACCAATGCGCCTTCAGTGGGCCCCACACTTTCATAGGCTCATGCAAATTCTGGGTGTAAATTATTAAACTAAACCATTATAACTGAAAATCTCCTAAAATTGCAAAATATCCACACACAAAAAATCCTGGTAATCCCCTGACAAACTCTTTAAAAATCTCCTGAAAAATCGACAAAATTGTTATATGGAAAACACCAATCCTACAGAAGTTTAAAAAACAACAACAACTGCATTGTCAGCTTTTATATAATAAAAATGTAATAATAGGGCGAATTTAAACCAAAATAATAGTTTATTTAGTAAAATAGGAATAAAATGCAAAGACGAATTTATTATCAAATACAACATCTCAATTTTCTCTTATTATCCTTATTTGGGGAGGAGTGGAGAGAGAAAGAAGGGGGTATCTGTGTGAATATTACGTGATCGCTTTTAAGAACATTTTCTAAAAAAAAAAAAAAAAAAAAAAAGGTATAAAACTCGATTGTTCAAGCCTCCTCAAGAGAATGCACTGACCACAATGCACGCGGAGGGCGTATGAAGAGAGAATATTTTATAGTTTATCTATTTTAAGTTTAAAACTTTTATTCCACGACCCAATTCTCAACACAAAGTATAAATGGGACTTACTTATACCACCACATCTGTCGAGTACAATTTCTTTCCCTTGTTCGACACCGAACAAAGTAATTAATTACCAATAGTTAATTAACTCATTGGTTAATTTTTAAAATTGATTCTTATTTCGTCATGTGCAAGAAATAAATGTGCAAAATTTCAACTAGATCCGAGATTGGGTGTGCGAGAATTAACGTGTAGAAAACATTTTACCGGACAGACAGACAAACAGACAGAAAGAGTGAGTTGACATAAGCTTTTTTGTTTTAAATGTGGAATATAAGCATGACATATATATGTTTATGTAAAGAACTTTTTACGTGAAGTTCCATTTTCAAATGTTATGCTCTTATTCCATTGGAAAATCAAATGATTTTAAATTCATATAACCCGGGCCGGCCTTACCCCCCCCGATTTGACCGATCGCTCCAAATTGTGCTTCCCCGCTCCTGACATGGGCCCGAAATTTAAACTGTGACATATCACTATCGGCCATAGCTCTTGTCATAGACTCTAAAAGAAGTAGGAGTTTAAAAGGGGTTAATATATTGACTGTATTGTATGATTGAGGTAACTTAAATTAACTCGCCAGAGTCTATTTCATTTAAGTTGTTTCCTATGCATGTTGTATAATAAATGTTAATATAACGATCTAGCTAATAGTATTAGTTGTTATTGTAAAAAAAATAAATTTGAAGAGGTTCCTCGCAAGCATCCATTCAATGGAGCCCCTCAATTTGTAGATTAAATGAATGTTTGACCTGTCAAGATGGCCAGATGGTGGATTTTAAATATGAACATCAACGGAATATAATTGTTAACAGGGGGAGGGGGGACTAAAGCTTGTCCAGTTTGCTTCACTTCAAATCGTTTATTGCGCCCTAAATTAACTTGACCTGATGTCGAGGTGTTGATTTCATATCCATAAAATTATATGACCTAAACCCAATCGATACTATTGACCTAACCCAATCGATACTATTGACCTAACCCAATCGATACTATTGACCTAACCCAATCGATACTTTTGACCTAACCCAATCGATACTATTGACCTAACCCAATCGATACTATTGACCTAACCCAATCGATACTATTGACCTAACCCAATCGATACTATTGACCTAACCCAATCGATACTATTGACCTAAACCAATCGATACTATTGACCTAACCCAATCGATACTATTGACCTAACCCAATCGATACTATTGACCTAACCCAATCGATACTATTGTCTCCGCTACCGTCTTTCTTCTGTGCGATTCGATTTTTTTTCCCTTCTTCTGGAAGCGCTAACATGTGCCCATAAATAACATAAGCTAAAACGTGTGTTTAATCACACAGTGATTAAGAAACAAAACTGCTTTTAATGCATGTGCATATTCCAAATTGAAATACTTAGCTTTACAGACCAAGATGATTTGCTTGTATTGGAGAGTCCCTTCTAAGATCGAAAATTACAAATAGCTAGCTTGTATCTATTTTAAATGTTATGTGATTGTTTTTCTGTAGTTTTTAGCTCTGCAACATTAAGATTACACAACAACTCTCAAGGTTTAGAATTAAATGAAGCAAGTGAAGTTTTGGCTAGCCTCTACTGTTTAAACTATGAATGTTTTACTAGAAGACTCCACTTATGTTGTAGAATATGTTATATACCATAAGTACATATCGATCCCTACTATATGATCAAATATTATAACTAAATATTATTTCTGTTGTTTTTTTTCCGTAATTTTCTAAGGATAAAAAATGTTATCCTTTCAGAACTATGCGGTCTTCAGGGCAAATGATGGGAAAATCATTTGTTTCTGCGGCCCACATTTTTTCCCAACTAGTGTCAGGAGGGTTTGATGGACCCAGAGGCGCCCTAAATATCCCGAAAGGAAAAATCAGTCTTCTCGAGGATTTGAACCGGGGACACTCCGTTTCGGAAGCCAAGCGCTTTACCACTCAGGCACCGCACCTCCTAATTTCCTAAGAATACTTATATATTTGTTCATTAGATACACAAGAAAGAGAGTATTTTGCCTCTGTACTGGGGCGGACATGCAAAAGGGATATTGCTACTACTCAGTAATAAGAGAAATACAAGATAATCGTTAGTTCCCCTGTGTCCTATCTATGGAACTCTGCTCATTAACGAAAAATAAAAGATAAATAATGAATAATTCAATCTTTAACAAAGTAATATTACTGAAATGGATAATTTCAGATCGAAAGGATAATGAAAAATTGTCAAATAAAATATTCCAATTTTTTATCCTGACGAAAGTTTTGGTCTAAGACTAAGACTGCTTTATTTATCCTTACGGAAATTTGTGCATATTCCATATTGAAATACATTGAAATGTGGTAAGAGAATCAATAGAAGTTTGAATATAAAAGAGATCTTACACCAGAAAATTTTCTCAGTGTGCTAGATTACATTCTACTGCACACAAAAAGTCATAAACATTCCTTACACCATACGGACATCGTCACAGGAGCAAAACATTAGTCCACATTACACAAACACATTCACACACAGACACGCACACTAAAATGTACAACCAATCCCAGGATTCCCACCGACTTATGACGTATTTCCGTCTGGCTCCCAGAAACGTGTTGACCTCTGTATTGGCAGACATGTCTGTCCCCCTAACCTATTCCATGTCTGGGCATACAACTAAAATCGCACCGCAGTAACTTTGGGTGGTCAAGACTACAGACCAGATGGCGTGGTCGCCTTCATTATGTAATGGAATGTAAATTAAAATTTAAAATAAGTAAATTATATAAAAATACATTTTTATGAAGACAACTCTACCCTTACGAAGCTGATGAATTTTGCTCATAATAACTAATAAATGATGGTTAAAATGTTATTTTTTTAAGCTGTATTTATAAATTGTATAATCATTATAAAACTTAGAGTGTGTATTACTAACCTAGTGGATTGGATTTATATATATATATATACGTCAAACTTAGCTAAAGTTCCTTTCATGTTTTTCTCTTTCGCCACGAAAATAAAAGTGGCCTAGATTTGAGAAAATGAGTTTACATTCGTATCAAATAACCCGATTGGTTAAAAGCTTCTTTAAGAGATAAATTTAGCTTTTAAAATGAAAGAAACGCGAGATGAATGGGATATCAAGTAAAATTAAAACGGGTTTACCCGATTTGTTAAACGAATGGGATTATAAAGTAGCCTACGTCAGAACTTCTAAATTTGCAGACATAAGAAACGAATTTATGTAAAAATGTTTCTGAAACACAAATTTGAAGGTTCATTTTGTGTCAAAGTAAAAAACTATATGTGCAAAGTGTAGTTTTTAAAGTTAGATCTAGATCTAGATCCTTTCGATCTTGTCTCATGCAAACATGGCCTAGATCCATTAAATTAGTAATACTTTCATAGAGTTGAGCAACTTTTTTAAGGGCCCTAAGTTTCTTATATGGCTACAATACAAACGTCACGGTTCCAGTTAGCACCAAAGGAACATTTATGCCAAGTTTCATCAAGATTGGTGAAACGGTTTTGATTTCTATGCGGAACATACATACATACACATATACATACGCCTCACTTTCTGCTTTATATTATAAAAGATGTATATTATCACAAATTAAGTCTATCAGCCCAGCTAACGAGTTTTACATAAGACGGTGCGCAAAATATTCCTGAACGTTTTTTTATGTATTTAGCTCGTTTTATGACTACAAGCGGGAATACCCACTGACGGTACCTACCTGCGTTCAAAATTTAAAAAAATGCAAGCCAAATTTAATTTTAAGAAGATTCTGTTTTGAAAAAAGATAACTGTCTATACAGATTTTTCCCTTGTGTGGACAATTAGATAGTATTTTTTTCCCTAAAGATATACATAAGCTGTCAAATTTGGAACAAAAATTGTTAAGACCGATTTCCGTGTCCAGGTGTTTGCTTTTTGAGTCCATGAGGAATTTGTAAGCTGATAAGAGTAACTCTAAATAAGAAGGAATCAAAGTGAGAGATGAATTGGCAAAACACAAACACACACACACACAAAATGTGGATGTTGTTTTCTAACAAAAAAAGTGTAAAGAAAATATAATCGACAGTTGAGGGTCATTGAGTCGGCATCAAGATAGCATAAGAGGCCTGGCAGTAAAGCCTCAGCCTCAGCAAGGTCTTAAGTTTCAAATCCAGTGAGGTCTGAGCATTTTAAATTTTCAAGGTAGACCCAAGTCCACCAATTTTTGGGTGAATAATGTTTATAATGTCCTTTATTCAAGACATCGTTTAAATCGTGGTGCTAGATAACTACATCAATATGTATAAATGTTCGTATGCTAGTCAAAGTTGGTAGAACGATTTTCTTATCAGAGTTACTTAGCAGGAGTTTCCAACCTTGTACAAAAGATAAACATCTAGGCAAGAAGCATTAAAAAATATAAATAAATAACAACGAAACTTAACACAATGTGTGCACTCTAAATGCTTTTGTAATTCAGCCACTTTTCAAAAGAATAGTTCTGTTTAAGAGATTAACTCGCAATCATGCTGATTCTGGTGATAGTCAGTGTTTTGGTTAATTTATGCGCAGCTGACACCCCATGGGGAGAACGTCTGCTGAGAAACAATAGGTAAGTTACCTACCTTTCTAGCAAAATATTTATGGTATTTTGATGGTTGAAAAGTGGCATCCTTTCTTAATACGGACGCCTAAATCAGTAAGCATGGTTAGTTAGTCTTAACTGGCTATCGACCTAGTAGAAGGTAAACTCGACCCATACCTCTGTTTCCGTGCGGCTATACTCAAACATAGGAAAGTCTTCACAGTCAATCCTGAGGAAAAGTCAGGACCCTGTGATCCCAAAGAAGCCTGCACATTGCTACTCTCTGATAGAGCCCTAAACGCCACTGATTCCAAAACTGTATCGGGTACCTGCCGCTACTTTGGAAATCAGCTGTGTGGAGAAGGGGAAACTACTGCGAGGGCGACATAGTTCTGACCATTGCTTATGCCCAGGCTTTCATCTCATTTTAATAAGAAGATACATAGTTATTCCATGATAAACAGTAGTTGCTGATTAGATTTTTTTTAAAAACTGTCATCAATGAACAAAAGTTCTTTTCATTGGCCAATCAACGTGCCTTCGTCTTAAAAAATATTTGTTGGAGTTAGAAGGTTAACCAATT
Organism: Biomphalaria sudanica; assembly: GCA_036873155.1. Taxonomy (NCBI): domain Eukaryota; kingdom Metazoa; phylum Mollusca; class Gastropoda; family Planorbidae; genus Biomphalaria; species Biomphalaria sudanica. The sequence continues at coordinate 1,003,538 of JAZGLO010003763.1, read as the reverse complement.
GATAAAAACGTTATATTCAAAGCTGAATATAAAATTGTCCAAGCCAACTGATAAATGTTACATCATTCGCACATTAGATGTTAGACTTCCGAAAGTAGTGCCAATATTTCAATAACATATACTCACATCTATGCTGGTTTCTCCCTTTAGAGCTGTTTGCGGCACAGAGCTCTTCGCTTGCCATGAGAAATGCATACAGAAAGCCTTTGTGTGTGACACAATCAACGATTGTTCCGGAGGCTTTGACGAACAAAACTGCCCGACTGACTGTTCCGGCCCGAACCAGTTCAAATGTGCGGTGAGTCAACTTAGAACATAACGAGACTTTGGTTTTAGGATGATAAACTTTCAAACCAAACTGGAGTTGAGTCCTTCTGTTAAGCTTCTTGAGCTATTAAAGGCTTATTATCTTTTGCTTCTTTTGCTATAGGTTCCGAAAGGTTGTCATCGATATAAGCACCCCACTACCTATATGATGCTTAATAACGGCATTAATCACAAATGGCCTTTGACAACCAGTCCAACTCCTATGGCTCAGATATTGAGTCCAGACGGAACATTTTTGACTTATTGGAGAAGGGGCGAAGGCTTTAGACAAATTGCAGATTGCGGACCTATAAAACATATTATAATTGCTGTATGGGTGTTGATCTAGATCTGGATCTAGACTTGAAATCTTGAAAGGATATCTTCTCAGAGCTCTACAAATACTAAAATAAACAAATTGGGGTTTATTGGCTTCAAATGTATTAATACAGTTTTTATAAGACTCTATTTATTACATCCATGGCCTTCTTCATGGCGAAGGGACTAGTGATTATATTATCCAAAGAGATACAGTATATGTATTGTCATATGTATTGTGGGAAGCGTGGTCGAGTGGCTAAGTGCGCTTGAAATTGGCTTGTCTTGGCTACCTAGAAGGGACCTCGAGGTTCGACACCCGACTCGGGCAGAGTTGCGTTTGCTGAGCGCCTAAAAGCAGCTCGGAAAACCAAACCTAGATACCCCCTACCCCCAACTGGTCCACAAATGAGATTGGACCAAAGCGCTCTGAGGATGCTATAAGCATGAAAATAGCTCTATACAAAAAGCTAAAATAATAATAATTTTTTTTTTCGTAACTTCGTTGATTGTGTCTTTGGGTTAATATATCTACACTCCCTCTGTGTGTGCACCTTCCGGTGCATGTTCAACAAAGCATTATATCATATCATTTATTTGAATTAGACGAAGTCTGAAGAGGCTTGCATAAAATGTATTTGCAACAATAAATGCTGTACAAAGAGTGTTGTTTGTAACTTTGTACTTTCTCCATGGCCACATTATCTTTTTGTTATCTATCACAGAACTCCCAGTGCGTTCCTCAGAACTACAGGTGCGATACTCAGAACGATTGTGGCGACAACTCGGACGAGGCCAACTGTGGCGGCACATGTGCACCGGGCTATCAAAAGGTTAGTGTCTGAACTAAACTCAGCATGGTAAAGCGGGTACGTTTGGGGGACTTCTGGTTGATACTGGGTGGTCCAGGCCTAAGGTAATGGGTGATTGGGCGACTCGGCCGTTTAGTAGACAGGCCTTAGAACCAAAAAAAAGAAAGCGTATAATGATGATGATGATGTTGATGATGGTAATAAAAATGAAAATCGTGGTGGTGGAGATGATGATGATTAAGTTAATGATGAAGGTGGTGATGAAACTATAGACATTTTTTAGGGTAATTGAAAAAAAAAGAAAGAAATTAAGGATGATTTTTTTTTGGTATCGTTATAAGAACTGCAGTCAGCAGTGAAATAGAATTTCTAATAGCAATGCACAGATTTATCGTCTGCAAATTAGTTTGCTATAAAAAAAAATAAAAAAATTTGCAGACTTTATTTTCTTCCTTAATCTTTTCCCGCTGGATTTTTAAACTTAATTCATTGATAATATAGATCTGGCTATGATTTCATCTTAACTCATCGGGCTGTTATACAGTAGAACGTCGTTTATCCGAACGTTTATTATCCGGAGCGTCAAATATCCGGACCAGTTTTTTTTTTTTTTTTTTTTATCAACCACATGTACTGTAATGCACATATACTGTATGAATACGTTTTCGAACAGGCAATGCTCAACAGTTGTTTCGCGCGAGGCGAAAAGTGACGGAAAAACCCAAGGTGAGGGATATCCCGTTATAGGCGTCAATATTCGTATAGTGTCCGGTTGCATATACTGCATGGATCGCTTCGGTTTTCGGTTATCCGAACAATCGCGTATCCGAACGGTGTCCGGTCCCAATTGAGTCGGATAAACGACGTTCTACTGTATTACTACAAGGAGAGCCCCTTTAATTAATTTCTGTTGCTCTAAAAAGTTCCATTCATTAGAAATACAATTTTTATCTTTTGACTTTTTAACAAATAATAAAGCGATTTGAAAATGACTGCTTTCTTAACGGCTTTAAGTATATCCGAATTTATTAATAATTTTTTCTTTTTTTTTTTTGGGGGGGGGGGGTCGATTTCCCCACATCTCTATATTGACTATTTCGATAATAAATGACGTTGTATCTGTTTGTTGTTTTTACAGTGTGAGAGCGGGTACTGTGTGGTGGACGCCTGGATGTGCGATGGTTATGACGACTGTGGGGACGGCACGGACGAGAGAATCTGTACTGGGCTCACCTGCAACGTTTTCCAGTTCACTTGCGCCAACGGGAAATGTATTCCTAAAACATATAAGGTAAAGAATGTATTTCTTGTTTGACTTGTTTTGTTTTGACTATAGTCTTTGATGAACTTGCATGACTAATTTACCTAGGGACACGCGTTGTCAGGACTGAGTTCTGGTCAGCCTGGGTCTCCTGTTAATTTTTTAGAAGAATGGGGGCGGGGGGGGGGGGCAATTCAGGTTGTGGACTTAAAGTTTGTTTTGTTTTGGATTGTTTTACCTTGTGAGATGTTTTTTGAATGGAATGAAACTTACAATAAAACAGTGTGGTTTTTGTCCCTAATCCTGGACAGTTGGACTTTAGTTATAGAATTGAAGTATAGACTCTTATTATCTTTGTGTAGTTATTATTCAGTTTATGGGATATTGAGCTGATATATATATATATATATATATATATATATATATATATATATATTAATTGATACTGGACATTTCATTTGCCAGAACTGTGCCTCTATTTTATTTATGTTTTACATAAACAAGTTCTATGTCCGTGAATCGGCATACTGAGTCTTCATTCTGTCTTTCTATTCGTTGTTACAGTTATGTTCCTGACTTGGTTACATTTGGTAGTCAGCATTGAAATAGTATACTTATATTAAAGAAGAAAAGAACATTGACAGACGTAACCTGGAAGGAACGTCTGTATTTTACAAGATACGATAAGAAGAAACCAATACGAATTTGAACGTTAACCAAATCCCCATCACCATGTTGATTCTAACTGAACGCTGACAAGATTCTCAAACCTACGGGCAAAGAACTGTAATTGCTCGTGATTCCCTCTGGTGCTCTGACCAATCTTTTGTTTTATTTCCCAACAGTGCGATTTCGAAGACGACTGCGGCGACAAAAGCGATGAAGTCGGGTGCACCTGCGACAGCAATCACTTCCAGTGCCCTAAAGGGGGCTGCATCCCCGGAGAGTACAAGTGTGACGGGGAGAACGACTGCGGGGACATGGCGGACGAGAACGATTGCCCGACCATCCACCCCGGCGTGTGCATCGACATGATGACCTTCGAGGACTGCCTGCGGATGAATACCAGCACGTTTCCGATCTGTTTTGAACAAGTGGATGCTCACAAGTACTGTAGGAAGTTCTGCGGCTTGTGCACCTCCTAGATACCTGCGCAACGAAAAAATTACTTTTGCACACCATTAATATGCATTGCGTTTATTACACTAACATTATTGTGCATCTTTGTTTCCTTGCTTGCAGACGATATCAACAAACACTCCCAAGTATCTATTTCTAAAGTAAAAAATGAATCCATGATTGAATTTACTTGCTTGCGTCTTTGTGTTTATTAATAAACAAGTTTTTACCCACCAGCAAGACCTTGTACTTGGGTTAAGATTATTTTTTTTTCAACTCTTGGACACTGTTGCTTCCTGGTTTCATTTAGGTAGCGCGTATCTTTGATATACCCTATCATTAAAACATAAATACGAAATATATCATAGACACTATGCTTTGATCTATTTACAGCCAACAGTACTTCTCCTTGTATACCCCCTTGTATACTCCCACATACTTGAACCCATCTTGTTAGTTCTAGTAACCTTTTCGACATTCTGGTATCAATATTTCCAATTTTGTTTCGCTTTGTAATGTAATTATCATAATATATAAGTTGGCGACAGTGCTTTTTCAAAATGGCAACTTTGATATTGTTTAATTTTATCTGTTTCAAAATTCCCTTCTGTTTGCCTTTTTTCCATTTTCTTATTTTTTTACATCGCCTCCATATTTCTTAATATTGCTTTATCTGTAACTAGCCTGACATTACCCGCGGCCTGCGAGTCTAAGTTTGTGTTTACTAATCTAGTGGATTTGATTTAGATGTATGTTAAACTTAGATAATGATCCTTTCAAGTTATTTCTCTTTCGCTACGAAAATAAAATTAGTTTTGCGAAAATGGGTTTATCCGAAGCCGATACATTCATATCTATTAAAAACGAAAAGAGATATAGTTTTGTTAAATGAATGGGATTATAAAGTGAACAATTAAACGAAATAATTTTTAGTATGCGATTCGGAATGAATATAGATCTAGGCCTATCTCAACTCGGCTTCGCAGCTTTCGTGAACGAATGTAGTCTCTTAAAAAAGCTTTAAAAAACCAAATTGGAATCTTTATTTGATCAAAATACAAAATGAATGGACTATAATTAGTATGTTTATGTGTTAAAGTATAAAACTATGTGTGCGTAGAGAAGTTTTATCATCTTAGAGTTGAATTAGAGTTTTAGATCTAGGGATGTGATTATAAAGTAAACAATTAAACGAATTAATTTTTTGTATGCGATTCATTACGGTATTTTCTAATTAAAGAATGTTCGTCAGGAAATCTGTAGTCACAGATATAACGAACTAATTAATGCAAAAAATGCTTTTGAAACACAAAATTGAAGGTTAATTTTATTATATAATGAAATCAATGGATCTTCTTTTGTATTTTCATATGTCAAAGTAAAAAACTATCTGCGCAAAGTGTATTTCTTAAAATTAGATCTAGGTCTAAATCCTTTCGATGTTTTCTCATGTCAACATTGTAGACATGGCCTAGATCCATAAAATACTATAGCTGTAATAGAGTCGGACAAGTTTATTTTTTTTTAGGGTCTTAAGTTTGTTTTAGGGCTACAATACATACACTAAGGTCTAAGTTGGTACCCAAGAAACATTCCTGCCAAGTTTTATCAAGATTGGTCAAGCGGTTTTGATGTCTATTAGTCACATACATACACCTCACATTCTACTTTATATGCTCTCTCTTAATGAATTTTATTGCTTAAAGAATGTATATCAATGTGTAAACACTCTAATTAACTTATTGTGTAAAAGCATCCAATTAAAAAAAAATAATGTAGGCAAGTTATGATCACAGACATATATTATACCTAGACTGAACATAGAAGTCTCTAACACTAGACAAAAATGTCGCGAAAAAACTTCAAAAAAGCTGAAACCTATGTAATATTTAATTTAATGTTTAGATCTACATCTAATAATTAGGAATGGAAAAAAAGAGCACTCTCGTCTCATAATAACTTTTTTAAAAATTAATTTTTAGATACATAATCTAGAAAGATCTAGGAAATCAATCTATTTCCATACTTTGAAAACTAAAGATCATTACTTTTCTAAGACAGAAAAGATCGATTTTCCTAGATTCGGGGCGACTTCCCTTACAGCTTTTAAAAAAGTTAGGTACATAATAATCTATCTATCTATATAGGTCTGTGATCTGATCATTATTGGATAAGAATTGATTTCCGTTTTCCAGTCTAAGTATAATATATATAGGTCTGTGATCTGATCATTATCGGATAAGAATTGATTTCCGTTTTCCAGTCTAGGTATAATATATATAGGTCTGGGGTAAAGATATATGAAGACAAGTTTTGAATAGACAATGAGAACGAAAATGGGAATATAAAAAGAAACGAAATACGAAAGTGACGTGAGACACAAAAGACCTAGAAAATAAAACGTGACAGACAGACACAAATAATGATGGGAGAAATTAAACGAATGTATCCGTTGAAGTGGGCAGTATTAGTTGTGCCTGGGCCTCGATTCAAACCAAGAGGAAGAATCGAACATTGATTTCACTCTTGTCAATACGTGCCACTAACGGCCAGTGTAAGTGGGCCGGACAATGGTCATGGATCCTCTCCAGGATCTCTCAATGGGCCAGCCCCTTGGATGACAAACTATCCCGATGCCAAATGTAGTCACTGACACATGACTAACTACTTGGTACCGCTGGCTCAGTGGTTCTCAATCCTTAATCTTTAAGTAGTAAAAAAGTAAAGTTTCCCTTTCAGACCGTGCGATCTATAAGGCAGATGATGTTAAGGTCATCCGTTTTTTTCGGCCAACGGTTAATGAGCAGGACGTCATGCGGTCAGTACAACGACCAGTACAACGACCAGTACAACGACCAGTAAAACGACCAGTACAACGACCAGTACAACGACCAGTAAAACGACCAGTACAACGACCAGTACAACGACCAGTACAACGACCAACAACCTTTACCATTCCAAACTAATGTCAGGAAGTCATTAGATTTAGATGGACTCAGTGGCGGCCTAAAAATCCCGAAATTCAAAACCCTATTCCGAGATTCGAACCCACGACCTCGGATTCGGAAGCCACGCGCTTAGCCATTCAACCCCCTCTCAACTATAAATAATAAAACAGTATAATTAATTTGCCATATGATTTGAAGTTAGGGGCGTAGCTAGGAATTCTCCACCGTTTTGGTGCCCGGTGGGGGGGGGGCTTGACTTCTTTGGGGGCCCCTGCATCTTGCGTAATATTTATTTTTTAAATGTAAAAAACACTCATTTGGGAGCCCCCCTCCATTGGGGACCCGGGGGGATTTTTAAACTATCCCAATCTTCCCCCACCCTAGCTACGCCCCTATTTTAAGTGCTAAGGCAAAAGCTCTGTCTTTTTAAAACTGTATAATATAATTAGTTTGAGAAATCGACTTACTAACTATTCTATTCTTCTGGCAAGCAGTTCTCCACGTCAGGTCGTCAACATGGTTCGGGGCCCTAAAATCGATCGGGACCTCGTTCGGTGTTTTAATTAAATAGTTTCTAGGCATAGTGATTTGGACACTTCAAGTCATTCCCATAATTCGACGATAAGGGAAGTAATAACGACACCACTGATAATGAAAAAAAAATCTCATAAACAGATCTATAGTTCTGAAAATAAATTATTGTCTAAAGCAGTGATGCCCAATATACGGCCCGCGAGCCAGATCCGGCCCGCGACATGGTTCCATCCGGTCCGGCACATAAAGTAAACAAAAAATTCTACCCCACCCCCTTCCAAAATAAAAATTGTGAAAAATGTATATTACCTACGTTAGGGCACTCTGATGGATTGGTACCACGACCTATAACCTTTGTACGTTCATGAAATGGATGAGTTGAAGAAACTAAAAGTGGAATTTAGAATCTACCAGGAAAAATGAACAGATCTTTATTTTTTTTTTATTTAACATGATGATAAGCCAACCTATTGGATTTGTAAAGAAAGTGTGGCTTTTTATTTTTAAACAACATATAAACAGCATTATAAAACAAATATGACGACGATATAAAAACTATTTTTAAACTACACCAAGAAATTGGAGGACGGGAATATTTACCAAATAGAGACAAGAAAGTGAGTTGTTGGTTAGATAGATATAATTTTGCTCACATTTTAAGAAGAGAAATAAAGCCATTTTCTGACGCTTAAAAAAAAAAGATGTCTTTCAGATATGCCATTAATTAATGTAAGTAGTAAATACTAGATCCACAGATTTCTATTAAAATTGGTTTAGGTCATTATCTTTTCGTTTTTGTGTGTGTTTTTTTACCTTTTCTGTCACGTGGCCCGCAACACGAGTGTCGGAAATTAAATTGGCCCGCAGGTTGAATTAAGTTGGGCATCACTGGTCTAACTAAAGCAATCATTTCAATAGCTTACTTTTTTTTTACATTTTTGAAAAAAATGGAACTTTGCAAAGTATAGTCTAAAAATTGTCACTGCATGATCACACTTCGGACATATTTCTTTCGGGCCAAAACGAAACAAATTTTTTTTTTTTAAATTTGAGAAGAGATGGCAGAATTCATTCACGTGGAAACTTATTTATGAAAACATCAGAATTGACAACCAAAATGTTGAAAGAAGAATAAAGCTTCTGTATAAATTGCACTCATATTTTTTGGTGCTACTTGGGGCGAAAACACGTGAGAGGCATCCCTAACTGGGTTCGGGTGAAGGGGAATCTCATTATGTGATCGCAAACACCAGCAGCATAGATGGGGCTGGATGGGTAGGGGTGGTGGGGGAAGTATGGTAGAAAATCGAAGCTAGACCTCTATTTAGAGGCACTCAACGAAACTGAGCATAAGATATGCGTTCCAAAAAGTCGTGTTTTTTGTCCTGGGTTCGAACCTTGTCAGCCGCCACCCCCCCCCTGCCGTCTTGCAACAGAGGTTCTCAAACCTTTTTGACCCAGGAACCCCTTTAAATAGTCAAAACTTGCCCACGGACCCCCCAAGGAAAAGCTACATTAATCTATAGTATAAAAGTAACAAATGTAAAAAAAAAAATATTGAAAAATTTCAAAGTAGTGTTTATTGAGATTATAACTTTACAAAATTGTTACAAAATTAATGACTTGGATGAGATTAGGTTAGGGTATTTATGTTCCGCTCAAAGAGCACACATTTTTAGTCGGTTTTCTTTTATTTGTGAGTTGGTTCAATGCGCGGCACTGAATCCATGTTGTACCATATAAGAAAATTGTAAATCTGTCAGCAACTTCTTTACAATAACCCATGATGTAGTACATAAAATTAGAATCTGCTATTGTAACCAGTATTTGTGGTCTCCTTGTTCAAACATTGAGTTTACCGCTTGTGAATATTTTAATAAACTGCTTTTGCATTATTATGGATTTATCTGTGTTTGGTATCTGTGTTTGTACACGGGCAGAGGTCTCAATAACCGGGAATATCCAAGTGAAGAATGTTTTCAATCCTAGATATAGGTCGTCAAAGCATAGTACGTAACAGACATATTAAACAGTAGTGAGAGGCGTCTTCATTAGTATTCAAATTATCTGATCGAATAAATTGGCTTTTAGCCAAGAAGTTATTTTAAGTGTATATGGTTTTCAACTTTCTGCGGACCCCCTTAGGACGTCACAGAGTACGCGTATCTCGGTTTGAGAACCTTAGCTGTAGCAGTTTTGTGCTAGGATGTAAGAATCGTCATTTCTAAAGGGACGTCCGAACAATTACAAGACAATTTGACGTGTAGTAAATGGTGGACAGTGTCTAGATGTGAACATAAACTTTTTAATGTATCGACCACATACTGAACACATGCTCACAAAATTTGATTTCAAATAAAAATAAATGTGGTGGATAAGTTTAAAGGAATTCTGCATGTCACCAAGATCTAATGAAAATAGTTCTCAGGTCCCGCACTATTTTATGTAGCGCATTTACTTTCAAAGATGGTGCAATATGTGTAGTTACATTCTAAACATGATTTGCAGACAACATAATGGTTCTAACGCCACAGTTTGAGACGCCTAAAAGATTTGAAGGATCTATCGATAAGAGCAAATAAAAGTAGTTCTCATGTCCTGGAATATTTTTATATCGGCAATTATTTTATAAGACGCAAGATACGTCTAGACATAATTTGCAAACATATTCTAGTTTAATATCCAACCTTTTAGAAGCCTTAAGATTTGAAGTATCTGTCACCAAAAGCTAAAGAAAAAAGTTCCCATCTACAGGACTATTTTATATGGCGTAATTATTATCAATGACGCTCCAGGATATGCTCTCGTTGCAGACGTAAGTGGTCTACAAGAATTCACCCTTTGAGAAACATTAAGGTTCCTTCTGTTGTTTTGCATCCTTTACTTATTCAGTCAGAACCCTATTCATTCAATTTTTTGTAAGAGATTTTTGTGGTTAAGGCCATCTTGATTGTGTGTGTGTGTGTGTGTGTGTGTGTTTGCTTATTTTCAAAGAGGATGAGGGAAAAAAAAAGAGCGGGAAGTGTCAGGGTGAAGACAGGCGTGCTAATGGAAAGACATTTCAATTATGATCAGAGTTACTTCGTTATGACGGCAAGCAGACGTGAACGATGTGGTCTGGCATGGCTATCACGTTAAATTTAAACAGGCGCATACAAACACATACATGACCACACGGACGTAAAACCACATCAACGTACAAAGCTCTCTTGAACACACACAAAAGTACAACAAACACTGACCTATAGAACTTAGTGTTTAGTAACAAAGAATAAAAATTATTATACAATAGCTTGCAAATTACCCTGGGTGTGTGGGAACAGATTTTGAAAACGGCTGTATAGATTTTCCTAAGAATTTGACAGTTTGCGTATATCTTTGTGGAAAAAAAAAACTAGCTAATTGGGGACAAAATGAAAACTCTGGTTTGACCACCATAGTGTTTCAAAAAATAATCATCTTCAAATTACATTTGGCCTAGTTCAAACCCGTACACTTAAAGATTTCTGCCCTCGACTCGAATTTTTGTATTTGACATCCTCGTTAACGTAGGCCACAGAAACAAATGACCTTTACACCATCTGTCCTATGGACCACAAGGTCTAAAAGGGGGAACTATTCACAAATATGGCTAAATATGTAGGGTTTGGTTCCCTTAAATAATTGTTCACATTATTTCAACCACACCCATTCTCAGATCCAGTTGAAATTTTAAACAATTATTTATTGTACCTGACAAAATATGATACAATTTAAAAATCTAACCAATTTGTCAATTAATTATTGTTAATTAATTAGTTTGTTTGATATCGAAGGGATATTTCTTTTACTTGTTTTAATATTTTGTAAAGTGTTAACTGTAAAAAAAAAATCTAAATCTACCAAGATAATTAAAGATATTATAATCATTATAATAATTGACAACGATCCATAGAATACGCCCTTACAAACGACAGAATAACATTTTAATATTACAGTTTCTCTCAAAGTAGGGTATCGATAAACGGTCTACGTCATTTAAATGGACCCATAGCCTTAGAATAAGTTGAGATTCGATTATACGAATCAATAACAAGTCATTCTAAATCTCGTTACTCGACTACCACATTTTATATTGAAGAAGTATCGAACTATCAGGAAACTATGATTTCAGTAAAATATTCTAACTGGTAGAAGACCTAAATTAGTTCTTTCATAAATGAACTTTTATTTGAAAAATGTGGTACCGTTAACGAAAAGACCTACAGCGAAAGCGTTACATTTGAAATCACATTATTCCAAAACAAAATTTCACCACCGACAACCGATGTAAAGCAGACGACATTAACTAGACCTAAACTTTGTCGTCACAAGATCAAACAGGAAGAGAAGAGACACCAAAAAGCGATACATTTCCCAGGGGAGGACAACTCCAATCGCGACACGAGACACAATTTATATCCCTTGGGATGATGAAGACTATAAAAAAAAATATTTCAACACAAGATTTCTCCGTGATTTTGCTCGGCTGTTTCCTGGTCTATACACATTGGATGGTTGCCTATCAATGTTACGTTAATGTAATTGCTTGGGCCTAATGCTATCAACACTATTGGACAAGGGCTGGCGTGGCTCAGATACCCCAAAAATAAACCCCTGTAGTTATGGAGCAACTACAGCAAGTGCCTTCCAATATGTCTAGCCATATAACTTATATCACATACTGTATACATCTTTCAATTTTCAATAAAAAGCCGATACCATTTTTTCATATTTAGATAAATGGGATAGTTTCCAACTAGTTGCTTTGTTGTGCATTTGTTTCCATTCTATGGACTAATTAAGCATCATAACCAGTAGACCGGATTCAATGAAGTGTCGAAGCCCTATTCAGGAAGTTAATGAAAACGCGAAAAAAATAATAATATAGATTGGAAATAGTAACATAAACAAAGAAACACAAATAAAAAAATACTTTAAAACAAAAAAGACAATAGTTCTATAATACAACTTCTAAAAAATAGTAAAGTTTCCCCTTTCAGACCTTGCGATCTATGGGGCAGATGATGTTAAGGTCATCGGTTTCTATGGCCAACGGTTAACGAGCAGGGTGTCTTGTGGCCAGCACAACGACCAACCGCCTTTACTTTCCACAACTAGTGTCAGGTACCCATTAGAGTTGGATGGACTCAGAGGCGTCCTCAAGAATCTCGAATTGAAAATCCCAGTCTTCAACGAGCTTCGAGCCCGGGACCTCTCGGTTCGTAAGCCAAGCGCTTTACCTCTCAGCCACCATGAACCTAAATTGTTATTACAAATCAAAATTAAATGTTAACAAGCAAATAAAAAAAAAAAATTAAATCCTAGTCTTCATTAAGATTCGAACCCAGGTTCATGAGTCAAGCGTCTAACCGCTGAGCCACCTCGCCCCCAATATAATATATATATATATAGAATGATTATTTTCCACTTAATAATTAATGAATAATTGTTGGTACTTTATTGTTTAAAAACGTCCACGCTTTCTTTAGGATGTTTTCGGTAAAGTAAAGACAATAGCTCCTTCGTTTTCTATAATTTTTATAGAAGTGCAGAACTTTTTTTTAGAGCAAAGGCTTTTAATAACTTTACTCACGGGTTGCGTTGTGCACACAATAAGAAGACAATCTACAAAACATGCGTTGCTTGTCCTGTTTCTGTAAAAAGTTTTTTTTGTTTGTTTGTTTGATTGTTTGTTTTTTATTGTATTCGCTGACTAGGCTTTTAAAGATGGGAGTGGCAAGATGATAAAGACGACCTTTAACCCCCCCCCCCACCTCATTGTTGATTTATTTACTTGGTGCGGTTGGGCTGAAATCTTGCGTTGATGAGATCACGACCCGGAGTCTAAATCTGGTCAACCACTGGACACCTTTTTTTTTCCTCCCCAACGCTAGGAAGGGAGGGGGAGCATTGTGTCGCTCAAGTCTGTCTCCATGCCAGTCTGCATTCAGTCTAAAACATAGAGGGTTTTGTTTATATATATTAAAATATTTAAAATATATAGAAACTAATTTTGGTAATACTGCAGACACACAATGAATTGGCAGACGACTAACCTCTGACTCAACTTTCCCTTTAAAAAAATAAGGCCAAGTATTTGAATTAAAAATAGTATAACCTGTCTTTCCGTTGGTTAAATCTCTAATAACAAAAAACAACAAATAGTTAAAATTGATTCACAATGTGCCCATCAAAGATTATAAGGTTTTCGGCTTCGATAGCCAGTGGATGCTTTCAGATCTGTAACTCCTGTTGATTGATTCTCCTTGAGTCAAGGCAGAATCTGTAGTGGTAACCAAGCGCAGTTTGTGTATTGGAATGATTCTATCCGATAGTGCAAGTTTCTTCCTTTTTTTCCAGTCTAAGGCCAACTTATGTCTCCTTGCTGTCCTTTTTATCTTGTATTTTTTTTTTTTTGGGGGGGGGGGGCACTATCAGGACAATGTTGAAGCCAAAAACTGCCTCTTGGTATCTTAGATGGTTGTGCAGGCCGTTGTATAGGAATTAGATCGCTCTGGCGTGCAATTCCGATCGCTCTGGCGTGCAATTCCAAGTCCTAATGCACTCTTTTAATGATAAGAAGATAAAAGATACTCTGCTCTCATCACTCTCTCTCTCTCTTTCTCTTTCTGACTCAACCTTCCCTTTAAATAAGGCCAGATATTTGAATTAAAATATTATAATTATATATATTATATATATTCTAATTTAATCTTTCTCTCTCTTTTTTTTCTCCGTCTCTCTTTCTCTCTCTTTTTTTCTTTCTATCATTTTCTCTCTCTATCTCTCTTTCTCTCTCTCTTTCTCTTGCTTATGTGGGCAATGTGACCATCTGCGGTATAGACTCTGAATCACACGACCGAAACCTACAGCGATTTCTTGATAGTGCTCAAAAGTATGGAATCAATCTTAATGAAACAGAAAGTGAAATTAGCACTGCTTAAGTGAGACTGTTAGGATACGAGATTTCCAGAGGACAACTTAAGCCGGATCCTGAGAGATTTCGCGCTCTAAGGGAATTACCCGTACCAGTGAACATGCGTGAACAGAAACGAGTAGTGGGTCTTCTGGCTTACTACTCATAGTGGATACCTAACTTCTCAACAAAAATTAGCCTGTTAACAAGAAATCAACAATTTCCTGTCTCCGACGAAGTCAAAAGAACATTTGAAAGTTTGAAAAATGAGCTTGAAAAAGCCGCCGTATATACTATTGATCCGAATCGCCCTTTAACCGTTGAGACGGATGCCTCTGATATAGCCATTGCGGCTACCCTTAACCAAGATGGCCGGCCCGTTGCTTTCTTCTCTCGCTCATTAACAAAAAGTGAAAACATTTTTCAGTTGAGAAAGAAGCATATGCCATTGTTGAGTCGTTGAGGAAATGGAAACATTTCTTAGTTGGTAAAGCCATACTATACAAACATGGCTGCCTGGTCGTGCAGTTTGCGCGCTGGACTGTCGTTCGGATTTATCGACGGTCGAGGGTTCAAACCCTGCCCGCTCCCATCCCCCATCGTCCTGCGGGAGGTTTGGACTAGGAAGTAAACTATCTTCAACTCTGAAGGAACATCCGAAACATGTAAAACATTTTACAAACAAACAAGGGAACCAAAGTAACATAGTTGTATTGCTTTTATACTCAGAAGGTATGTAAATAAGAAGCAATATCTATCCTCAGAGCAAAACAAAACACCTTCTCCCAGACTCCCAGGTACCCCCTTCTCCCACTGATCCACAAAACAGATTAGACCTTAGCGCACAAAGCATGCTGGGAGTACGAAAGACTTGCTATAGAAAAACAAAAACAAAAAACTAAACAAAAAAACTAAACAAAAACTAAACAAAAAAAAAATGAACAAGAAAAAACTAAACAAAAAAACTAAATAAAAAACTAAACAAAAAAAAATGAACAAGAAAAAACTAAACAAAAAAACTAAACAAAAAAAATGAACAAGAAAAAACTAAACAAAAAAACTAAACAAAAAACTAAACAAAAAACTAAACAAAAAAACTAAACAAAAAACTAAACAAAAAAAATGAACAAGAAAAAACTAAACAAAAAAACTAAACAAAAAACTAAAAAAAAAAAATGAGCAAAAAACTAAACAACAAACGGTAAAAAGTGAATACGAACAGCAACTACGAGAACGGGACAGCGCCTGGAAACATTCTCAATACTTCTTCGGTCTGGCTCGAGTTGTTAAAACAAAACTTTTCAACTAAAACTAGTCAGGGATAATAAACAGTTGTGGCAAACAGAAAATAAAGGCAATAAATAACATTCAATACACAATTTCTAAAGTAGTATCTAAATAATTACAAGAGAGAAAATACAACTTCCAAAAGTCTACGTTGGCTCCAGAGACTAAATCATTAGATCCAATGCTTACACTTTGTAGCAGACAAAAATGCATTATGGTACGAAGAATCACCATGTTAGAAAAGCGTTTATTTATGGTCATTCAGTCCTCAATACCCTAAGGAACTTGAAGTTTTTCATAATTTCATAATTTTTTTTTTACGGTTCGCCAAACTCTGTTGTATTTCGATAAATCTAATGTTTTCTTGGATGTGAATCAAACAGTTCATTACGATAGAAGCTTTAGCATAGCTCTACAGTTAATCAACCAAATGCACATCGGGATTGATCGTAACATTTGAATGATTTAATATGAAATTTCTGTTAGTTTAGGTTAAACATAATTAGAAAACAATGCCCAGACAAGGAGCGCCCAGACAATGAATTTTTCACTGTTCAATTCTCACAATTCAAGAAGATATTAACAAGTAACATGTAGTTGTCTTGTTTTGTTTTTTAAATCCATTGCGCCTTTATGAAGATGACTTCCCACTGTATTCATTTCTTCTTATCCTTCATCTTTACATTTAAAAAGAAGTAGACAGAGAGAGCGATTGGAAGACATTTAAAGACCGCATCACAAACCAAGAGATTAGAGACAGGGCTACTGCAGCGTTTGGGCCCCACGATGACCTGCTAACTATTGTAAAAATACGCAAGCTAAAAATCTATGGCCATATTACAAGGTCTTCATTGCTCGCCAAGACCTTCCTTCAGGGAACAATACCAGGAAAAAAGAAGAAGAAGTAGACAGAGAGAGCGATGGGAAGACATTTAAAGACCGCATCACAAACCAAGAGATTAGAGACAGGGCTACTGCAGCGTTTGGGCCCCACGATGACCTGCTAACTATTGTAAAAATACGCAAGCTAAAAATCTATGGCCATATTACAAGGTCTTCATTGCTCGCCAAGACCTTCCTTCAGGGAACAATACCAGGAAAAAAGAAGAAGAAGTAGACAGAGAGAGCGATGGGAAGACATTTAAAGACCGCATCACAAACCAAGAGATTAGAGACAGGGCTACTGCAGCGTTTGGGCCCCACGATGACCTGCTAACTATTGTAAAAATACGCAAGCTAAAAATCTATGGCCATATTACAAGGTCTTCATTGCTCGCCAAGACCTTCCTTCAGGGAACAATACCAGGAAAAAAGAAGAAGAAGTAGACAGAGAGAGCGATGGGAAGACATTCAAAGACCGCATCACAAACCAAGAGATTAGAGACATGGCTACTGCAGCGTTTGGACCCCACGATGACCTGCTAACTATTGTAAAAATACGCAAGCTAAAAATCTATGGCCATATTACAAGGTCTTCATTGCTCGCCAAGACCTTCCTTCAGGGAACAATACCAGGAAAAAAGAAGAAGAGGTAGACAGAGAAAGCGATGGCAAGACAACATGAAAGAATGGACGGCCCTGCCATTGAAAGAGGTTCTAACTAAGGCAAAAGACAGGGAGGAATGGAGAAAGGCGGTCGACGAGTCTTGCTCGGTGCCCCAACGGTCCAACAAACTAAGGGATAGGTGAAGGTACAAAAATTCTTCATCATTGCAAGAAGTCTTTCCGGTGAGTTCTGCATAATCAAGGGCTTCTATTAACAACAAGGTAATGATTTCTACATAACACGGTGCACACAATGTTTATGTACGTATTTTATTTTTTATTCAACTATTTTACTAAATACACGGAAACATCAGTCAAGTACGGGAATTCCCGCAGAAAGCAAGCGAAATAATTTTAAGATGAATTTACTTTGTTGGTGGAAAACAAAATGGTGTCTGCTCCAACCGTTCCAAATGGTGAATGTACTCTTGCTCTTTTCCTGTAACGCCTACGCGTAGTTTGGTCATTTAATAGTAGCCATTGGTCAAATTAGTAGAAGAGAAATGCAGAAACACGTTAAATCAGGCGCGGGGGAAAAAAAAAACGGTGTTTTAACAGCACCAGTGGCGCCATCTAGCGTACGATGATTGATCTTACGTTCGTTGACTATCATAAGTTCCAATCAAACACAATTTTCGAGATTAACACGGCCGTTTTGTTCGGCCTTCTCCCAGCTATAGTGTTGGAATATAGACCGAGGCTGTTTTTTTTCTTTCCTTCATTCGAAACATTGTTTTGAATGCTATCGATAGAGTGGCCGCGCCTGTACGGTTATGGAAACCTAGCAGACAATAATATAATTGGGGGGAGATCACATGACATTCCAAACACACTCAACAAGACTTAGTAAATAATGATTGATATCAAAATAGAAAATTGAAATTTATAATACGATTCTTACAATTTAAAAAAAAAAATTCAGATAAATTTGTCAATTGTTATGGTAGTCACTATGACCAGCTCCGGCGTTATGGAGTGTGTGCGTGTTGTGTGTGTGTGTGTTTCTATTATGACGATGGGAAGAGGTTAGCGAAGCGATTGGTTTTAAATGATACAAGATGGGTTGTATTGTCGTCAGCAGTCTTAATCAGTTTGGGCAGACGACTCCAGAACTTGAGACTGAAAGGTTGTGTGAGTTAGATTTTGTTAAAGAATAATATTACTTAAATCTGGTATATTTATTTTTATCTCATATTAACTTGATTTTGTCTATAGTATAATACAGGTTGATTTCTGTGTTGTTCACAATCACATGGAGGTTGTTCAAGTTATTTCAACTTTTATTTGTGAAAATATACAGCGGTTTAGTTGTCTATCATCATTTTGGTGATACAAGCCAACGACCGGTAACAACACTCTAATGCAGTTGTTGGGGAAGTCTCTCTATGAGTTTTAAGGAAATTATCTATGACCTGTCCCGGAAGGAGTTGTTAGGAAATTCTCTATGACCTGTCCCGGAAGGAGTTGCTAGGAAAGTCTCTATGACCTGTCCCGGAAGGAGTTGTTAGTAAAGTCTCTATGACCTGTCCCGGAAGGAGTTGCTAGGAAAGTCTCTATGACATGTCCCGGAAAGAGTTGTTAGTAAAGTCTCTATGACCTGTCCCGGAAGGAGTTGTTAGGAAATTCTCTATGACCTGTCCCGGAAGGAGTTGTTAGTAAAGTCTCTATGACCTGTCCCGGAAGGAGTTGCTAGGAAAGTCTCTATGACATGTCCCGGAAAGAGTTGTTAGTAAAGTCTCTATGACCTGTCCCGGAAGGATTTGTTAGGAAAGTCTCTATGACCTGTCCCGGAAGAAGTTGTTAGGAAAGTCTCTATGACCTGTCCCGGAAGGAGTTGCTATTGAAGTCTCAATGACCTATCCCGGAAGAAGTTGTTAGAAAAGTCACTATGACCTGTCCCGGAAGGAGTTGCTATTGAAGTCTCAATGACCTATCCCGGAAGAAGTTGTTAGAAAAGTCACTATGACCTGTCCCGTGGACAGTTCTATAACCAGACAACACAAGTACACGCTTATGTAGCATCCTGAATCTCATGTCTCTCTCCGTCATGTTCACCGCTGATTGGATGAAGTAAAAGCAGAAACACCGCACAATCTGAAAGTTACATAATGTTCTACCATTCTTTCTGCCATAACTATTGCCTTGGGTGGCAGAGGTATTCCCTTATACTTTCTTGAATGGTTCAACATATTTTTTTTAAAATAAGACTCGCCCTTGACAACATAGTAATAAAATGATCAGATACCATCAAATCAGTCACGAGCTTTTTACTCTTTTTTCGTTTGATGCATTGATTTGCGCAGTAGCCTCGTTAGGGCATTTTGTATTCAGCTCACCATAATAACTCCTCATTACACGAGCATTGTGTAGTTCAAGGCCAGGTCACCCCACTTCCCTTCCCGTTTTCTAGTTAATTGCTATTGTACACGTAGTTACTATACACCGTCAAACCAAGAACATGGCCCAAAGCTCTG
Source organism: Biomphalaria sudanica (assembly GCA_036873155.1). Classification (NCBI taxonomy): domain Eukaryota; kingdom Metazoa; phylum Mollusca; class Gastropoda; family Planorbidae; genus Biomphalaria; species Biomphalaria sudanica. Next base: position 983,997 of record JAZGLO010003763.1, on the reverse strand, counting down.
CACTCCCCCCCCCCCAGCCTCCCTCCATTTGTTTCGTTCGTTTCCGACGTTCCTGCTGTTTATTTACCCCCTGGCTACATTTCCTATGTTGGTGAAACATTGAGTTGATCAACAAGGGCAGAGAACCATTAAAAGAGCAGCAGTGGCGAAATGTTTACCTCCCCTTTGTTTAGGGGGGCTATTGTTTTAGTGCATCTACTAAGCAAATACAGATACTCCAAAGTACTCGCCGCCCCCCCCCTCCCTTTTTTCACACACAGACACATTCGCCTCCCCAGTGCGCTATCCAGGCTGCACATCCAACTAAAAAAACAAGGATAGAAAAATGAGTGCGTGTATTGCCCAAGGCTAATGATAAGGCTAACTGTTGTAATTTGCTAATAATCCTAACCTACTCCGCTTTTTCTTTTTTTTTTTCTGCATCCTCCTCCCAATAGGGCAGTGGTTCTAAAACTGTGGTGCGCGGACCCCTGTGTGCTGACCCCAGGGGTCCGCAAGACAACCGTAGGGGATTCGTTGGAAGATGAGAAGAGTACAAAATGAAAATGGATGGCTGCCTGGTCGTGCGGTTTGCGTGCTGGACTGTTGTTTGGATTTATCGATGGTCCCGGGTTCAAACCCTGCCCGCTCCCATCCCCGAAACGTGTAAAACAAAACAAACAAACAAAGAAACAAAATAACTTCGTCGCTAAAAGGCAAATTTACCGTTTGGATCGATGGAATAATACTAAGGGCCGACCTTAGGCAAAGGCAATCTATGCAGCCGGCGGCAGCCGCATAGGGCCTCCGATTGGTTGGGATCTAGCACAGGTCTCTAAAAAATTCAAAAGTTTATTCAAGAATGTTTAGATCCACTAGTTAGACTACACATGTCAGAAGGCCATTGTTTCTTTCTTTAAGATAGAGCTGAAAAACCAGTCTATGACATATGTACGAATATGTTTAAGAAGTTTAGAGAACGCTAAATGAACGCTACGGAAATTGCGCTATTTGAATTTAACTTTTTTGTTGATTGAGATGTAGAGATAGGAAGGTTTTTAATTTATTGCGTATTTTCTCTCTTAATTTGTTATTCTATTTCATTTGGGGGCCACCCTTTTCATTTCACGTAGGTCCTCCAATCACATAAGGGCGGTCATGCCCTGTGTAAAGATAGAGGTACATTTCTTATTCCATACGCTAGAACAAATTCATACAAGTGCTCCTTCTTTCCTAGTGCCATAAGAGAATGGAATGAGTTGCCTGAATCAGCCAGGAAAACCAACGATTTAGCGAGTTTAAGTCATTGATTAACATGCAGGACTAAATAAAAACTCTAGTTGAGCGGTAAAGTGCTTGGCTTCCGAACCAGGGGTTCCTGGTTCGAATCCTGGTGAAGAATGGGATTTTTCATTTAGGGATCTTTGTGCGCATTTGAGTCCACCCAGCTCTAATGGGTACCTAATATTAGTTGGTGAAAAGTAACGCCGGTTGGTCATTGTGCTGACTACATGACACCCTTGTTAACAGTGGCCACAGAAACAGATGACCTTTACATCATCTGCACTATAGACCACAAGGTCTGAAAGGAGAACTTTTGGCTACTATTTTTTTTTTTACTGACGAGACATTAACTCAAAAAGGAAACTTAAGATATGTTTTAATTGTAAGATAAAAAATAATAATTTATTATTATTATTTGTATTATTATTATTATTATTATTTGTATTATTATTATTATTTGTATTATTATTATTATTTGTATTATTATTATTATTTGTATTATTATTATTATTTGTATTATTATTATTATTTGTATTATTATTATTATTTGTATTATTATTATTATTTGTATTATTATTATTATTTGTATTATTATTATTATTTGTATTATTATTATTATTTGTATTATTATTATTATTTGTATTATTATTATTATTTGTATTATTATTATTATTTGTATTATTATTATTATTTGTATTATTATTATTATTTGTATTATTATTATTATTATTTGTATTATTATTATTATTTGCATTATTATTATTATTATTTGTATTATTATTATTATTTGCATTATTATTATTATTATTTGTATTATTATTATTATTTGCATTATTATTATTATTATGTTAGGAACGAACTAGCATTCATTCTCTGGCACTGCCAGGGTCGAGTTTCGCCAAAGATACAAACAATTTTAATTCATTATTTGCAGCAGTACCGCCCTCTGATAGGCAACGAGAATCTTCTTAAGAATGTTAAGGGCCTAATAGGTATCTGTAAGGTCATTGTCATTATCCCCTCGGTTGATATTATTATTATGTTAGAAATGAACGAGTAGTCATACTCTGGCGCTGCCAGGATCGAGTTTCGCTAAAGAGAAACAAAATTCATCGTAGTCCCTTTAACAGATTCCACTGAGGAATTTTCTGGTGATGTGGCAGATCTGCAGCAGTACCACTCTCTGAAGGCAACGAGGATGTTCCTAGGAATGTTAAGGGCGTTGAAGGTGTCTGTGAGGTCAGTTATTATTATTATTATTATTATTTTTATTATTGGAGTGCGGAAATAAGAAATAGTATAATTAACGTCCGGAATTTATTAAGGGGGAGCTTTATATTGCGGCGTAGGAAAGCACTAGTATAAGTTAAGTTATGTATTAGTACAATCAACCAACTTTATTAACCGTGTCTTCTCTAAGAAGATGACGTAGTGCAAGGATAGTCGATACCAGACAAGGCCTTGAAGTACCAGACACGGCCTTGAAGTACCAGACAAGGCCTTGAAGTACCAGACAAGGCCTTGAAGTACCAGACATGGCCTTAAAGTATCAGACAAGGCCTTGAAGTATCAGACAAGGCCTTAAAGTACCAGGCAAGGCATTGAAGTACCAGACAAGGCCTTAAAGAACCAGACAAGGTCTTGAAGTACCAGACATGGCCTTAAAGTATCAGACAAGGCCTTGAAGTACAAGACAAGGCCTTGAAGTACCAGACTAGGCCTTGAAGTACCAGACGAGGCCTTGAAGTAGAGGATATTTTTAAAAATATGTAAAGGCTTTCCTGGACTTCAATTTGATCTTCTGTATAAAAGATAATATTTGCAATACAGGAATTATACATACCGTTCAATCAAGATATAGTCGATGTAGCAATGTGAGATTGCAGAGTCAATAAAACTCCGTATTTTAAATGCATGATTCCTACATTTCGCTCCCCGAGCTTGCCCCTTCTCTGTTAATGTTCTTTCTCTCTCTCTCTCTCTCTGTTCTTGGTCGGTCTCTCTCTTTTTCTCTCACTCTATATAGCCACCTTCCCCTCCCTTTTGTGACAATGAGAAGAGAAGAGAAATGAATATAATTTTCCATACCGAAGCTTATTTGCGCTATCAATCTAGCGGTTTTCCGGAATTGATCACCCCCCCCCCCCCAGCGCTCTGCCCTCCTCCTCCCCCGTAATGTCATCACAAATTACACGGGACAAATTATCGAACAGAGATCGGTGCATTGTTGTTTCATTTTCCTCCCTTTGATGTTCGATATTGGATCGTCCGGTCACGAGTTGACCAGACGAGAGGCAATCAAACAACAACTACAGACACCCACAATACACAAAGATGTGGGTTTGCACGGAGACTGTGTTGAATAATAAATAGGGCCGTAGTGCTTGAAGATTGTCATTGTCCGGTAAGAGGTTGATTTAGGAGTTGGCCCCCAGGACATTTATTCTCGGCCCATTCATTCCTCTGTAAGCAAACAGATACTTTAAAAAAATGTTTAAGAGCTTTTGTTGCATGACTAGGGCCTACGACCTGGCACTTTAAAGTCTTGGCACGCCTGAAGATGCTTCTCAACCTCAAACTTAGCGCCTGGGTAGAAACGGTCGTTAGAGGAGATGAAAAGACAAATAGAGGAGCAAAACAGAATCCCCTTTGGGGTGCCTAAGGACCAAATGCATTGCACTTGCGGGGATGGAAAAGACTCTAACCTAAACAACCATGTCACTATCAACGCACCATTCCTCAAGGGGACGTTTTATGTCTGAACTGTGGCCGATTTGAGCGATTGTTTCAAATCGGACACCGCGCCTGGTTGAGACCCCGCATTTTACATTTTGTATATCACGGCTCTTGTCACAGACTTTCAAAGATGTGGGACTTAAAGGGTTAACATATTTAGTGTTTCGTAAATTTAACCCAACTTTAATTAACCCATTGGCGTCTATTGCGTTTCAGTTGCTTCCTATGAATGGTGTAGAATACATTTTAATATAGTGATTTAATTAATAGTAACTAGTCGACCGGCGGAGTAGCATACGTCGCTATTTTGCAGAGCCGGCCGTAGGCCACTACATCATATGTGACCGCAGTGGGCCCGCACTGTTATAGGACCCGCACCAATTGTAGGTGTAAATTATTAAATTAAACCATTGTATAACTTATAACAGATTTCCCGCGGCGTCCTGATTTACCAGGAGCTCCTGGAAATCTCCGGAAATTATTAAAATCTTTTGAAAACTCATACAAATCTACAGAAATATAAAGACAAAAATTTTCATTTTGGGGTGTCATTCAATATGGAAAACGCCAATCCTATGCGCGATAAAAAAAAAACGACATTATCATGTAATTTTGGAATCTGGTGAAAGAAGCTTCTCGCGCCTCAAACTAATGAAGAATTACTTGAGGTCAACAATTCTCGTAGATAGATTGAAACATGTGGTAATTCTTTCTATTGAGCGTTATCTATGTAGGAAAGCAAGGCTTGTGTAGTAATTCTGTGAGTAGTAAAGAATTAATCAAATGCAAAGACGAATATATTTTCTAATACAAACTCTTAATTTTCACTTATTATCCGTATCCCAACCCAAACTGGGCCCTGCGAAATCCGTTTCACATTGGGCCCCACAATGGTTAAATTCGGCCATGATATTTAGTGACGAGTGAATACTACTTGTTCCCCACCCTCTTTTTTTTCGCCTTTAAAATTACGTGGGTAACTCTAGTCCGTCCGACTAGCAGAAATAAAAGAGTGATATAATTATCTATTGTTTCTATTTCATGTTGGGTTCACCAAGCCTCATAAGACGATCTGTAAAATGGACTAATTCAGCTTATACCACCACTTCAGTCAAGTACAAATTCTTTTCCCTGCTTGAAATACCAAACAAAATAACTAATAATAAGAATAAGGCTAGTCTTCGAGTCCGAAGATTAGTGAGGAATGCAGTATTTCCCGTAGCTGCGCAGTCCCAGCTGTGACCTACATATTTTGCCACATCCAGGTCAAGCGTAACCATTGTCCGCAGGTGGTCGATTTAGATTTTCTTTTCGCCGTCTGCGTTTGTCCTCGGCAGCAGATTTTCTTTTGGTCTCAAATGTGTATCCCACGGCCTTCGTGAGTGACCTCCAGCTGTGTCGTTCTGAGGCCGCATGCAACCAGGTCTTCTATGTCAGCCAAGGAAGGTTGACGCCTAGGCTGGTCTTTGAAGCGTTTCCGTGGGGCGCCTCTGTTACGTCGACCACCTTATAGCTCACCAAAAAAGGACTGCTTTTGGCCTTCGTTCGTCACCCATACGGGATACGTGCCCTGCCCAGCGTTACTATCGGATCAAAGGAAGTCCCTCTATGCTGTCCATAACTAATTACTTAATATTTTTCATTGATCACTGGGACCCCCCCCCCCCTCCCGGTTCGGAAACCAAGCACTTTACCACTCAGCCACATGCTAGCAAATATATACGTAGAAAAGGTCAAGAAAAAACAGATAGATGTAAATTGCTGGGAATCCTCTGCTAAGAGATGCAGTAAAATTACTGATTTTCTCGCCAATTATTTTAGAGGCTTTCTTAGAAAGGGAACTAACCCATCCTTTGGGTAAAAAAATAATATAATATCAACGTGGATACCTTATGATACAAGGGAAATAACCAACTTAAAAGATCGTAATGCAAGTGGAATTCGAGATAATTCTCATTGATAATAATGTCGGTGAAATCATTTAGCCATTTTTCTTTTCTGAACTGGTATATAATTATGAGCTTAACAGTTGGTATATTATAGTAAAATTCTACAACTTTGTACCGGTACAATAATTAAAATGTTCTAACTTAAATCACATAAGAGATAAATGTATTCAGGAGAATAGTTGCACATTTGTAATAGTTGCCCAGTAGGCACTGCTTATTGTCAGGGCCGGTCCTAGCAATCGCGGGGCCCTATGCGAAACGGATTGCGCGTGGCCCAGTTTGGGTAGAGATAAGTATAAGGTCAAGATTAAGATTTTGTATTAGAAAATACATTCGTTTTTACAATGCCATTTTTTATCACGTGTAAAATTGGTACCCCAAAATAAAAAATGCTTTTGTCTTTTTTTCAACAGATTTTTTATGAGTTTTCAGGAGATTTCAAAGGACTTATTGTTATATTTTGCAATTGCGGGAGATTTCCAGGAACCCCTGGAAAATCAGGAAGCCGCGGAAAACCTGTTATATATTAGTTTTAATGTTTTCATTTAATAAGTTTCACCTAAACATAGCGCGGGACCTATGAAAGTGCGGGGCCCACTGCGACCGCATAGGTTGCAGTGGCCTAAGTCCGGCCCTGCTTATTGTATACTATATAGCGTATGACAACAGAAATGAAAATTATTACTACATAGTCTTGTAGTCTTTTTTTTTTTTAACAAAGCATGATCAACTCACTCAATCTGTCTGGTAAAAAAGTTTGTTCACGTTATTTTAGCTCTCTTAACTCTTTCTCTCCGTAATTATTCACCACATTCTGGTGGAATCAACTCTGGTAATATCAGTTAGGAGAGAAAGAGTTAATACTGTATTTATTCCTACCACTTATCAGCCTTAGCTGGACCAGTTGGGATAACGTGGGAGGAGGGGAAGACAGGGACATCTTCGTGAACTTTGTACAACTGTAGTCACCCTTTTTTAGAAGCATTTACACAAATACAAAGAGACGACCTGAATTTAGACTCACGGCTCCTGAATCCAACAGCCTAACCATTCTGCTAGTGAGGTGCTTATGAATAGATTATAGAGGATTGTAGAGTTATCTATTGTTTGTATAAAGTTATTTTGAAGCTGGGACCTGCAAAGGGGACTAATTCAGTTTATACAAACACTTCAGTCAAGTACCATTTTTCTCTAATTCGAGATTCCAAACAAAATAATTAATTACTAATAGTTGTTTGTTTTTAATTGATTCTTGTGTTGTTAGGAAAAAGCAGTGTGCAAAATTTCAGCTTGGGTGTCAGAGAAATAACGTTACCAGACCCTTTTACCAGACACAAAGACAGAGTTGATATAAGCTTTGTAAAAATTTAAAGTGACTCGTGGGGTTCTCGCTAGAGCCAGTGATTTGAAAACCATTCACAGAGGTTCAATAATAAGGTTTTAGCAAATATATTGGGGTGAGTCCCTTCATGATATTTGTGTACACCATCATGTGTACAGTCACGGTAATAAAGATCATTATTATTATGTTAGAAAAGAACGACTATTGATTCTCTGGCACTGCCAGGGTCGAGTTAAAGGGAAATCATCGTAGTCCCTTTAACAGTTTCCACTGAGGAATTTTCTGGTGATGTGGCAGGTCTGCAGCAGTACCACCCTCTGAAGGCAACGAGGATGTTCCTAGGAATGTTAAGGGCGTTGAAGGTGTCTGCGAGGTCAGTTGTTATTATCCCCCTCGGTTGATATAACAATGGGGTATATAGTTATTTTAGATAACTTTTATAAACGCTTAATCTCCACGCCAAGGTATCCATAATATCTTTGTTTTTCTCAAGTTATGAGACAGTGGTAAGGCAATGTCAATAATGGTTGCGGCTTTTTCTTTTTTATCGATGAGCAGCAGAGATTAGGGCGTTTTGTCGGTCAAAATAGGCCTGTCCCAGTACAGCAAATGATCAGTAGACTCCAGAACCTCTTGTGGTGAGTATTTGTAATTAGGAGGCGTATCCTTACTGATCAAATGATGTGTCAAAGACAAGTGTGATGTATTAATTTTGCAACTTGGTTATAATCATATTATTATTATTAAAGACAAGCCCTTGAAGCATATCTTGGAAACTCCCTTCATGTGTACAGACACACATAACAAATCAAATGGAAACCTATAAACTGAAGCCAACACCATCTGAGTTCAAATAGAATTTTACTAACATGAATGAATGTAAGATCCTATGAGAAGACAAAAATGCATCTTGTATTGATTCCTCACTGTACACACAAAAAAACATGTATAGAAAGTACAGAAAATAAAAAATAAAAAACAAAAAAAAGAAGAAAACACAGACTGTATCTGGTCTCAAAAAATAATTAAAAAATGAGCAAAGTTCAGAAAAATGATTGGACCAATTAATAAAAAAAAATCATAAAGTGTATGGTTTCAAACCAAATTAAAGACAAGTAAATAATCAAAAAATCAATATTTCTATTTTATATCTACAACTTTGTATTGAAAAAGTAATGTTTTAAAAAAACCAACATGTTTAGGTAGAAACTCATTATGTCAAGGGTTCAATAACTAAAAAACAATATGACATCATTATTCATTGCTTTTCCAAATGTGTATAGCATATCAACATTATTATGCTGAAAATAAAACAATCACTTTTTGAGACAGAACTTATTTTAAATATGCTGGAGGAATTACACTGATACATTGCAAAGAGTATGAATTTTGATTTATGATAAATAATAAGTTGATTTGAGTCATGACAATCTGAGATCAAACTGTACATTTTAAACTTAATGAAATTGAAACTAGACTACAACCAGATAGAGGCGGGGGGGGGGGGGGAATAAAGGCCCACAACAACAGTCAAAATATCCAGACCACAAAATACAATAACAGCCTCAAGTTAAAGATCTTTTTTTGTTCACTGACTGGTCCTTGGAACTACAAATTGATAGCATTGGTCTGATTAATACATGTGTATCTAGATTTCATTCATCCCATTGTTAAGCTGAAGTAAAACAACTAAATACTAAGCAAATACTTGAAGAATTTAACAGTCAGTATAAATAGAAGCCATATTTGTTTTTATAAGCTACAGTGGGTACACTAAGACTGGATACAATGGACCTCATTCACCAATCGTAAACAAACAACATTTAGCCACCTGGTTCTCTATCTCTTCTATACAAATTATGTAATACACACAGGCTGTCACATGACAATTTTTTTCATTGTTTTATCAATATTATCACGTGGCTAATGTTTGTTTACGATTGGTGAATGAGGTCCATTCAATGTAGAACAAAAAAAAAAAAAAAACCCAGAAAAAAACATAAATCCAAAACCAATTGTTGATACATCAACAGGTATAATTCACTAGCCTTGTTGGATACAGACATGCAACTAAACAAAAAAAATGTCACATGAGTACACAGCTAGAAAAACAAACAAACTTAGAAGATGATGCACATATAAAGATGCTATAAATGGTTTTATCAAATACTGTGTGCGAATGACTACACAAAACTAATGCATGACTGCAGTCAATGATGACCTAAACAGACTTTGCACCTAGCAAGATTACAACTAAAGGCTATGACAAAGATGCACTACTTAGTGTTGGCTGATCACTGACAACATAATAATATGATAGAGATTCGACAAAGTTTTTAAAAGCAAAAAAACAAAAAAAACAACTTCATTTACATAAATATTCTTTCTGAGTTTCTCTAAAATAAAAGTTCAGATTTTACTTATCAAAATGTAGACAAAATGAGGTGGGAACAATACTGATATCTTCTGCCACAACCAAAAAAAAACAAAAAAAAAAACAACACTTTTGCTGAATATTGTTTGGATTCACAACTAGCAGAAGTGCTCCAGCTTAGACCAAACTTGGCCACTTTGGCATTATTGAATATTGTGTGGATTCAAAACTAGCAGAAGTGCTCCAGCTTATATTAAACTTGGCCACTTTGGCATTATTTTTAAATAGAATCTGTAGTTCTGACTACAGTCACTGACCACACACTAACTTCAAATACTTAATACTAAGTAACAGAAAATAATCAAACGAAAATGCTGTGTCTTCATGCAATGCTAAAACCAGAGCTATGAGACCTTACAATTTGTATAAATATGTATGTCTATTGCCAGGTTATATTTTTGGTTTTTATTCTGATCATAAATTACTTCCCATTGAAACACTAGAGATAACAGCATACTTTTAAGTTGGAAGTAAGACATATGATTTGACTGAATGTACCAATGGAAAAGTTTTTGATATGTACAGTGTGAGGCAGTGAAGCTGTAGTGATACTGAGAATGTCCAGACAACATCTAATGATACGGTGCGATTGTGATATGTTGTTATATAGTCAATGGTCAACCATTGCATGATACAATGCTGGGATGCTAAGCAAATGTGATATGTTGATATGACGTAGATAGTGATGGACAATAGTTATAAATAATATCATGATACAATACTGGGATACTAAGTCATCATGATGGGAATGTGCTACACTGAAAGCAGTAGCTACACGACACACAATTTGCTCATTAAATTTCATAAAAAAAAACAAAGACAATACTGGTAATACACACATTGGATCTCAATGTTGAGAGATTCTGATAAGTTAAATACAAAAAAAAAAGCCAAAACTAAAAAAACAAAAGTTCTTTTGGCTCCTTGGTCAAATAAACAATAAAAACGCCTTAATATATTCTAAATAGTGTTTAAACAAACTATAAGAAATAGTTGTGTTTTAATAGTTCCTTCTATCATCATGTGAATTATTATTTTTCTTTGAACTTTGAGATTCTCATTATTTATCAGTTCAATAAAATTATTACATTATATCCAGCAGCGGCCACGTATCTGCCAACCTATAGCACAAGGCCAGGATAGGTGATGCAGCTTTAGATAGACTAGCTAAAGATGAGCTACACAGACTCTGCCATAACACAGGAGTACATCAGCTAATTGATTTTGTGTGTGTGTTAAGTACATGCATAACATCATTTGATTGTAATACAAAAACTAAATCTCATTACTGTATTCTTTGGTTACATTTGCCAGCAATTTCCAAAGTCTTCAAGATAACAAATACATTTTTACTTTCACCCTTCATGTTCCACAGGTTAGATTACAGCCAAATCTTACAGTTTGTGATCTCAAAGCTAAGATACAGTTTTAATAATTGGTCGAAATTTATTTTTGAACTCTATCTGCGTAACATAACTTTGAAACAGAATGAACATTATGATAGCGTTCAATATTACCTTACTCTCCTTTATCTGAATGGGCATAAGAGAATGCAATAATGAGGTCACAGCAAGGATATTTGGCGCCACTCCAAGTAAACAAAATGGTCATCTGATAATTTTGTTATGTGTGCCAACAAAACAGAAAAATGAGCTGGCCAAATACAGTACACACGAAACAACAGGAGCAATGGAGCATTACATTTCTTTGTTTTTTTTTTCTCCACACAAAAAAACAACAAACTTTAATTATATTTCCAATCCTACATAAAGGGGATTAGGGGAATGGGGACAAGATATTTAAATACATGTGCTTACAAATCTAATCAAATGGTAAGACAGAAGCAAGACTGCAAGTTCAAGCATAAGTTTAAACTTCTGCTAGTCAAGTTGCTAGAAATACAAATTTTATCAGATACTTTACTGGATGCTAGCAAATGAAAATGTATACACTCTTTTTTTCCTTAATGAAAATGTATACACTCCATTTATTTTTCATTAGTTTTTAACTACGCCAATGCCAGAAATCTTTTTGTGCAAGCTTAGTGTGTTGTAATTAATGAAATGGAAATAATGTTTAATATAACTAAAGGGAGATAATGTGTAATATGAACTAAATGTTTTAGATTGGGATTGGATCACAACAAGACTTATATTAAAAAAGTAAAGTTCCCTATTCAGTTCTTGTGGTCTAAAGGTCATCTGTTTCTGTGGCCCATGGTTAACAAGGGTGTTATGTGGCCAGTATTAGAGTTATATGTAAGTTTTAGACTACTAACTAGTGATGTATAATAATGCAGTTATTTTCTTCTGCTGTCTTAAAGCTAAATTGTCTTCTTACTTGGTCGTATGACAGGTCAGCTGACTTCTTTCATTACTTTGCAAATTTTAGTTCAAATTTAAATTAACAACACTTTTAGCTTAATCATTGATTGCATTCTAGATCACAAGAAAAAACAACTTAAATCAAGAATCCAAGCCTATAATTATCATTGACAGCACCTAGATACAATATTATTCTGAAATGAATTTTTTTTTTTTAAACTCTAGATGTAAATAAGAAATGTGTAGCAGCACTGTTTGAAAGTGAGATAAGTGATCCAGTTTGAAAAAGAGGCTTCAATTTTCTTAGAATTAAGACTAAACAAGATCTATTTTCAGTCCATAGTAAAATAATGAAAGCATACCTTTCTGACATAGCCATCTATAGGGCAGATGATGTAAAGGTCATCTATTTCTATGGCGCAGGGTTAACGACCGGTCACTTTTACTTTTCTTAACAAATGTCAGGGTGGGTAGACTTATGGCTCCCCTATAGAAAGATAAAGAACAGATTCTTCTAATCCTCTAATCTAATTTTAAAAATATGAATACAATCGAATCCAAACCTAATATCCAAAATCCCAGTCTTCAACAGGATTCGAACCCAAGACCCCTCAGTTCAGACATCCTGTCCCCATTTTCAATCCATAGAAAGAACATTTGTCTTAACAGCACATTTAAAATGCCAGTAATATCGAACTGGGCATCGCTACAAGTGAAGTATTTTACTGGAGGAAAATATAAATTTAGTTTAAAAATCAACAAAATGATGATGTGACCATACACTCAGAGGGGGAGCTTGCAAGAGACTTTCCTTTTGACTGGCAATATTTGAAAGATATAATCAACAATGAATATATAATGCAGTCTTAATTTAATGGCCAGTTCTTTAAAAAATACTGTCGCAAGATATAATGAAGATTGCTAATGGTGGAGAAATAAGAGAAACAGGTGTCAAATGTAATTCAACAAAAAATGTGTTCCTGAGAGTTATATGTATAAATCAGACTTAACCAAAAACACCTCCACTTTTCTAGAAAATATGATTATAAAAAAAATAAATTTAAAAAGTAAAGGGACTAGAACCATAAATATACTAGAAACAATGTCATGTCCTGTAAATTCCTATTTAAAAAAAGATAATTACAGAAGATACAAGAACCATTGGTTTAAAAAAAAAATATTTTCAAAAATGTTACTGTAAAAAGTATTTCCCCCCCGCAAAAAAAAAATTATAGTATTATATAAATTGTATATTTGTGTGTTTTTTGTTGTTGTTGCATGTATAAATATTGTGTAAAAAAAATTCACACACTGAAATAAAAAAAAACAAAAAACAAGTACAAACAATAAAACTTGTCATGGCCAAACAAACACCAAAAACAATAACACTAAAATGACATTGCACTGAATGACAGATACTTAACTATTGGTTGAAACAAAAAAAAAAATTATCATTTTATACAGTCAGATAGAAAGTAAGTAATAATCTTAATTAAAAAAAAAAAAAAAAGTTCACAAAGTAGCTAAACCATTAGCGTAGTATGCCAAAAGTAAAACAACAAAATAACAAAATAAAAAAACCAACAGAACAACCTATTGACAATTGGCAGAGAAACAATGCAAAACTTCACAGCATTCAGCTACATTAGCTAGTTACAATAAATCAGCGTTTACTGGATCTATAAATCTTTTGTTTTTTAAATTCGGCAGTTCACAAATAATACATAGCTAATCTTCACGCAAGTTTTACAAATGCATCAGTTTTGAGTGCAACATTTCAAGCAGAAGGATATACACTTCAATTGTTCACACACACTTCTTGTGGTTTCATAAATAAAATTTTTAATTTAAAAAACTCGGTGGCAGACAGCAGCATGTTTGGTTGTCCGTGAATAAATGAACTGAACAGGAATTGTACAGACCTATATGTACATGAGAGGATGTATTTACAAGAAGTTTTATATATACACTATTTGACACAAACATCTTGTACAATAAGCTCCATCAACAAATTAAATGAACTGTTTCTAATGCCCATGTACTAGCTCAATGGTAACCTACTAATAATCATATTTTATTTTTCAAGCTAAATGCTCTTTTTCAATCTCACCAGCTGTAAGTATGTTCTAATGGCTAACTCTCTCAGACATTTAGATGTATTTATGGTTCAATGCTTCTTCAAAGGTTACCCTTAAAATGTCATCAATTTGTATTTGTACATATGATGTATACCATTTATAGGGTTTCCAAACAATTAATATTGCACAATTTTAATGCTTTCAAACAGGTAAAACTTATATTGAATAACAAAAATTAAATACTATTGTAAAAAAAATATTCTTTTAGAAAATTGACCAATGTTAAAAACTAACATTGTTGACTCACGATAATAGTCTAATAGTGAAGTAAGCAAATAAAAAAAAAAGTTTCCCAAATTGTTCCCTAGCAGTTCAAGGGACTGATCCTTAGTATGTGCAGGCCAACCTTTTTTTTACCTAAGGGCCATATAAATTTCTGATACACATCAGGGCCACATCACCACAAAACAAATAAAAAAAACAACAATGGAACCATGCCTTTTTGGCTTCATCTTGCATCTAGCCTTTACGCTCTCTCATAAATATCATCACTCTTAGAGATGGGTGGGCTTAGGATATTTTCTTTCCGCCAAATACCCAATTAAAAAAACAAAAAACAAAAAAACAAAAAAAAAACAAATAAGGAATCCAAAAAAAAAATAAATTATAATTAGATTTATATCCTACATATGAGTAATGAAATAAATTCAGAAATAAATTGACACAAACTGAGTAATAATTATAAATAATGAAGTGTACAACATTTTGTTGTACAAATACTGGCAATGTAACATCTTAATGTACACAATAACTCTCCTTTTACTGTACATCATAACCATATATAAGATGTACAGTAACTTAAGTCCTACAACTATACTGGGTTACACTGAATGTGTCAGCAATGTACAAAAATACAAAACATCTGTTCATACATGTACAAGGAGCACGCGTAACAAATGTCACAGTCAGTGCAGCAAACTTAAAAGGAAATAACCAGAACGGTCTTCCAAGCAGGATGGTGCAGCATCTCATGCCGGGCATCTTGCTTCACTTTTCACCAGGATTCACAACTCAGCAGCAGCTGAAAAATAAAATAACTTTATTTCTTGGGGACGTCAGTAGAAGCTGAAAAAAGAAAATTGAAATCTATTTTGTTTTCATGTGTAGACAAGCCTGGGTAGCTATGTGTAGAGATGCTGGCATTGATATTATATAGAGCCAATATAAATCTATATTTCATTTCAAGCTGTGAGTGAAGTTGCTAACATTCTGTATCACAAAGACTTCAAATTTAAGAACTTATACTTAACAAGCAAAATCTTTCTTTACTTTAGCTTCACTGAGGGAAAAGAATCTAAATTAGAATGTTCATATATTAAATATCTAGACAAAACATAACTGTTTATTAGACTTAGCAACTGTTGAATATTTTCCAAATTTGTACATTTCTTAATTCTTGTTGGCTTGTTTGAATTCCCATTGGGTGGAAAAGTTTTCGGGGTAGATGAAAAAAATTCTTGTGTACACTAATACCACTGATTGAATACTGTATTAGTAGGCAGCCCTTCCGTCTTAAGACAGCTATGACTCACCTGGTGGATACAGTATATTGTTGTAACTTCTAGGTATCTCATACTAAAACTTCATCACAAATGAACAGATTAGGAACAGAATTAATACAACAATTGGACCCCACGGTACCAGATAACTACTGATGCTGTAACAAAACACAAGCTTAAACTCTATTGCCATTTCTCAAGGTCCTCAGGGCTCACATAGACCTTCCTTCAGGGAACAGTACCAGGAAAATGAAGAAGAGGCAGGCTGAGAAAGCGATAGGAAGACAAAAAATGAACATGTGATTGAAAGAAATTCTATATACAAGGCTAAAGACAGGGAGGAATGGAGAAAGACAGTTGACAATTCTTGTGTGGTGCCCCAACGGTAAATCAAACTAAGAGATAGGTGAAGGTGAACTTAAAGAGTAATTCAAATTTTGTTACAATGGAGAATGATTAGATGAGATCTACAGAAATATATAATTTCCTATGCACAGTTGTTTTTCTTTCTTAGCTTTGTGTTTAAATTGCATAGAACAGTGTACAAGATGGTGTGTACCTTCTGCACTTTTGATGATGACATGCTGTGTAAAGTTCCACTTTCAGACCTTGTGGTTTATAGGGCAGATGATGTGAAGGTCATCTGTTTCTGTAGCCTACGGCCATCACAACGACAAGGTGCCTTTACTTCTCCCAAACTAATGTCAGGTACCCATTAGTGCTGGCTGAACTCAGAGGTACCCATTAGTGCTGGCTGAACTCAGAGGTACCCATTAGTGCTGGGTGAACTCAGAGGCGCCTAAAGATCTTGAAATTAAAAATCCCAGTCTTCATTAGTTCAGAAGTCAAGTTCTTTAATGTTCAACCACCTCGCCTCCGCAGTATCAAGTGGTAACAATATTTTTATTTAATTGTGCCACAGTTCTGTTCAGATAATGAAATCTAAGTACCCAGTAGGGGATGTAAATTTGGAATTTAACCTCTTAAGTCAAATTTAACTCACAAGAGCTAAGAATAGGTTTTAAAATATCCCCAGCAAAAAGCATCTTATAGAAGAGTAAAAGATAAAAATATAAATGCATTATTATAACAGCCCAAAAACTTTATTTTAAACTTACTGTGGAGAGTTGATTTTCTTAATTGGAAGTCCACTTGGTCTGACAGGTTTGTTGCGTGGGTTGGCTAAAGACTCCTGTGAAATTCTTTCAACTAAAGGGTACTTGGTAGAATCTGCTGGCACGTGCCCAGAGGGGGCACTCACTGCTCTCTTCAGTGGATGGTCATGATTATTCAACATTATGTTTTGTCCCAGCCCATTTGAGACAGAGCTCAGATTGGTATCAAGCTCTGGGTCGGGTGAGAGGCTGTTGTACTTTGTGTGGTTAACCGACGCTGAAGGCTTCAGCACTTTTGGGTTTGTCACTATCCCATTTCTTTTCAGCCTCATGTCCGGACTCTTGTTGCCTAACGATGCTCGGCCCATAATAATTCTAGCCGGGTGGTCAGAAGCTGGGGAGATGGAGTCTGGTTGGTAATGATGTTGACGAGAACCGGAACTGCTACTGCTACTACTATTTGTGGCAGAGGCAAAATTGTGGCTGTTGGCAGGGTGAGCAGGATTCCTTTGCCAAACTGGTTCCTCCACAGAGCTCATCATGTCAGCATGAGGGTTGGTTATTATGTTTATCGTGGCAGAGATCCTCTCTTGCTTAGAAGAGCTGGATTTTATGGGTGAAGGGGCCAGGATATTGATGTTGTGCTGATCATAAGCTGCCTGCCGTTGAATAACAGGAGTTCCACACGGAGAGTGCACAGGACTTTGGGGTTCACTCACGGGGGAGAGTACTCTACTGATTGGACGGGAGCGGTTCTTTCCCATAGAGCACTGCTGCAACTGTTGTGTAAATGTGAGACACTCACTGTCAAATCTGGACACATGACCAAGTCCGCCCTGGCTACTTTGGTTAGTGGACGAGGTCACAATGCTGGATGACTTGGAGGATGAGTTATTAGAATGGCAAGACTTTCTTCTGTCTGACGAAGATTCTGGGGAGGTTGGGTGAATCATGTCTATTCCTTGAGAACCGATGTAACCAGAAGAACAAACAGGCATGGCCTTAGTTCTGGATATTGGTGTGTTTGTTTTAATGTCTCCACTGGAAGTGGAAGAATTACTTCTGCTCTTGGCACCGGTAGGAACTACTGCTCCAAAGTCTTCCAAAATTTTGCAAACATTGGTGTGATTACTTTTTAAAGCCACTCGATATGGAGTCCTACCAAATTGATCTGCGTGGTTTGGGTTAGCATGAAAACTCAACAATGTCCTGACCACGTCCTCGTGGCCCTCTTGGGCAGCAATGCACAAAGCTGTAGCCCCTTGGTTGCAGGTGTGGTCAACCTCAGCCCCAGACTCTAGCAACAGCTTGACCACTGCCTCATGACCCTGCCAGGAAGCCGACTGGACAGCTGTGCGCTGGTCATTGTCGATGGAGTTGACAACAGCACCATGTTTAAGCAGAGCTCTCACAACATCAGCGTTACCTTGCCAGGATGCCACATGCAGCGCTGTTCTACCTTCATTATCGACTCCCTCTATGTTAGCACCGTTGTCCAGAAAAATTTTGGTCATCTCAAGGTTGCCATCTAGCGCTAAAACATAAAGCGTTGTCCTGCCATCAGCATCCTTATAGTCTATATCAGCGCCCATGGCCAGAAGATATTCTAAAACCTAGATAACAAAATGAATTCATATATTTAGAAAGATATAAAGAAGCAATAATTTTTATATTTATATCATTAAATCATTTAGATTTCACCAATGCAAATGTGATGATTAAAATAAATTCAAATTTACTGAAGTAAATTTTTACCGATAAGGCAAATTTTTTAAAAAGGGAGCATCGTCCACTTCTGTAATAAAGAAAATGTTTTAATCTCTAAGATCTTATTGGTGTCTAAAAACATTTAAGTATAGCAATGCTTTTTCAAAATAGTTTTTTCAATAAATTCAGAAGATACATGACTTGATTTGTAATTGTTTGGACATTTCTTCATAAAAATTTTTTTTTATGTACCAGCCAAAACCTCCTTCAGGGAGTGGCAGCAGGCAGGGTTTGAATTCAGTACTATTGGAACAATGTTTAGGAGTGTAAACCACATGACCAGGCCATCATAAATGTTGGCAAAATCATGGTTGTCAATTTACTCTAACAATGATGATTTAAAGAAAAAGTTTCACATTAAATCTATGCAATGAGCAGGTTACTTCATCTTCCAGTAATATATCCATGGTAGAAGCAGAAGTGTAATTTAGGTAAATTTAAAGCCAGCAAAATAAATTTTTTAAAGTAAACTAATAAAAAGGTTGAGCAAGGTTATATCATTCCGCTTTTAAACATACATTATGAATACTCATAAAGAAGCAATAATTGAAAAAACATTTCTTATTTCATATGCTGGGAAAAACTCATACAAACTCAAAAATGGTCATGAAAGGAGCATAGAAAACGATTAACAGTTCACAGTTTACATTCTCTATTAAATATATCTATAGATGACTTGATTTTAAATATAAATGGTTACATTATAAAAATTATATTTTTAAACTCTTTCACTCCCAACTGACGATAAAAGCATTGATTCCACCAGAATGTGGTAAATAATTACGGAGAGAAAGAGTAAAAGAATGTCTATTTAGAAGGTTATATATATATATATATGTATATATATATACACATATACATACAGATTTAGATATAACCAGCGGTCAACCACATTCCTGCTACAAATTTCCGTATAATATCACTGTTTGCTTACAAGTGTAAAAAACAACCACTAAGCCAGTGCCATCATTTATATGCTGAATTTTTGTTTTTAATGTACTTTTATCTCATGTATAACATAAAAAAAATTTTTGGGTGATACTTTAACACATTTCCACTACCCGTATGTAAAGCAAAGTAAAAGATCATACTAGTTTATGAAAACGTTTTATAATCTTTCTGCTTTTTGTTTTAGCCAAACTTTAAGTAAGAAATAATTATTTTATCCTAACACACAGCTAACTTGCCTGTGCATGGCCTTCTATAGCAGCCACCCGTAAAGGGGTCTTCCCATCATGAGACCTGTGATTCACATTTGAGCCAGCCTCGACAAGTCTTTTGGTCACCTCTAGATGGCCCTCTTGTGCTGCCTGGATAAGTGCAATCCTCCCGTCATTGTCAACCTCATTGGGTTTAGCCCCTTGCTCTAAAAGCATGTGACATATCTAAGACACAAGACAGTATACAAAATAAATTTTCATCAATACAAAATTCTTTTCATCTAAATTTGTTTGGCTTTGAACAAGAAAAACAAATTTTAAGTTAATTATATGTACCTACAGCAATGTTTGACTTTTGAAGCTCTATGTGTGCCAACATAGATGTATATATATATATATGTAAAGTGGTAGATACGTGACGGACGGATCAAGGTAATTCTTTTCATCTAAATTTGTTTGGCTTTGAACAAGGAAAACAAAATATAAATTTATTATAAGTACCTACAGCAATGTTTGAATTCTGAAGCTCTATGTGTGCCAACATAGATGTATAGTATGTAAAGTGGTAGATACATGACGGACGGACGGATCAAGGTAATTATTTTCTCTTTTAAAGGAACTGTCTGTAATTTTAAAATTAGATTTTGAATCTTGATATAACTCCCTATGAGGTCATTTCTGTGACACTCAATTCTATGGGTGCCATCTTTGTTTTTTAGTATAGTATACTTTATGAAACCTATGAAGATAAAGTGCTTTGAACAAATGTTTTATGGACAGGTCATACTAATCTTAATTTTTTAATTACAAAGAAAGATTAAAGGATATTTTAAAATAATGAATTGACATTAAATAAACTATGTAATAATAAATTAATACACAGATTACTAATAACATTAAAACTATACTACACTCATTGGAACTTGACAAAATAAAGGTAATAATGCTAACTATTGTTTAAGATGGGGGCACAGTGGCTGAGTGGTTAAGCACTTGGCTTCTGAACCTGGGGTCCTAGGTTCAAATATCGTGAAGACTGGGATGAGGAACTTAAGGATTTTTAGGACACCCAACTGTAAAGGGTACCTGATTTTAGATTGGGGAAAGTAAAGGCAGTTGGTCGTGTTGGTCACATGACATCCTGCTTGTTAACTGTTGGCCAAAGAAACACATGCCATTAACATCATCTGCCCTATATAGTGGTCTGTAGTAGTATATTATATAAGAATGTCAAACTCTAGTGATTACATTATTGTTCAGCTGAGTAAAAAATAAAAATTTCAGTTTGCATTGGACACATCAGTTGTATAAAGGGAACTGCTGTATGAGAGACATGGTTCTGACTATAGATAATGTTTACAAGTAAAGTTCCCCTTGCAGACAATGTGATCTATAGGGTAGATGATGTTAAGGGCTCTATTTCATAGAAGCCCAAAGAAAGAGGAAGAGGGGATGGCCCAGAAGTACAAGGTGCCAAGATGCAGATGAGTGTTTCTCCAGTACTGGTATCAAAAAGTGTCACATTAGGTCAAAAATTAAAATGGAAGTTTTTGGTTTCATTTTAAGTGTATTCATTTCTTCACCCATTGTACTTTAAGAATTTATCAATAGAAAATGAATTGGAATACATACATTTCCTCAGCAGTGCTGGCAAAAGGGGTACCCACTATTGTATTTCAGGTGCATCACCGGGACACCATTGATGATTTAAGTACAACTAACTGTTAATTTGTTTGCTTTCTTAGCATAATTTGAATGTTTCTATTGTATTAAGCAGCTAGATAGAGAAATTGAAGTTTTTGAGCACTTACATAATGTTTGCGCTCAATTTAAAAAATGGGACACCGTAGCACCTGTAACACTACTGGTAAAAGTTTTTTGAATAAGATTTTTTATAAGAAAATAGAATGTATGCTATACTTGCATTGTAGCTAAATATATAGGCTTTTATTTGCTGCAATATCTCAACAATAATTCAAGCATTTATTATAACATAACTATTATATCACAAGATGTTGCGGGTGCTATAACGGGACACCAATATGAAATATAGTTTTTTTTTGTTAATACATGCTGAAATACAATTTTTTTAAAGTCTGTAAATACATTACCAATTTTTCTTTTATCAATGAATCACAAAATAGTTTTCTATAACCACAAATGAATGTACTAGACCTTTGTGTGTGTGTGTTCAATAATCATTTTTAAAATTTATTACACATAACTGCCTCAAACATGACCTAATCATAGACTAAAACAGCTCTATGACTTTCAATGTACCAAGAACAAGATCCAAAACTAGATTTACATATAAATTGAAATATAGAGTAGATTTAAATCTACACAAGAACTTTATCTAGATCAAGACTTGTTTAGTGTCCCGTGAAGCACCACAGACAATGATAAAACAATAAGGTTTACATTAACTTAGATTAAAAAATAGTATTCTATGTATTTTAGATCAAACTTGAGAATAATAAGCTTAATTCTCATTATAATTCAAAACTTTGGTGAGAGAACTACTTATATCTAGATCTCTGAGATTTTCTGGTATCATTTAACATGAGGCGTTTCGGGTGCTACAATGAAAAAATGTGGGACACCATGTCTATTAATGTCTCCTGTTAATTACTATGTAGCCTTTTCCCAAGAAAATGGAGCTTATTGTGTACTAAGCAGTATCAGAGATACCATTAATTAATTCCCATCACATTAATAACATTGTTTAAAAAAATATTGTTCTTTTTGTCAAGCGCGTTTGAGGTGCTTCACCTGGGACACCAAGACCTATTTTACTAAAATTATGTAAATTTTTACAGTTTCAAAGAAAAATTACACTGTGTAAATTAATCATAGATGCTTTTAGTAACAAAAACATACTAGGGAGCAGAATCCTTTACTTTGTTTACAATTGATAAAGGTTTAAAATTTTAAATTAAGTGGGACACCATGTGATGCACCTCTAAGTAATATCAAAGTAACTATAAAATAAAAAGATATAGATAATGCAATAACATTATATTGTTAACCTATTTCAACAAAAATGTCTGTTCAATAATCTTTGCTTTTAGTAGAATATTACTTCAACCTAAGCCTGGTATTCCATGTTACATCAAAAGTTGCCATTTTGTGCACTATTTCACACATTTTCTACAATTTTAAAATTCCACAATGCACCTTTCAAGCTCAAAATATCACAATTTATAGGTAAACCATTTCTAAGTGAAATGAAAAGAAAATTGTGACATTTTAATAAGAAGTTATTGAGTTATAGACTTTTTAGTGAGCCAATACCTATTTGTCATCAATACTGGAGAAACACTCAGATGTCAAGTAAAGGGGCAGAAGCTGGTTGGTGACTTATGCCCCTGACAGTATCACAGGTAGAGATGAGATGATGTAACAAATCACAACACAAAGATTTAAGAGAAAGTGACTAATAATCTCACCTGTAGATGCCCTTCATAAGCTGCTAAATGTAATGGTGTCCAGCCTGAGTTATCCCTGTGCATTTCATCTAAGCCTCTGTCCAAAAGTTGCCTGACCACAGACTCTGAGCCCTGGGCTGCAGCAACACAAAGTACCGTCCTCCCCTCAAAATCTATGTGATCCACAGCAGCTCCCCAGAATAACAGTTGCCTGACTACTTCTTCATGCCCCATGGATGTAGCAGCCCAGAGAGGAGTTCTGTTCTTATTGTCCACATGGTCGGGATCAGCATCCCACTCTAGCAACATGTCACACACACCGGGATGACCTTCATATGCTGCCACAAGTAGAGGAGTGCTTCCATCTTTATCAGTGTGGTTGACCTCTGCACCACGCTCAAGAAGTAGGCTTACAACCTTTTCATGACCCTCACTGGCAGGCACACACAAACATGCTACGCTGAGGGCAGTCCTGCCATCCACATCTTCATGATCAATGTTAGCCCCGTGGTTCAACAGCTGCTCCACAATCTCCACATGGCCCATATAGGCAGCCGCTATAAGTGCTGTACGCCCTTCATGGTCAGTCTTATTCACATCCGAGTTATGCTCCAACAAAAGTCTAACAATGTCCTCATGTCCTCCCCAACAAGCTGCCCTCAGGGCTGTCCGCTGCTCAGAGTCGGCATGGTCGACATACGCACCTTTGTCAAGAAGTATGGACACAACTTTGGTGTGCCCAGCCCAAGCTGCTGAACGCAGTGCTGTCCAGCCTTCGTGGTCAGCATGATCAATAAATGCACCAGTGTTGAGTAAAGCGGTCACAATGGCAAAGTGGCCTTGCCTGGCAGCCAAAGTTAATGCTGTCTGTCCAGACCTGTCCTGCATCTCAAGAGATGCTCCCTGAGTAATTAAAGCTGAAACTTTTTGAATGTCTCCACGATAAGCAGCAGTATGAATCTGAGTTCTTCCATTGGCATCAACTTCATCTACTCCCATATTATCCATGTCACTATCGATGTGTTCCACTGGCTCGGATTCAAGGCTGGTAATGCTAACCTCCATAGCTGGTGATCTTGCTCCAGCATCTGTCAGAAGCTTCAATGCTTTAGGGTCTTTAGGCATTCCAGCAAACAAACATTTTTCCACCCTTGCTCCTGAAAGCAACAACATTTGCACAAGATGCTCAAACTGAATGGGTTCAGGAAAATTTGCCCTGACAAGGTGAAGTGCCAATTCCTGAACACCAGAAGCATCAAGTTCCTTGCCATGTTTTAACTGTTTCATTGCAATCATTGCATGACCTTCACTTGCGTTGCACAGATACTTCTGAGTGCAATGTTTGACATCTAGCAACCATTCTGAAAAGCTATGATGAAAAACAATCTGCTCCCCATTTAAGCCATTGGTTAAAATTCGGCTCATCAATTTAAGTCTTCTATCTAATTCTTCTCTTGTGAGGTCAGCCTCTTTGACAAGCATACATTCATAGAGTTCGTCACAGGTCATTGGAGTCCTAGAAGCCAAAAGAACATTCAAAAGAGGGTGTATTTTAATGACATGCTTTTTAATAAATAATCTCTGACAAAGCCATAAGTATAGACCATTCAGTGTGCCAGGTATTTCTCTAACTTCTCTAAGCATTATGAAAGACTCTGCTACTCCGTCTAGCACCTTTTCAAGGTATAAAAAGCATCCATTACTTTTTATATGAAGCTGATTCAACATTTCTGCAGTGTCTCTACTCAAATGCTGTCTGAGCCCATCCTCTGCATCTAATCTACACAAGATGTACTGCTGGACATCTCTGACAACGTGAGATTTCCTTAAGTCATCTAAACTCAGCTTCCTGAAACCTGTGAACATCCGTGTCACTGCCTTGCTCTGCTTTCGTGCAGAACACACCAGAAGGAGCCAAGGTGGAAAATTAGCATTGTGTGCAGCTAGAAGTTCAGCAATGGTTTGGCTGCAAGTACCTCGTTCACTCACTAGCTGCAGGTAAGATTCATCAATGGAGTCTACCCACAGCATCAACGTCTGTTCAGGAGGTTCAGAAGAATGCAGTGGTTCTAAAAATGCTATTTTAAATGCTTCGTCTGCATTGGCTTCACATTCTACGGGGTCTATTATCTTTTGTATATGCGGTGACATCACTTGGGAGTTGAAATCTTTTATGAGACCAGAGTTTGATACCTGGGAGACTAGATTTTTTATAAATGTCACCACTGATAATGAGGTGGCATCGTGAGCCTGGCAGAAGTGATACGCCAAGACTCTGGACTTCAGGACAGTCTGCTTTCCTGGTGATGTTGGCCAAATCAATTCACACCCCAGGGCAGTTTTTCCACTGCCAGGGCCTCCCATCACAAGAGTTCCACATGTCTTGGATGTTGACCTAGTTTCCAGGCAGTGCAGAAGTTTGATAAATGCCCATTCTCTGCAGAAGAATCTTTTCCCTTTCAACAAACAGTCTGTCATTTTCATACAAACTTGTTTGTGTTGAAGGTATGCTGTATCAATATCTAATCCATTTAGAAAAGTTGTCAAATAGATGGCATTATTTACAACACACTGATTGGCTTAGATCAAGGTATGTCATCCATGATTTGGTTCAAGTTACAAGTTAATCTAGTCAATCAAAATTAGGCTGGCCTTATTCAACATCATTACAATCTGTGGAAAAAAAAATAAAAAAAATAATGCAATAATTTAAGATTCACATCATATATATAATAGGCCTATAGATTTCAGATCTAAAAATCCATTGTTATTATTATTTATAAAATAAAATAAACTATTTGGATTTCAATTTACTTTAAAGTTGAAACTTTGGTGTTGATATCTAGATCCAGATCTAAATAGAATGGTAGAATCTAGATCTAGACTTATATATTTAACTCTATTGACTAGAGTATTTGGTTATTATGATACTAATTATAGTTAGATTACCCAGTTAGATATATAGAAAATAGAACCTTTATCTAGATTTAGCCTCATAGGTTATAGATCTAGAATCTAGTATAAGTATACTCAAGTATAGTCAGTGGCTAGTAATAGTAGTATTGATAGAACTATTTCTAGAGTGTAGAGTATAGAATCTATATTCTATATAGGCCTACTATATATTATAATATAAAGATAGGGGACTGATACAGCCTAGATCTAGATCATATACTAGATGATAGGTGGTACTTTGGTAGATCTAGATTTAAGACAGTATTCTAATAGTAATAGTAATAGAAATTAGAATAGATTACAATAATAATACTACTACTAGGGTCTACTAGAAAAGTACTACACAATAACACATCTATTAGAGTTGACTATTTGATCCTATCTAGTCTAGATCATGTAGACGTCAAATCTTTCTATATCTAGATCTAGACTTAATATTTACTAGAGATTCCGATTCTAGATCTATTGTGTAGAATAATTATAAACTGATGGATTTAGAATAAATGAAAGTATTGAAAGGAAACACACAAAGAACAAACAACGATTGGCTCTCCTATCAACGCATCCCCTTTGTGTGGACCTCCAACACAGCGCGACAAAACACGGCGACACATTTGTTGACCCCAGCACACAAGAAACAAGGCAGGTAATCCATCCGATCTAGCGACGCATAGACCTAGATCTACAAGAATCTATTCATCTACATCGACCACATCTAGATCTATTATACATTTTTCTATACCTATAATAATTCGTAGACGTTCATTTATCCAACATGATCATCCCTAACTGGCACCCTCATTCTTTTATTTTTCTTCACAATTCCTCAGATTGATTTAAAGGTAGCCTACAGGCTAAAACAGCTAATAAATGTTGCTAGATTCTAAATTTAGAAAGGAACTATGTGGGAAAACAGTCTGAAGCCACGATGCTGAACTTGGCGATACTGAGGGCGAATTGATTTTAGGCACTTTCCAGATCGATACGGTGTCTACTTATTCTATTACATTACAAATGCCATGAAAACAAAAGGTGGAGGCGGGTGAATAATGGGTCTGACGAAACAGAATGCCAAAATGTAGCTTTAATTAGTGATGGGCAGTCTTGGGTCCACTACTATTTTTAATTTACATAAATGATTTACCAAATTGCATTAGTTCAGGAACAAAAGTCAGATTATTTGCAGATGATTGCATAATATATAGAACAATAAAAACAACACAAGACACAGATATTTTACAAAGAGAATTAGATGAATTACAGAAATGGGAATCAAATTGGAGCATGTCTTTCCACCCAGAAAAATGTCAGTTGTTAAGAGTAACAAAAAAACTAAAACAAATTAATTCCACTTATCTTATTCATGGCAAACCAGTAACACAGACTAAAAACGCAAAATACCTAGGTGTTATAATAAATGAAAAACTGGCATGGAATCCACATGTTGATGAAACTACAAAAAAATCCAACAAAGCATTAGGGTTTATTAAAAGAAATTTCTATAAATCAAATAAGAACATAAAACTAAAATGTTATTTAACCTTGGTTAGGCCAATAATAGAATATGCATCCACCGTTTGGGACCCCTCAACTCAAGAAAACATTAAGAAACTGGAACAAACACAAAATAGAGCAGTGAGATTCATAACAAACGAATATTCACATTTGACTACAGTAACACCATTAGTAAAATCACTAAATTTAGAAAGCCTTCAGGACAGAAGACTCAAAAGTAAAGTAGCAATTATACATAAAACACTGAACCATAATCTTCAAATACAAAACTTAATAAAATACTCTGAAAGACACAAAAATAAAGGCACATTCCTTGTCCCTTTATGCTAGGACAAATTTGTACAAATACTCCTTCTTCCCTAGTGCAATTAGAGCATGGAATGGGTTGCCTGAGCTAGCCAGAAAAACCAGTGACTTGGCAGAATTTAAGTCATTGGTTAATATGCATGACTAAATGCATGACGCGTAGGACGTAATCATCTTCTTTTTTGAAGTAATGTCTGTATTATATAAGATAAGATAAGATGGGCAAAAGTTAACTAAAAAGTTAGAAACTTTTAGTTTAACTAAAAAAAAAAGTTTAGTTAAAATCGTAGTTTAATTAATTTGTTTTAGTTACTTACTAAAAAGTGTAATTGAAATTTGTACAACTTTTCAACATGTGGTCAAGGTTGAAACGCACTCCTTGTTTTATGGTCACGTGATATCAATAACTTTGATTATCGTGGCTTGTCAAGCATGTTCGTAGATATATCTTTACACTATTATAGTTATACATCCTCCCTGCCCTGAAAATAGTAAATAGACAGTGTGTCCGACTGATTTTAACAACCTGGCCAGATAGACGTACACGTGTAGGTCTATATAGTGTACTGAGTGTGCAGTCCATAATGACAAGATGACCCAGGTTTTTTTTCCCTTGCTCGTTTAACGGTTATGCAATAGTGTTAGTTGTATTTTTAGTGGTCAGACAAGAAAATAGCACATCGGCATGGTTAGTCAACCATGTATTTTACACTATAAAATAGTTATACGGGTCAAATGTTTTAAAGACTCCAAAGATTTCGTTTCTATTTCTTTGGATACTAGATATAGATCTAAATTTGAAATTCTATATTTATATTATTTAATGAGATTTTAAACTTTACCAGTATACGTAAGATTTTCCGTTATATAATAAGTTAATATAATTTATTTAAAAAAAGAGTACCATTCTTTTCTAAAGGTTTTAATTCAAGGCAAAAATACAAGCACACATATTTATTGAGACTTTTTACTTTATTGTGCATTAACGTTTATGGATAAATATTACTGGAATGTTAAAAGATTAAGATCGAACCGTAGGCATACAGTCTAGTTCAACATCGCCCCTTCCCCCCCCCCCCCAAAAAAAAAAGTTTGTTATAGTTTAATTAACTTTCTTTAGTTTAGTTTTACTATCTTTTGAAATTCATGATAAACTAATAGTTTAACTACTTTATTTTAGTTGAAAACTAGATTTAGTTTAACTTTTTATAGTTAGTTTAGTTCCCATCACTAGATTTAATTATTACTGGTTAAGAATTTTGTTTGTTTCATGGCATGGTGAATGACGCAATTTTAAAAGTGTTAAAGTAAAAACATTTCGAAAGATACAGGCCCTTACAGATGTAGATCTTGCACAAATACCCTAATAGATAATTTTTTCTTAAGGGACCACCTGCGGACATTGGCGTTATGCTTGCACCGGATGTGGCAAAATATGTAGGTTACAACTGGGGCTACGTATTCACGGGAAATACTGCATTTCTCATTAATCTTCGGACTCAAAGACAACTCGATAGAATATACCTTAGGTCTCGATACGTCTGGGTGTCCCGGTTCAGTTCTAGTTAACGAAATAAAACAATTAAACCACTAGATCAAACACATAAACTTTAATCATCTTTACTGCATGTCACACACGCTGGTCTCTCTCTGATCAACCTCTGACAACAAAACACACTTCCGGTCATTCGCCAGAATGTAGAAATAGATTATACATACATACACACATTCATCCGTGACACTAAGTAATTAATTATTAGGCTAAATTATAAGCAGCTTTTCTTGAAGCACTTAGATCAAACGTTGAACATTGCGGAACCCCTGTTGTAAGTGTAACCAGTGTAAGTGTAACCAATGTAAGTGCAACCAGTGTAAGTGTAACAAGTGCAAGTGTAACCAGTGTAAGTGTAACCAGTGTAAGTGTAACCAGTGTAAGTGTAACCAATGTAAGTGCAACCAGTGTAAGTGTAACAAGTGCAAGTGTAACCAGTGCAAGTGTAACCAGTGTAAGTGTAACCAGTGTAAGTGTGGCAAGTGCAAGTGTAACCAGTGTAAGTGCAACCAGTGTAAGTGTAACCAGTGTAAGTGTAACCAGTGTAAGTGTAACCAGTGTAAGTGTGGCTAGTGTACACATGAAAAGAAGTGTTGGTAAGCTATCGGAGCTCTTTTAGTACAGCGGAATGACTTCGTCTATGTTCTTCCGTTTCAAATGATTTCCATATGGTGGAAGCATCAAGCTTTCTCGCTATAACTGACAATTTATTTAATAACAAATGATACTAAAGGACATTTGATACAAATATCAAACTACCAAACAGTAACATACTGTTAAAATGATATATCAGCTTTTTTTTTTGTTTTTGCTAATAATAGTGATCCTTACACTGGCTGTGTGTCTAATAAAGATTTTCTACAGGTTATTTCTCTGACATCCTATCTCGGATCAAGCTGAAATTTTGCGCAATTATTTCTTTGACCTGACAACACAAGAATCAATATTAAAAAAATTACCAATTAGTTAATTAACTATTGGAAATTAATTTTGTTGTGTGGAATATTGAACAAGGGAAAGACATTGTACTTGACTGAATTGGTGGTATAGCTGATTTAGTCCCCTTTATAGGTCGCCGCTTTAAAGTAAGTTTGAAACAAACAATAGGTTACGAAACAATCTTTTATTTTTCTCATTCACCCCACTAGCAAGGTGGTTAGTGTGTCGGCTTGAGGAGGCGTGAGCACTGAGTTTGAATTCAGATCGTTCCTTCTTTTTTTTTTAAATTTTAAAAAGTGAATACTGTAAAACTCAAGCAGATATCCTTTTCTTCCCCTCCAGCCCGACATCACATTTACCAACTGGTCCAGATAAGTGATAGGATTCATAGCCTATTGAGAAAGCTAAAGGTGTAGAATCGTGCTTAACAAAGGCAATTGGTAAAAATATTCCTAATCACACAGATTTATTGTTGTTATCTAAATCTATTACAGATTTAATTACATGACTCATCCAAACTAATTGATACAATTACATTTCGTATAAACTTAGCTGTATTTCGTTAAAGTTTTTTTTATGATTTTCTTTTTTTTTTTTTAAGTTGACAACGGTTAAAGTTCAATTTAGCAATGTGGACATTGTTTAGTTTATCGTGAAAATAGACACAAAGTTGTTTCCCTTTGAAGTCGCTTATATATTTCTTTTTATATAATCTTATTAGCATATTATCGTAGTTTCCTTGCACGTAATGAGATTTGGCTGGAGCTCTCCCATGCAGGAGATAGAGCACGTTCTTAATTACTTTTTTTCCCAAGACGACCTCTATCTTCAAAATATTTGGATAACATCATGCCGAGACGGACGGACAGAGCCACAGGTAGAACTATCCATTGAGAGAGATCCTGCGTTGTTTATAATTAAACCGGTCTAAAAATAGCGATATTCAAAGTTCGACAACTATATTCCGTGATCATTTTCCTTTGTCCAACGTAATTTTAAAATATTCTTTTCATAAAGCTTTTTCATTATATTATGTAAAAAAATAATTCTGAGAAGATATTCACCAGAGATAAAGAATCTTATTAGTAATTTATTACATTGGTTGTATTCAGGTGAATAGGGTAGCTGCACTGGAGTACAGAGGGAACCAGACGTTGTGGACAGTAAGACCTGTGAATAAGAACAGTTACTTGTAAACAATTCTAAAAGAACACATACTGTATACAAAGTTAACGAACGTAGTAACAAATATATATATATATATATATATATTATATATATATATATATATATATATATATATATATATATATATATATATTGTACATATAATTATAAATTTAATGTAGTGATTTGATACCCATTTTGGTACATCCCCCCCAACGTTCCTTCTCTGAGATGGCTGCCCCACCCACCCGCCCCACGCTACGCCACTGGGTAGCTGTAATTATTTTAATGACCTTTCCTGACATGACGTAGAATGAGAGGTTCTGTTTAGACGTGGCCCTATTTCTACTAGGCTGGACAACGTACAACAATGGACAGGCCTCTCTTGAGATCCCGCTAACAGCTGCTGACAGAGCAAAAGTGGAGGGATTTGGTGACGTGAACTTTCCCAGAACCCCTACGACGAAAGTCAAGGGACTGAATGACGAGGAGGAGTTATACTTTCTAATACAACTTCTACTCAGAGCTACACGTTTTTCTTTTTTTTTTTTATTTATTATAAGCCTACAGCTATCCCAGAAATAGGGGGCATGGTGGCTGAGTGGTTAAGCGCCTGGGGGACATTGGGTCGAATCTTGGTGAAAACAGGGATATTGAAGTTCGGGATTCTAAGCCACCCCTGAAGCTACCCAACTCTAATGGGTAGCGGTCTCTAGTCGGAGAAAGTAAAGGCGCTTGGTCGTTGTGCTGGTCACATGACACCCTGCTCGTTAACCGTTGGCCGAAGAAACAGACGACCTTAACATCATCTGCCGTATAGATTACTAGGTCTGAAAGGGGACATTTTATCCAAGAAATTGCTTTAAAAAAAAACTTGACATACTGTGTAAAGTGGAAAAAAAGAAGAAATACTTTTTTAAAAAGACTATTCTTCCACCATGCATCTTATTAAACATTAATAACTAATCAATGTTAGATTTCTAAAACAATTGGAACATCCTTTTGGCTGGATGTGGCAAAATATGTAGGTCACATCTAGGACTGCATATCCACGTGAAGTACTGCACTACTTAAATCCTCGGACTCAAGGACAAGTCTTATTAGTGTGTTTCAAGCTTTAACCCTGTGCACCCATAACTTACAAATATAAAAATACAATCTTCTAAACTACCGAGAAAAATGCAAAGAGAAGGCACATTTTTCTAATATCATATTATGTTAAATCAAATTCCCTAGTGCCATTAGAACCGGTTGTCTGAATCAGCCAGAAAAAAACTCTATAAATTTGCAAAGTTAATGTTTCTAGTTATCAAGCAAGACTGGAATAAGACGTAGGGTGCAATTATCTTATATTTTGAAGGAATGTCTGAAATTTATAAGATAATAAGTATCTTGATAAATTATAAGACCCGATCTTTCCAAAGTAGAGCACAAGTTACATAATATCTATACAAAATGTTATCTTGTAAGTGATAGGGAAATACTGAAAAAAATGGCAGGTGGCAAGGTGTTTTAAAAATATCCACTCACTCTGTCTTTATGTAGGGAACAAATCTTGTACATGTTATTTCTCCCACCAAAAAATTCTCTACCGGTATGCACTACACAAAACAGCAGGGCTTCTGT
Source organism: Biomphalaria sudanica (assembly GCA_036873155.1). NCBI lineage: Eukaryota > Metazoa > Mollusca > Gastropoda > Planorbidae > Biomphalaria > Biomphalaria sudanica. The sequence goes on along the minus strand of JAZGLO010003763.1, from coordinate 950,782 downwards.
CCAGGGCTTTTGCAACAGAGGATTAGAATCTCTCAAGCTCTCACTCCAATGGAGTTTGATGATGATGATGATAATGATGATGATGATGATGATGATAATGATGATGATGATGATGATGATAATGATGATGATTTCTCCCACTTCCCATTCTCGGATCAAGTTGAAATTGTGCACATCTATGTATTGTAAATGACTACACACGAGTCAATTAAAAAACAAACAACTAACCAATTAGTAAATCAATGTGTGGTTATTCATTATTTGTTTCAATAGAAAAAGAAAGACAAAAAGTTTTTTTTTACAAAGCTTATATCAACTCACTCTGTCTGTCTGTTTGTCTGGTCAAAAGTTTGAACACGAGTTTCTCCCCACTTCAAATTCTCGGATAAAATAGAACATTTTCAGACTTATTCATAATCGACGACTATATACGAATCAATAAACTAAAATATTAATCAATTAAATAATCAATCAGTAGTGATTAATTAATTTTGTTTCATATAACAGAAATGGAGCTAAACCCTGCCATCTTGAAATTAATGGCAGTAATTAGCGGTACTTTCCTTTAAATAAACTTTGTTATTCTTTTTGTTTGTTTCATATATATCTTGATTATTTTAGACTACAACTTCACATACAAGGATCACAGCCGTTTCAAGTCGAGTATAAATATTTAGACGCAGTAGTGTTCCTTTATTGGCCACTAAAGGTTCCCCATTCGTCTATGTCCTGATGCGTGGGTTGTTAGTGAACACACGAATACCTCAACAGCCGCGTTATTAGATTGCTTCCAAACCGTTTCGGCCGTCGACGACACAAACATATCGATTTCTCTCTCCCCCCCCCCCCCCTTTCCTTTTCTCCTAAAGCCTAGAACGGGATGGAGTCAAACACTGAAGATGTGGCACCGTACATGAAAATTGTGTATTGGAGACGTCCAGCGGCTGATGTTCGGAAGACGTCAGTTATGCTATTTCGCCGGCGCATGAATATATAATGACTGATATTTCATTGGAAGGTCTTGTCTTTTTTGCGCACAATCGCTTTGCTCGTAAACATAGAATACACTAAACACACTAACACACACACACACACACAGATGCATATATAAAAACGCAAGGAAGGATTCGGTCAGCAAATATAACACAAAATACAACACAAAACATGACAAACATTAAAAATGTTTTTTTTTAAAGACAATACCTCCTTTGTATAAAATGTTGTTCTCTTAATAACTAATGAATGTTACATGACAAAACAAGGGAAAACATTTTATTTACCCTACCCTTAAAAAGACGATACACACAATTTTCCTGAATGTTAATTTATTAAACTCTTGAATCAAGAAAGCTTTACATTCGGAAATTCCAGAACGCGATAGTTCTCTCAAGAACACGATTGTCCTTTCAAAATTGAAGCTGGATGTAGATCTAGATCTAGTTCTCTAGCCAAATATTTTTCCCTTAATTTTTTTTACATTGAAAAATAATAACGGCCAAACTAAAGATTTCCCTGTGGAGCCAACGAGCTAGTCATTGTTTTCTCTGCGATATACATCAACTGTAGGCCTACTAGGAAAATTGTTAGAGCCGTTATTGAGATCCGCGTTCAGGTTCCTCCATAAAGCAGGTCATTGTGGGCTCCAACTGCTGTATTGATTCAGTGTCTCTTTATTTGTGATGCAGCCTTTGTAAGTGATACTTAGGATCTTTCTCTAGCATCTTAGTTCCCAGGGCGGACTGGGTGTCAAAATCGGCCCGGGCATTTCTATACCATTCGGTCCATAATTTGTATATCATATGATAGGCATCTAATTCTACCTGTCCTCAAAATCATAATGTTAAGTTTGATAAAGTATACATTTCAGACCTTGCGATATATGGGCCAGAAGATGTACAGTTCATCTGTTTCTGTAGAGGTCATCTGTTTTTTGTGGCCCATGGTTTATGAGGGTGTCTTGTGGCAAGCACAACGACCAACCACCTTCATTTTTACCCAACTTATGTCAGGGTACCCATGAGAGCTGGGTGGATCTTCACCAGTATTTGAACCAGGGACCTCTCGTTTCGAAAGCCAAGCTTTTCCACTCAGCCACCGCGCCTCTTGTCTACAGAGGTAGGCTAGAACATTAATTCGGAAAATGTGTTCGATTAAATAAGTATTACACTGTATGGTCTGTTTATTTTACACAAAGCTCAAAGGGCCCATTTTATAAGAGAATACTATAAAACATAAAACAATTCAATGCGTGTCACAGTGACATCCTTGCGGCCATTGCGGTAGTTTTACCGGCCCAGTTGGGTACCGGCTTACCGGGCATTTGCCCCTGTTAGTTCCCTTACTATGGTTCCTCTTCTCGAGATCCGCAGTCAGCGTCCAAGACCTGCTGTTGACTGTGCAATTCTGGTCATTGCAAGAAAGCGAAAGTATTTTCAAAACCGATGTTGGATAGAGACCTAGATCTAGATCTCTAGCCAAATTAAAATTTATTTCATTTGTTACTTGAAAAATGATAACGGTCAAACTGGAGTTTTCCCCGTGTGACCATCGAGCTGGTCATTCTGTTCTCAGCGATATACAACAGCTGTTCAATTTCTGGCAAAATCGTTAAAGCCGTTTTTGAGATTAGCGTCTATGCAGGTTCCTGGTTCCAGGTTCTATGAAGTTCTGACTTGAATAGAGGTATCGTAAAAGCAAAATTTTTATTAAGGAAAGTTTTTGTCTCTGAATCAAAGTACTTAATTCACGTGAAATATATTTGTGAAGCTAACTATTTAGCATTATTCAACAGAGTGAATCCGCGTTTTTAAAAAATGCTATTTCACAAGTCTCATGTCGACTAGAATGCACTAGAAGTAAATGTGAAATCACAAGTTATTTTTAACTCAATTGAAGTTAATTCCAACTGTCACTTCTAAATGACTTAAATGACGTCATAAGCAAGCTTTTAATTTTTTTTTCACATCGCTATAATCCACTGGCGATTTATATTGTTCTAGTTAGAATGTATTACAATATCTCTATTCAGATCACACATTCAAGGATGGACATGGTACTCGAAAAAGGCTCTAACGATTTTCATAGAAATTGGACAGTTGATTTATATCGTTGGGAAAAAAATACTAGACCATCAAAACTTGAGTTTTTTCAGTGTGACTAATAAGTAGTGATATAGCAAAATTTCTAGGAAAATCGTTTGAGCCGTCCAACCATGTTCCAGGTTCTACCTATGAATTAGCAAGCTGAATTGCGGAATTTTAATTTTTTAAAATTTTTTGCCTTTCTTAAACCGTTTTTTGTTAATGAAAAAAATGTCTGCACAATCAATTTTAAAAACAAAACTGTTCACTTTTAGAAAATGAAAAGTAATTATTAGACAAGAACTCTGCAAGATCTAATATATCATGATAACGTTTCAATATCTTTACTAGTTTTTGCGACGGACGGACGGAGAGACAGACAAAAAAAAAACAACAAAAAAAAAACAAATAGTGGCTTTTAATCATTTGGCAGAGGACCGCTAAAAAACAATGTAGATTAGTTAAACTGTAAAACCAATACAAAAATATGCATTCTCTAAGATACCTCAAACCAAGAAAACATGCTAAATAAAAAATTGAACTGTGAAAAAAATCACATATTAATACTCGCACATGTACAGTATCACCATAACTTAGACTCTCCTGGACAGATGAATAGAATTTATTTGCATCTATGCACAAAATATTAAAGAATAAAATACAAAAATAGAACCTATAACAAGCAATAAAAAAAAGAATAATTTAAAAAAACAAAGCTTATCTAAGGGCCGCGAAGTACTGCCATTTATCTGAAAATTAATTACGGGGCGTTATATCCCTTTCTGCTATAGAAAACAAATTTAATAAATTAGTACTAAATGGTTAATGTTTGGATTGATTTGTGTATTGTTATCGACTATGAATAATTAGGCAAAATTTCAAGTTGATCCGAAAACGTGTCAAAATGTAATGAGGGGACTAAATCCATATATATATATATATGATATAAAAATACACGACTTTCTTTAAGTAGCATTTATTTTTATTTCGAAATAAAACAAAATAATTAACCACCAACAATTAATCAATTTAATTTTTTATTAAGTCATGTCTTGTCAGGTTTAATGAATATTATGACATTCACTTAATACGAGAATAGAAATGGGAGAAAAAAACATGTTCAAACTTTTTAACAGATAGACAGACAGACGGACAGAGTGTGTTGATATAAGCTTTGCAAAAATACTCAGAAAGATAAAGAGACATTTCTTATTCCATATGCCGGGACAGAGTCATATAAGTAATCTTTCTTTCCTAATGCTATTAGAAATAAATAAACCGAATTAGCCAGAATAACCAATAGCTTTGTAGAAAATTCCTTTTTAACATGTAGTTGGATCTTAATCCTGTCAGGGGTGAGTTATGGCGAGAGTGAATGTTAGTTTGATATTTTGGTATGATATTGACGTCCCCTTGTATATGTATTCCCAGGTTGTGAATGTGAACACCTGTTGTGAACTGAATGGTTAAGTCTTCGTTGAATGTGCGAGAGAGTGTGTTAAGTTAGTGAGGTCTTGCTCCCGGTCCAGGAAGGTTGGACAGTCCCTTCCTGGACTGGTGTTTATGTATTATTTACTGACAGTTAATATAATTGTGTGCTTTATTAAGTATTAAAGTATAATCATTATTCATTGAAAGCTGGAGTTAGAGTTGAAGTATATTAAGTATTTAGTGTTCTTATTTGTATAGCAAGTTTTAATTAATTGGAATAGAGTAATCAAGCAACCCCCTAGCGAGCCACAGCAACCAAGTCAAGTCAAACGATATAAATGAACCCCTGACATAAATTTTAAGGGAAGATCAGTAGTTCATAAGATACATTACATAGTGAGTACTTTGCATATTTTGCATCAGCGGTTAAAATAATATTAATGAATATACATGATAATCCTGAAAAAAAAATCTTACATTCAACATTTATTTACCATTTAATATAGTTATCCTATCTTTAATATATATATATATATATATATATATATATATATATATATATATATATATATATAATATATATATATATATATATATATATATATATATATATATATATACACAGCCAATATGCTTTTACATAAATAGTGTCCGGTATTAAACAAAACCTATCAGACCGAAGACTGTATTTATAATCAAAACTAAAGAATCCTAGGTAAATACCTTCGGGTTACCAGACTAATACAATACTCCTGAAACAATTATATCGCAAACTTGATTAGAATTATTAATGCAAATTTGATAACAATGCTACCGGCCCTTTAAGAATGTCAACTGAATAAGACGACATATGTAACCACCGTGTCATAAACGTCATAGTGTAGGTGTTCAAGGGAAATAGATCTGATATTGTGCTCAATAATAATATTGTGCTCAACCTTCGACCACGAAAGAAGAGCTTATTATGTAGCTATTATTATTATTAATATTACAGATTATCACCAACACCTGCAACTGTCGTAAGCAGCAATCAATTATAGATTCTAAATTCTCAGTGTCAGAAGAGTGTGCATGGGTGTTACTGAGCCAATTGTGCAGAAAATAAAATTATGAACGCATAAAATGATGAGAACAAAAAAGAGGTTTCCAGTAATTGCATAAACTGTTGTATCGCAGAAAAAAAACAACATACAAACCTGTGAGGTTATAGGTTGAAATACAGGAGATAATAACACACAACAATAACAATCAGACTACTCACCCGGTTTGTTTCCAGGTCCGAGAAATTGATTACTTTGTGCTGGCACTTAGCACGCAGACACACACCCGCTCTCTTTCTCACACACACACGCAGTCACACATCTCGTCAACATTCCAGTGTTGAGTAGCTCACGCTTCCCATACACACAGGCTCGCGCCATCACGCTCTCTCACGCGCGCACGTTCTATCAGTCTCTCTCTCTGTCTCTGTCACACACACACACACGTGCAGACATCAGATGGGAGCACACCACGCTCGCTGTGTACTAAACAAATCCTACGAGTGGGTTTTGATGTGTCAAGGGTATGGGGGGTGGGGTTGAGGAGGATGGGAACTTTGTGTGGCAGCAAGAGGGGTGGGGGGGTGGACTAAAATGAGAGGAGAGGTTGGGGACTTTATGTGGATAAGATGGCAGCTTTTTGTTTTTGTTGCTGCAAATGTTTCTTCAATTAACTTGACTATTGCAGATACCCGTGTTAATTTTTCTCAACTAACTGGCTTGACGACAACGACGCGGGTGCAGTGGCCTACCGAGGCTGCCAAGCGACCGGGGAGGCAAGGCCTGTCTGACTCCCTCCCATCTCCTAATAGTGTACGTATTTCAAATATGAATAATAGCAGTCACCAATAAACAATAGAAACTTTAATATAATGTCAATAAACATAATATTAGAAATTAAGAAATATATTTATATAGATTATGTAGTACGCACCAACCGCCTTCCCCTCGCTACGTCACTGCGTGGGTGCCCCGTGGAGCTCCAACCAAACCAAGAGGAGCCTGCTTGTTGAGCTTGTTACACAATGTGACAGTTTAGTCAGGGTCCCAGATCAAACGGTCTTGGAAACTCGTTAGGAACTCTTGAACAGAAGTGATACCTGGGCTTACGCAGAACTTCTTGACAAATCCTTATATTTTTAGCGGCCCCCGAAAAGGGAAAAGATTTGTGTGGAATGTCTGTCCGCCCGTCCTTCCCGTTTAGATCTCGTAAACTGGAAAAGATAGTGAAAATCCGACATCATAATATTTTAGACCATTCAAAGACCATGCAACGGCTACTTTTTTCTTTTCTGAAAGTGAAAAATCTAATTTTTTAAATCACTTATGCAAGCAGTTTTTTCATAAAAATACACTTTTCAACTATTCACTATTAATAGTAACAAACACAGAAGGCTCTTTAGTAGGGGAGATAACCATGTACCATATACTTCAGCAAATGGTTAGTTTTTTTTTTTATATACATTACTTTTTTTTTTCATTTGTATTGCTAAGTTAAGTAAGTTCTGTTATATTATTTGCTACATTTACAAAAACAAAAGTGTACTTTTTTTTAAAGAGAAAAAATCTATTTAGTATGCATATAAGTTGGACATAATTTAAAACAACAATTAATAATTAGGTTTTCATATTGTCGCGTGAACTGTGTAATAGCAGAGCCATGCAACAATTAACTGAAGAGAATTTTTTTCTTTTTACGGAAATGTTTTTCTTCAGAATTTGACTAATAGATTGACCCTTTATAAAACAGATCAATTAGATATTTATTATAAGACATCAGTTAGGCCAGGTTCACATCTAACTTCACATTCACTTTCACCTATCCCTTGGTTTGCTGGACGGCCTGGGCACCACACAAGATCTGTCAATCTTCTTTCTCCATTCTTCTCTGTCATTTGTCTTTGATAGAATTTCATTCAGATGTTCTTTCTGAAAATATTGAAACTTGCCTTTTAACCTGCCTGGGTGGACCACTTTCCACACAAACTGTCTTGGTAACCTTGTTTTAATTACTTTTGTTTCATTTTGTTTTTTTCTTTCTTTTGATTGTTTATTTGTAGTATTTTTTTTATCTTTTTATTTATTTATCTTTTATTTTTTTATCTAATTAATATTTCATTTAATTTCTTCGCAATAATCTTAATTGGCCCCTTCATCTGTTCTTTAGTATGTTGAACCGCTGAGGCACCACACAGGATCTGTCGTCTGACTTTCTCCATTCAGTTCTGTCTTGAATAGAATCTCCTTCAATGACTGGCTCGTTCATTTTTTCAATGTTGTCTTCCTATTGATTTCTCTGGCTGCCTCTTTTTCGTTCACCCGGTAATGTTCTATGAAGAAAGATAGTAAGTTGCAAGCCCTGAGGACATTGTAATAGGGCCATTAAGTTTTAGTTTGCGTTTTTGACAATGGTCAGCAAGTCAAAGTGAGGCCATTTTGACCTAGTGATCCTGTTTTTAATCTCATCAGTGATCTTAATTATGCGTTTACTATAGAAGCCAATAGTAGGCATACCATAGTCTTAATACATAAAACATTAAACCATAACATTACAAGAAAAATGTATTAAAGAAATACCACATTCTAAACGAAGCATATTTTCAGTCTAATTTTATCAATTAGTTTGGATCAGTCATTAAATAAATTATAGCTTTTATATAGCGCTACTTATATGCTTATAGCATGCTCAGAGCCCTATGGTCCAATCTCATTTGTGGACCAGTGGGTGGAGGGGGTATCTGGGAGAAGGTTTTTCCGTGCTGCCTTTAGGAGCTCAGTAAACACAACTCTGCTCCAATCGGGTGTCGAACCTTGAGCCCTTCTCATAGGTATCCAAGCCAAGTTTAAGCGCACTTAGCCTCTCGACCACGCATAATAAAGATCTTGACTAACAATAATAAACATATGCAATTAGAATTTTTTTTTGCTTAGCACAATGTCATGCTTATAGTTTTCTCGATGTGCAATGACATCCTATCACTTGTCTGGACCATTTGGTCCGAGATTGGGTGTAGGAGAAGTAACGCGTTCAAACTTCTTACCAGACAGACAGACAGACACAGACAGACAGAGTGAGTTGAAAGTAAACTATCTTCAACTCTGAAGGAACATCCGAAACATGTCCAACAAACAAACACTGTACAGAGGAGAAGAGAAAGTGAATCACGTTATTTATTTTATTATAATATTTGTATCAAGAGATGTCTGTAATTTACAAATAAGATATAATAGTTTGGAATCAGAACAAAAAGAATAAGAGATAAGTAAATAAATAATATATTTCAATAAATAAATAGTGTGTATATTACTACTATAAGAATGTAAATAATGCAAAAAAAAAAAATGCTGGCTTATGAAGGCGAACTCTGGTTAAAGTAAAATAGCAGATAAATTCGCTTGTTAACTCCCCTACCTCAAAAAAAAACCCCGTCGTTAATAGTCTCCTTTTCTTGATTGACGTAGTTTTAAGGGAGGAGTTCTTCCCCTTTAGATAACCTTTTTTAAAAAAAAAAAAAATAAATAAATAAAAGAATTTTTTTTTTCGTGTTTCTTTCTCTTCATGTTTCGTTTATCGCTACCAAGCATCCAGGGTCGGACAAGATCGGCCCTGACATTACTATACCATCTGGTCCACAAATTGATTGCCATACGACGTACATCTATTGTTACCTGCACTCATAATAATTAAAGATTTTATGTTGCATCGAAAACAGAAATCATGCATGCAAACTTGGTTTCAGGTAGGTGACTGATAGGTGACTGATAGGTGAATTTTATTTCTACCATAGAATTATATATATATTATATCTAGACTGGACATGGAGATCTTGTAACACTACAATTATTGCTTTTTTTTTCTTAACAACCTCATGTAGAAATACATGAACATTTTCTGGAGTTTCGCCCAATTACTGATACAACTGGAGAAAGACTTTGTGACTTCGCAATAGAAAAAAAGGAAAGTTAAAATTGGACATCAAAGTGGGCATGAGGGATACGACAACAGTGCGAATTTGAAAGAAAAAAAGGAATGGTCTACAAAAATGGATTTGAATCATTGGGCACTTTTGGTACTGTTTCCAGTCCTACTCAGACTTAATGATTTTTTTTCTAGAATTAAAAAAAAAAGGGGGGGGGGCGGCATTTTTAAATTTCGAAAGGCAGGCGGCCACAACCCTCGCGGCGGCCCTGTATATCTACATTCAGGAGGAATTTGAGAGTTCTGCATCTTCCTGGAAACGAGTCATTGTTTCTAAATTATCTAATGTGGCGCTGTGAATGTTATCATTATGAGGTTAACCAAGGCTCTTGAATCGGTTGTACCAAACTGACGAGGAAGCCTGTAATTGTACTGCATCTCATATCAGAGGATTCCAGCAAAGTGTCAGTTTGACCTCTAACTACATCTCCTCCTTCACATCTTTCGCGAAGTAAAGTAGCAATTGTACATAAAACACTGGACCATAATCTTCAAATACAAAAACAAAATTTAATAAAATACTCTAAAAGACACAAAAATAAAGGCAGATTCCTCGTCCCATAGGCTAGGACAAATTTGTACAAATACTCCTTCTTCCCTAGTGCTATTAGAGCATGGAATGGGTTGCCTGAGCTAGCCAGAAAAACCAGTGACTTGGCAGAATTTAAGTCATTGGTTAATATGCATGACTAAATGCATGACGCGTAGGACGTAATCGTCTTCTTTTTTGAAGTAACGTCTGTATTATATAAGATAAGATAAGAACTGTGATTTGGGAAAGATTTTGAGAAAAGTGAATCAATTGTTTACTGCATTGGGGGAAGAAGGGTCCAAATGTGAGCCCTCAAATGAGTTTCCAATTTATTTATTTTTTTACTTTAAATAGTAAGCCAATGCCTTGTTATCTTGCTATTCATGTTGTTATGTAAATTAGTGAACCATGTTACATATATTCCACACATTAGGATTATATATTTATTAAGTACATTATCTCTTGTCATGATGTCGAATGTCAAAATGCAGGGGCCCCTAAAGAGGCCCTCCCCCGCTGGGCACCCAAATCCATTGCTACGCCACTGGTTTACTGTTTACCATAGTACCCCATTATAACGGGAAATTTGTTACTAATTGTCACGATGTGTTTATAGTGTCAGATATTACGATATGTTACTTGAGATGTTTACGATGAGGTTGAGATGATCAGACAATGCGTTTGTATAAACAGTTAATACGTTTGTGATACGGCAATGCCATTGTCCTCCTCGTCAGCCTATTTATGAACACTCAAGGAATATCGTGATGCCTGAGATACTACTTTAAAATAGAAACAAAAAAAAAAGACATATTTTCTAAATAAACACAAAACCTTTATTATAGAACTTGGAATCACTATGATGATATAAACACTTCATAAATGTACAATACATTTTAATTTAAATATCACGATGATGATATATATACTCACATATTACCGCAAAACTTCCTGAAGTATATAATGGGAGTTATTTCTGTTGAAACTAAATTACAAATATATTTTTATTGTTAGCTCCCCTTGAATTGAAAGTTTCTCAGACAATTAGAATGCTTTACGAGACTATAAGCACTATATGTAATGATGGGTTTGAAACAATTACCAATTCCAGCGATAACAACCATGCGGAACCATTAGCCATCGTGATAAACTCTGGGATGTTAGTCAATTAATAGCAAAAAAAAAAATTAAAGTTTATTGCCAATAAATCAAAAAGTGTAGAATGAATTGAAGGTGATTTGCTAAGGGAAGAAAATCCTGTACAGAATTAAAGATCTTTAAATATTTTCTGAGTTGTATCCCTTTGACCAGAGATGCAAGACAGGATTAACATAGACAAACGTAAGACGCTTTTATCTTTTCTTTTAAAGGAGTGTCTGAAATGTATACAATAAAAAAGTTGCCTAAAAGATGAAATGATTCAGATATGGAGCCCCTCTATCTCCGCGGAGTAGCCTTAAAAAAACATCTGCCGTTGTGCTAACAAAGCTAGAAAGGCTTGCTTGATACCTAATTTTCACCAGGAGCGGATTTATTATAACTTAACACACGCCACAAAGTATATGTAGCTTAGGGCCCCCAAGAAAAACTTAGCACTGACCTATGATATATCTATATATATAATTCTCTTCTTCCCTCAAGAGATTTGTCGAGTAGTAAGGAGTAAAGGAAAGATCACTCTGCGGATTGTCCACGAGAAAACAAGAGGGGGGAGAGAACACGTAGTCACAACATAGCAGGGGGGCAGGACCGTTGTTATATCACTATTTTTTTTATTTCTACCTCAAGTTAAAAAAAAAGGGGGGGGGGGAGTAATCTACTCTGTAGTAGGCCTAACTATCGAGGCGACAGAGCACGCTCAAGAGTTTCGACACAATGGAAAGATCTTTCTTTTATTTTTGCAACTCGGACGGAGGGAGTTGTCCTAGGTAATTTAAGAGCGAAAAAAAAAGACAATTTTCGTCAGTTATTTCAGGAGATTTGTATGAGTTTTCAAAAGATTGTAATAATTTCCGGATATTTCCAGGACTTTTTCGTATATTTTGCAGTTTCAGGAGATTTCCAGGACCTCCTGTTAAATCGACAGGAGGCCGCGGGAAATCAGTTATAAGTTATAAAATGGTTTAATTAAATAATTTATACACCTAAAATTAGCGCGGGTCCTGTAAATGTTCGGGGCCCACTGCGGTCGCATAGGATGCAGTGGCCTAAGGTTGGCCCTGCAAAATATCGGCGTATACTACGCCGCCGGTGGACTAGTAGACTTATAAATGGCCCCAAAAAGGCCCACATATCTCACAATAGCCTTGGTCACTGCTATTCATCCAATTATTTTGTAAAAAAAAAAAAATTAATTACGACGATAATGTCTTTGAAACTCGATTTAATGGTCAGGGGAGACACAAAAGAGTTGACATCACGAGGTGGAGAGCGATTAAGAACTGGATAACATCAAGGATCAGAAAGCAGAAGAATAGTAAATAATGAGTGAAACAAGGGGACAACATCAAGGATCAGAAAGCAGAAGAATAGTAAATAATGAGTGAAACAAGGGGACAACATCAAGGATCAGAAAGCAGAAGAATAGTAAATAATGAGTGAAACAAGGGGACAACATCAAGGATCAGAAAGCAGAAGAATAGTAAATAATGAGTGAAACAAGGGGACAACATCAAGGATCAGAAAGCAGAAGAATAGTAAATAATGAGTGAAACAAGGGGACAACATCAAGGATCAGAAAGCAGAAGAATAGTAAATAATGAGTGAAACAAGGGGACAACATCAAGGATCAGAAAGCAGAAGAATAGTAAATAATGAGTGAAACAAGGGGACAACATCAAGGATCAGAAAGCAGAAGAATAGTAAATAATGAGTGAAACAAGGGGACAACATCAAAGCTGTTGGGAAGATGAAAAAATAAGCAGCTGTTGAGGAGTGCTGCCAACTACAAGGCGTGGGTAACATCAAAACTTAAATAGCATCACAACACAAAAAAAAATATATATATTCAAAGCTTAACCAAGGGAAAGAACTCAACATTTACAGCCACATATCGCAATATTGTGAAATTTATTTCCTTTTAAAAAATATCAAACTTAATTAATTACATTTTAAAATTAATTTATGTTTTATTAGGAACAATGAATAATTGTGCAAAGTTCCAACTTGATGCGAGAATGGAAAGTGGGAGAGATAAAGTGAAGAAAATTTGTAGCAGACAGACACGACAGACAGATAGACACGACAGCCAGACAGACACGACAGGCGGAGTGAGTTGATAAAAGCTTTATAACAAGCAAAAAAGAAACAAAAATCCTTTTTTTAAAAAAAACAAAGTTTTCTTAGAGTAAGAACTCCGCAATTACAACTATCTATCTCAATAATGTAGAAGTTATTTCCTTTTTTGATATCAAACAAAGTAATTAATTACCAATAATTAATTGACAAATTGGTTAATTTTTTAATATTTCGTGTAGTGTTAGGTACAATAATTGTTTACAGTTAAAACTTGATCCGAGAATGGATGTGGGAGAAGATACAGGTGTAATTATCTAAATGAACAAAACCCTACATATTTAGCTATGTCCGTGAATACTGAAATATTGATTTTCTTTGTTGGTATCAAACAAAATAATTTATTTCCATTAAGTAATTGACTAATTAGTTAATCTTTTTATTGATTCACGTATTGTATACGCAAATGAATAATTAAGCAAAGTTTCAAATTTATTCGAGAATTAGTGTGGGAGAAATAATGTATACAACAGAGGCGTAGCGAGGGTGGGGGATGAATTTGAATTTGAAAATCCCCCGGATCCCCACTTGAGGGGGGGGCCCAAACGAGTGTTGTTTACATTAAATATTACGCAAAATGCAAGGGCCCCCAAACAGGTCAAGCACCCCCCTGGCCACCAAATGATGGGAAATTCCTAGCTACGCCCCTGGTGTATAACCTTTTTGCCAAACAGACAGAAACAGAGAGTGAGTTCATATAAGCTTTGGAAACAACTGTACCTCATCTGGACGGGGGGGGGGGTGGACAACCCTATATGACCATCAAAGATGGACAGAGAAAGGAAGCGGATAGAAAGAAGAAAACAAAACTGAAACTGACCAACAGCTTCTAATTGTCTTAGTGAATCCACAACGGTGGAAAATAGTACTTTGTACCTGCAAGAGGCGATCTTATATGCAGAGGCATTAGGCTAAGTCCTCAGACAAAAAACTAATGTTTCCACAACCTGGAAGGAGTCGTGAAAGATTTCTATGGGATGACGCAATACACATTCAACGAGTCTTAACAGCGCTAGGTGGAATAACTTCACTGACAAGTACTAATAGGTTCAGTTCGAATCCTGATTAAGGAAGCTTAATTTTTTGTGGTCGAGAGGCTTGAATTTGGCTTGGCTTGGCTACCTATGAAGTGGGCCCGACTCGGGCAGAGTTGTGTTTACTGAGCGCCTGAAGGCAGCACGGAAAAACCTTTTCCTAGATAGCCCCTCCTCCCCACTGGTCCACAAATGAGATTGGACCAAAGCACTCTGAGCATGCTATAAGCATGAAAGTAGCGCTATATAAAAGCTATAATTTATTTTATTTTCTTATTTTACCAAGATCATGATTTTACCAGATGGAGGAGAGTTCGACTTGCATGTCCTTCCATCACTCACCTATTTACATCTGCCTCTCTCACAAAGAAGACAAAACTTAAGCCTACACTATATATTCTGTACTAGGGATTCAATGTTACCAGTGAGCGAATAAGTATGTTGCCACTCGTTAGAGTTATTCCCCTTAGCAAGAGAGTTAATATTGTAATGTTGTATATAATGTCATATATTATTATGTAAATGAACAGAGATTATTATTCCGTATTATAGTGGTTACAATTTTTTATGTTTTATTCAGTTTATTAAAACTAACATCCGATACGTTATAACATATATAACATTATAACATATATAACAGTATAACATATGTAACATTATAACATATATAACATATATAACATTATAACATATATAACAGTATAACATATGTAACATTATAACATATATAAGATTATAAAACATATAACAGCATAATACAAAGATAGCACAGAAGAAAGTAAGATTATCACTAGAAACAATATGACAAAAGTAGAGAGTACAGATTCCATACACATCACAAACTGCCTGGTTCATTTTTGTTTCTAAGTTCGCAATCTTGGACTTTACTTTGAATCTGCTTTGACTTTTGACCCAGATATAGGTCAGCTCTGCAAGGGTCGCTTTCTGCAGTTGCGCAGATTAGGCCAGCTCAGACCATATTTGACAGCGGCACCAAAAAGCTAGCTGTGGCATTAATACTCTCCCGCCTTGACTACTGCAACACCGTGCTAGCAGGAATACCCGATGACAAAATAGCAAAGCTGCAACGAATTCATATAATGCTGGACGAAAAGTCCTACGAAAAACAAAACACTATTCTGCTTCTTCTCATGCATATACTCCATTGACTTCCTGTGAACGCAAGAATCAACTACAAGGTGGCCACACTTTGTCATCTTTGTCTCAACAACAAAGAAATAACCTTGTACCTTAGAAAACTGATCACTCCAAATGTCAGAGAGCTCCCTGTGTTCCATGGTCTTAAAACGTCTAGCGATGCCACGTTTCTCCCTCAAAAATTACAGTTTGCTGGCTTTTTTTTTTTTCCAGTGCATGGACCAAAGGTTTGGAACTCACTCCCCAAACTGATCTCAGACAGACAAACTGCTACAATACATTCAAGAAGAACATTAAGACCTATCTGTCCAAAACTTTTGTAGATTAGTTTGTCATTTTAACACTTGTATTTATTTCTGTTATATACTAATATAGCGCCTTGAGCCTACATTATGTTTGTTAAACCCTGTAAAAATCAAATTATTATAAATTATTATTCACAGGTATTACACAGACCTACTGACACTACAAGCTGACACATCTGTTGGTGAATGGCAGACCAAGTTAACAGACTTTGAGAAATCTATTTTTTTTAAATCTTTTTTTTTCTTACGTATTCCATACCCTAATCTTTACAGGACTATCTCTCTCTCTCGCTCTTCCTAACCCAATCCCCTGTAATGCATCTTTCCATTCTTGGTGCGTAAATCCGACTATTTTTCCTCAAAGAAGGAAAAAAAAAGGGTCTACCCTCCCATCGCTCTGCTATCTCTGACGACGACTAGTAAATCCTATTTGAAGTCCGCCAGGAGCAGACGTCTCGCTGCTGAAATGAGAACCACAACCATAAAAGTTGGCAATCGTTATAAATCGTGATAAAGTCGAGATGTCTGGAATATAAATTGGCATCAATCACGGCTGCAGATCGATACAGGGACGATGGTTTACCCCCAGTGCTACCTTTTTTTTTTATGTGTGTGGAAAACTAAAGAATAAAAAAAAATATCAGAATAAAGATAGACATTGGCTCTAAAAATTATATGAGTGTGTTATCATCGTATAGCTCGAGACACAAGGAGGAAACATGTTCCATTGAATGAACAAGTCAAAGACTCATTTATTTAGACGCACCCTTAGCTAAATTAAGAAGCCGGTTGTTAACGCGCTTGGCTTCTGAAGCCTAAGTTCAGACCTCATATCCTTGGGAAGACTGAATATGTTTTAAAATTTCGGCATCTTTGGGTGCCTCTGAGTCCATCCAGCTCTAATGGGTACCTGACATTAGTTGGGGAAAGGCGGTTGGTCCTTGTGCTGGCCACATAACACTGTCGTTACCTGTGAGCCACAGTAACTGATGACCTTTACATCATCTGCCCCATATATATCAAGGTCTTAAAGGGGAACTTTACTTTGGTTTACCTTAACATGAATGTTAATGGCCTATGTGGCTAATATATATATGTATATACATGTTTGTCAGTAGTGTTGGAGTCAATTTGACTGAAATTGATGTTACAAAATTAAATTCGGTAAATATTTTAGACAGATGCTGCTCATATGTATAAAATATTGTTAATTTCTATGTATGAGACGATCAATAGTCACTAAACGAATAAATATTTTACTGCTAGTTTAGAGTATTAACAAGAATAACATAAAAATATAATTTAAAACAAGGTTACAAAGACAGTTTGTGTGGAAACACAAACTCAAAATCAGCCCACGAAGTTGTCCACTCATGCAGGTAAAAAGGCAGGTTTTAATATTTTCAGAAAGAACATCAGAATGAAATTCTATCAAAGACAAAAGACAGAGAAGAATGGAGAAAGAAGGTTTACAGATCTTGTGTGGTGCTCCAGCCGTCCAGCAAACCAAAGGATAGGTGTAAGTGAATGTGAAGTTGGATGTGAGCCTGGCCTAACTTATGTATTATAATAAATATCTTATTGATCTAATTGTTTTGTAAAGGCTCAATCTCTTATTCCTCAAGAAAAAACTTTCCGTAAACATTTTTTTAAAAATGTCCTTTAGTTCATTGTTCTATAGCTATGGTACAGCGCTACAGTTCACGCGATAATATGTAAAACTACATATTAATTGTTGATTTAAATTATGTCCAACTTATATGCATACTTTATAGGTTTGTTCTCTTTAAAAAAAAGTAAACATTTTTGTGTGTGTGTGAAAATGTAGTAATTAGTATGATAGAACTTATCTTACTTGGCAATACAAATGTAAAAAAAAATTGTTTTTTGACAAAAAAATCTAAAACGGTTAAAAATATGATAGATAGTAATTTACCTGTTAAAGAGCCCACCCCTCTCGGTATTTGTTACTATTAATAGTAAATAGTTGTAAAAGTGGTGTATTTTTATGAAAAAAACAACAGAATGCATAAGTGATTTTAAAAAACTAGAATTTTCTCTTTCAGAAAAGAAAAAAGTAGCCATTGTATCAGACCTTTGTATGGTCTAAAAAATTATGATGCCGGATTTTCACTACCTTTTCTAGTTTACGAGATCTAAGTGGGACGGACTGACGGACGGACGGACAGATATTCTTTACAAAACTAATAGCGTCTTTTCCCCTTTCGGGGGCCGCTAAAAAACAGCAAAGCTTATATTAAGTGTAATTGTATCAATTAGTTTGGATCAGTCATGTAATATTATGGCCTATTGGTCTGAGCATAATAAATCTGTGAGTTTAGAAATATTTTTACCAACTGTTTTAACTTTTAGCTTTCTCGATGCACTATGATCCTATCACGTGGTCTGGACCAGTTGTGAAAGGGGGAGGGAAGAAGGGGACATCTTGGTGAATGTTTACATTATCGCATATGCATAAAAAAAATTTCACTTAAGGCTAGAGTCGTCAAGGAGGTTAGTTCAACTTATACTACAACATCTGCCAAGAACGTGTTCTTTCCCTTATTCAAGATACCAAACAAAATAATTAATTACCAATAGTTAATTAACTAATTTTTAAAATTGATTTTTGTGTTGTCAGGTAAAAAAAATAATTGTGCACATTTCGGCTTGATCCCAGATTGGGCGTGGGAGAAATAACGTAAACAAAATTTTTACCAGACAGACAAACAGACAAAAAGAGTTGATATAAGCTTTGTCAAAATACACACATCTGGGGTAAAATACATCACAGAGAAAGTACTGTTAATGCGTTGTTTCCACCTGCCGTGTTTCATGTGTCCTTGAAATATAACCTGTGTCGGGTTCGTCCAGATTTTTTTTCTCACTCTGTTACTTTGAGATTTACAGCCTATTGATGTGCTTACAATTTAAAAGGAGATCAACGCTGTAAACGAATCTGTCAGAAAAAGGAGTCAATTTGTGTCAAAAAACGAACTGATTGAGACACAATCACAGAATTGAAGATACTAGGTCGAATTTCAACATAAGGCACACCACACCCATACCTCTGTGAACGACGAAGCTACTCACCTGCAGTACAAAAACGAATAAGAGGGAATCATTTAACATTTACTTCAGTTCAAACTCAGCTATCCTTCTTTATTTTATAGAACAAAAAGATTTTTAAAAGATTAAAAAATATAAAGATTACAAGAAGAGTTTGTGTTATCTTACAAACTCAAAAAGGGCCCGAAATCATCATCATTATCTTTCCTTTGCATCCGTCATGGAACATAGGGCCTCAGTAAAAATACGCCTTTTTCTAAGGTCTATAAATCCAACAATACTTTACGACATTACTTAACTAAACTAGCCAAGAGACATTACAACTAATAATGATAGACTAATCAAGACTTCTGGAGAATTCAACTGATGTATTTATTTACAAATGGGATGCTCGTCTGGTCTCTCCGTCGTTTGCTTATCAGCCTCTAGCACTATACGTCTTTCTCTAAGCTCTAGCCATCTTGTTCTCCTTGTTCGCCTATACTGAAACGTCATTCGTCTGTCTGACTACGTCACTACTTTTACCGTCGCTAAAAACAATACACAATATATTTATCTGCAAAACTAACATGATCTCTAAACTAAACTAGGTCACTACAGTATTTACTGGTTAAGATACATGAATTAATATTATGAGAAGACAGCATAACTCGTTGTTGTCTTTAGCCCTATTGTTTTTTACTTAATCTGCTATTAAGTAATATACATAAACATTAATAGTAAATTTTCCCCCACCTAAATAAAAACTATTGTATGAGTGTACATTAACTGTTGAATTATCAATCTGCAATGCACATTGTAGGATGCTAATCTCCACGCCCTCTTGCTGTTGTTAAATGACTTCATCCAGTACACTGCGTCGCCATGTTCTTTTTGGTCTTCCTCTGCGTCTAGTTCCCTGGGTGTTCCACTCAAAAGACCTGTATAGCTCTGTTGTTGGTATCCTTTCTAAGGGGGTGACCAATCCATCTCCACTTTCTCTCTAAGATCTGCACCTCTATATTTCTCTTTCCATCCATCTCTCACAGTTTGGTGTTTTCTATTTTATCATAATAAGGCTTGTCTTCAAGCCCGAAGATTAGTGAGGAATGCAGTATTTCCCGTGGCTGCGCAGCCTCAGCTGTGACCTACATATTTTGCCACATCCAGGGCAAGCATAACCATTGTCCGCAGGTGGTCGATTTAGATTTTCTTTTCGCAGTCTGCGTTTGTCCTCGGCAGCGGATTTTCCTTTGATCTCAAATGTGAATCCCGCGGCCTTCGTGAGTGAATGACCTCCCGCTGTGTCGTTCTGAGGCCGCATGCAACCAGGTTCTCTCTTCTATGTCGGCTAAGGAAAGTTTACGCCTAAGAAGCGCTTCAGCGGGGCTCCTCTGTACCGTCAAACACCTTTTAGCTCACCAAAAAAGACTGCCTTTGGCATACGCTCGTATCCCATATGGGATACGTGCCCTGTCCATCGTAACTGTCGGACCATAAGAAGTACCTCTATACTGTCCATACCGGCGATCGCAGGGACATCGCTGTTTGTAGTGCGGTCTTGCCACCGCATGTCCATGACGGAGCGCAAGCATCTTTGGTGAAAGCGCTCAAGAAGTCTTAGTTGTTTTCTGTAGAGTTTCCATGTCTCAGAGCCATATAGAAGGGTTGAGAGAACCAACGCCTGGTAGACATTGATTTTTGTAGGCAGGCGGAGCGATTTGTTCCGCCAAACTCTCGCCCGAAGGCGCCCAAAAGCGGCAGCGTATGCAAATTCGTTTACCGTGTTCTGGAGATCATGTTCATTGTGAGCTAGCAGGGCGCAATCATCGGCATAGAGAAGCTCCATTATGACCATCTCCTTTTGTTTTGTATGTCGAAGATTGAATACATTGCCGTCTGAACGAAACCGGTTGTAGATGCCTTCCTGCAATCGCCGCCTCATTTGATCCAACATCACGCCAAAGAAGATAGCGAATAGAGTAGGAGCAAGTACACAGCCCTGCTTCACGCCATTTTCTAATTGGGAAGTGATCATACCAGTGTTCAAATACTGTTAGCTAATCATGTTTTAACTTTTTTCAGCAATAATATCTGAAGCTATGAACTAATCTACCAATAATCACTATACTGCCAACCTCTATACAAGATGGTTATACTAAACAAGATTGCCTGTCGTTTCTTACACTATGTGTACGAGGTCCTGCTAGTCTCCTGTCTAAATGCGGCCATTTCAAGGAATATACAAGCCAGAGTTTTGTTTTGATGGATACAAAATGAATGCTTCGAAATGATTCTAGTTCTGCATCATTCAATATTAGAATCATTGCTAGCATTCAAATAAGGGTCGTGCCGAATATTAAACACAGACCAACCGTTATAGTATGACTGGACACTGGTCTGCAATGTCACAATCTGTGGGCAGTTTAGACCAATAGCTCGTTGCCACGTCACATGCCTTCTGTAACCATTAGTCTCGATTAAACACCAAATGCACTATAATTTAGAATCATTGTTTATGTGCATGTTTTTAGGGTAATCTACAACTAAATTTTTAGTTACTAAAATTAAAATAAAAACTTTGTGTTAGCATATATAATAAAAAAACGATACAGAAATATATATTTGAAATAAGTTGAAAAATTGTAAGCGAAACTAGTTCTAGCAGACGACAATATCTATTACTTCTGCGCCACAAATTTTATGAAGGACACTAGAAATGATAATCATGACACAGTAATGTTTAGGTTTCCTCTTGACGATTTTTGTCCTTGGCAGTGTCGAGAATGACAATCAGTTCATAATTGATAACAATAATGACATAGCATTTCCACTATCTTTCAACGACACGAATTAAAAAAAACACACACACACATAAAACTTGAAATATAAAAAATCTACAAGCGACTAGGGATGTTGGACACAATTACCTTATTTAGATTTGACACAAATGCGTTTGGGACAATTGACTCATTCTGAGTGAACTTTAACAAAAATCTTTTGCCGGTTGACGATTGATCAGAGACCCGACAACTCAACTTAATTGAGGGTGACATTTTGCAATTGAAATGGGTTTCACCCATAGCATAATAAAGAACCATATATACATAATTAATCCTTAAAAGAATGTTATTTAACGTAACATTTGAATGCTATTTTGCGGTTTTAAAATCAGTAGACGCAGCTAGAACTAAATGATACAAAATTAAAATTCGCAATATTTCTCCAATGTTTCAACTCGTATTAAAAACTAAACTTATTACATATGAGTGAAATTATTACTTTCTTATTACAAGACATACAGCATAATTATTTAACATTTCCGCGGGTCGTAGTTTACCTATCACTGACTTAGTTTCTCATGAAAATGCGCAACACACACACACACACACACACACACACACACACACACACACACACACACACACACACACACACACACACACACACACACACACACACACACACACACACACACACACACACACACACACACACACACACACACACACACACATACACATACACATACACATACATACATATACATACATACATACATACATACATACATACATACATACATACATACATACATACATATATATATATATATATATATATATATATATATATATATATATATATATATATATATATATATATATATATATATATATATATATATATATATATATATATATATATATATTAGGGGTGCACCGGATAGTCCCTCCGGCTCCGGCTTCTGGCGAATATCCGGCATTTTTTACTATCCGGTGCTATCCGGCTCCGGTCGGATATCACTACCGTATAGTAAACCGGATAGTAAAAAATACCCCTATTTAATATGCATAAAGTGGACCTCGTTCCATTACTGTCTGTTATAGAATGTATTAATGTTTATATGAAAACAAAATAATGTGCTTAAAAATAGAGCCATTATAAATATGCACCAAACATCGTTTATTATAAAGACAAGGCATGTTAATAACTTAATATAAATAGAGATGAAACTTTACATCATAAATGCGCTTTACATACAGAGATGCAATGGCTGGCACTTTTTTCAATTTGTCTTGACCTTTGAGAAAGTTAGTTAACATGTTAAAATGTTACATTCCTTGACTACGTCATGCTGACCAGACGTCTGTCTAGCTGTGCGGGTATATCTCCAGAGGTAGAGATGAACAACTCCCACCCCCTTTTATTTGTTTAGTCCATCACATTGAGTTTTTTATAGGCAGGTAACCACAAGTTAAATACGATGGACGTAGGTTTAATGTAAGCGTATAGACACTCTCTAGTGGTCACACCTTTCGAGGGAACTGAGTTTGTTTACTTAGTAGTTAATCTTTAATCTGTAAAGAATATGGCTTGACTATTAGCACGAAGAAAACAAATGTTATGGGACCACCTACTACAGCACCACCCTCCATCCTCATTGACGATAACAAGCTGGACGCCGTAAACGAATTCTGCTATCTGGGATACACAATTACAGATGACCTGTCCCTAGAAGAGGAGATGAAAAAACGCATAGGGAAGGCTGCCTCGACATTCGCTAGACTCAGGCTAAGAGTTTGGGAAAACCATAAGCTAACTACGGTGACCAAAATGGAAGTCTACAAGGCATGCGTTATGAGTACACTGCTATATGGCAGTGAAACATGGACCACCTACGCAAAGCAAGAGAGAAAACTAAACTCATTCCATTTGAGATGTCTCCGTAGGATCTTGAATATCACATGGAAAGAAAAAGTGTGCAATACTGAGATCCTTGCGCGATCAGGTATTCCCAGCATTTTTACAGCCCTCAGACAACGCCGTTTGCGCTGGCTTGGACATGTTCGCCGGATGGAGGACAAGCGCATCCCGAAAGTCATCCTCTATGGTCAACTCGCGACTGGCACAAGAAAAACTGGTCGCCCCCACCTCCGTTACATAGATGTAATAAAACGTGACCTCAAATCAGTGAACATCAATACTGACAATTGGGAAGACATAGCTCTAGACCGCAACAGGTGGAGGGAGACAGTGCTAAAGAAAGCTATGGACAGTGAAAGTACATGGGTCTCAGCCCAGGAAGAAAAACGCACAAACCGAAAAACGGCCAGCTCCTCTACCACAGAAGCAAAAGCCAAGGGGACCCTAACTTGCGCTATCTGTGGACGGGAGTGTCTCTCCAAAATAGGGCTCCACAGCCACATGAGGAAGTGTGCTCTAAGATGAACCATAGTCGTCCTACGACTGAAGGAGGCCAATGATTAGTTAATCTTTATTTGGGGGGGGGCTGGACTACAAGAGCCACACCTCTAAGGTAACCAGGTATATTTCTAGATGAACAACTCCCTCCCTCTTTTATTTGTTTAGCCCATTGAGTTCATTGATTGACAGGTGACCCCAAGAGAGAGGTCACACGAGGGAACTAGGTTTGTTATGGGGGGGGGGGGGGGGCTAGACTTTACATTATAAATTCGTATTACATACGTAGCAGCGATGTCTGGCACACTTTGAGTGGTCTAGTAAACATGTCATATTCCTTAACTACGTCACGCTGATAATCTGTCTAGATGTGCGGGTATATCTCCAGATGTAGAGAGGAGCAACCCCCACCACCTTTTCTTTGGTTAGTCCATAACATTGAGTTCACAGATAGGCAGCTGACCACACTAAGCCAGATGTCAACGTGTTGACACTTTCTAGAGGTCACATCTTATGAGGGAACTGAGTTTGTTTACTTGGAGAAGAATTTTTATTAGGGGTGGGACTACAAGCCAAATTTCTATAAGATTAATTTGGTATGAGTTTGTTTATTATGAGATAGGTTGTCAATTAAGGGTCTGGAAACAAGCCACACCTTTTATACTATTGGCCGGGACAATAAGTTTGTTTACTTTAAGTCTCAATTAGGAGGCTGGACTACAAGCCAAACAGACACTGACCAGGGGTATCTTTAAAGGGAGGGGCTCAACACCCCCAACTTCTTATTAGTTTAATTCATGACAATGTATTGATAGACATTGACCATTCTTAAGCCAGAATGGATTAACGCAGATTGTTGAGAAATATTGACACTGTCTAGAGGTGACTAGATGATAAGACTAAGTTTGTTTACTTATAAAGAAATGTCATTTAGGGCGCTGAACACACGTTCGTTGCACAATAAAATAAAACAAATATGTGCATGTGTGCGTCTATGTATTTTTCCCCTTGTATTAAAACCTTTAGAAAGAAAACTAATTTCATTGTTTAATTCTATTGACTTAATATATAAAGGAAAACCTTACAGTAAAATTTAACATCGCAGAAAATAAATTGATCTAAAGCACCACAATTAGATCTAGCAAACAAAGAAAAATATGCTGGAATGTTAAGAAACACTTGACCTCGGTAACTAAGGTACAGAGATAATTTATCTATATGCTTTACTGATCATGCCAATGTGTTATCTTTTTTCGCCTGCACACTAAACACTATTGCGTATGCCCAAGAAAAAAAAACGCGTGAAGGTCAACACCATCAACTATACACACTACACTAGGACTACATGTGCAGGCTCACTACGTCTATCTGACCAGGTTGTTACGATCAGTCGAACACAAAATCTATTTATGTTTGTTTTTTTTCGTAGGGAGGGTGTGGGTGATTTTGTTTCTTCTATAGTTGGTTTTCATATTTCTCTTAGATCTATATGACAGTAGATCTAAACATTGTTATCAATAATAGGCCTACAGACTACAATTGAATCTATGCTTCGCAACATTTAAGGCTCAGGTTATGAGTAGGTATAATAGATGTTCCTGCTGTTAATAAAATATCGTTTGCCGCAAATGGATTAATAAATATATGACCTACTACGCTTCAGATTCCAACTATTAACTAACAGCTATCAGTATTATGCCCTTGAAGCCAGAACCAGAAGCAGTCTTTGGACTTGAAATTACAAGTCTGATGACCAGTTGTTGGTCAGAAATTATTGAACACATACATCCAACCACCATACAAGCCAGATGAGAGATTTACATAAGTAACTAGTTAAATATATACTAACATATTTTACATTTACCCTCCAACACACAGCCTTTATAGTTGGTGGCCTCGTACATACACATAGACACGCTCATGCTACACAGATTAATTTATGTTTATAAATGCTGTTAATCTTTAATAAATCAATCAGTAAAAGAGTTTAAAACAATAAGGTATATAAAAGGAAAAAAAAAAATACCAACAAATATAGGTATGTTATTTAACAGTTTCGTAAAATGCTCAGCACTGCAAACTATTTACAAAACACTTAGGTATCCGGCTCCGGCTCCGGCCCCGGCCGAATATCAAATTTTACTATCCGGTCATATCCGGCTCCGGCCGGATATCAAAAAGTACTCTCCGGTGCACCCCTAATATATATATATATATATATATATATATATATATATATATAAGCTCATTGTTCACACTTTGATTTCTAAGATCCCGTTAAAGCTCTTTAACGATCAAATACTCTTAGAAAAAGAAGAGAAAGCGACAGAAAGAAATGTGACAGTGCTATAATAAAGTAAAGTACACTTTCCAGACCTCGTCATCTATAAGGCAGATAATGTAAAGGTCATCTGTTTCTGTGGCCCACGGTTAACGAGTGCATAATGTGGCCAGCACAACGACCAACCATCTTTACTTTTTTTTTTCCAGCTTAGAGCTGGGTGGACTCAAAGGCACTTTAAAGATAACAAAATTAAAAATCACAGTCTTCACCAGAATTCGAACCTGGGACCCATCAGTTCGGAAGCCAAGCGCTTTACCCTTCGGCCACCGCGCCTCCTTGTGGTGACATAGTGGACATTAAAATGTGTAAATAGAATGAATAGAGGACGTAAGGGAGATTTATACAAATAGACAAAATAAACAATGTCAAGGACGTCATAATGAAAGATGGTTGTTGCCAGCTACAAAATAAATATGACTTTGTGCTACTATCGAAAGATTCAATAGTGATGAAAATTTTATAACACTTATTTCTTGGTTTATTGAAATTCTTCCTTCATCATTACATCCGTATTCCGTACACCGGAAACACCAAAAAAAAAAGCTTGCTATTTATGCATTTGCTTCCATGTTAGAGAATATGCAAAATAAAGTTTAAATTTTGAGATTTTTAGAAATGCGTCCAATCCTTGTTTTTAACTGATATTTGAATCAAAGGAAAGTTGCCAGACTGTATAGAAAAATGACAATTGACGTAGACCGGCGTTTCCCAAACTGGTGACCTATGTGTACCCTTTTTAATAATTTTTGTAAGATAGATTCCCCCCCCCCCCCCCAAATCACACTTTAATTTATAAATAGAAAATAATAAATGAGCTTTTAAAAAAAGTTAGCATAGTTATTGAGGTACAACGCGTACCCCCTCCAAAGTCTTCCCATACCCTTGGGGGTACGCGTACCCCACTTTGGGAAACACTGACGTAGAGCATCGTCTAATATTGTCGTTAAATAAGCGGAAACTTTGAGCAGCGCATGGCAGTGGTTGGATTGACTTAAAAGCACAGACTCAAAGTTGTCACTCTAAATGAGAAACATTTGTGATCTGTGCATGGTGACCAGATCATTGACACTAAGGCACTGTCACAAGGTTGTCATTCTCAAAGTGGGGAAAGTAAACCAATGACAGCGACAGGAGGAGGGCGGTCAGTATCTTAGTTGCTGGTGGTGGGGGGGGCACAGTGCACAGTGCACCTTGACGTATTTTATGTGCACAGTGGGCAAGGAGCATCGTGGGTTTTGTCTGTGTGAGAATTTCTGTGTGTGTGTGTGTTTATGTGTGTGTGAGTGCTCAGCAACATGTTTTCCACTCACACTTGTCAAACAGAAAAGAACGGGACAGGACATGACGTAACAAATGGCCAGCTTTAATGACAATTTGTTTAAAACAGGCCAGCAGTGCTCCCCCCCCCCCCAGCAAGTTGGAATGTCATTTCCCAATCCCCCCTCTCCACCCTTCCCTTTTGTCCAACTCTTTCCATCACCTCCTTCGACCTTACCCCCCCCCCCCCCGCCTCCCCCAGCCAGTGTCAGCAAAGATAAGAAGGAGCGATACTTCGCGTGTTTCAAACGTGTAAATATAGAAGCCAAGGCCCACTACCCTGACACTCTTACCTCCCCCTCTCTCTCTCCCCCCAAGCTTTTAACTGCCCCTGTCTTTCACCCAGATTGAGCGGGATGAGCGCCATTTACGAACGGGACTCAAATTTCTTCCAAATTGCCTGGACTCCAAATGGGCGATGGTTATTGTCACGAGAGGGCGCGCTGCGTCTGAAATCAACATTTCACATTCAAACAAATAATCATTTTGAGAACCATAATTTAAAGTTAAAAAAAAAAAGCCTAGCTAATTTTATTCCGCAGAATATTCCGGTTTGAAGATTTATAAAGCTTAAAAAAATACAAGCAGCAGTAAAACATGAAATGGAAAGAAAAAAAAAACAACGATACAAACACAATGTTTGTATGTGTTTTATTGTGTTTTATGATACAAAAAACATGGCTCTTGCTTGACAGTTCGCTACGAGGAAGCTGGTTAGACAAGATCAAAGAATACGGCGGTGGGTTTAAAGGTTTGTGCACATTCTTGTCTCTGGGATACTTCATTGATTTTCTCTTTTTTCGCTAAGTTAGCCAATACTGATCTAACGGTGCCGTCAATTATTTTTTTTTACTATTCCTCTATTCAGCTAGCAAATTCATCTGAAATCCTAGAATATAGTCACAGACAATATTTCAAAGAAATCGAACAGTTTAAGTAAATCATTGGGACAAGAACTACTAGTTAATTGGCCACTCTGGGAAAACTCGGGTTTAAAATATACAAATCAAACAATTACATTTTGTCTGGACATTCTATATCTTAAAACGATACCAATCCTTATAACAATTGGTCTCGCTTGAGCGCAGATGTCAGCGGGTATTCCCGCATGTGTTCAAGATAAAGATTTAAATAAATAGGCAGACATTTATTATATGCACCGTCTTCAAAGTCTGGGGGCGTTAGAATTTTATATTGTTGTAAATGTAATGCAAGCACTCAACGCAAGGCAGGAGGTAATAATAGACGATGTATTTATTTACAGCTATCAACAAATAGTTAGACTTAGACTTCCGCTATCAAGTCACAGGGAGTAATGTCTTAAGTTCTAAGAGTCCTACTTAATACTAGAACAGATCACCGACACACTTCCCAGTGTCGCTCCAGGTCTTCCCAAACAGTTCACTGGTATCACGCAGGACGTCACTTAGCCCCCAGACTGTTCAGGACTCGCATAACTTCTGCCGGATGTACAGCAGTCCTTCTTCATGAAGAACCAACATGTCCTCCACTATTTGTGTTGAATGAATGGTGCTCTGATGCGCATCATCAGTGTCGCGCGGGAGCGGAGATACAGCAAAATGCTCTGACTGTAGATTTATACATTCGCTTAACCAAGATTTTTTTTTTCTAGGCGTGCGGGATGGGCGTATTAGAGCGGGATAAAAGTGCTCAATTTTTTTTTTTTTAAATCTTTCATTCATTAGTTATTAAGAGCAAAAACAATCGCTCTTACGAAGGTTGGTATAAAGAAGGAATGGTCTTTAAAACAAAAACTTTTCTTTGTTGCTTGATTCAATGACCAGTTACATTTAAATGTATGTATAATAAAACAAGATCATTAAAATAAAGAAAAGGAGAACGACTGATGTAATGCTTGAATATGTCTCCAGTGCATCTCTAAATCTATAAAACATTTTACTGTCTTTTAGCAAGTGTATATTTTAAAGTTTGATAGGGGTAACAGATGTGTCGAAGAGAATCGTATAAAAAGTCTAAAAGATAGTTGGAAACACAAACTCAGAATCGGCCATCAAAGTGGTCCACTCAAGCAGGTAAAAAGGCAGGTAAGAGTATCATAAGCTATGAACTGCTAAATACCAGCAACTACAACCCTATACGTCTACGTATCGAAAGTGTTGCCGATAATTTTGTTAGGTCGATAGGTATTAGGATATGTAAGATATCTCTGTATCCTGTGGTATCAAGTCGTTAGTTGAACTAACTATCCAATAGTTTCGGCAACACTTTAGACATGAGCACGTCTCTTCTTTTTGTGTCGACAGAGATAACTCCGTAGTTGTGGATAGTTTGTAGTTCATAGTTTCTGATATTCTTTCTGAAAATATTGAAACCTGCCTTTTTACCTGCCTGAGCTGACCACTTCGGGGAAAAGGGGGGGGGCGATTATGAGCTTGTATTTTCAGACAAAAAAAAAAAAAAACATCTTGATCTATAGATTTACGTTTGGTCGTCGTGCTGATATTGCGAATGTCGTGGACTCTCTCTGTCTCTCTCTCTGTCTGTCTCTCTCTCTCTCACTCTCTTTCTCTGTCTGTCTCTCTTTCTCTCACTCTCTCTCTCTCTCACCCTCTCTCTCTCTGCAAAGCAAAGATCATACTCTGTGATATTTTAGTTCCAATGAAATGAAATTGTGCTAACCTTCGATATTCATGATACATATTTAGGTAAAAGTTAAAGTTTTGACAGTCATACGTTACTCTTCTTTCGTTGTGACTTTAAAAAAACAACAGCTTTCATTTCTTGTCTTCTGCTGACAACTGTACACGAGATTCATCCAAAGATAGCAGAATGTCGTCTTGAAGAAGCTAGAAAGGTTCGTTCCAAGCAAGCAGACGACATCTCCATAGGAAGTGAGCCGGGTGCTGGCCCCTGACAAAAAAAAAACGTGAACAAAAACGAAATCGATAATTACACTTTTACATTCTGGTCATCAGAAGTTTCCAGCAAGTCACATGCAAATGAGTGCCAAAGCTCGAATCCGATTGGTGGAATCAGGAGATATAGGATGCCGTGGGATGCTAATGTTTCTCCTCTTGTTACTCCATAAGGATGCAATGCGGTTCCGACTCCCCCCCCCCCTTTGACCCATCCACTCTTCTCTCCCCGTTCTTCAAACTTACATTTGGGGTGATTTGCGGCAGGGGGTGGTGGGGGGTTGGGTGGAAAGGGCAATTGTGTTTTGTATGAGGGCCTTATCTACACGTACAGTTAGATAAATCGTCTGCATTAGAAATATGTCTACATACGCGCGCGGGCAGGGACTAATTACAGAGGAAAGGAAGCATGCACGTGATGGGAGTTGGCAATAAAAGACCAGGCGCTGGGGCGCTAGTGTATATTGCATACAAACTTTTTTTTTTTTAAGGTCGAAAAAAAATGCCGGGGTGGGGGGGGGCTTTCTAAAAAGGGCGCATTTAAAAGTTAGGGAGCGGGTAATACGTTACATCTCTACCATTTTTTTTTCGAAATGTCATATAGATCTACTTTAATGATAGGGTTGCTCTATTTAAATCACTTCTTAAAGCTTTTCAATATTTTAAAAAAAGAAGAAATGATAATAAAATAATAAAATGATTAAAGATGACCTCTACTATCTCTTCAGTTATCCTACAATTGATCCCCCCCCCCAAACCAACCAGAAAAATCAAAAAATCACCAAAACGTCAAATCAAGATCTTGAATCGATGCAGAAAAGATGTCATTAGAATTTCAACTCCAGACTGCTGTGCTACAGTTCCGAAGCGTTAACTATCAATTTTGTAGCTCGTGATTTCTAGTAGTTTACACTGAATTCGAATGGACCAATATTTCCACACACACCCATCTCTTTCTCTCTACTTTTCTCTCTGTCTCTGGAATCTCCTTTTTTTTTAATCCAGTGCATCGTAATGGTCTCTGACATAGACTTTTGACTCGAATTGTATCCACGCCCCCCCCTCCCTCTCGATACACACACATACACTTACTTTTCGGTCGTAAATTCTTATATCATT
Source organism: Biomphalaria sudanica (assembly GCA_036873155.1). NCBI lineage: Eukaryota > Metazoa > Mollusca > Gastropoda > Planorbidae > Biomphalaria > Biomphalaria sudanica. Next base: position 918,999 of record JAZGLO010003763.1, on the reverse strand, counting down.
TTTATTCCCCCTTCAAAAAAAGTTCGTCATCTGTACCATCTCTGACATTTAATATTGAAATATCTAATAAAGGACTACTTTATGCCACCTTTAGGACCAACCCCACCACCAACCGGTTGTTTGGCAATTTGGCCTTTTTTTTTTGTAATGACACCCCCTGAATTTTAGTAAGCACTTTCCACAGGGTCATCTCAATCCGACACTCTCTGGAATTCTAGATATGATCTCATCTCATCTCATCTCTGCCTGTGGTCCCTTCAGCTTCCTCTAGGTGTCTCGGTTCTGAGCAAGTCGCTCCAACTGTCCTCACGTCTTGCCCATCTGCTTGGCATCTGTTTCCAAATCACGGCGCCATGTATTCCTGGGCCGTCCCCTCTTTATCTTTCCTTGGGGGTTCCAGGTTAGGGCTTGCCTTGTTATGTTGGATGCTCTTTTGCCAAGGATGTGACCTATCCATCTCCAGCGTCTCTGAAATATATCTACTTCAATGGGGCTGCTGTTTTGTTCTTTGCCACAGTTCCTCTTGCGAGATCTTGTCTTGTTAGGTTTACCTTCTTTTTTTTTGCATCCTTCAATCATAAAGTAAGCAATGTTCTGTGTTACACACAGCACTCCACCAGTTTCAGGACTAAGGGAAAACAACGCCCCTCCCATCCCTACTCACTACATTATTTTTAGTATGTATTCAATAAAAAAAAAAGGAAATATCAGTTTGGTTTTCTTAATTTTAGTCGCTTTTTTGGTTTACCCATTTTGAATGTAAAAACAGTGGTACAGAAAGTGGAAGTCTTATCTACACACGCACACGGGCGAAATAATTATTATTCCTTGTTCTCTCTGGAAACAAACAAAATGAAGATAGACTCTACCATAGGCATAAATAAATATAGACTGGAAAAAGGAAATAACTTCATGTAACTTGAAAACATGTTTATCTATTGTTGTCGGATTTCCGAATTCTGAAAAGTTGCACGATCTTCAGTCTTAGAGATTAAACAAAAGTACACAAAATTGCAAGTCACGAATTTTCGTTTCATAAAACTCTTTTATACTCCAGTCTATATTTATCTATGTCTATAGACTCTACTCTAGATCTAAAAGCGGAAATGAAAATACAATATGGCGAAAGTCAAATAAAAAATGAGTTTGACATAGGAAAGAAGAAAGAAAATATGGAAATCCTTTTTTTTTGGGGGGGGGGGGGGGGCTATTTTTAAAATATGCTCTAGGCCACTTTAGGGAAAACCCGAAAATAAAATATATATATATAGGTCCAACACAAAGCTTGCGGTTTTTCGCGCATTGCGGCGCGTACGCCAACAATTAGAATTTAGCGAATTTATCACATGTTTAAAGCAAATGTGAGCGAAATTTTTTGTGAGCTTTCTAATAGACCTTTGTATTTTATTTTCGGTTTTCCAAAAAAGCATAAATAAAAATTGCAAAGGCTGTTGATGAGATCTCTTGAAGCTTTGTAATGTGGCCATAGAGTTTCAGTTTGCATTTTTTTGACAGTGAATATCAGGTCCTTTGTCTTTTGCCTTGAATAGAATTTCATTTAGTTGCAGGCCCGTCCATTCTTTGATGCTGCCTTCCCATAGCTTTCTCTGACTGCCTCTTTTCCTGGTATTGTTCCCTGAAGGAAGGTCTTTGCGATCCCTGAGGAGTTTGTAATTTGGCCATAGCGTTTAAGTTAGTGTTGTTTTTTTTTTTTTGGACAGTGGTTGGCAAATCATCGTGGGCTTCAAGTGCATAATTGATTCTGGTTCAAATCTCTTTATTTGTGATGTGACACCTGAGATCTTTCTGCTACTTCGCATTTTGCTGATAATTGTGATTTTCGACTGGTCCTGCTACTCGCGTAAAATTCTACTCTGGTTCTTAATTTTCAGACTTGGAGACCAAAAAAACAAAAGACAATTTAAATTTATAATTTTTTAAAAAGTCAATTTATATTTATAATTTATAAAAATAAAATTTACATTTATAATTTAAAAAAAACATTTATATTTCAAATAAAAAAATAAATTTATAATTAAAAAAGAAGACAAATTATATTTATAATCAACAATTTACCTAGGCCTGTGTTGAACGCGTATAAGCATTTCAATTCCACAGCTTAGCCGGATCGGATACTTATCTCGTATGGGAGGATGACATGGGCGATCTTTTCTGGCGAGCTTAAGGGAGGACAGAGTGAAAGAGGCGCCTATTAACATGAAGCGCTAGAAAGATAAATTAACGCTCCAACTTTCCTTCACTGGCATGGAGGAAACAGCTGACAGCGGATGGTCACTGAAAGAAACAACTGGAAAGATCTCATGAAGGTCGGGGGACACACATTTGAGACCCAAAGAAAAACTATTGCCGAAGACAGGCGCAGACGACAAAACGAAAACTTAACATAAAACCCCAGGTGAACAACAGCTTTCTCTGCATCAGTTCACTAAATACAAAGCACATTAAGAGTTTAGTTTCGGGATATCCACTACTGACCAGCTGTCACACACACACACGCACATACACACACTTGGACATAAAACGGAAGTGTTAATAGGTTTTTGTGGCTATTTATCTTGAAATAGTTTTTGGGGGGTTGGAAGGAAGGGAGGTCCGGGTGCCAGACTACGTCAGCCACCTAAGGCGCAGGCGACAGGCGCAGACGACAAAACGAAAACTTAACATAAAACCCCAGGTGAACAACAGCTTTCTCTGCATAAATTGTAGCAAAATAAGTAGGTCAACTAGTGACTTCAGGAACTACACCCATTCTTAATCTTGAGACTCGAAGTCGATTCGTATATATTTATATAAATAGAGAGAGAGATGCGATTTCTTAGAAAATGTCAAGTTGATGAGAATGTAACTATATAAACTTGAAAATATACTAAAAATGACTGTATTGAACAGTGTACAAGTATTAGGGCTAAAACTTTTCACATTTTTTATAACAATTCTAAAAAAAAATGAAATGAAATAAACGGATTAGGGATGAAAAAACAAAACAGTTCACTAAATACAAAGCACATTAAGAGTTTCGGGATATCCACTACTGACCAGCTGTCACACACACACACGCACATACACACACTTGGACACAAAACGGAAGTGTTAATAGGTTTTTGTGGCTATTTATCTTGAAATAGTTTTTGGGGGGTTGGAAGGAAGGGAGGTCCGGGTGCCAGACTACGTCAGCCACCTAAGGGTGACATTTCTGTTGGGACCAGGTCGTCCGCTGGACGTCTCTTGGCCTACAGTGACCCCATGCTCGTAGGATGATGTTTGTATAGCGTGACTGGTCCGGTCTTTCAGGCTTGCATCTGTCACTCACACTGTTACTGGCTCCTCATAGCCGAATAGAGACAGTGAGAATGAGAGAGGAAGAGAGAGAGAGTAATAATAGAGAGAGGGAGAGAGCAAGTGCGAGAGAGATAGGGAAAGAATAGAAGAGAGTCAGACAGGGGGGATTGAGAGAGAGAGGATATGGAGGAAGAGAGATGAAGAAAGAGAGAGGAAAAGGTTGTGAGAGAGAGAGAAAGAGATGCGGAGAGAAGGAGAGAGGGGTAATGAGATGGGGAGAGAAATAGAGGGAGAGATTATAAGGAGAACGGGTGGGAGAGACGGAGACAAGAGATGAAGAGAGGAATAGAGAAGGAGAGAAGTGAGAAGGAGAGGAGATGCAGATAAATAGAGTGGAAATAGTGAGAAAGGACATAGAAAGGAGGGGGGGGGAGAGAAATGAATCGGTTTTCTTTTTTTTCTCTCAAATAAACTCAATCATAACTCTCTTAACTCATCAAATTTCTTTCTAAATAAACTCCCACCCTAACCTTCCCTAACCTGCTTCCCATAATTCCCTTGCATGCGCTGTAACAGTAGCCTCGGAAAACTTGACGTGTGAAAAAGGTTGAGATTTATGGATGAGTACAGTTCAAACATGCAACTCAACAACCTGTTGATCTGCTAGTGCCAGTGGCGTAGCAGGGTACCCGTGGAGTTGGACGTCTCTTATAGTGTGAGCCCAAACTGGGCTCTACTGTATCTAATAAGAGAGTGGCCTACATTTCAATGAAAACAAACTTCTACGCCACACAGTGCACAGGGTACACCTGTACCTCACAGGGTAAAAGAGAACAATTTCCTAAATGCTTGGATCTGTCCTGTCTTGTCCTGTCTTGTCCTGTCTTGTCCTGTCTTGGCCTGTCTTGTCCTGTCTTGTCCTGTCTTGGCCTGTCTTGGCCTGTCTTGTCCTGTCTTGTCCTGTCTTGGCCTGTCTTGGCCTGTCTTGTCCTGTCTTGTCCTGTCTTGTCCTGTCTTGGCCTGTCTTGTCCTGTCTTGTCCTGTCTTGGCCTGTCTTGTCCTGTCTTGGATTGTGTGTGTTGTCTTACACTACTTCACTTATACTAATGTGAGTCAGAACACATCCAAGGGACACAACAATTAACTCTGTCCGTCGTTTCAATTAGCAGTCTGTTCACTATCCATCTTTCTACAAAGCCCTAGCCATAGTCTTCTCCTATGATGTATTCTGTCTATGTCACAACTCTTATCGTCGCTAATAACAATGCACAATATATATATTTACAAGACTTACACAATGTCTGAACTAAGCTAAGTCTCTGCAGATCATTTGAAGGGCCAATGTCATTGGTCAACCATGTAACATTTCGGGACTCAAAGTCATACGCTGAATCTTCAGCTATTCTGAATATGCATTGGTCGCCACCTGAAGTCTTCCCACAAGGCTGTTTTGCATCAGTTTCGTGTAGTTAGGAGACTAGGTTTTTTAAAGCACCTTTGTCAAGAAATTAATGTTCAACTTACTGAGTAGAAAGTCGATTGTGGTCACAAGCTCGGTGTCCATGCACAAATGTTTGTGACTTCAAATAATTGGAAGACATATTCTCTATATGTGGGTGATTCTTATATAATCACGTATGTTTTAAAGGCCCGAAGCTTACTGGTTTAGGTGCCAGTTGCTCGCCTTTACCCCTTCTCCTGTTGGTGATAACAGTTCCGCCATGCTCAGTATCTGAAAACCGCCGGATGGAGGACAATCGCATCCCAAAAATCATTTTGTACGGGCAACTTGCGTCTGTCACAAGAAAAACTGGTTGCACCCACCTCCGTTACGTTGATGTGATAAAAAGGGATTTAAAATCAGTGAAAATTGATACTGACCATTGGGATGAGATAGCCTTAGACCGCACTAGTTGGAGAGAGATGGTGAAAAAGAAAGCTATAGACAGCCAGAAAACATGGGCCTCGACTCTTAAAGAAAAGCGTGCCACAAGGAAAATGGCCAGCTCCTCTACCACCAAAGCGAAAACTACCTTGACATGCGATATATGTGGACGGGAGTGTCTCTCCAAAATAGGGCTCCACAGCTATACGAAAAAGTGTTCGAGATGAACCATAGTCGTTTCACGACTGAAGGAGGCCGATGAATGAATGAATGAATGTTTTAAAGATTAGATTTGATGTCTTTTTAGCGGCCCCCGAAAGGGGAAAAGACGCTATTAGTTTTGTGCGAAATGTCTGTCCGTCTGTCCGTCCGTCCAGTTTAGATCTCGTAAACTAGAAAAGATATTGAAAATCCGACATCACAATATTTTAGACCATTCAAAGTTCTGATGCAACGGATACTTTTTTTTTTCTTAAAGCGAAAAATCTAATTTTTAAAATCAGTTATGCAAGCAGTTTTTTTTAAAGAGAAAAAGCTAATTAGTATGCATTATAATATAAACCTAATTTAAAACGAATAGTAATCTTATAAATTTTATTATCAAATGAAAAGTTTAATATACATCTATACAAATTGTAATTATTGTTTTGAGGATTCGGATGTTCTTTCTGGAAATATTGAAGCCTGCCTGGGAGGACCACTTCGGGGGCCGATTTTGAGTTTGTGATTCCACACAAACTGTCTTAGTAACCTTGTTTTATTTATTTTTTATAGGAAACATCAGAATTTGCGCTATTCAATTTTAGCTTTGTCATCATAGGAATCCTTGAGCCTTAGGCCTCTTTTCTTTACCTCTTTTGTGAGCTTTTTATTTATTTATTATTAATTTTTGTTATTTGTACGTTCGCACGTTTCTCAAACATTAGATCATAAAGAATTAAAGAGAAATATTGAAGCGGGATTAACCTATACTTAATTACTTTACAAAAATGTAATTATAGTAATGAAAAATTATTTAATAGCAAAGACATACTATATAACTATTGAAACCATCAGAGACAGAAAAAATGATACAAGGATTAGCATATCAACAACTAAAGGATAACCAACCAAAATTAAAAGCAAATGCACACCAACACTTACACACAAGCACATGCATGACCGCACCCACATACCAAATAGGTACTGAAATCAGATGTGATGGATTATTCAGAGCCACAAATATGATATAAGAATATCATATCAAAAACTAATAAATAGCTAACCGGAAATAAAAGTAAACACACAAATATACTTACACATTGATTAATAGATGCATAACCATAAATACATAGTCTTCATACATATATATCCACAAATAAACACACATTTCTTTCCATCTATCTTAAAACAAATAACATAATATCAAATATCAACAACCCCATTTCTGGAATACTGCTCGAGTATTGTACAACCATTTAAAAATCAAACTAAATAATTCTCTACCCTAATTGTAATAATTTTCCTAAATGTCAATTCCAAGTAATTAGAATCAAACATCTTATTATTTTGTAAAGCTTTGAGCCTGCTAGTCCAAACAAGATTCCGATATTCAGATAAAATAATCAAATTGAAAGTATGAACCATTTTATTTTTATTTTTCAGTTTTGACAATTTGTTTAAAACAATAGACAAGTTTAGATTCACATAGTTGCAACAGTTAGCTTCTAACAAGTCTCTTACAGTATTTTTAACTTTAAGGAATAATGGACATTCCAAATATATATGCTTCTCGTTATCAGCATTTTCAAGATGACATAATTTACATTCCTGGACATTTGCCCGTTTTCTAACTATAGCGGTCATCCCAAAGATAAGTGAAGTTATTTCTCTAGCTTTTTGTGTGATATGTTTGCTGTGTAGGTTTCTGAATGTGTCCTGAATTTCTGTCACCCCAAGAACTCTCCCCCACTTGATCCTATTAACTAGGCTTTCATGTAACAGCTTTTTAAGTGTTGTGTATGATTCTTTGGTTTTTGTGTGTATTAAATGCTCATTACCAGGTAAAATTCTTGAGATAGATCTGTAAAATGGATGAGTGACTGTACTAAAATAGTGAAGAGTATCATTGTGTATTGTAAGAAGACTACTTAATCTTAAACCATAATAGTAAATGATCAAGGGAAAGTTTGTTGGGTTTCTAACTACTTGACCTAAAAATTTTAGCCTTAGCGAATGTATTTTTGTTTTAACATCTTGTAAGTTTATCCCCCCCCCCCCCCCATCCTCTTTGTTTTGAATGAGTGTAGTGTGTCTAATGCTTCTAATAGTGTTTTTAAATATAAAGCTTCTAATTAACTTGTTTATGAATTTAGGAGGTGGCTCTGTAATGTTAGCTAAATAGACAATCTTTGGAATGACCAAACTATTTATCAATACAGCTCTACCAATTATTGTAGAACCTGTGTGCTGATAAAGTTTAATCAAGTTTGATGCTTTGACAAATATTCATCCACTGGTCTTTACAAAACAATGAAGGATTTCAGCTGTAGACAATACCGCAAACCTTGATTTCATCTACGTACGGAATGTGTGTACAGATATTTTATGAGAATATGATCAGTAAATAATATCTGAATTTACTGTTTACTCATACACTTTTTTGTAGCTTTTTAACTAGTCAATATTCATTGTAATATTAAAGAAATAAATAATACTTAACCAAAACAAAAGCAAATATTATACATCATATAGTTCACTTTCACAATGAGTAGGCTTACAGGTAGCTATTGTTATTATTATTATTAAATAACAAAATCCAACACGTTAGATTTAAATGAAACGCTGTACTGACAATTTAAGAGTTATCTTCCTTTAATAGATTACATACTACAGTAATAAGATTTACATGGATTCGTTATTTTGCTTGGTCACCAGAAATGGAATTTAAGAAAAATGAACATGATTTAATTTAAAATAATGTAATAAAGTGATACTTTTTAAAAATCTTATAGTCAACACATTTCCTTACATAACTCCTTTGGGCCCCTAGTGGTCGAGGGCCCGGGCACAATGAGCCCCTTCGCGCCATGGCTGCTACACCACTGGCTACTGCAAAGCTTGGTATCATAATAATAAGGCATGTCTTCGAGTCCGAAGATTAATGAGGATTGCTGTATTTACCCTAAATACGCAGCCCCAGGTGTGACCTACATGTTTTGCCACATCTAGAGCCGACTAGAGCAGGCATAGCCATTGTCCACTGTTGGTAGATATTGATTTTTATTTCACCATCAACGTCTGTTCTCGGAGAATCAGAAGAGACGATGGTGCACGTCTTGCAAGACTGTCCGCAACTCCGCGAGCTGCGGGGAGACGTATCATATGGTCAACTAGTTTTGTATGGAAGCTATGAGGTACTACGCCGCAGAGTTCCTTACCAGGGCACTACGGGAGACCTAGGTCTCCCTGCCTTGTCAACAATCGGTGTTCATCTCAGTGACTAACCCCGAGCAATCTTGTTTCCCCTATTAATACATTTTAAAATAAAGCTTCAATCTAGAACATGTATTGACGATGTCAGTCTATTTCCATTTCAGGCTGTAACCAACAGGAAAAGAAATGTTTAAGGCTAGCACTGTAACCAACAGGAAAAGAAATGTTTAAGGCTAGCACTGTAACCAACAGGAAAAGAAATGTTTAAGGCTAGCACTGTAACCAACAGGAAAAGAAATCTTTAAGGCTAGCACTGTAACCAACAGGAAAAGAAATGTTTAAGGCTAGCACTGTAACCAACAGGAAAAGAAATGTTTAAGGCTAGCACTGTAACCAACAGGAAAAGAAATCTTAAAGGCTAGCACTGTAACCAACAGGAAAAGAAATGTTTAAGGCTAGCACTGTAACCAACAGGAAAAGAAATCTTTAAGGCTAGCACTGTAACCAACAGGAAAAGAAATGTTTAAGGCTAGCACTGTAACCAACAGGAAAAGAAATCTTTAAGGCTAGCACTGTAACCAACAGGAAAAGAAATGTTTAAGGCTAGCACTGTAACCAACAGGAAAAGAAATCTTTAAGGCTAGCACTGTAACCAACAGGAAAAGAAATGTTTAAGGCTAGCACTGTAACCAACAGGAAAAGAAATGTTTAAGGCTAGCACTGTAACCAACAGGAAAAGAAATGTTTAAGGCTAGCACTGTAACCAACAGGAAAAGAAATGTTTAAGGCTAGCACTGTAACCAACAGGAAAAGAAATGTTTAAGGCTAGCACTGTAACCAACAGGAAAAGAAATGTTTAAGGCTAGCACTGTAACCAACAGGAAAAGAAATGTTTAAGGCTAGCACTGTAACCAACAGGAAAAGAAATGTTTAAGGCTAGCACTGTAACCAACAGAAAAAGAAATGTTTAAGGCTAGCACTGTAACCAAAAGGAAAAGAAATGTTTAAGGCTAGCACTGTAACCAACAGGAAAAGAAATGTTTAAGGCTAGCACTGTAACCAACAGGAAAAGAAATGTTTAAGGCTAGCACTGTAACCAACAGGAAAAGAAATCTTTAAGGCTAGCACTGTAACCAACAGGAAAAGAAATCTTTAAGGCTAGCACTGTAACCAACAGGAAAAGAAATCTTTAAGGCTAGCACTGTAACCAACAGGAAAAGAAATCTTTAAGGCTAGCACTGTAACCAACAGGAAAAGAAATCTTAAAGGCTAGCACTGTAACCAACAGGAAAAGAAATGTTTAAGGCTAGCACTGTAACCAACAGGAAAAGAAATGTTTAAGGCTAGCACTGTAACCAACAGGAAAAGAAATGTTTAAGGCTAGCACTGTAACCAACAGGAAAAGAAATGTTTAAGGCTAGCACTGTAACCAACAGGAAAAGAAATGTTTAAGGCTAGCACTGTAACCAACAGGAAAAGAAATGTTTAAGGCTAGCACTGTAACCAACAGGAAAAGAAATGTTTAAGGCTAGCACTGTAACCAACAGGAAAAGAAATGTTTAAGGCTAGCACTGTAACCAACAGGAAAAGAAATGTTTAAGGCTAGCACTGTAACCAACAGGAAAAGAAATGTTTAAGGCTAGCACTGTAACCAAAAGGAAAAGAAATGTTTAAGGCTAGCACTGTAACCAACAGGAAAAGAAATCTTTAAGGCTAGCACTGTAACCAACAGGAAAAGAAATGTTTAAGGCTAGCACTGTAACCAACAGGAAAAGAAATGTTTAAGGCTAGCACTGTAACCAACAGGAAAAGAAATGTTTAAGGCTAGCACTGTAACCAACAGGAAAAGAAATGTTTAAGGCTAGCACTGTAACCAACAGGAAAAGAAATGTTTAAGGCTAGCACTGTAACCAACAGGAAAAGAAATGTTTAAGGCTAGCACTGTAACCAACAGGAAAAGGAATCTTTAAGGCTAGCACTGTAACCAACAGGAAAAGAAATCTTTAAGGCTAGCACTGTAACCAACAGGAAAAGAAATGTTTAAGGCTAGCACTGTAACCAACAGGAAAAGAAATCTTTAAGGCTAGCACTGTAACCAACAGGAAAAGAAATGTTTAAGGCTAGCACTGTAACCAACAGGAAAAGAAATGTTTAAGGCTAGCACTGTAACCAACAGGAAAAGAAATGTTTAAGGCTAGCACTGTAACCAACAGGAAAAGAAATGTTTAAGGCTAGCACTGTAACCAACAGGAAAAGAAATGTTTAAGGCTAGCACTGTAACCAACAGGAAAAGAAATGTTTAAGGCTAGCACTGTAACCAACAGGAAAAGAAATGTTTAAGGCTAGCACTGTAACCAACAGGAAAAGAAATCTTTAAGGCTAGCACTGTAACCAACAGGAAAAGAAATGTTTAAGGCTAGCACTGTAACCAACAGGAAAAGAAATGTTTAAGGCTAGCACTGTAACCAACAGGAAAAGAAATCTTTAAGGCTAGCACTGTAACCAACAGGAAAAGAAATGTTTAAGGCTAGCACTGTAACCAACAGGAAAAGAAATGTTTAAGGCTAGCACTGTAACCAACAGGAAAAGAAATGTTTAAGGCTAGCACTGTAACCAACAGGAAAAGAAATGTTTAAGGCTAGCACTGTAACCAACAGAAAAAGAAATGTTTAAGGCTAGCACTGTAACCAACAGGAAAAGAAATGTTTAAGGCTAGCACTGTAACCAACAGGAAAAGAAATCTTTAAGGCTAGCACTGTAACCAACAGGAAAAGAAATGTTTAAGGCTAGCACTGTAACCAACAGGAAAAGAAATGTTTAAGGCTAGCACTGTAACCAACAGGAAAAGAAATGTTTAAGGCTAGCACTGTAACCAACAGGAAAAGAAATGTTTAAGGCTAGCACTGTAACCAACAGGAAAAGAAATGTTTAAGGCTAGCACTGTAACCAACAGGAAAAGAAATGTTTAAGGCTAGCACTGTAACCAACAGGAAAAGAAATGTTTAAGGCTAGCACTGTAACCAACAGGAAAAGAAATGTTTAAGGCTAGCACTGTAACCAACAGGAAAAGAAATCTTTAAGGCTAGCACTGTAACCAACAGGAAAAGAAATGTTTAAGGCTAGCACTGTAACCAACAGGAAAAGAAATGTTTAAGGCTAGCACTGTAACCAACAGGAAAAGAAATGTTTAAGGCTAGCACTGTAACCAACAGGAAAAGAAATGTTTAAGGCTAGCACTGTAACCAACAGGAAAAGAAATCTTTAAGGCTAGCACTGTAACCAACAGGAAAAGAAATGTTTAAGGCTAGCACTGTAACCAACAGAAAAAGAAATCTTTAAGGCTAGCACTGTAACCAACAGGAAAAGAAATGTTTAAGGCTAGCACTGTAACCAACAGGAAAAGAAATGTTTAAGGCTAGCACTGTAACCAACAGGAAAAGAAATGTTTAAGGCTAGCACTGTAACCAACAGGAAAAGAAATGTTTAAGGCTAGCACTGTAACCAAAAGGAAAAGAAATGTTTAAGGCTAGCACTGTAACCAACAGGAAAAGAAATCTTTAAGGCTAGCACTGTAACCAACAGGAAAAGAAATGTTTAAGGCTAGCACTGTAACCAACAGGAAAAGAAATGTTTAAGGCTAGCACTGTAACCAACAGGAAAAGAAATGTTTAAGGCTAGCACTGTAACCAACAGGAAAAGAAATGTTTAAGGCTAGCACTGTAACCAACAGGAAAAGAAATGTTTAAGGCTAGCACTGTAACCAACAGGAAAAGAAATGTTTAAGGCTAGCACTGTAACCAACAGGAAAAGAAATCTTTAAGGCTAGCACTGTAACCAACAGGAAAAGAAATGTTTAAGGCTAGCACTGTAACCAACAGGAAAAGAAATGTTTAAGGCTAGCACTGTAACCAACAGGAAAAGAAATGTTTAAGGCTAGCACTGTAACCAACAGGAAAAGAAATGTTTAAGGCTAGCACTGTAACCAACAGGAAAAGAAATCTTTAAGGCTAGCACTGTAACCAACAGGAAAAGAAATGTTTAAGGCTAGCACTGTAACCAACAGAAAAAGAAATGTTTAAGGCTAGCACTGTAACCAAAAGGAAAAGAAATGTTTAAGGCTAGCACTGTAACCAACAGGAAAAGAAATCTTTAAGGCTAGCACTGTAACCAACAGGAAAAGAAATGTTTAAGGCTAGCACTGTAACCAACAGGAAAAGAAATGTTTAAGGCTAGCACTGTAACCAACAGGAAAAGAAATGTTTAAGGCTAGCACTGTAACCAAAAGGAAAAGAAATGTTTAAGGCTAGCACTGTAACCAACAGGAAAAGAAATCTTTAAGGCTAGCACTGTAACCAACAGGAAAAGAAATGTTTAAGGCTAGCACTGTAACCAACAGGAAAAGAAATGTTTAAGGCTAGCACTGTAACCAACAGGAAAAGAAATGTTTAAGGCTAGCACTGTAACCAACAGGAAAAGAAATGTTTAAGGCTAGCACTGTAACCAACAGGAAAAGAAATGTTTAAGGCTAGCACTGTAACCAACAGGAAAAGAAATGTTTAAGGCTAGCACTGTAACCAACAGGAAAAGAAATCTTTAAGGCTAGCACTGTAACCAACAGGAAAAGAAATGTTTAAGGCTAGCACTGTAACCAACAGGAAAAGAAATGTTTAAGGCTAGCACTGTAACCAACAGGAAAAGAAATGTTTAAGGCTAGCACTGTAACCAACAGGAAAAGAAATCTTTAAGGCTAGCACTGTAACCAACAGGAAAAGAAATGTTTAAGGCTAGCACTGTAACCAACAGAAAAAGAAATGTTTAAGGCTAGCACTGTAACCAAAAGGAAAAGAAATGTTTAAGGCTAGCACTGTAACCAACAGGAAAAGAAATCTTTAAGGCTAGCACTGTAACCAACAGGAAAAGAAATGTTTAAGGCTAGCACTGTAACCAACAGGAAAAGAAATGTTTAAGGCTAGCACTGTAACCAACAGGAAAAGAAATGTTTAAGGCTAGCACTGTAACCAACAGGAAAATAAATCTTTAAGGCTAGCACTGTAACCAACAGGAAAAGAAATGTTTAAGGCTAGCACTGTAACCAACAGGAAAAGAAATGTTTAAGGCTAGCACTGTAACCAACAGGAAAAGAAATCTTTAAGGCTAGCACTGTAACCAACAGGAAAAGAAATGTTTAAGGCTAGCACTGTAACCAACAGGAAAAGAAATGTTTAAGGCTAGCACTGTAACCAACAGGAAAAGAAATGTTTAAGGCTAGCACTGTAACCAACAGGAAAAGAAATGTTTAAGGCTAGCACTGTAACCAACAGGAAAAGAAATCTTTAAGGCTAGCACTGTAACCAACAGGAAAAGAAATGTTTAAGGCTAGCACTGTAACCAACAGAAAAAGAAATGTTTAAGGCTAGCACTGTAACCAAAAGGAAAAGAAATGTTTAAGGCTAGCACTGTAACCAACAGGAAAAGAAATGTTTAAGGCTAGCACTGTAACCAACAGGAAAAGAAATGTTTAAGGCTAGCACTGTAACCAACAGGAAAAGAAATGTTTAAGGCTAGCACTGTAACCAACAGGAAAAGAAATGTTTAAGGCTAGCAGTGTAACCAACAGGAAAAGAAATCTTTAAGGCTAGCACTGTAACCAACAGGAAAAGAAATGTTTAAGGCTAGCACTGTAACCAACAGGAAAAGAAATGTTTAAGGCTAGCACTGTAACCAACAGGAAAAGAAATGTTTAAGGCTAGCACTGTAACCAACAGGAAAAGAAATGTTTAAGGCTAGCACTGTAACCAACAGGAAAAGAAATGTTTAAGGCTAGCACTGTAACCAACAGGAAAAGAAATCTTTAAGGCTAGCACTGTAACCAACAGGAAAAGAAATGTTTAAGGCTAGCACTGTAACCAACTATCTTGACTGTCCCCACCGAAGTTTCAAGTTAATACATGAATAAATTTCAAATCTCTAATAAAAATTGCAGTATCTTCATCAGAACTTGACGTGTCAGGCTTTGGATCGTCAGTTAAAAATTTCATTTCACCTTCTCGATATTCTCACACACTATTTCACACACACTATTTCACACATACATGCACACTTTATTAAACATTCTTCTATCACACACACACTCATGCATGCACCTATTAACACTTTCTCTAATACACACCTTACACACATAATCACTCTCTCACAAAGAGGTTGGCTGTCTGGTAGTATGGAATGCGCTCTGGTCTGTCGCCTTGATGGTCTTGGGTTCGAACCCCTATCCTTCGCCATCCTCCGCCATCCTCCGTCATCCTCCGTCGTCCTCCGCCATTCTCCACCATCCTCCGCCATCCTCCGTCGTCCTCCGCCATCCTCCGCCATCCTCCGTCGTCCTCCGCCATCCTCCGCCATCCTCCGTCGTCCTCCGCCATCCTCCGTCGTCCTCCGCCATCCTCCGCCATCCTCCGTCGTCCTCCGCCATCCTCCGCCATCCTCCGTCATCCTCCGCCATCCTCCGCCGTCCAGCGAGAGTTTTGGGGCTAGGATGTCATAATATTCAATACTGAAGGAAGCCCTTTAACTGTAAACCCCTGTAGTTGAACCTCGTTAGCCAAGAACAGTAATTCACCAGGGAGAGGCAACTCCGAAACTAAGCAACTACTGACTTGCAGATGACCTCGGGTAATCAAAGGCTATAGTTGCACACCAGGAACAGTAATTCACCAGGGAGAGGCAACTCCGAAACTTAGCAACTACTGACTTGCAAATGATCTGGGGTGATCAAAGGCTGGCTATAGGTGCACACCAGGAACAGTAATTCACTTGGGAGAGGCAACTCCGAAACTAAGCAACTACTGACTTGCAGATGATCTGGGGTGATCAAAGGCTATAGTTGCACACCAGGAACAGTAATTCACCTGGAAGAGGCAACTCCGAAACTAAGCAACTACTGACTTGCAGATGACCTGGGGTAATCAGGCTATAGTTGCACACCAGGAACAGTAATTCACCTGGGAGAGGCAACTCCGAAACTAAGCAACTACTGACTTGCAGATGATATGGGGTGATCAAAGGCTATAGTTGCACACCAGGAACAGTAATTCACCTGGGAGAGGCAACTCCGAAACTAAGCAACTACTGACTTGCAGATGATATGGGGTGATCAAAGGCTATAGTTGCACACCAGAAAAGAAAGTCTGGCTGAAATCGAAGTCATGGGCCTCCGAGCGCATAACACATTGACACGCAACCTAATCTATGGTGGATGTAACAATACTCAATACCCAAGGAACTCCGATACATGTAAAACAAATAAACATAATGGTACTCCATGGCTCTTACACACACACACACACACACACACTTTTTCTCACACACTTAATATCTAACACATACACACTGACTCTCACACACACAATCACGTAAATATAAATATGATTTCCAATTTTTTTTTAGAACAAACCGGGGGTTTTGGGAGGGGGGGGGACAAAGTGTGTGTTTGTGACATGGGGAGTCCCGAACTCACGGTACAGAAAATAAAAATAACATGACACACTATTCGTGTATATAGCTGTCGTCTGTTTTAACATTTAGTTGTGCTAATAGACATAGTTATGTATCATAGCCTGAAGTTTTGTGTGTGTGTATGTGTGTGTGTATAGTGCGCATGTGTAATAAGCAGAGCCGCTTGCGAAAACAACGGAAATAATGTATTCAAATTATATGCAGCTCCGATAATTTAGTTGAAAACAATCGCAAAACGTATTATCGTTAACAAAATAGGCCCCCAGGGGCGG
Source organism: Biomphalaria sudanica (assembly GCA_036873155.1). NCBI lineage: Eukaryota > Metazoa > Mollusca > Gastropoda > Planorbidae > Biomphalaria > Biomphalaria sudanica. The sequence goes on along the minus strand of JAZGLO010003763.1, from coordinate 902,616 downwards.
ATCCACGGACAAGTGAATCCCTCTAAAAATCGTTATCTTCCTATAGGCCAGAGGCCGGCATCATCTGTTTTCCCGATTGCTACCATCAAAGGTCCCATAAATTTGTCATTATAGTAAATTTCTGAGGATGCTATACGCAAACTAGCCCTCGGCTTGGCATCAGTCAAACAGAGAGAGAGAGAGAATTAGAAAAAGAAAAATAAAAGAGAAAGAGAGAGGAAGAAAGAAGGAAAATAGAGATAAAGACAAAGAGGTGGAAAGAAGAAAGAAGAGAGAGAGAGAGAGAGAGATGGAGGGGAAGAGAGATGGAAAAGAGAGAGAGAGAGAGATTGATAAAGATAAATAGAGGAAAGAATGAAACATAAAAGAGAGAGAATGAAAGAAAAAAGGAAAAAAAGAGAGAGAAAGAGAGCAAGAAAGATTGAGAGAGGGAGAAAAAGAAAGAATGAAAAGAGAGAAAGATAAAGATACAGAGATGTAAAGAATGAAAAGAGAGAAAGATAAAGATACAGAGATGTAAAGAATGAAAAGAGAGAAAGATAAAGATACAGAGATGTAAAGAATGAAAAGAGAGAAAGATAAAGATACAGAGATGGAAAGAAGGAAAAGAGAATTTAAAAAAAAGAAAGAGAAAGAAGATAAATAGAGGGAAACAGTGGGAAAAGAGAGAAGAAGAGGGATGTCAGAATAAGGGATTATCCAGGAGAGTATCATTTCGATTTATCAGTATTTTTTCTCTGGACGGCTTGTTCGAGCTTCCGAGTGGCGGGAGATAGCTAGTAGAGCGAATGTCTGGTGGGGGAACAGCTTACACATCCCATACCTGATACTCCGAATATTTTATTTCCAAACAACCCAGGTCTGATAAGTTCGTTGTGGAGGCAATGCGCTTTAAACAATAACATCCACATCGCAATGGGTTTAAAGGCATTGGTTCGAGTCCAAAGATTAAGGATAAGTTCAGTATTTGACCTAACTGCGACAAGTCACACTGACACTCAAACAATTCTGATCTCAATATAGGCCCATAGGGAGTTCCCCGTGGTAGCCTATTTGCGATAATAGTACTATTAGCTAGATGCAGCTCAAGTCACTATAGGGAGTTCCCCGTGGTAGCCTATTTGCGATAATAGTACTATTAGCTAGATGCAGCTCAAGTCACTATAGGGAGTTCCCCGTGGTAGCCTATTTGCGATAATAGTACTATTAGCTAGATGCAGCTCCAGTCACTATAGGGAGTTCCCCGTGGTAGCCTATTTGCGATAATAGTTCTATTAGCTAGATGCAGCTCAAGTCACTATAGGGAGTTCCCCGTGGTAACCTATTTGCGATAATAGTACTATTAGCTAGATGCAGCTCCAGTCACTATAGAGAGTTCCCCGTGGTAGACTATTTGCGATAATAGTACTATTAGCTAGATGCAGCTCCAGTCACTATAGAGAGTTCCCCGTGGTAGACTATTTGCGATAATAGTACTATTAGCTAGATGCAGCTCCAGTCACTATAGGGAGTTCCCCGTGGTAACCTATTTGCGATAATAGTACTATTAGCTAGATGCAGCTCCAGTCATTAAACGTTTAACAAGAAAATAAAAAAAATAATTTTAAAAAACTTTTAATATTAAAAAAATACTTTAAAATATAAAAATACTTTCAAATAGAAAAAATACTTTTAAAAGACCAATCCTCTATTATACATCTAATATAGCAATTGTTTTGCTATGCTATTAATAACTAATGAATGTTAGATTTAAAAAAAAATGGAATATACTTCTAGTCCTCAAGCCAAATTTTAATTAGTTTTTTATTTTATTTTGAAAAATTATAACGATAAAACTAGTGTAAGGGCGGTCAACAAACTAGTAATTCTTTTCCCAAAGAGATATATCAACTGACGAATTTCTAGGAAAATCTTTAGAGCCGTTTTCAAGATCCACCCATTCCGAATGTGCGACTTGAATAGATGTATTGTAAAAATATGTCTACTCAATTTCAAAATAAATGTACACATTAGATTTAATTTAATGTTGTTTAACATTGACAATTATATAAATATCAGAATTGTTTCTTTTGCTTGCTATAATGAATCCATAACCAATTAAAATGTCCATTTTAAATCTATTTGTTAATTTTTTTTTTGTTATAAAAACAGTTTTGTAATTGTTGATTAATTTACTGGTCGTTGTGTAAAAATAAAATTCAAAAACGACTTATGTTACGGTAGACGTAGAGGCAGTGGGCTTAAGGCCTGGTACCAAAAAGAACTATTGTCGTTTTAACATGATTTATAAAAGGGAGAGGGGAGCAATGGGAGAGTGGGGACAGATTGAGGGAGGAGCAGACGGGAAAGTCGAAGAAAAAAAGAGAGAGATAAAGTAAGGGAAAAATAGAGGAACGGAAAAAAAAGAGTATGAATCAGAGAGAAACAGAGAGAGGGAAAGTGAGATAAAAAGAAAAGATGTCGGATGGAAAGAAAGATAAAGGAATGAGTAAGGGCGCAGAAGAGATGTGGGAGGGGGGTCATGAGGTCATCGCAACTGTCTTCACTTCATCTTCAGAAGATGCAGAAAAGTTCTTAATAGCAATCATTGGTGACTACATTTATTTTTATGGTAATTTAAGAAACCATTTCTATTCGTCTTTCCTTTTACTCAACCATCACCTTTTATTTTTTTGGTTTCTATGCGGAACAAATACAGTATAATTGAATTAAAAAAAAAAAAAAAAAAAAAAAAAGCCCACAAAACAGGCAAGATGGCCCATAAAGAGGTCACTAGCGGTTTCAGAATCTCTGAAGTGGGGGGGGGGGGCGATTTTTTTCCAAACCCCAACCCTATGCATAAACGTTCGCACAGCATATATATGAGAATAAAAGAGAGCAGTGTTTCTCAACCTTCGGCGAAAAAAAAAAAGTCATGTTGAGGCCCTTCTCTTGCAAGCTTGAGGGTCTCGGGGAGCGCTGCAAGTTTCCGCTGTGTGGTTCGAGGCGAAGCCTCGACGCCAAAAGCGATTTCTTGCATTCTTCACTGAAGAAACGCATTCTCCTGACATTTATAGCTCATTATTTATCAGTGGGGTTCGGGGCAAAGCCCTTACGCAAAAGCGTTTTCTTGCATTCTTCACTGCATAAACACATTCTCCCTACATCTACAGCTCATTATTTATCCTATTATAAAGGACCTTTTGAATAATGTTGAAAAATATTATAATATAAATTTTTAGGCCCTTAATACATTGCAAATAAAAACGATTTGTTCCTTGAAAAGATAAGATACCCCACATCTTTAGATTAAGGCTTCGAGGATCGCCGCCGAAAATGTTTTTTTCCATAAATAATATTCAATAAAGTTCAAGCATAAATTGTAAGTTATAATCCAAAATTTATTTAACTAGAAAAATATCAGATTGAGTAAAGGTAGGGAAAAGGCGACTAGGAAAAGATTATCTGGGTTTAGAACTCATCAATTACATAAACTCTATTTGGAAAGGGGAGGGGGCGATAGAGTGAAAATGATTAATCCTCACTCCTTTTTATAATTTCTGCTAATGATTGCATTTGGCATTAAAGAATAGGGTTGGGGCGACTCGATAAAAGAATTTAATTTTATAGCTTGTATGCATTATATTAGTGACAGATTTTATTTATTTTGTAATTTCTTAACTAGAATACAAACAGAAAAAGTATTGGTTATTTCCTTGGGGGGAAGTCCCACCTGGTACAACCCTTTTTCATTTTATATTTACTAATGATAAAATTTGAGATTAGAGTGTGGTGCGACATAATATACAATGGGTTCACGTAGTTTATATTATATTCATATTCAACTAATTTTGTTCACATACAATGATTTCTCCATAAAAATAGGACCGCCCCCCCACCCCACCGAATCGGCAAAAATACCTGAAGGAGAGCGACATAATATAAAATTTATACATTAATTCAACTAATTTTGTTCACTAACTATGATTTCTTAGAAAAGTAGGACCGCCCCCCCCCACTCAAAGGTTTTAGGTGGGAAGGGCAGTAGAAGTATTCGATCCCCACCCCATCGGCCAACAGGGGAACAACATAATATAAGGATCGGTTAAAATACCAAAAACAAGTTTTAATCATATAGATATTCAACTGATTCTGTTAGCAAGCTGTGATTTCTGCATATACATTGGACCGCCCCCCCCCACTCGAAAGTTTATAAGGGGGCGGAATTGATGCGATCGCCCCCTCCCGACCCCACCATATCGACCAACATACTAGAGGGGGGGGGCGAAATAATCTAAAAATAGGTTTAAATATAAATAATTAGTATATATTATAAACATAAGTAATAAATTCGTATACAAATTGTGTGAATTCTATACTAAAATTCGTCCGCCCCCCCCGAAGGGGTAGGGGTTGCCGAGTGGGGGGGCGGCGATCGCCCCTACCGCCCCCCCTCTGGATACGCCAGTGAAAGAGGCATATAAAGCCCAAAAAAGAGGCAAAGAAAAGAGGCCTAAGGCCCAAGGATTCCTATGATGATAAAGCTAAAATTGAATAGCGCAAATTCTGAGGTTTCCTCAAAAAAAAAAAATATAAAAAAATTAATACTTGTGAATTATGAGAACTTACAAATAAAAACCTATAAAAAAAGAAAGCCCACAAAAGAGGCAAAGAAAAGAGGCCCAAGGACCAAGGATTCCTATAATGATGAAGCTAAAATTGAATAGCGCAAATTCCTTTTAAAAAAAATGGCTGGACTTGAATATCTCCGATATTAATTGAAAAATTCACCTTCAGATATTGTTGTCTTTACAGACTACCAATCCACCCTAACAGCAGCAGCTCAAACAGCCCAAGAGCCCAATACTAAATGTGATAATCCATCAGATGATGTCAATATTAAATATCAATTTCACACTACAGTGGATCCCTGGACACATTGGCATCATGGGAAATGAAAAGGCAGATAAACTATTAAAGGCAGGTTCATCTATGGGACAACCAGATAGACCTGTTAATTACCTCACAATCACAAAGAGGTGTGGCTCAACAAATGGGGATCAGGAAACACAGGCAGAGCCATATACAAAGAAATGACTATGCCTAACAAACTGGACAGTATTAACCTCCTTTCCCGCAAAGAGCAATCTACAATCTTCCAACTAAGAACCGGACACACACCTCTGTTAAATTACCATCTGAACAAAATAAATTCCACACAACTCCCCCTTTGTAGACACTGCGCCCACCCTTATGAAACCGTAAAACATATCCTCTTTGAATGCCCCTTCCTAATCTACCTTAGGCAGACCCTACTACCATGTCATCCCAACATAACCAACACTCTGTACGGGAGTGCTGAACAACTAATGAGAACAACTCAACAGCTCAGCAGCAAATAAATTGGTTAGAAGAAGAAGAAGGTATCCACCAAACAAAACGGGATGAGATCGGAATAACAAGAAAGAGCATATTTATTTATTTTTTAGTGCTTCTAGCATGCCATCCAATTAAGCGGTTAGTTTGATTAACCAGTGACTGTTCAGAGGGGTTTAACTGTGATAAAATTGTACGACTTTTATGCAAATATATCTTGACATACGAAAACGATGGACAATATAAAAGAGGGATGTTCTAGAGAGTGGCACTAACCTCTAAAACACCTATATCAGGAGGATAAAGTTCCAAACCCGATGTAGATTAGAAAATTTGTATTCGAGATTCGATTCAACTAACAAAGTTAGTTAGTGCAGCATGGAAACCTTCCCCACATTGTTATGGAATTTGTGTATGTGTTTCTATGGAGACGGTTGGAAGAGTTTAGCGAATGGTTGTGAATGATGCGAGATAGGTGGCAATGTCGACATTGGGTCATAGGACAGACGACTCCAGAACGTGAGACTGAAAGGTTGTGTTATTGTTGTGAGTTAGATTTTGTTTGAAAATAGTATAACTGAAGTTTGGCCAATTTATCTGAATTCATAACTTGATTTTGTATAGGTTATAAAGAAAGTTATATCAGTTTGTTCAAAAGGAAGTTATTCAACTTGTTTGAAGTTTTATTAGTTAAGGAATATAACGCTTACAGCGGTTACGTTGTCTACCAGCAGTTTGGTGCTACAAGTCAACGACCAGTTACAACACATATACCTCCCGTACATGTCCACAAAACAGATTACACCAGAACAAACTAAGCAAGCAGTGAGAGTACCAAAGATGCAGCTATAGTAACAGATTAAACCAGAACAAACTAAGCAAGCAGCGAGAGTACCAAAGATGCAGCTATAGTAACAGATTAAACCTGAACAAACTAAGCAAGCATTGAGAGTACCAAAGAGGCAGCTATAGTAACAGATTGAACCAGAACAAACTAAGCAAGCAGTGAGAGTACCAAAGAGGCAGCTATAGTAACAGATTGAATCAGAACAAACTAAGCAAGCAGTGAGAGTACCAAAGAGGCAGCTATAGTAACAGATTGAACCAGAACAAACTAAGCAAGCAGTGAGAGTACCAAAGAGGCAGCTATGGTAATATATTGAACCAGAACAAACTAAGCAAGCAGTGAGAGTACCAAAGAGGCAGCTATAGTAACAGATTGAACCAGAACAAACTAAGCAAACATTGAGAGTACCAAAGAGGCAGCTATGGTAATATATTGAACCAGAACAAACTAAGCAAGCAGTGAGAGTACCAAAGAGGCAGCTATAGTAACAGATTGAATCAGAACAAACTAAGCAAGCAGTGAGAGTACCAAAGAGGCAGCTGGAGTAACAGATTGAACCAGAACAAACTAAGCAAGCAGTGAGAGTACCAAAGAGGCAGCTATGGTAATATATTGAACCAGAACAAACTAAGCAAGCAGTGAGAGTACCAAAGAGGCAGCTATAGTAACAGATTGAACCAGAACAAACTAAGCAAACATTGAGAGTACCAAAGAGGCAGCTATAGTAACAGATTGAACCAGAACAAACTAAGCAAACATTGAGAGTACCAAAGAGGCAGCTATAGTAACAGATTGAACCAGAACAAACTAAGCAAGCAGTGAGAGTACCAAAGAGGCAGCTATAGTAACAGATTGAACCAGAACAAACTAAGCAAGCAGTGAGAGTACCAAAGAGGCAGCTATAGTAACAGATTGAACCAGAACAAACTAAGCAAGCATTGAGAGTACCAAAGAGGCAGCTATAGTAATAGATTGAACCAGAACAAACTAAGCAAGCAGTGAGAGTACCAAAGAGGCAGCTATAGTAACAGATTGAACCAGAACAAACTAAGCAAGCATTGAGAGTACCAAAGAGGCAGCTATAGTAACAGATTGAACCAGAAAAAACTAAGCAAGCAGTGAGAGTACCAAAGAGGCAGCTATAGTAACAGATTGAACCAGAACAAACTAAGCAAGCAGTGAGAGTACCAAAGAGGCAGCTATAGTAACAGATTGTACCAGAACAAACTAAGCAAGCGGTGAGAGTACCAAAGAGGCAGCTATAGTAACAGATTGAACCAGAACAAACTAAGCAAGCAGTAAGAGTACCAAAGAGGCAGCTATGGTAATATATTGAACCAGAACAAACTAAGCAAGCAGTGAGAGTACCAAAGAGGCAGCTATAGTAACAGATTGAATCAGAACAAACTAAGCAAGCAGTGAGAGTACCAAAGAGGCAGCTATAGTAACAGATTGAACCAGAACAAACTAAGCAAGCAGTGAGAGTACCAAAGAGGCAGCTATGGTAATATATTGAACCAGAACAAACTAAGCAAGCAGTTAGAGTACCAAAGAGGCAGCTATAGTAACAGATTGAACCAGAACAAACTAAGCAAACATTGAGAGTACCAAAGAGGCAGCTATAGTAACAGATTGAACCAGAACAAACTAAGCAAGCAGTGAGAGTACCAAAGAGGCAGCTATAGTAACAGATTGAACCAGAACAAACTAAGCAAGCAGTGAGAGTACCAAAGAGGCAGCTATAGTAACAGATTGAACCAGAACAAACTAAGCAAGCATTGAGAGTACCAAAGAGGCAGCTATAGTAATAGATTGAACCAGAACAAACTAAGCAAGCAGTGAGAGTACCAAAGAGGCAGCTATAGTAACAGATTGAACCAGAACAAACTAAGCAAGCATTGAGAGTACCAAAGAGGCAGCTATAGTAATAGATTGAACCAGAACAAACTAAGCAAGCAGTGAGAGTACCAAAGAGGCAGCTATAGTAACAGATTGAACCAGAACAAACTAAGCAAGCATTGAGAGTACCAAAGAGTGTTAGACACCTTATTTAGAGTATTAGTTATTTAGCGACGCACCATAGAAGACGTATATTGAACGGGACTAGTGACGTTTGGGATATGTTGGGTTAGAGACCGGAAAATCAGTTAGCGATAGAATTCTCTAGGGTAAAGACGTATTTATTTTGACAGAGACTTTTACTGCGGCCTTTTCATGAAATAAATATCTGTTACATTGTTCATCAGTGTTGACCACATCTCTTCACTAGTTAAATCGATGTCTTGTTTTAGTTTGCTTGATCAACTACACGGAATACACCCGAACAATAAAACTCAAACGCTTGCAGAGTAATTGGTTGAAATTCAACAGTCATCGTTAGTTGACCTCAAGGCAGTCTGAACAAGCACATCACAGTGGCGACCCCGAACCTCGAAACCGAACCTTGAACCGGACCTCGAAGCTGAACGTTTACTCAGGTGAGGGTCGTGCACTCGAAGATCTAAAGTTTCATCGCAGTACGGCTGAATACAGCATCGTTGCAGAGTGACTTTGTCTAGACTTTGTCGTCAGTTTCACGTTCGACGAGCCGTTAACTCAGGGTGACCTTCGTCAGGACAGTGACCATCTCAACGTCTGGTCTACTCAACAAGTGTATCACCAACGCCTGATCTTCGTATGCTGTATCAACCTGAAGCCAGAGGAACCGTTCATTCATAACGGGTGAGAGTTTGTCAGTAAACCTGTTGGACATATTTTTTCTTCGTCGTAGGAGCCACATAGGCATATCAAGTTTACCTAGGCAGTTGAAAAGGACAGTTTGCCCGCTGTAAGAAGTATTGTGAGTACTACAAGTTTGTTAGCTAACTAAATCGCTCTGTCTTACCCTTTGAGAGATTCGTGTGGAGCAGTTTGCTCATTGAACCGGTTGATTGCCACTTTTCAACGGTCACTGCGTTTAACCTTTGGAAGGTTAGTGAAGTCACATTATTCGTTGCTGAATGTTGGTCTATTGATTATGAGTTGATCTAGACCATATCGAGACTTGTTAGTGTTGAAGTAGTGGAAACAGCTACGTCCACTTGTTTTTTTTTGTGAAACCGTTAATCGTATAACGGAACGTCGTCGGAGGTGACCTTGGTCTCACCTAGTCTACATTGGACACTACGGACATTTTGGTCTAGTGAAGTAGCATACAACAGCAAACTTCGTCGTACTACCATAGTAGCAGCAGAAGCAGTGAACTATTTTGGAGAATCATTATTCGTCAGCCCAGATCAAGTCATCGTCAAGAAAGTCGTTATTCGCTCGCCCAGATCAAGTCATCAAGAAATTCGTTATTCGTCAGTCGCCCAGATCAAGTTGCCGTCAAGAGACTGTTATTTGCCAGTAGTCGTCTACGCAAATCAAGTCGTCGTCAGGAGAACCGTTAACATATTCGCCAGTAACTGTTTACACAAAGTCGTCGGAACTTTACATACGGTCATCAACAGTCGTCAAAGAAACTGAAACATTTTGCTGTGGCATATCAAGACATCTGGGGCATTACGTGGGATACTCAACACGGATTGTATCCAGTGGCAGTACCGGAGAACAGAGTCAGAACTGGAAGAGAGGCAGTGGAATTTGCTGTAGATCTATTATATTCGGGATTCGGAACATAGGAAACTTTCTTATCAAAGCTAAGTGCCATTTTTCTTATTAGTATATGTTTAGATTGCCCTTAGAAATAGATTTCGTCTAAATTTGGTACGTTAGCCTGAGTAAAATCAGGTGGTGCGCCTTAAACCGTCGTGGAAAAGACGTAATTTAGATGAAAAGCTATATTATACGTTTAGGATAGTGATTGTTTTTGTTTGTGTAAACGTCATATCCGTTGTTGCTTGGTTACTTCGTGACGTTATCAATGTGTGCCATATTGTCATATCCCAACCCATAGCGATAGTCTCATTTAATTATTTCATTTGTGTATATTATATTATATTATTTATTTTTATTACTTTAATTAGATCTGTTGATTTTTCACTTAATGATAGAAAGTGCAGGTACGATTCTTTTATTGTGAATCAGACTAAAATACATTTTTAGTTTGAGCGGTTAAAATCAAATATGATTTTGCCATGAGAATAATGCCGAAACTGGCATAATAGTCAAACATTGTCGTCTGGCTAATCTAGATCCACAAATTTACATTTACTAATCTAGACTCTGATTTTGATTATTAATTTCAAAGATAAATGAAGGTAGTACATTCTAGACATATATCTTATTAAAGATATATTTGATACATATTGTATGGGCATATTTATTTCATATGGTTAAATAGAACCATAATTTCTGGATTAGATCTAGATCTATCTAATCTAGACTCTAGACACTTCAGTCATATCAAATTTAAAATTGGTCAGTTATATATACTCATAGTCATAGTGTTCTTGGTAACTCTGGATCTAAATGGTACTATTATATATAATATAATATATTAGATTTAAATTTGTGTGACATTAATATACAGATTTGAATATAACTCAGACTAGATTTACTCGTTTACTGAATCTATAGAGACATAAACTTAAAACTTGTATAAAATTGTGAAAAAACTAAAATAAGTTTTAGTATAGCCATAACCAATATAGGCTAAGTAAAAATATATATAAGTTTGAGGTGAAAATATAATACAATGGCTACATCCTCATATGTGGACCTTAAGGAGGTTAAGGAAGCAGCTATGCAGGATGGAAAGGCCATGGAGTTAAAAGGAAAGGACTTGGCAGCTTATGTACAGCAAGTTGTGAGGGAAGAAAAGAACGTCAAAAGAAGAGATAGAGAGACAAGAAGAACGTCAAAGACAAGAGATAGAAAGACAAGATAGGATCAGAAAGGAAGAATATGCGAAGCAAAAAGAGGACCAAGAAAGGCAGAGAGAGCATGAGGCTAAAATGGAGAAGATGAGATTGGATGCAGCACAAGCCAGAGCTCAAACTGCACAGACAACTCAAGAAAATAACACAAATAATTCAAATAATGCTACCACACAAAGAGACAACCCTAATTCGCAAACATGGCTAAAGAGGAAGATACAAAGTTTTGATGAACAGAAGGATGACATTGGTGATTTTCTGAAAAGATATGAGGCAAAAATGTCTACATTTAATATGCCAGAAGAAGAATGGTCTGAAATACTGATAGACTTTGTTCATGGTCAAGCTTTAACAATATGCCAAAATCATGACCATCATATTGATGATAGCTATCAAGTTTTGAAAAGAGAGTTGTTGAATGCCTATGGTCATAATGCTACAACTTTCAGAAAGAAATACTTTGACAATATACCATCATTAGGAAGTAGAACCTCAAACTACCATTAATATGGAGAAAGATTTTTTCAATAAATGGGTAAAATTAGAAAAAGTGGGAAATTCTTATGAGGGATTAAAAAATTTTATTCTAGTAGATAACTTTGTGAATAAATGTGATCCCCAATTACAATCTTTTATTAGAGAACGAAACCCAAAAACTATAGATGAAATAACAGAGATAATGAGAATATACAAAAATGCATATCCAAATAAACCATTTTCTGATAGGGATAAGAGCAAAGTAGATTAATAGGATACACCAAAGAAAATGTGGATAGAAGTAGAAATAGAAACAGATCAAATAGTGGAAATAGAAAATATGGTGAAATAACCTGTTTTAAATGTCAAGGAAAAGGTCACATAGCAGCTAACTGTAGAAGAGGGAATAGTAGGTCTGGAAGTAGAAATAGATACACTGAACAAAATAACAGTAGATATAGGAGTAGAGATAGGAATGACAGGGGAAATTATAGAAATAGGAGTTACAGTAGGGAATACAAAAATAAAGGTACAGATAGAGTATATTTCATGGAAGGAAATAGGAACAATTTTGCAGTGTACCCAGGGTTTGTAGATAGAATTCCAGTGGAATTAATTAGAGATTCAGGTTGTAACACTTTGGCAGTGAAAACTAAATTTGTCAAACCTCATTGGTATAAAGGGTTTACTAGGAAAGTAGAATTAGCAGATGGCACCATAAGGGAATTAAAGCTATAAGGGTATACATTGAAACTCCATTTTTCACTGGTTATTGTGATGGTATTGCAATACCAGAAATGAGATATGATATGTTAGTAGGAAACATAAGAGGAGTAAAAGAATGTTCAAGAAAAGAATTAGAAGACTGGCAAAACAAATACAAAAACATAACACGTAATCATGAAAACATAGACACACAAAATATAACAAGTATGGTAATAACAAGATCAATGGATAAACAAGAAGGGAAACAGGAAAATACAGTAAATGTAATAAATAATGATGAAGAAAAAGAAAACAGTAATGTAATACAAATAGAAAATACAGATGTTAGGGAAAGCGAGATAGAAAATGAGACACAAAATAGTCCTGAAACACAAATTTCTCAAAGTGAAAAAGAAACATTACCCAAACTTGCATTAGAACAAATGAATGACAATATTATTGGGAAAATATATTCAAGAATATCAGATAAAAACAATAATAATCCAATGGAAAAGTTTTGTATAGAGAATAAAATATTATTTAGACAAACAAATAATGATAACAGAAAAATAAAACAACTTGTCTTACCACAGAAATATTGGAAAGATGTTTTAATCATGACACATGACAATAATTTAGCAGCACATAGGGGAGTAAAGAAATGTTATAGGAATTTGTCAAAACAAGTATTTTGGCCAAAATGAAGGCAACAATCAATAAATACATAAACTCATGTGACATATGTCAAAAGAGATCTAACAAAAGTTTAGTGAATAAAGCACCCATTCAAGAAATGAATGAACCTACAGAACCATTCAGAAAATAGCTATTGATTTAATAGGTCCTTTGATTCAAACTGAAAATAATAATAAATATATTTTAACAGTAATAGACATGTTTAGTAGATACCCAGAAGCAATTCCATTATCAAATACAAGTACAGAAAATATCATTAATGCCATAACTCAAAAAGTAATCACAAGACATGGTATACCTAAAATTATATTGAGTGACCAGGGATCTCAGTTTAAGTCAGAACAATTTGAGAAATGGACTAAACAATATAATATACAACACATATATTCTTCAGTTTACCACCCAGAGAGTAACGGTTTATGTGAACGTTATGGTGGTTCACTGAAAAGATCACTGACAAAAATAATTCAGAATAATCAGAATAAATGGGATCATTACATTAACTATGTACTATTTGCTCATAGAAATAACATCCATGAAGCAACACAATTTTCACCTTATGAAATAATACATGGAAGAAAACCCAGAGATGAATTAGATGTTTTCAAAGAAAATCTAATAGACAATGAGAATAGATTAATTAAGGACAATGAAACAACAATCACAACAGAATTGAAAGAAATATGGACTCAAGCATATAACAACAATAAGAAGTACAAACAAAGTGCTCATGAGAATATAAATAAGAAAAGACAATTGAAAACACTAGAAGTAGGAAACAATGTATTAATATTAATAAATGACCTGAAAAATAAGATTGGTAAACAATGGAAAGGTCCATTTAAGGTGATAAAACAAATTAGTGATGTAAATTATCAAATTGAAATAAATGGGAAAATTAAAACATATCACATAAATAATTTGAAACTGTATCATGATAGAGAAGATGAGTTGATACAAAACATTCAGGAGGAAATAGAAAATAAGTTTTCAGAGAGAGAAGAGTGCTTGATGATAATAACAAATGAAAATCACAATGAAAATGACATTAAGGAAATACCTGTAATAGAAACAAAAGAGAATCAAACTTGGCAAAAGATTAATCTTAATAATTTAACTAAGGAAAAGTCAAAAGATATAACTAAAATAATACAGGAATACAAAGAAATTTTTTCCAGCATACCAGGAAAAACAAATATTATTAAACATGACATTAAAGTAACAGATCCAAAACCAATCAATCTTAAGCCATATAGAATACCTCTACATTTACAAGACAAAGTAAAAAAAGAAATAGACAATTTACTAGAATCAGGTATAATTGAACCATCAACATCACCTTATGCTTCACCAATTGTGATAGCCAAAAAGAAAAACGGAGATATACGGTTATGTATTGACTATAGGAAGCTTAACAACATCACAGAATTTGACCCATATCCAATGCCAAATATAGAGGATATTTTACATAAATTAAATGGAGCAAAATTTTTTACTAAATTGGATTTAACTAAAGGTTATTGGCAAATACCATTAACAGAAAATGCAAAACCTTACACATCATTTGTAACACCATATGGTATTTTTCAATGGAATTATATGAGTTTTGGGTTGGTAAATGCACCAGCAACATTTAATAGAATGATGAACTTGATAATTGGAAATAAAGAAAATGTTATTTGTTATTTGGATGACATATGTATTTTTAATAATAGTTGGGAAGAACATTTGGTAGATGTAAAAGAAGTGTTCAAAATAATACAAGAAAGTGGACTTACAATTCAGGCAGAAAAAGTGGAAATAGGATTGGAAGAAATAATCTTCTTAGGACATAAAGTAAATAACAACCTAATTAGCCCTATTGAAGATAACATAAAGAAAGTACTTAATATTGAAATACCTACAACAAAAAGACAAATTAAAAGTATATTGGGAATAGTAAATTATTACAGAAAGTTCATAAAGAACTTAGCAGAAATAGTGAATCCATTAAATGATTTACTTAAAAAAGGAAAACCTCAAAAAGTAGTCTGTAATGAGGAATGTGTGAAAGCTATTGACAGAATTAAAGATATTTTTAGTCATGAATTAATACTGAGACTACCAGATAAAGACAAAATATTTTATGTCACAACTGATGCATCTGGTAATGCTATTGGTGGTTGTTTAATGCAGAACTATGATAACTTACATCCTATATTATATGTAAGTAGAACATTATCAGAGGCAGAGAAAAAATATAGTGTCATTGAAAGGGAAGCATTAGCTGTAATATGGGTAATTACTAAGCTAGAGAGTTACTTAATAGGGAGAAAATTCATATTATTTACTGATCATAAACCTATTCAGTATATACAGCAAAAGAATATGAAAAACAGTCGTGTATATAGATGGTTCTTAGCACTACAGGAATATAAATTTGAAGTGAAAGCCATTAGTGGATCTATGAATATTGTAGCTGATTTGTTATCTAGAATGACATTGAAATGAGATGAGATAATGCTGTAAATATGTTATGGAAAAGGGAGATAAGTAAATTTGATGTTAAGCATTTGAAAGTAAGTATGGATATATTTTTGTGAATCATTTCATATATCATTGACAAAAGTTAGGTCGATGGAAAAGGGTGAGTATAAAAGAAAAATGGACGAAAAGCGTATAAAAGGGTGGTAAGAAAAAAACAAAACTTTATTGAATGTGGAAATAAATTGTATAATTGTTTTGAAATGTTATATTTTGTCAGATTACTGCCAGTGGAGAGCATTTGTGAAGTGATATGTTATGACGTGCCCATGAGATGCCACATGATAAACTGTGTATTGAACAAAGATGATTTTGGAACTTAACCTAAGTAGAATGATACGAACATTGGCAGGAACATCATACACTGTCAAGCCAAGATGAAGATGTCAAGATTTTATGTTTGTTGTCTTCCCATGAATTGCAAATGCCCTTGTAAGACTTGACAGTAGTAGAAAAATATTGACATATTTTTTTTTTCAAGGGGGGGAGGAATCTGTTAGACACCTTATTTAGAGTATTAGTTATTTAGCGACGCACCATAGAAGACGTATATTGAACGGGACTAGTGACGTTTGGGATATGTTGGTTAGAGACCGAAAATCAGTTAGCGATAGAATTCTCTAGGGTAAAGACGTATTTATTTTGACAGAGACTTTTACTGCGGCCTTTTCATGAAATAAATATCTGTTACATTGTTCATCAGTGTTGACCACATCTCTTCACTAGTTAAATCGATGTCTTGTTTTAGTTTGCTTGATCAACTACACGGAATACACCCGAACAATAAAACTCAAACGCTTGCAGAGTAATTGGTTGAAATTCAACAGTCATCGTTAGTTGACCTCAAGGCAGTCTGAACAAGCACATCACAAGAGGCAGCTATAGTAACAGATTGAACCAGAAAAAACTAAGCAAGCAGTGAGAGTACCAAAGAGGCAGCTATAGTAACAGATTGAACCAGAACAAACTAAGCAAGCAGTGAGAGTACCAAAGAGGCAGCTATAGTAACAGATTGTACCAGAACAAACTAAGCAAGCGGTGAGAGTACCAAAGAGGCAGCTATAGTAACAGATTGAACCAGAACAAACTAAGCAAGCAGTAAGAGTACAAAAGAGGCAGCTATAGTAACAGATTGAACCAGAACAAACTAAGCAAGCAGTAAGAGTACAAAAGAGGCAGCTATAGTAACAGATTGAACCAGAACAAACTAAGCAAGCAGTAAGAGTACAAAAGAGGCAGCTATAGTAACAGATTGAACCAGAACAAACTAAGCAAGCATTGAGAGTACCAAAGAGGCAGCTATAGTAACAGATTGAACCAGAAAAAACTAAGCAAGCAGTGAGAGTACCAAAGAGGCAGCTATAGTAACAGATTGAACCAGAACAAACTAAGCAAGCAGTGAGAGTACCAAAGAGGCAGCTATAGTAACAGATTGTACCAGAACAAACTAAGCAAGCGGTGAGAGTACCAAAGAGGCAGCTATAGTAACAGATTGAACCAGAACAAACTAAGCAAGCAGTAAGAGTACAAAAGAGGCAGCTATAGTAACAGATTGAACCAGAACAAACTAAGCAAGCAGTAAGAGTACAAAAGAGGCAGCTATAGTAACAGATTGAACCAGAACAAACTAAGCAAGCAGTAAGAGTACAAAAGAGGCAGCTATAGTAACAGATTGAACCAGAACAAACTAAGCAAGCAGTAAGAGTACAAAAGAGGCAGCTATAGTAACAGATTGAACCAGAACAAACTAAGCAAGCAGTAAGAGTACAAAAGAGGCAGCTATAGTAACAGATTGAACCAGAACAAACTAAGCAAGCAGTAAGAGTACAAAAGAGGCAGCTATAGTAACAGATTGAACCAGAACAAACTAAGCAAGCAGTAAGAGTACAAAAGAGGCAGCTATAGTAACAGATTGAACCAGAACAAACTAAGCAAGCAGTAAGAGTACAAAAGAGGCAGCTATAGTAACAGATTGAACCAGAACAAACTAAGCAAGCAGTAAGAGTACAAAAGAGGCAGCTATAGTAACAGATTGAACCAGAACAAACTAAGCAAGCAGTAAGAGTACAAAAGAGGCAGCTATAGTAACAGATTGAACCAGAACAAACTAAGCAAGCAGTAAGAGTACAAAAGAGGCAGCTATAGTAACAGATTGAACCAGAACAAACTAAGCAAGCAGTAAGAGTACAAAAGAGGCAGCTATAGTAACAGATTGAACCAGAACAAACTAAGCAAGCAGTAAGAGTACAAAAGAGGCAGCTATAGTAACAGATTGAACCAGAACAAACTAAGCAAGCAGTAAGAGTACAAAAGAGGCAGCTATAGTAAATTAAAGTATTGGAATAAGAAGAAGAATATTAGGAAAACATATTTTTTTAAATTAGAGGGGAAAAACGTGAAAATCACTGAGTGGGTACGAAGTAAAAGAACTGCTATAGATCTTACAACTATAAGCTCCCTTTTTTCTATTTAAAAAAAAATTATTTAATTACCATTAATAATTGGAATAATTAATTGATTATATTTTTTTTTATTGATTTGTATATTGTCATCGTCTATGAATAATGGACCTCATTCACCAATCGTAAACAAACAACATTTAGCCACGTGATCTCTTTCTCTTCTTTACAAATTACGTAATACACACGGGCTATCACATGACAGTTTTTTTTTTCATTGTTTTATCAATATTATCACGTGGCTAAATGTTGTTTGCCTACGATTGGTGAATGGGGTCCATTATGCAAAATTTCAGTATGATCCGAAAACGGAAAGAGGAAAAAAAAACGTGTACAAAAATAGTAAGGGAAATAACTAGACATATACAGCCACGTCTCTCAATAAACAGTATTTGTTTTCCTTTTTCGATACCAAACAAAATAAAATAATTTCGATTAGTTACGATTTGGTGAATATTTGTATTGATTCATTTTTTGTTATGTAAGACGAATAACTATGTAAAGCTTCAACCGAATCCAAGAATGGGTGTGAGAGAAATAACGTCTAGAAATATTGTAACACACAGATAAAACTGATATAAGCTTTGTACAAATCTGTTGATGCAGCGTTACACATTGAGAAAAAAGTTGAGTAGTCGTTGGAAAGGATTTTATCCAGCGACCAGGCGTGGATCGGGAACTCTTCACCTCAAGTCCTGTCTGAAGTTTCAACAATGGTAGTGACCATTAGCGGGTTGGGTTGTACCAAAAGCGTGCAGCATCGTATGGTAGTGACCATTACTGGGTTGGGTTGTACCATATTATTGCCAAACGGAACCCCAGTCCTGGGTCTGCTAGCTACATGCTGCGGAAGGCAGCACAAACTAAGGGGCATTTCTTCAGATTCCTATTTTGCCTCCGCTACCATTTCGTCTAAGAGGCGACACTCCAGCCACGGGTCTCTGATGACGGCCCCATGCGTGGAACGGCATGTAGGAGTTGTTGGACTTTGGTTTCAGGGTCTCTGTTCCATCCTCGCCCCTAGAGAGATTTTATTTTTAAAAAATCTTGCCAAGGTTAACGCCACAGAAGCCTGATTTGCTGTCATTGGTCTATCTAGTTCCACAACAATAGACGTTTCCACGGAGGCGCAGTGATGAGAGTACCGAGCTGGAATCCTCAAATATACAGCGTCACAAAAGAGTTTATCAATCGCTTTCTCGAGGTTCTACGACTTCTCAAGAATTTAAGATTGAAAAATGTAGACTTCATAAGAAATTGAAGCGCTGAAAACAAATTTAAATTTTACGGGTCAATGGGTCAAGTATTGATATCCACCCTTGCAGACAACGCGAGAAAATAAAATCACGATTCCAAGTAATCTTTAAGAAGGAATCGATTCTTATCTATATCGTGAAGACGGGAAAAAAAGAATAGAATGTAGTAATCGGTATCGAAGTACAGCGCAAGTATAAAACATAAATGTAATTTAATAACATTTTTCTCGTTCAATGCCGAGATTTCGAATGTATCTCGATGTTGAAGGTAAAAGTAGGTTAGATCTAGCCGAGACGAATAGTTATGGTAGGCCTTAACACTGACCTGTGACGTAGCAGCAAGTGGGCAATGGAGATTAATGGCTCCTTGTCAAGTCGCATAGACCTGTGACGTGACAACGAGCTATTGGTCTCCAATGCTCACACATTGCGACGTTGCAGGTCAGTGTTCAGGCTTATAACGATTGGTCTCGATCTGGCCAGGAGCGCAGGACTGGATTTATACTTGATAAGGTCCTAAGCTATTTGAGATATGGGGCCCATTTTTTTTCGTCAAGATGTGTGTCAGTGCCGAAAATGATTTAATACTTAAGACTTTAAGAGGGTTAAACCGTTGTATAGATACTAGAATGAAATAACACTTGTTGAACTTTAAATCTTTATTATTCATAACAAATTCAATAGGACAATCACTTTTTTTAAGGTGGGGGCAAGAAAAGGGGGCCCTGGAGGAGGAAGAATGTGGTGGGCCTAAGCCCTGACATGTGTTGTTCATACGTAAATCCATCACTGCCGAAACGGAAGGTATTCATTGTAGTGATAAATTTAACTCAATCTAACTATATCCATTTAAATTTTTTACATGATACCACTTGGGCTGCAATTAGTCCACTATTTAATTATCTTTTTTAAAAGGAAGTTTCTGCCTGTCAATGCTTGGACGTTGGTTGCACGGTTTTGCGGGGGGGGGGGGTAGGGGGAGCATTGATTCAGCAGCAATTTCTCCCCTTACCCATCATAACCGCATCCGGCTATCCTTCCTCGGAGATGGTCACACATCGACCCCGGAACCGCCGCGTGCCTTTGACTACATTGAAACGTTCCGGATTCCTGTCTACCATCGCTATAGATGCATAGAAATATCACCCTAGAGAAGATACCGTCACAGCCAGTAGCCAGATTTTTTTTTGTTCAGATCTGTTGCCAACCGAATGAATATTTATGAATTTGATTTTTGCTGGTTAATAATTCATAGATTTGGGACAGTAGCTGTCTCGGTAGTAGCGGAGGGGACTTTTGATATGGTATATTTAGTCAAATGTTTTTTTTTTAGAGTCACCGAAGAGGGAACGATGCCAGTTTTACGTAAAGTTTTAGTGTCCTGAATGGTATAGCAGACGTAAGCTGGAATGAACAAAAAACAGGATTTAAGAAGCCACGAGCACAGACATATGTTTCAGAAAATGTCTAGATCAATAAAATAACATTGAAAAAAAGGGACCTCATAAATAAGTGTTGGGGGGGGGGCAATTTTCGATAAGTAAGTTAATAACAGAATGTTTATGATTAAACTTATTGATACGAAAAAGAAAGTTTTTAATAAACGTTGCTTTCTCTAGGAACATTTAAAAAAATAAGCTAAGAGCCAATCAGACTACGATGTCTGATAAGTTTACCAAGAGCTGATTTTGTTTGTGTACCACAGATCTACATTTATAGAATGTAGGACCTTAGAAAGTCGTTTATTATAATAGGAACCATTTTTCATTCTTTAATTTGTTACAGTTGGAATCTGCCAACATTAGAATGGGCCTCATTCACCAATCGTAAACAAACAATATTTAGCCACGTGACAATATTTATAAAACAACGGAAAAAAACTGTCACGTGGTAGCCTGTGTGTATTACGTAATTTGTATAGAAGACATAGAGTGGTGGCTAAATGTTGCTTGTTTACGATTGGTGAATGAGGTACATTGGTTGAAAGTTTAATTGTGTTACATGAGACTATTGTTATTTGAATCAGTTGCAATTTAATTGAACTACACACTCTACAACATTATGTTACTTGAGTCTGTTGTTGTTTGAATCTGTTTACATTTGAATCTGTTTCTGTTTGAATCTGTTTCTGTTTGAATCTGTTTTTATTTGAATCTGTTGGTATTGGAATCTGTTTCTATTTGAACCTGTAGCTATTTGTATATGTTGATATTTGAACCTATTGTTCTTTGAATCTGTTGCTATGGAATTTGTTGCTGCTTGATTCGAATTTTTTCCTAGCATTTAGAATAAGTAAGAATAAGTCTTAAAAGCATTATAGAAAATCATATACCAACTAAATACACATCAAACAAAATAAATAAATGCTGGTTTAATAATAGACTAAAGAAGCTTTGTAAACAGAAGGAAAACCTATATAGAAAATTTAAAGAAACCAAGGCAGAAAGAGTTTACAAAAAGTATATAAAAATAAAACACCTAACCCAAAAAGTAAGCAGACAGCTGCAGAGTGAATACATAAACAATGTAATATCTAAAGATAACAACAAAAACCTATGGTCATACATTAAGTCTAAGAAAATGGAAACAACAGGCATAGCGCCATTAAAAGATGAACATAACATAATACATAATGATAATGAAACTAAAGCAAACATCCTAAACAAATACTTTGCATCAGCATTCTCAGCCCCAGGAGACAAAGACATATTTCTTAATTTGAACCAAGTAGACAACATAGAAGATTTAGTAGTACAAGAAAATGGAATTAAAAAACTATTAGCCAACACCAAACCAAATAAAGCGTCTGGACCTGATGGTATTCCAGCTAGATTACTCAAAGAACTAAGCAATGAGCTAGCCCCAGTGTTCAAAATACTCTTTCAGGCATCGCTTAACCAGGGCAGAGTACCAAAGGACTGGAAAGAAGCTAATGTCACCCCCCTATTTAAAAAAGGAGAAAAATCTGATCCAGGAAACTACAAACCAGTATCACTTACCAGCATCACATGTAAAATACTAGAACACATAATATGTAGCAACATCATAAACCACTTAGACAAACATAATGTCCTCACCCGATACCAACATGGCTTTAGGAAATATAGATCATGTGAAACACAACTAATAGGACTAATTGATGATTTCTCAAAAGGTTTAGATAATAGTGAACAAATAGATGCTATCTTACTAGATTTTTCCAAGGCTTTTGACAAAGTTCACCACCATAGTTTGCTTAAAAAATTAAAATATTTCGGCATTAACGGTCCACTGCATCAGTGGATTAAAGATTTTCTGATAGGGAGAGAACAAACTGTAATAAAAAATGGCTCTAAATCAACACCAATAACAGTAAACTCAGGTGTACCTCAAGGAACAGTCTTGGGTCAACTACTATTTTTAATTTACATAAATGATTTACCAAATTGCATTAGTTCAGGAACAAAAGTCAGATTATTTGCAGACGATTGCATAATTTATAGAACAATAAAAACAAAACAAGACACAGATATTTTACAAAGAGAATTAGATGAATTACAGAAATGGGAATCAAATTGGAGCATGTCTTTCCACCCAGAAAAATGTCAGTTGTTAAGAGTAACAAAAAAACTAAAACAAATTAATTCCACTTATCTTATTCATGGCAAACCAGTAACACAGACTAAAAACTCAAAATACCTAGGTGTTATAATAAATGAAAAACTGTCATGGAATCCACATATTGATGAAACTATAAAAAAATCCAACAAAGCATTAGGGTTTATTAAAAGAAATTTCTATAAATCAAATAAGAACATAAAACTAAAATGTTATTTAACCTTGGTTAGGCCAATAATAGAATATGCATCCACCGTGTGGGACCCCTCAACTCAAGAAAACATTAAGAAACTGGAACAAACACAAAATAGAGCAGTGAGATTCATAACAAACGAATATTCACATTTGACTAGGGTAACACCATTAGTAAAATCACTAAATTTAGAAAGCCTTCAGGACAGAAGACTCAAAAGTAAAGTAGCAATTATACATAAAACACTGAACCATAATCTTCAAATACAAAAACAAAATTTAATAAAATACTCTGAAAGACACAAAAATAAAGGCACATTCCTCGTCCCATATGCTAGGACAAATTTGTACAAATACTCCTTCTTCCCTAGTGCTATTAGAGCATGGAATGGGTTGCCTGAGCTAGCCAGAAAAACCAGTGACTTGGCAGAATTTAAGTCATTGGTTAATATGCATGACTAAATGCATGACGCGTAGGACGTAATCATCTTCTTTTTTGAAGTAACGTCTGTATTATATAAGATAAGATAAGTAATGCGCCTTTATCTTAGTGTCAATCTTAGTTTTTCTTTTGGCTGTCTTTTTGTATTTGTTAGTTGGGGTTCAGTGTTTTATTTTATAGTATGTACGAGTGATTCTCCTTATGGTCCTACTCTAGTCAAATGTGAATATTCGTTTACTACAAAACTCACGTCTCTATTTTGCATCTGTTGTAGTTTTTTTTTTTCTATGTTTACTTGAGTTGAGGGATGACAAATGAACAGAGGCGGACTGGCTATATGGGCATTCGGGCGAATTTCCGATGGGCCGGTGCCCAAATGGGCCGGTAGGACGACCTAAAGGGCCTCATGAGATCAACTATGGCACGTATTAAATTGTTAAATGTTTTTTTGATATTCTCTTATAAAAGTGGCCCTCAGAGCGTCATGATTACAAAAAATCATTTACATTGTAGGTACTAAAATACTCATTGAACACATTTTCCGAAATAATGTAATAGCCTACATCCGTAGACAGTGCTATTGTAGACTTCATCCTTTTAGGGCCTACACACTTAGCGATGAAAAAGCAACATATGGCCTATATTTTTTATAAAGCTATAGATCTAGAGCTTGCGTACAGTTATTGATACATTATTAAACTTAGCATAATGATTTTGAGAAAAGGTAGGCCTATCATTGGAGGCCCATCGTATGATATGCAATTTATGGGCCGGTGTGTAGAGAAATACCTGGGCCGATTTTGACACCCAAGTCCGCCCCTGCAAATGAATATTTTAGTATACTCATCAAGCCTCTGTGCACTGCATGTTAATACACAAATATTTACACCCCTTGAAGGTATACAATAACTGCATGTAATCATTCAGTTTTCTATATTTGATTCTGCCAACGTTTATGTAGAGCTTTCAACTGATTTGATGGCTTTGTTTAATATTTGGCTATTTATCCATTTGAAATGCCAAACTAGCAGAGCAATAACCAAGCGACCTGGCTCAGTTTATTCTGTTTTCATCGTCAGATTAAACTAACCGGCACATATCTCGTCTGCCTTTAGACGTCAGATAAATTTGTCATTCAGCGGAAACGCGCACAATTTTCTGGCTTCATCCTGGTGTGATGGGTTTTGACATCTTCCAGAAAAGTTTGGAAAAAGTGGGAGAGCATTTATATGGTGCGACCTGTCACGGTGCTACCTGTCTTAAAAAGACGTTTGTCTTTCTTTTATTTTTAAACCGTTATCTTTGACAAATTTTTTTGAATGGATTTCTTTTTTTATATGATAAGAGACAGGATTTTGACGATATTTTTTTTTGAGATGATATGGTTTCTTAATTCCATTTCAAGATTAGTCATTGCTAAAAAAATGTAATGAGGATGCGTTGAACAAATCTTTGGATTGGAATGTCTTTAAAAAACAAAAAGGCATCTTCTGAGAAGACCTTGCCAGGTTGTCAGTGTTGTATGTAGTATCATTTCAAACGTAGGCCAACGAACCTGTTTTCTGTTGACTTCTTTGTCTGAGGAAAAAAATAAATACACAATTTTGAAGAGAGTTTCTTTATTGTGTTCCATGTGTTTTATTGAAACGTAGTTTAGAGGATATGTTTTGTACATGATTCTAGAATAGACTAAAATTTTGCGACTGGGATATAAGGCAAAGGGCGCCCCCGTCAGACTTGGCGAGTCAAAGCTTGAAGAGTTGGACAAGTTCACATACCTTGGAGGCATCATAACAAATGATGGGGATGCCTACCATGATGTAGCGTGCAGAAAAGGAAAGGCAGGGAGCATTTTCCAAAGACTGCAGCCTATTTGGACAAGCCAAGCCATTGCACTCGAGACAAAAATACACATTCTCAAAACAATTGTCATCCCAACAGCAACATATGCATGTGAGACATGGAAGTTATCTGTCAAAATCGAGAAAAGACTAAGTGTGGCTCAACAAAAATGGCTGAGACGGATTTTGGGAGTCAGTTACACAGATCGGGTCTCAAACAAGGAAATCCTATGCCGAACTGGGAGTCGAACACTTGGTGAGGTTGTGACAGAGCGTCGCATGAGGTTTGCGGGACATGTTCTACTACAAAATGAACTACGCATACCAAGAGTCGCGATGACATGGTGGTCAATACTAGGAAAGCAAACAGGGACTCCTCGTATAACTTGGCGCCACACCTTCATAGAGGTCATCAGAGGAGGAGGCTTCAGACCTAACCAGTGACAGATCTTCGTGGAGACAGCTTGCCGCCCAATGCGCCGAACGGTGCGGCAGGACCTAAGTCCAGAGGAGATTTTCATGGTAAACTAAATAATGTCAATAACCTTAACATGAAAACCACCATTGATGCCAACTAATAGCTAAAGAAGTGAGTTATAAGTTTAACAATATCTCGGCTATAAGTTTAACAATATCTCGGCTATAAGTTTAACAATATCTCGGCTATAAGTTTAACAATATCTCGGCTATAAGTTTAACAATATCTCGGCTATAAGTTTAACAATATCTCGGCTATAAGTTTAACAATATCTCGGCTATAAGTTTAACAATATCTCGCTAAGTGTCAGCTGATCTTCGTATCAATCTCATTTATTATAATTTTTTTAAATAGCTTACCAACACAGCCTTTTTTTTTTATGTACACCTGATACACCAAAAAGCTAGCAACTTGATACTTGAAAATCTCTAACTGATAAACTAGTTTTACGATAAAAGTTTTAATTTTTTTATTTTTACAATATCTCAATGCGTATCAAATATATATTACCACTAGTTGGTTGCCTTTAAATTAGTTTCAAGTGACAGATATCAAGTCTAATGCGTCCTTACAATTGAAATTATTATTAGCTATACATGGAAGAGCTTAGTAAATTACATTTTGCAGTGCTAACAAATGCATTAAAAAAAAAACAAAAAAACTAGCTTTTCAACACTTGCTTTACTTCGTACGCCGGATACACCAAAAAGCTGGCTATATATACTTTCCACCATGTATGAAAATCTCCCATTTTAAGTGAAAAAAAGTCCAAGTGTACGTGTGTGTGAGTGTGTGTGTGTGTGTGTGTGTTTCTTCTCACACTTCCTGCAAGGCTTTAAGAAATGGGTTTAAATATGGGTCAGGAGGTGAGAGGTGACCCTGTCAATGTTACTGTTATAGCAACAAAATAAACCCAATTTTTAAACAAAATACACGGTCTTTATTATGACATCCATTTTTTTTTGTTTTTCTTCAAGATTAGTAGCTGTCTATGGAATGAATAATGGGTACGCGGTGGCTGAGTGGTAACGCTTGGCTTCAGAACCGATGATCTCGGGTTCGAATCTCGGTAAAGACTTGGGTTTTGAATTTCGGGATTTTTAAAACATGAGTACCTGACATTACTTGGGGAAAAAAGTAAAGGCGGTTGTTAGTTGTGCTGGCCACATGATACCCTGGGCAACGGAAAACAGATGACATTTAGATCATCTGCAAAACAGATCGCAAGGTCTGAAAGCGGCACTTTTTACAAAGCTTACTCTCTCTGTCTGGTCTTGGCCCATTGTTTACACGTCAATTTCTTCGGTAATCCATTCTCAAAACTTTGTACAATTATTAATTACTTTTAACAATGATAGAAGCAAAATAATAATAATAATAATAATAACAATTAATTAATTAATTTAGTTTGATACTGATTTATCCTGGTAATATCCAAAGTACTGAGATTGATAGATATGGTTATAAAAATACAGTTCTTGTTTTAGATTCGCTTTGCTTTTTATTTTAACCATTAAAGTGCTGAGCTTTTTTTAACACTGAGTACATACAGAATGGAATTACAATTCTAATGTTTAGACTGGTTTAGAGTCTAAACTACCGCACGCGTCTTAAGGGTTAAAAGTATGTTTTAATTATGAAATGTTAATAGTATGTTTAACATTAAAGCAGAGCGGATAAGAAAGCAATATGAGCAGAGAGGGTGTCCTTATCAACTAACCACTGAGGGGGTGTCCTGATCAACTAACCACTGAGGGGGTGTCCTTATCAACTAACCACTGAGGGGGTGTCCTGATCAAGTAACCACTGAGGGGGTGTCCTGATCAGCTAACCACTGAGGGGGTGTCCTGATCAAATAACCACTGAGGGGGTGTCCTGATCAACTAACCACTGAGGGGGTGTCCTGATCAATTAACCACTGAGGGGGTGTTCTGATCAACTGACCACTGATGGGGGTGTCCTGATCAACTAACCACTGAGGGGGTGTCCTGATTAACTAACCACTGAGGGGGTGTCCTGATCAACTGACCACTGAGGGGGTGTCCTGATCAACTAACCACTGAGGGGGTGTCCTGATCAACTAACCACTGAGGGGGTGTCCTGATCAACTAACCACTGAGGGGGTGTCCTGATCAACTAACCACTGAGGGGGTGTCCTTATCAACTAACCACTGAGGGGGTGTCCTGATCAACTGACCACTGTGGGGGTGTCCTGATCAACTGACCACTGAGAGGGTGTCCTGATCAACTGACCACTGAGAGGGTGTCCTGATCAACTGACCACTTAGGGGGTGTCCTGATCAACTAACCACTGAGGGGGTGTCCTGATCAACTGACAACTGAGGGGGTGTCCTGATCAACTAACCACTGAGGGGGTGTCCTGATCAACTAACCACTGAGGGGGTGTCCTGATCAACTAACCACTGAGGGGGTGTCCTGATCAACTAACCACTGAGGGGGTGTCCTGATCAACTAACCACTGAGGGGGTGTCCTTATCAACTAACCACTGAGGGGGTGTCCTGATCAACTGACCACTGTGGGGGTGTCCTGATCAACTGACCACTGAGAGGGTGTCCTGATCAACTGACCACTGAGAGGGTGTCCTGATCAACTGACCACTTAGGGGGTGTCCTGATCAACTAACCACTGAGGGGGTGTCCTGATCAACTGACAACTGAGGGGGTGTCCTGATCAACTAACCACTGAGGGGGTGTCCTGATCAACTAACCACTGAGGGGGTGTCCTGATCAACTAACCACTGAGGGGGTGTCCTGATCAACTAACCACTGAGGGGGTGTCCTGATCAACTAACCACTGAGGGGGTGTCCTTATCAACTAACCACTGAGGGGGTGTCCTGATCAACTGACCACTGTGGGGGTGTCCTGATCAACTGACCACTGAGAGGGTGTCCTGATCAACTGACCACTGAGAGGGTGTCCTGATCAACTGACCACTTAGGGGGTGTCCTGATCAACTAACCACTGAGGGGGTGTCCTGATCAACTGACAACTGAGGGGTAGTCCTGATCAACTAACCACTGAGGAGGTAAAGACTCAAAAAGACATTTATTTTATTGTCGCAGGGTCGGATTTAAGGGAGGTCAGACGATGCGACAGCTCCGGGGACTCCGCAAGAAAAGGGCCTCCTCAAAAGAGATAAATATATCCAAATTTCCACGGGCTAGAGACTTTTTTTTTCCTAACATGTTTTGTTTCGCATTTTTTACGGCTACCGAAAATGTCGTGGTTAAGAAGTGTACGCTTGTAGCTTGCTCGGAAGAAGTCAATACAGCTCCTTATTTCCGACAATGCGTCTACCAAGGGATTTTCCCTCCACAAACAAACATTTTTTTTTCCACTTTTTAAAATTAAAATGTACATATTAAATATTTTTCTAACAAAAATTTAGATAACATTTACAATAGTCTTTTCTATCTTCTAAAATGTAACATGCTATTTAGATTTAAGTATTTTCATTCATAAGTGAATCATCTGTTCATATATTTCTAAAATTGTAGGGGCCTCCACATAAACCCTGCCCCAGGGCATCAACATACTTAAATCCGGCCCTAGATTGTCGAACGACAATTCGAATTTTTTCCTTCTTTTTTCAAAGATAGAAATTTGAAGCCCACAAAAGAGTGGTCTAATGGGACATAAGCTCAGATAACCTCAACCCTACTGAGTCAAGTAACGCCCCTTTATTTGTTTTGCTTTTGATGCAGGCTATGTATTCCAGGTAATTATTTCAATAAAATTGTATATTTGAACGGTGCTGTTTTGGGTCATCGCAGGCCATCGATTTTAAATTAGAGGCGTCCAGAGATAAGAACTTTGAGAAAGCGTCTAAGTAAATCGGTCTAAAGTACTCCGAGCGGGGGAAAGAAGATATAAGATATGCCCTTAAACTCAAGAACAAGGGTATTTTAAAGTCTGAATCATTATTACAAGAGTTATATCAACTCACTCCCGGGCATGCTACCCTGCCTCATAGTGGCGCCCGGGTGGAAAAAGGGTAGCAAAACAAGACTCCCGTGGAGGTGCCTAAGGGGTTGCGAGAGCATCCTCATTGCACTGTGCGTTGTAAAAAAGCTCCCACAACCTTGTCACAATCCAGGCGCCGTTCCTCCAGGGGCCATTACATAAATGGCGTGTCCTGCACGGTTAGCCTAGTATAGAAAAGGAAAATGGCAGGTGTCCCTGTGCACGCGGTCTCTGGCCGCGAGTCTGACACCCCGCCAGACAGAACAGTGTACACTGTTCTCATTCAGGCCGGTGAAAGGGAGCTCTTGTTCACTTTTGCTGGCCTGGAGTTCCAAGAACCGAAGGCTCAACTCTCCCTGACAGTTTCAAGAAGAAGAATATCAACTCACTGTGTATGTCTGGCCAAAAGTTTGTAAATGTTATTTCTGCAACACCCAATCTTGGTCAGATCTAGCAAAAATTTAACACAATTATTTCTTTCACCTAACAACACAAGAATAAATTTTAAAAAATACCAATTAGTTAATTAACTATTAGACAAGCATCATGCTCCATCTCCATCAAGCAATGTAGTCTGAGGAAGCACCGTTAGCTCCGACAAGCGTTTTCCGGCATTCTGAGCTTCATAATTTCTTACTCTGGCGTCTGCAACGCATTTTTTTTCTAGTAGTAAGAAGACCCATGGGACAAGTTTAGATAATCCTAGTGATAAACCTTGCCTCGAAGTTTTTAGTTTTGTCACTCAAAGGTCGTCAACATAACACTTGAGAGACTTTTAACCATTCTGAGAAATGCTCTACTTTGAAGATGAAATGACGTCTCTAAAAATTAATAACTTAATTTCCTACAATTTTGTAATAATGTCGTTTTTACCTGATTAATACTAAAACATAAAATAACTCATATGCAAAAACAAAGAAATACCACATTTGCCCCCCCCCCCCATCCTTTTGTAAGCACGTAACATTTAAGACCTTTGTATCAATATCAAAAATATATAGACTAAAATAAAATATATTGATCTAGTTTACTACACTAAATGTGCCTAGGCATAATTGGATATGTACCTTTTCTTATGTGTCTGCTTTTGCCAGGATAACCGATAAAACGGGATTTAAAATCAGTGAACATTGATACTGACCATTGGGAAGACATAGCCTTAGATCTCACTAGTTGGAGACAGACGGTGACCAAGAAAGCTATAGACAGCGACAAAACCTAGGCCTCAGCTCTTGTAGAAAAGCGTGCCACACGGAAAATGGCCAGCTCCTCTACCACCGAAGCGAAAGCCACCTTGACATGCGATATATGTGGACGGGAGTGTCTCTCCAAAATAGGGCTCCACAGCCATATGAAAAAGTGTTCGAGATGAACCATAGTCGTTGTACGACTGAAGGTGGCCAATGAGATATGTATATATATATATATATATATATATCCACATATGGAGCATGATGGGCGTAGCCAGGATTTTTTTTTGAGGGGGGGGGATTTTTTTTTCTCCCCCCCCTCCCGCGAAAAAAAAATTATATGTATGTATTTGTGTGTGTGTACATAATTTCTATTCTTCTTTCGGAAGACGTTTATTGGGCCCTAGAATATGTTCTTCCTGGAGTTAGTGGGAAAACTGTAGACTCCCCTACATTACCAGCAAAGGGGTCTGGGGGAGCACTATCAGCTCTCCCAGCGCGGGGCGAAGCCCGTCGCCAAGCACTATTTCTGGTATTGAAAGCCAACAAAATACATATTATGAGGTATCTACACTGCATTTTCGTGCTATTAAAAAGTTGTATTTCAAAAACCTAATGTGCTATTCTTACTGACTTATCCCTCCCCCCCCCCCCGCGCCGTTCGGCGCATTTCCCGTCAAGCTGCTTCCACAAAAATCATTCACTGGTAATGTCTGAAGCCTCTTCCTATCTGCTCTGAGGACCTCCATAAATGTGTGGCGCCAAGTTGTACTAGGATGTCATCGCAACTCTTATTATGCGTAATTCATTTTGTCGGAGAACAAGTCCCGCAAACCTCATGCGACGCTCTGTCACAATCTTACTAAGGGGTCGACTCCCAGTTCAGCATAGGATTTCCTTGATTTAGACCCGATCTCTATAACTGACTCCTAAAATCTGTCTTAGCCATCTTTGTTGAACCACATTTAGTGTTTTTCAATTTCGTCAGATGACTATTCACTCCACTTCATCAATGGTCCCAGCCACTGGTAGAAATGTGTAAACTCTCTTGAATACGCTCTTGGAATTAGGTGACTGTAGTTTGCTTAAATTTTATATCGAAAAGGGAAGTTTTATCGTCAAAATCATCTGTTGGGGGTTTTAAACTTAAAAATCTCTTTACTTGTTTTTCTTTTTTTTTTAATTCAAAACCCCATTTAGCTACGGTCATAGAATTTGGAAACTGTAGTTTGTTTTAGAATAATATATGAAGATAGAGGTTTGCCACCTCAAAACGCTCTGTAAGGAGATTTTAAACTCAAAACCATCTGCAGGGGTTTTAAACTTTAAAAAAAAATCATCTGTAGGAGAGGTGTTTAAACTCAAAACCCCCAATTGGCTTGGCTACGCTTAAATAATTTTAGTGTGTAATTTGCTTTTTTTACATTGAAGAGGTATTGTTTAGCATCAAACCCCTCTGAAAGGGGGTTTAAACTCAAAAAAAACTTTTGTCAACGCTCATAGCATTTTGAGTGCGTAATATGCTTTTTTTTTTAACATTGAAGGTGTATATTTTAGCTTCAAACTCCTCTGGAGGGAAGTTTAAACTCAAAACCCCTTTGACTACACTCATAGAATTTTGAGAGTTTGCTTTTAATATTAAAGAGGTATTTTTTACCTTCAAACCCCACTGTAGTCAAAACCCATTTAGCTACGCTCATAGAATTTTCAGTGTGTAATTTGCTTTTTTTTTATATTGAAGAGGGGGTTTATCGTAAATTTTAGAGGGGGTTTTAAAATCAAATACTTAATTAACTGTGGCTCTTGGAATGTGGGGATGGTCGTTTGCATTTTTTGTTTGTTTTGTTTTATAGAAGAGGGGGATTTAACTACATAAACCCCTGATAGGGGGTTTAAACTCAAACCCTTCCTGGTAGGGGGTTTTAAAGTCAAACCCCCCTGGTAGGGGGTTTTAAACTCAAAACCCCCTGGTAGGGGGTTTTAAACTCAAAAACCCTTGGCTGTGATGGGGCAAGTGATGGTTTAGTATTAAAATTATCACTCCGCTCCCCGGGCAGCGTTTGGATTAGATCTTGTAGTTAATACTATTACCTTACAAACTACTGTTACAAAAGTTTTACTGCTCTATAAACAGAAACAAATATTTCTTTAGAAAAAAAATATCAATAATGGAAAAAAAATTGCATCCCCCCCCCCTCCTGTCGTTAAATTTATTTCTAATATCAAATTTTATATTTAATGTTATCAGTTGTCACCATAGCAACGTGATCATCACGTGGTCTGGCCCGGACGTGTCCCAGCTGTCACCATTCCACTTCCTGCTGTGCGCATAGGATTCCAGGCAACATCACGGGGTCAGGCGTGCTGGGGGATCATGTTTGGTGGCCGGGGATGGAGTGGGAGGGGGGGGAGGACCGCGGGTCTTCTCCCCGCCACTTGCCATGCCACATGACATCTGCTACTCAAACGATAAAAGTTGTATTTTTAGCCTTTTTTTTGTTTTAAAGAAAGTAACTTAACCTAATGCCTCTCAGTGACTCTCACACAAGTGCCTCATTGAGCTTTTGACACCATTAAATGAACCAACTTTATAAAAGATGTTGAAATACAAAATATAAGTTTGATGAGGGTTTTTTTTTTGTCGTTGTTTTTTTTTTTTTGTCACCGTGATACTATTTGAAGTCAGGTAGAAAATGTGCATTTTATTTTAAAATGTGTTTTCGCGATGGAGAGAGTTAATTCACATGGTTAGTTACGTTTCGCGGTGGAGAGAGTTAATTAACATGGTTAGTTACGTTTCGCGATGGAGAGAGTTAATTCACATGGCTAGTTACGTTTCCACAGACTTCGAATGGGCCAGTTGTATTTGAGACATATAACTAAAAACATACACAGGCAAAAACCCGAAATCTTTACACATATTTAACCAAAATCTAACAAAGTGCAATAAAAATTGACCTTGACAGAGGAAGTAGACAAAATTTGGACCATAATCTGACCCACTACAATGAAGCTGGACATTAAGACGCAATTTGGACCAAATCTGACCCATAATCTAACAAAGTACAATAACGATGGACTGAAGACAAAAAAAAAATCAATTCGTTTTACTTTATTGATTTCTCTGTACGATAAGAGCGTGGAGGGGGGGGGGGCAAGAGGAGGCCTTTAATAGCTTCCCAGGTCTGCAGACTTTAAATTATATGGTGTTATTGATTAGTCTGATCAGTTTTCATTGCCTGACTACAGTTTTGTAGTTACACATATTTTGAGGCCTGGAACTGGTCTGATTTGTATGAACTTTTGTAATTAAATCTCTAAGAAAAATTAAATCATTTTTTAAAATATTTGTTGTAAATTAGAACAAACTAATAAAAATAATTTGGCTCATTTTGGTTTAAAGAAAATTGAATTAGGCTTAAATTGCTACCTAATTACAGACTGTCTTGACCTTGGTTGTTTGTTGATATTATTATTATGTTAAAAACGAACTAATACAAGAAAATACTTTATAAGAACAAAGCTTATATTAAGTGTATCAGTTAGTTTGGATCAGTCGTGTAATTAAAGTTTCAGTAGATTTAGCCTAACAATAATAAATAAAACCTCCTCTAGAAAAAAAAACAAACTATACTGCTACTCAATTCATCACAGATCTGGGATCACTGATCTGAACCTTCCGACATGAACAATGAGAACGAAGAAGAAGAAGACATTCAAAGTAGATGTATAAACACGGGTGAACTGATCAATTAGACAAGTTCTAACTCACTGTTTTGCTGTCCAAAAGTCTCTCGCTCTCTCCTCCCCTTCTTTAGCATGTACACATCTCTTTATTCCCTTGAACTACGACATACCACTTCGAAATTTCATCCGACTCTTTTTAGCCTACACAACCAAAGACATCCGCCCGTCTTTCTCGTTGCCACATCAGAATAAAACGAATTTACATTTCCTAGCAGTCTGTTGAACAAGGTAGGTAAGAACATCTACAGAGAATAAGTTGTGATGTCTGTTACTTGTTGTTTTTTTTTTTATAGGAAACCTCAGTATTTGCGCTATTCAATTTTAGATTTATCATCAGGAATCCTTGGGCCTTAGGCCTCTTTTCTTTGCCTCTTTTTTGGGGCTTTATTTGCCTCTTTTATGGGCCATCTTGCCTCTTTTGTGGGCTTTTTTTTATAGGTTTTTATTTGTTAGTTCTAATAATTCACAAGTATTAAATCATAAACAATTGAAAAGTGATTAACCTAAAAATATAATAATAGTAATAGAAATATTATTTACTATCAAAGACGTACTACCTAACCGTTGAAACCACTAGAGACAGAAAAATGATACAAGTATCCTCTACCCCAGAACAATCAACACAATATCAAATATCCCTGACCCGCAACACCCCATTTCTAGAATACTACCTGAGTATTGTACAAGTATATGAAAATCAAACTAGATAATTCTCTACCCTAAAATTCATTATTTTCCTAAATATCAATTCTAAGTGATTAGGATCAAACACCTTATTATTATGTAGAGGCTGAGCCAGCTAGCCCAAACAAGATTCCTGTATTCGGAAACAATAATCAAGTTGGTGTCCTGAGACATTTTATTTTTTTGTTTTGGCAGCTTGTTTAAGACAATAGACAAGTTAACATTCACATAGTTGTCACAGTTAGCTTCTAATAAGTCCCTTACAGTACTTTTAACTTTAAGGAATAATGTTACTTGAATCTATGTGAAAAATTGAGAGGGAGGGGGGGGGGCATTCGGATTTTTCTTTGTTTTTCTTGATAAAAAAAAATAGTTCGCATTCGTCTTGTATTAAAATTATGCAGAAATTATGTAGAAATACCAGAATAAACTAGAAATAGCAGAATAAACTAGAAATACCAGAATTAACTAGAAATACCAGAATAAACTAGAAATACCAGAATAAACTAGAAATACCAGAATAAACTAGAAATACCAGAATAAACTAGAAATAGAATAATAAACTAGAAAGATCAATGAGAGCCGCTTACTTCATCAATGTTAATGGATGTCACCTGATTTTGATTAATTTACCTTTTAACACCTTTGTTGGTTTTTTTTAAGTTTTTTTAGTCAATAGTTTGCTTCTTTTATAGTTCCTAGAACATTTTAACTCTTTGAATGCCCCTTCCTAATCCACCTTAGGCAGAGCCTACTACCACTCCAGCCCAACATAACCAACACCCTGTACGGCAATGCTGAACAACTGAAGAGAACAGCACACTATTTTTTCCTTGCCACAGTCTGCAAAAGTGATTACAGCTCTGCAGCAAAAAAAAAAAAGCTGGCTAGAAGCAGAAGTAGAACTTAAATTGTCTTCCTTCAACCCTAAACTAGCTAAATATGAATGTAAGGACGATGTCAGCAACTTAAGTTCCCCACTCTTTCCGATCAGAAGCTACCTGTGTACGTGAATTAACACGACAGACCAGTCACCTCTACTTCTCGATGCTCGTCAAGCTGTTACCTTGGTGACACGGTCAGAGTGTTCCCTCCATGTAGGGCTGAAAGATAATCTTAATGAATGAATCATGAATAGCTGTCGCACAGGTTGAGAACCGTCACGTCATTTTCTGTTCCCACTTGAGCGCGAAGCAGGTTTAGGGTTAAATAGTAGACTAGAGTACATACGGTAAACCAATAACTTGAACATTCATTAGCTGAAACATAGGTAGTAGGAACAAGCA
The DNA here is from genome assembly GCA_036873155.1 of Biomphalaria sudanica. NCBI lineage: Eukaryota > Metazoa > Mollusca > Gastropoda > Planorbidae > Biomphalaria > Biomphalaria sudanica. The sequence goes on along the minus strand of JAZGLO010003763.1, from coordinate 865,997 downwards.
GGGTCGGACTTAGACTTGATAAGGCCGTAAGACACGTGACCCTTTATTAGTCCGATATTGTAGGTCGGTGACAATGGCTGATTCCCGTATACCCCAAACAAAAAATATCAGTATATAAATTCAGCAGTGCCAAAATGTGCAGCATAGTAAAGTAAGTAAAGTTTCCCTTTCAGACCTTATGGTCTGTCGTGCAGTTAACGGTTAACAAGGGTGTTATGTAACCAGCACAACGACCGACCACCTTTACTTTTTCCCATGTCATGTCAGATACCCATTAGAGATGGACGGACCCAACAATCCCGAAATTTAATATCCCAGTCTACACCAGGATTCGAACCAGGGACCTCTGGCTTAGAAGCTTTACCGCTAAGCCACCGCGCTTGATACCATCATAGTAGATACATATTTTTTTTTAAACACACATGATTAACACTTCTTATATTGTGTACGCCGGATACACCGAGAAGCTTGCTTTTTATAGATTTTATGACTAGTATAAACAACTCTAATAAAGAATACGATTGCAGATTGTGTGTACATATCATGCACAGTATTTTAGACTCGACTATTTACAACACTGTAGATCGCGAAGTGGCGGACCGTCTGTGTAGCATGGGGCCACATCTTATATTACATTTAATTTTATTTGGCCACTAGGTCCAGAAGTCTCATCATCGATTATCGTTTAATAAGGCAAAGAATGTACATTGTACGTACATAGAGACAACATGCTTCTCCAGTCAAAGACCATCTTGTTGCTCGCTGGTTTTTTTGTTAACATTAATTTTTATTGGAGCACTTCATTTAAGCCCTATTTGTTGTCTTTGGTCTGTTGAGATGAATGTTTAATTTGACTTTTACTGAATAAGTCCAAGAACTGCGAGGTTGATACTTAAATACGTAACAGGATTTAACTTTTAAAAAAATATACCAGAAACAAGAAAAACATTAGCCCCACCCACCCACCCACCCAATCCTCCCCGAGAAAAGAACCTGGTTTAGATTTAGACTTAGAAGACGATGCACACCTATGTTCCTGAACATTCATTTAGTCAACTCTTCAATGAATACTTCTTGCATGTACATGAGGAAATATCAGAAGACGTATGGACTCTGTCCAAGATAGTTTTTTCTTGTCCTTTAGCCAAATTAAAAATGTATTTCTTTTTTACTTTGACACATTTATTTCCCAGTGGGGTCAACGAGCTAGTCATTTTTTTTCCCAACGATGTACAGCAATTATTAAATTGTTAGGAAAATCGTTAGAGCCGTTTTGGAGAATCACGACCACCCATCCAAAGTTTCCACCCAGCCAGGTTTTAAAGCTTCCACGAAGTTACGAATTAAATAGAAATGTTGCAATCAGGGGAAAATGAAAAAGGATGAATCCTTAATTAGCAAGATACGAAAAAGAATGGATGCCGGTAACCAGAGTGACGCTTTTATAATTTCTGCTGCGAACGGCGTGTGACCGAGAGTAGCAGTGCTTCGCTTGCATTCCAATAGCACCCCACCCACCCACCCTCTCAGACTCCCCCAATAGTTGGCGAGTTAAGTCAAGTGGCCAGTGAGTGAGTGACTTTCAATGCAAACATTGTCTCGGCGCTCCTCGCCCCGGTGTATAAATAATCTATTTATCAAGTCGCTCTCTCCACTTCATTGTTTATTGGTACCAGCATCAGGAGAGAAAGAAATAATGGGCCACTATTGCTCCAGGTCTGACCTCTGCATTTATATCATTCATTCTCTAATTCCTCTCCCCACCCCCCTGCACAATTTTTTACATTTTTTTTTGTAGTCTCGCTAATCTCCCCCAAGGGGGGGGGGGGTCCATTAATCGGCGATACGTCGACCAGCTTACACAGAAGGAGATATGTTTTCTCTGTCTCGTGTGATGTCATTACTAGATGAAAGTGGGGGGGGGGCCTGTGTGTGCGGAAGGGAGGGGGAGCAGGATGGTTCCACACATACAAAGAGCTTGACACATGACAATATGTCCCCAACAACGGCGTGGATGAGATTTCAGGTACGGAGAGTCCGAACCAAAAGACACTGGACATCAGGAAACTAAGTCTTCTTCCTTCCTTTTTTATTATACATCTAATTTCTACAATTATAAAAAAGCAGCATTTGGCGCTCTATAAATGTAAAAAAAAAAATGCATTTGGCGCTCTATCAATGTGGAATAAAAACAGCATTTGGCGCTCTATAAATGTAAAAAAAATGCATTTGGCGCTCTATCAATGTGGAATAAAAAGCAGCATTTGGCGCTCTATCAATGTGGAAAAACAGCATTTGGCACTCTATCAATGTGAAAAAAAGCATTTGGCGCTCTTTCAATGTGAAAAATCAGCATATGGCGCTCTATCAATGTGAAAAAAACAAGCATTTGGAGCTCTATCAATGTGAAAATTTGCATTTGGCACCCTAACTCTATCATTGTGGAAAATAACAGCATTTGGCGCCTTAACTCTATCACTGTTGAAAATAACAGCATTTGGCGCCCTTACTCTATCAATGTGGAAAATAAAACTATTTGGTGCCCTAACTCTATCAATGTGAAAAAAACAAGCATTTGGCGCTCTATCAATGTGAAAAATAGCATTTGGCACCCTAACTCTATCAATGTGGAAAATAAAACTATTTGGCGCCCTAACTCTATCAATGTGGAAAATAAAACTATTTGGCGCCTTAACTCTATCAATGTGGAAAATAAAACTATTTGGCGCATTAACTCTATCAATGTGGCAAATAAGACTATTTGGCGCCCTAACTCTATCAATGTGGAAAATAAAACTATTTGGCGCCCTAACTCTATCAATGTGAAAAATAAAACTTTTCGGCGCCCTAACTCTATCAATGTGAAAAAATAGCATTTGGCGCCTTAACTCTATCAATTTGGAAAATAAAACTATTTGGCTCCCTAACTCTATCAATGTGAAAAAATAGCATTCAGCGCCTTAACTCTATCAATATGGAAAATAACAGTATTTGGCAACCTAACTATATCAATTTGGAAAATAACAGTATTTGGTAACCTAAATCTATCAATGTGGAAAATAACAGTATTTATCAACCTAACTATATCAATTTGGAAAATAACAGTATTTGGTAACCTAAATCTATCAATGTGGAAAATAACAGTATTTGGCAACCTAACTATATCAATGTGGAAAAAAACAGTATTTGGCAACCTAAATCTATCAATGTGGAAAATAACAGTATTTTGCGCCTTAAATCTATTGATGTGGAAAAAAAAACTATTTGGCGCCCTAACTCTATCAATGTGGGAAAAAAACAGCGTTGGGCCACCTAATCTAATCATGTGAAAATTAACAGTATTTGGCGCCCTAATTCTAGCCAACATAAAAACAGATGACCTCTACATCATTTGCCCTATGGATCCCAAGTTCTGAAAGGGTAAGTTTACTTTACACTACTCTGTCCTCTCTCGGTGGTACTTATCTTCTCTTGATGATACTCTGTCTTTGTCTTCTCTCGAATGTACCCTGTCTCTGCAGGGCGGCCTAATGCCATATTACCGATTGCTCCAAATTGGGCCCTGCCATTTTTTTTTAGCATACTATTGTTAGTCATGGCTCTTGTCACAGGCTTTTAAAGATGTAGGACTTAAAAGTTTAACATATTTAGTGTATCATACGATTAACGAAACTTTAATTAACCAACTGGCGCCTATGAAATTTAAGTTGCTTCTTATGTATGTTGTATAACAAATGTTGGTATAATGATAAATAGTGGTTAATGTAAAAAAAAAATAATTTAGAAGAGGTATTTCGCAAGCAATTGGGCCGCGCAATTTGTAATAGGTCGGACCTGTGTCTCTGTCTTTGTCTTCTTTAAATGGTACTATGTCTATGTAATAAAATTTTGATATCTCCCTCTCCGTTTCTACCCCTCCCCTAGTTTCTTTTAGCCTTTTCTAGCCTTATATAGCTCCTTCCATCATCTTAAAGCCTTTTTTTTTATCCTTTTCTAGCCACAAGTCCCGTCCATCAAAGTATAGTCGTTCTCTCTTGAAGTACGTAGGACGTGAAGATTGAAGTCACTCGCATCTAATACCTTGGGGCTACGTCAGCAGCATGTTCCATTGCTTCTGTATTTGCTTTTCTCTATGGCATTCCAATCACTTATGTTGCCAACACCAAGACCAGACCAATGTACTTTCGTTTTCATTGTGTTCAATATGGGTAACATATTTGAAATAAGATCCCGTTCAAAATAACGCTTTAATTTTTTTATAATGTTCCGCTGCTTTAACTCTTTCTCTCCGTAATTATTTTCAACGTTTCAATGGGATTCCTTATTTTGCTTACTAGTATATCACTACCATGTTATGATTAAGATTCAATAACGTTTTTGTTTGTTATCAGAAAATGTTTTATTTGGTATAGAGGGGAATGCATGCTGTTTTGAAGACAACGTAACGTTTATAAAATCAAACATTAATTTAATTTAATGAGTTCAAATCAACGATGTTATCGTCAATGAGGAGATTTGTACTTTCACGTTTGAATTTCCATCGCGTTTCTTTACAATCGCTGACATTGTGTAACAATGCCAAGGTACACATCACGGCTACAAACTGACAGCTTCTTCCTAACAGCTACATCGTGTGTCTTCGGGCAGCTACATCATGTGTCTTCAGACAGCTACACCATATGTCTTCAGACAGCTACACCATGTGTCTTCAGACAGCTACATCATGTGTCTTCAGACAGCTACATCATGTGTCTTCAGACCGCTACATCATAAGTCTTCTGACAGCTATCACTGTGCAACTAATGATGACTAGCTTATGGTTAGAGACAACGTTACAGGTTTTTCACACAAAAAGCTACATAATCACAGCTATCACATCACATCTATCACATCACAGCTACCTTTCTAAATGTAGTTTTTGATAGCGATACATATTTAGATCTTTCACATAGACACAAAAAAACCCAGCTCCATTTCGTAGACAAACGCTTAAAATCTTTAACCCAGTAACCAACTCAACACGTAGAGTTAATGCTACTGGTTCTTGTCAACCACTTTAAATCTTTTACACAGCAAAAAACAAGCAATTACAGCTACAGCTCCCTCTTGTCAACAAACTTACGTCTTTCACACAGCTACAATCATAGCTACAGCGCCCAAGTCAAGCGCTTTACATCTTTTATACGGCTACAATCACAGCTACAGCGCCCAAGTCAAGCACTTTACATCTTTCACACAGCTACTATCAAATCTACAGCGCCCAAGTCAAGCACTTTACATCTTTCACACAGCTACAGCGCCGAAGTCAAGCACTTTACATCTTTCAAAAAGCTATAATCACAGCTAAAGCAGCCAAAGTCAAGCACTTTACATCTTTCACACAGCTACAATCACAGCTACAGCCGCCCAAGTCAAGCACTTTACATATTTTACACAGCTACAATCACAGCTACAGCCGCCCAAGTCAAACAATTTACATCTTTCACTCAGCTACAATCACAGCTACAGCCACCCAAGTCAAGCACGTTACTTCTTTCACACAGCTACAATCACAGCTACAGCCACCCAAGTCAAGCACGTTACTTCTTTCACACAGCTACAATCACAGCTACAGCCACCCAAGTCAAGCACGTTACTTCTTTTACACAGCTACAATCACAGCTACAGCCACCCAAGTCAAGCACGTTACTTCTTTCACACAGCTACAATCACAGCTACAGCCACCCAAGTCAAGCACGTTACTTCTTTCACACAGCTACAATCACAGCTACAGCCACCCAAGTCAAGCACGTTACTTCTTTCACACAGCTACAATCACAGCTACAGCCACCCAAGTCAAGCACGTTACTTCTTTCACACAGCTACCATCACAGCTACAGCCACCCAAGTCAAGCACGTTACTTCTTTCACACAGCTACAATCACAGCTACAATCACAGCTACAGACCCTCAAGTCAAGCACTTTGCATCTTTCACACTGTCCCCCTGTCAACCACCTTGCATTTATCAACCAGCTTAAAAAAAACCACCACCACTCACGGCTACCCCATCCACTTTGAACCACTTCACAAGTCTCCAACATAAAACACAGCTGCATTCTGATGACTTGAAACTCACCACTCACACCTGCTCGACTCTCCCCAACCCCCACCCCCCGCTTACCACGTAACATATTTTACATACCTCCTTCACGTCAACAAAGGCAAAACAAATACTTGTACATTTTCATAAGTCGGCTTTATTTACCAGGGGCAGACTCTAAGGTGAGTGAGTGAGTGTAGGGCGGGTGTGTGTGGGTACCGTGTGTCTCACCATAGAGTGATACTCACTTTTGTCAACGCGTTAAGTAGCCAGGTTGTTGTGACCGTACATTGCGTCCAGATAACTATCAAGACCTGGGGGTTATATGTGCGTGACACAGCAGGTGAGAAGCTATTATCTACAAGTGGAAAAAAAATGGGGGGATGGGGGCGTGGCTAAAGTGGCACGTGCTTGCCTTCCACACCTGGACCCAGTGTAAAATACTTTAAGAGAGGTCGCCGCGCATTGCTAAATTTAGAAGGCGATCGATCAACATGCAAGTGGGATGCTGTTCTATTATGTTTAGAAAGAGAAATGTGAGTAACTTTGAAATCTGAATGCAAAAAACTGATTTATAGACAAGACTTATTCTCTATCTAATGTCAGCTTTCTCTCATGATCAATCTCATTCTGGCTCTCTTCAAAGCTCTCTCTCCCTCTGTCTCTCTCTCCCTCTGCCTCTCTCTCCCTCTGTCTCTCTCTCCCTCTGTCTCTCTCTCTCATTTACTTTTACTTACTTTCTTCACATGTATCTCAGTGGCTTTTAATTCTCGCTCTTCTGAAAAGAATGAAAAGAAAAAATAATGGAAAATGAGTGAGGGAAAAGAGAGAGAAAGAGACAATGCCACAGAGAGAAAGAGAGAGAGGCACATGGAGAGGAATAGAGAGAAAGGGAGAAATCGAGAGAGAGAGAGAATGTGAGAGGCAGAGAGAGAAAAAGAGACAGAGAAAAAGAGAGGAGAAAGAAGCCGAGAGAAAGAGAGAAACAGCGAGAGGAAAGAGACCAAGAGAAAGAGAGAGGGTAACTCAACGAGGGTTAACTGTAAAAGATCGTAGAGTAATGATAAAAATACAGACAGTGACTCTTATCCTTCAGACACGGAGTCTAGGCCTTAGTTCCACCCGTTCTTTCTACCAAATCTTTATCCACACCAACGACACCCTTCGCCGTGTCCCTCCAGGTCCACAATCCACTTCTCAGGCCCCACGACGGACGAAGGACAGCTGTTTCCTTCTTTAGTCCACAAACTCCAGACTCCCTCTTTCTTGTCGCTTCGTGCGGATGACAACGCAACCCCCTGTACCGGAGTGAGTTAAAACAATGAAAAGAATCAAAATAAAAAAAAATCCTTTTAAAAAAAACAACAACAAAGCTTCTCTAAAGGAAAGAAGTCCACACTTACAATATATCTAAAAAATGTAGAAGTTATTTTCGTTTCTCGATATTAAATAAAATAATTAATAATCAATAATTAATTGGCTAACTGTTTTTTTTAAATGATTCATGTTTTGTTAGGTACAATAAATAATTGTTTAAAGTTTAAGCTTGATCCGAAACTGGACTTGGGAGAAAGAACATGTACGAACGTTTTACCAGACAGACAGAGAGACAGACAGAGAGACAGACAGAGAGACAGACAGAGAGACAGACAGAGAGACAGGGTGAGTTAATATAATTTTTGAAACAAAAGAAAAATGACCTAGTCAACATCAGCTGCTTCAAATTGTTTTTCAATGACCTGAAGTATTCTTATTACACAGTCTGTTAGATCGGGACAAGTCGTTTTGGAGGGCTTGAACACTGACCTTCAACATCACAACCTGAATGTAGTTTAGACCAATGACTCGTGACCACGTCGCAGGTCTGCACACTAAGTTGTATAAGGTTCCACACTGCATCCTCTAACTTCTAATAGCAATCGTCTCACTTTTGATTGAGCCTAAATTAATGGTTAATTACTGGAGAGCCGGCCTTGAATATTTAGAGGCACCGGGGCTTAGGTGAAGTGAATTTGGTGGCCCAAAATAAAAATAAGCTGGAAAAAAAAGCTCAAATTGCGCAATTTATTAAGGGCCTTGTGTACTCCAAAAATAACAAGTCTCGCTATTTACTCTTGTGCGGGCCCCTCACCAATGGGAGTCTTATTTGCATATGCTATCTTTTAAATTTTGTATGCGAAGAATGATTCTTTGAATTTATACGAGCTTTTTTCTCATCAAAAGGGATTGCTTTCATGTTGTTCTTATGCAATATAAATAAATTCTTGTTACAGTTTAAATATATATGAATAATAATGAATATTGAGCTCATTTAAAATAGACATGACGTTTAACTTTTCGAATATTATTTGTACATGTTAAACGATTAACTTATTACATTCTCATCATTGGGGAAAAAGACTTTAACAATTTTCCTAGAACTTTAAAACTGTATGTAGTAACTATATGTAGACTATATCTTTGGAGAACAAAATTACTAGTTAATTGGCCACAGAGTGAAAACCTTAAATGATCGTCAAAATATTGTAAAATTATTTATTTATCTAGAAATAGCTAAACAGATGGTCTAATTCACTAATTGATGTTAAAGAAACAAAATAAAATAAATGAAATATAATAAAAAAAATTTTTAAATGGCTTATATTATAAGGGGAAGAACCGCACAATTACTGCCATACTACCAATATTGAGAAATTTATTTCCTTTTTTTCTGAATTAATTAATTGCACCTAATTAACTATATAATTTGTTATCAACAATGAATTATTGTGTAAAAGTGTCAATTTTATACGAGAATATTAAGTGGGGGAAATAAAGTGTACAGCATTTGTACCAGACTGAGTGAGCTGATGTAAGCTTTGTAATAAAAAAATTAACATTACAAAAATACTTTTAAAAAAAAACAAAGCTCGTAATGAGTGTAATCGTATCTTGTGAGTCTTGTTCGCTGACTGCAGAGCTAGACTGGAGGATCCTAGCAATGGAATTGAGATGCTACAGGAGGATCCTAGGTATCACATTTAAAGACCGCATCACAAACCAAGAGACCCCATGATGACCTGCTAACTATCGTAAAAAACGCAAGCTAAAAATCTATGGCCATATAATAAGGTCTTCGGAAAATTTGTTTTTTGTTTTTTTCATTAAATTAGTATTACACTGTATAGGAAATCCTATTCCGAACTGGGAGTCGACCACTTAGTGAGGTTATGACAGATCCATCGCATGAGGTTAGCTGGACATGTTCTCCGACAAAATGAATAACGCATACCAAGAGTTACGATGACATAGTGGTCAACACGAGGAAAGCGCAAACAGGGACGTCCGCGTATAACATGGCGCCACACTTTTATGGAGGACCTCAGAACAGTGGACACCAGGTGGGAGGAGGCTTCAGACATTGCCAGTGACAGATCTTTGTGGAGACAGCTCGCCACCCAATGTGTCGTACGGCGGGGGAGGATGTATATCTAAGTCTACACTGTAAACCCGATGCTCAGAGGGCCCTTCTTATAACAGAATATTATAAAACCTTTAACAACTTAATACATAGCGGCATCCATGCTGCCCTTTGGCTGGGCCTACTGGATTTTTTGGATACCGGGCAACCGGGCCTTTTCCCAAACACCCATATAGCGTATGTGGGAAGCGTGGTCTAGAGACTTAGTACGCTTGAACTTGGCCTATCTTGGCTATCTATGAAAGGGACTCGAGGTTCGACACACGACTGTTTACTGAACGCATGAAGGCAACACGGAAAAACCTAATCCCAGATGGGTCTCCCTCCCACTGGTCTACAAATGAGATTGGACCAAAGCGCTCTGAGCATGCTATAAGCATGAAAGTAGCGCTATATAAAAAAAAGCTATAATATTATAGCTAGTCCTCCCCTGGTATGAAAATCTTCATTCATTTAAAAAAAATCATATCTATTTTTATAGTGGGGTATTTAAAAAGGAGGAAGGGGTCAATACTGGGTTCGTTGGACAGAGAACAATTCAAACTAGTCCTACTGAAATAAATATGCCTAAACCTACACGAACTATCCACATAGTAGGACAGGCCAGATTTCATCTGGTCGAGGCAAAGGTTTTCGAGTACTAACACGTATTCGGGACAGTTTATTGTGAAGGTGTTACCATCTCGCCCATTATAGGGGAGTCCGTCGGGATCGGGGAATCCGTCGGGACCGCCCCTACACGTACCCTCATATCTCAGCTGCTTTACAATGGAGTGACCATCGTCAAATTGATTGCCTTATTGCTCTAGCCACAAACTCCAATGGCCGAACAGTGAAAAAAAAAATGAAAGCACGTGACAGAGTTCCCACCAATGAAAGAGCTCGTTGGATACGTTTTGGCATTCATTATTCATGCAGAGGGCAATTCGTCATCTGGTACACTGCCTCCCTTTTTTTTGTTGCTGTCGACATTGACATTAATATTTGTTAGCTTTGTATATCTACATGTCTGTCTGTGTGTATGACTGGCACTCGATGTCTTTATATGTATGTATAACTGTATGATGAAAAAAGACTTATAAAAAAAGATGCGAGTTGAATGGAAAGATGGAGACAGGTATATTAAGAACAAAAAGTATAAGCAAGTCCAGTGTTTACTGTGTTGTGGCACACTGATAGGTCACTTCACAAAGCAAGGGAGGGAATTCATGTTCGAATCTTGGTAGGGACAAGAGTACTTCAAAGTCAAGAGATTTAGAAATTGTCATTCCCTAGTTACCTCTTGTCTCCTTTTACACGCATTCTCTAGCCACATATTACACGCATTCTCTAGCCACATATTACACGCATTCTCTAGCCACATATTACACGCATTCTCTAGCCATATATTACACGCATTCTCTAGCCATATATTACACGTATTCTCTAGCCATATATTACACACATTCGCTCGCCACATATTACACGCATTCTCTAACCACATATTACACGCATTCTCTAGCCACACATTACACGCATTCTCTAGCCACATATTACACGCATTCTCTAGCCACATATTACACGCATTCTCTAGCCATATATTACACGTATTCTCTAGCCATATATTACACGTATTCTCGAGCCACATATTACACGCATTCTCTAGCCATATATTACACGCATTCTCTAGTCACTTATTACACGTATTCTCTGTCCACATTTTACATGCATTGTCCTGTATCCTTTTACACGCATTCTCTAGCCATCTATTACACGCATTCTCTGGCCACATATTACACGCATTCTTTTGCTTTCTCTTTGACACACATTCTCTTGCCTCCTTGCATTCCTTTCTTATGTTTTCTTTTGCAAGCAATCACTTGCATCCTTTAAAGCATTCTGTTGCCTCTTCGTCACTCAATTCTCCATTGTCTCCTCTCCACAAACTATCTTGCCTGCTCTCCTCCTCTGTTAGGATTCTGTTGCCTCCTTTAGACATGCATTCTCTGGCTTCATCAGTACCAACGCATAATTTTTCGACTCAGAACCGGACACAGTACAATGAGACAACATATGTTCCGGAAGCTAAAAATCGGGACTAGCGAAACTTACCCTTGTGGAGCATCACCAGAGAATGCTGACCATATCCTTCAAAGCTGCTTACTATATCAAGAGGCCCGAACAAGACTCTGGCCCCAAAACCCTCCTATAGAACAAAAACTATACGGAGAGCTGCCTGATCTGGAAACCACTGCGCAATTCATCTCAGATCTAGGAAGAAGAAAAAGAAGCTTTCTCTAGCATCTTTTAACATAGTCTGTCTTACTTTAACCCATTGCAGGGCACAAGTCGAATTACAAGTTTACGTTTTTTTTGGGGGGTTTAAAACATAACCCTCTGATTCAAGATTTTTTACCACTGTGCATTAGAATCCTTGTACTATATCTTTACATAATTGGGAACTCTGCAATGACAAAGGGGACACGGTGACTGAGTGGAAAAGCGCTTGGCCTCTGAACCGAGGGGTATCGGTTTGAAGTTAGATGGGGACTAGTCTTAAAAAATTTCGCGATTTTAGGGCGCCCTTCAGTCCACCCAGCTCTAATGGGTGCCTAAGTTTAGGAAAAGTAAAGGTGTTTGGTAGTTGTGCTGGCCGCATGACTTCCGAGTAAACAGTGTGCGACAGAAACAGAGGTCGCAGAGGTCTGAAAGAGGAACTTCACTTTTAACTGCCATGACATGCTGCCCATATTACGTTAGAGCTGTATGTGAATACAGCTGTCAAGATGACAATGTGATGTTGTTATTGAGTTGTGTAGACGTCATTGTGTAGATGTCATTCTGTCAATGTCCTTGCACGAATGCCATTGATCTGAGACCTTTATTTTTGGTGTCAAAATTTGGATGCTAATGTATGAATGTTATGGAATAGATGTCTATGTGTTGATATCATTGTGAAGCTGTCATAGTGTAGAATAGTGTCGATGCCATTGCAAAGGGGTATATGTGTAGATGTCATTGTGCTAATGTCAATGTGTTCACGTCAATGTGTAAATATCAATTTGTAGATGTCAATGTGTATGCGTGGAGATGTCAAGTGTTAATGTCAATGTGTAAATGACATCGTGTTGATGTCAATGTTTGGACGCTAATATCTGGAGGTAGCTGACAATATTCCTCGTCGTCTGATAAAAATACCTCAGCCCCCCTTTTTTTTAAAGACCCTTCTTCACCCCCCCCCCCACCTTTTCACCGCCATCTCTTGAGATAAGGTACGCTACTGATATGAACGGAATATAAAAGCTTCTCTCCTAGAGCCTGGCTCTGTGACGCCATTTCCGTTGCCATGGAGATTATCAGCAGCAGATCGGGACGGAGTCTGCCCTAGCATATGCTGCAGCATATTTCTTTCATCTTTCATTGTTAAACTAACGAATTGGGAATGATTTGCAAATCACGGAGTCTCCTGTTTCCTGACCTCAATCCCCCCCCACTCTCTTTCTCCTCTTCATTTCACCTCTTTTCTTTCTTTTTTTCTTTGTGTTTGCGCGCGCGTGTGTGTGAAATATATTTAAAACAAATATAATTCGATCTATGTGGCATTCCTCTACATGCCTTTTCTTCGTTCCAACAATTTAGTGGAACAAATGTTTTCTTTGCATAGAGACTTCAACAATATGAAATGAGAGCAAAAGAATTTTAAAGAGATGATTTATTTTGTGTGTGTGTGTCTTGCTGTCAGCAATCACTGGTCTTTGTAGGCTACTGACTCCATAAGATCCCTTATTAATGATTAGCTCCAAAACAAAATTAGCTGTTGTAATAGAATGTGTAGAAGGCTATTATAATAATTATCATAGCTTTTATATAGCGTTACTTTCATGCTTATAGTATGCTCAAAGAGCTTTGGTCCAATCTCATTTGTGGACCAGGGGGGGGAGGGGGGATCTGGGAAAAGTTTTTTTCTGTGCTGCCTTTAGGCGCTCAGTAAACACGACTCTACTCAAGTCTGGTGTCGAACCTCGAGCCCCCTTCAAAGGTAGCCAAGCTAAACCATGTACACTGTACTTAGCCTCTCACAAGGAAGAAAGAGAGTATTTATTGTTAGATTTTGAGAGGGCGTATTCATTTAACGTCTGTAGAATGATGCAAGGTAAGCGGCACTGTCGTAAGCTGTTAAATACGCCAGTCGACTTCAAAATGACTGAGTGTAATGAAGTGTCTTTCTTGTGATTTAGACTTGTTTAAAATATAAGTTTCTTTAATTTCATCTCAAATTGACTTTGTCCAAATTGTAATAAAATATGTACTTCGTTATGTCCACAAAATTAAATTTTATTTCAAGTTTTAGATGTTAAAATATAATAAGCATACAGCGGTTTAGTTGTCTACCAGCAGTTTGGGGCTACAAGTCAACGACACCGTCAACAACAGCTGTATATCAAATTTCTGTGGATCTAAAGGGAAAGGTGGGCGGGAGGTTAAGCGATTGACATCCAAACCAAAAATCTTGAGTTAAAATCCCAATCATGTTGGAAAAGGACCCCCCCCCCCCCCATAGACCTAGTAGTCTTAAAAAAATTACTGTCTTTAAACATACATGAATCACACAATAATCGTTTTGACGCCTAGACATATATATGAACAGAACACACCGGAGGATTCATATCGTAGGTGACCTAGACATAGAAAGCATATATGTAGTAGTCCTACACACAGGAGGCCTAGTCATAGGAGACCTAGACCTATGAAGTATAGATCTTAAAAAAGCAGTTATTATGAACTAAACCCATAATATTCTTCTTAAACAATTATAAACTATAAAGACCTTATCACTAAAACAAAAAGCATTAATACAGCGACCCCACGATGACCTGCTAATTACTGTAAAAAAATGCAAACTAAAACTCTATGGCCACATTACAAGGTCCCCAGGACTCGCAAAGACCTTCCTTCAGGGAACAGTACCAAGAACAAAAAAAGAAGAGGCAGACAGAGAAAATGATGGGAGAACAACATCAAAGAATGGACAGGCCTGTCATGGAAAGAGATTCTATTCAGCGCAAAAGACAGAGAAGAATGGAGAAAGACGGTCTTCAGATCTTGTGTGGCGCCCCAACGTTCAAAAAACACTCAAGGACAGGCTCCTTGAACGACATTGACTTTGACATTGTTACTAATATCTCTAATAAACAGCGGAAAACAGACTTCATGTTTATGTTTTCCACAGGCCTAATCTCAATTGTTTTAAAGCGCATGTAATGTATGTGCACATTAAATATTTTCTAACAAAGCTATTTCGTTTCTCCACGCGAAATCTTTGCCAGAAGCTTCATTTCCACATTAAAAAAACAAAACTTCGCTGCTAAACTTTCAAATTTTCGGGTTCACATAAATCTATGAATAATTATTTACAAAACCAAACCAAACCTAAGAAAATACTCAGACATAAAGATAAAGGCACAATCCTTGTTTCATATGCTAGACCAAATTTGTAGGAATGCTCCTTCTACCAAGTGCTATTAGAGCATGGAATGAGTCAGCCAGGAAAACCAATGACTTAGCAGAACTTAAGTCATGGATTAACAAGCATGACTAGATTGACCTAGGAACACTGTAGGATGTAATCATATTCTTTATGGAAGTAACGTCTACATTTCCTTTTTGGTGAAATTGTGTAATGTGAACGGTGATACATTTTGAAAATATTTTCTAAAATTAGTTTCAAAACTTGTCAATTCTAAATTGGCAGTGTATTATACATAGTTAGCTATTTTTCTAATTTGTGAGTATATATTATATCAATGCGGCCCTCCATTTCGAAAAGTGCGTCTCTCAATCGGGAAAACGTGGCCACCCCTGCTCTAAAGCATTTATTTTTACCTCACATGGACAAGGTATTAGTAGCTTATCTAAGCGGAATAACTCCACATTTACAGCCACATATCTCGATAGTTTCCTTTAGTCGATATAAAACAAAAATAAATAATTATCATTTCTGAATTAACCAGTTTGTTCATTTTTTTTTTAGTGATTCATGTGTTGTCTACAAGAATAAAAAAAAACTTCGCTTGATTTCAACTTGATCTAAAAATGAATATTGGAAGAAATAACGTGTTTTAAATTACAATCAGACAGACAGACAGACAAAAATACAGACAGACAGCGTGAGTTGATATAAGGTTTGTAAAAAAAAAAATGACTATCACACCAGGTTGCTAATGGAACCTAACTGACTTGTTTAGTGGAGCTAAGTGACTGGTACCTTTTTCAGACCTAGTAAGCTATAGAAACATGAAGTCAAACTGTTTGTATGACCTACGGTTAGCACACCAAAACGACCAACCGCCCTTACGTTCCCAAAGTATACGCCCTTACGTTCCCAAAGTATATCAGGTACCCGTCATAGTTTAGTGGACTCGCTTCACTAGGATTCGAAACCTCGGTTCAGAAGCCAACCGCTCCTTGCTTAGTGATACCAGAACCTCAATTTACCTACACTGTTTGACTATCACCTCGAGGACTGGAAACCTAGACCTCAGGCACAGCATCAAGTGTCCTATTCCTGGTCTCACTCCCCCCCCCCCCACACACACACATTTTCTCTCTAACTGTAAATACCTAGTTAAAAGTGCTATGTTCTGAATTACTAAACATTTTTATAGGATAAAAATAACATCAGCAATATTATTTAAGAACGTTTGATTTACTGTTTAAACTCTAGCCAGCTCATTAGATCTGGGGGCAGGGAGGAATAATTATTTTTTTTGTCTAAGCGAGAAATCAATATGTAAATAGATCCAAGATGACGTTGTGGGTACCACAATCAGTTCTATCATAGTGTTTGACCTCATATGTTAAGTCTCCACCAGATTTATGCTTCACACAACAATCAGGTCCCCTCCTTCTTCTTTCGACCTGGTCTTTCCTCCCTCATTCTACACCCCCCTCCCTTAGCCCCATCTCTCTATCCTGTCGACCACCAGTGACTACCTGACAACACAATCACGGCATACGACTGAGTCACTGCGATTGTTGCACGCGCATCGACCCTCTCCTTCCCCCAACTCAGCTCACACACATGTCCCTCCTCCTCTACTCACTCACACAATTTCCCCCCCCCCTGGTCCACTCCCCTTAAGCGCGCGCCTCTCGCAAACCTCATATTCCGCAAACACGCGGTGGACACCGACGCTGCGACCAGAAAAAAAAAGGGAGGGCGCGTGAGGTTGGGATGATTCCAAAAAAAAAAAATAAACTCGC
Organism: Biomphalaria sudanica; assembly: GCA_036873155.1. NCBI lineage: Eukaryota > Metazoa > Mollusca > Gastropoda > Planorbidae > Biomphalaria > Biomphalaria sudanica. The sequence continues at coordinate 849,215 of JAZGLO010003763.1, read as the reverse complement.
CGCTCACACACGCGCGCGGGAGTAGAACAGAACCCCCCTCGGACTCCCCCATCTTACCCTGTATCAGCTGCTTGAAGCAGCCAGTGGGCGACCATTGTTTGCTGTCGAAGTACCGGGTGACAGAATTCTTGAATACAGTACCATTGTCAGGAGTGCAGAGAGAAAAAATACATGTCTGTGTCAGACGGCCAATGGTCAGTCAATTTCTTCCACTCAATGCTGTTAATACTTATGAAACACACAGACCTTGAACTTTGACTCAGTACTACGTCAGGATGTGTGATCTTTTGAAGTCCAAATAAATTGTTCATCTAAACATATGGCGACAAGACACAATGACTGATTCTATCCCAGGAAATAGAATCCTACTAGACGAAGACCACAGCTGATGCGAGCATCAACAAGTTATGTTTCATTTTTCCAGGTGCATGAAGGGATTGATGTCACGCAGAGGTAAACCTGGCTTCACATCAACAGGTAAATATTGCAGTTTGTTCATTATACTTTATACTTTTACAATGTATTGAGGAACATACTTTAGCAAAGAGTGTTATGATGTGACAAATACACATATTAAGGCCTACAAACACTCGAGACTATCCTGGACAGGAGATGTCCAAATATACTACAATTAATAGATAAAAACTTTAAACCACATACTATACGGTACAACAAAAAACTACTTATTAATACCATATGCTGGACCTATTACATATAAGTACTTCCTGCCAGGCCTGTGCACGAATCGACAAGGAAAACTGATATAAAATATTAGCTTGAAAAAATCTATTATGAAAGTCTAGATTTTATGCAAGGTTTAACTCTTGGTGTCTTATTCTTCTGATGCAACCAGTCCAATAAGGGATAGATAGATAGATAGATAGATAGATAGATAGATAGATAGATAGATAGATAGATAGATAGATAGATAGATAGATAGATAGATAGATAGATAGATAGATAGATAGATAGAAAGGCACATATCAACATAGAAAAATATTTACATTTTTTCATGTAGGCCCTACATACTTACATATATAAATCCATATATATTTCTGTACACTAATTTTCTTATCAAATGTAATGAACTAATAGCACTATAATCTCTTCACCACTAAAACCAGTGGCTTTATGTGTATTGTTGGCATTGTGTGATGTACCAAACTTAGTCCTCTAGTGCTAGACCAACTCTATTCCTTTTATCTGACATTAACCAGCTGTCATACAACTTTTGAAGTCAGCATCCGATGACGTATAGGCCGCTCGTCCAGTCTCAAACTTTCAATATTTATTTACACTGAACCGAATTGGTTCATCAGGAATTAGAGGGGGGGGGGGTTGTGGGAGAATCAAGTGGTTGGGGAGAATCAAGTGGTTGGGAATCAAGTGGTTGGGAGAATCAAGTGGTTGGCGAGAATCAAGTGGTTGGGAGAATCAAGTGGTTGGGAGAATCAAGTGGTTGGGGAGAATCAAGTGGTTGGCGAGAATCAAGTGGTTGGGGAGAATCAAGTGGTTGGGAGAATCAAGTGGTTGGGGAGAATCAAGTGGTTGGGAGAATCAAGTGGTTGGGGAGAATGAAGTGGTTGGGGAGAATCAAGTGGTTGGGGAGAATGAAGTGGTTGGGAATCAAGTGGTTGGGGAGAATGAAGTGGTTGGGAATCAAGTGGTTGGGGAGAATCAAGTGGTTGGGAGAATCAAGTGGTTGGGAGAATCAAGTGGTTGGGGAGAATCAAGTGGTTGGGGAGAATCAAGTGGTTGGGGAGAATCAAGTGGTTGGGAATCAAGTGGTTGGGGAGAATGAAGTGGTTGGGAATCAAGTGGTTGGGGAGAATCAAGTGGTTGGGGAGAATCAAGTGGTTGGGAGAATCAAGTGGTTGGGAGAATCAAGTGGTTGGGGAGAATCAAGTGGTTGGGGAGAATCAAGTGGTTGGGGAGAATCAAGTGGTTGGGGAGAATCAAGTGGTTGGGGAGAATCAAGTGGTTGGGGAGAATCAAGTGGTTGGGAATCAAGTGGTTGGGGAGAATGAAGTGGTTGGGAATCAAGTGGTTGGGGAGAATCAAGTGGTTGGGGAGAATCAAGTGGTTGGGAGAATCAAGTGGTTGGGAGAATCAAGTGGTTGGGGAGAATCAAGTGGTTGGGGAGAATCAAGTGGTTGGGGAGAATCAAGTGGTTGGGGAGAATCAAGTGGTTGGGGAGAATGTAAGTTTTAAAATTCCATTGCGACCATTTTGTGATATGAAAGTCATTTGACATGCAACAGTTATGCCGGGACAAGTGCAAGAAAGTTAGCAATATCAGGTTTATTTGTTAACTCATCGGAACTACATGTTCCATATCAGAGCTTTATTACCACATCGTAACTATGTTGTCACGTCGGGGCTATCTGCCTTTTGACATACTGGCAATATCTGGTCACATTATAGTACTGCCTCCATCTTGGAGCATCGCCACCATCTAGATTCTCCAGATGGTGTTGCGTTAAACATAATATTATAAGACTTAGCTATGCGCTAACGTTCTCTTTTCAAACGATGGCTGCCTGGTCGTGCGGTTTGCGCGCTGGACTGTCGTTTGGATTTATCGATGGTTCAGCCCCGTCGTCCTGATGGAGGTTTGGACTAGGAAGTAAACTATCTTCAACTCTGAAGGAACATCCGAAACATGTAAAATAAACATTTGCGATCTATAGGGCACAGATGATGTTAAGGTCATCTGTTTTCATGGCCAACGGTTAACGAGCAGGTTGTGGCCAGCACAACGACCAACCGCCTTTACTTTCCCCAACTAATGTCAGGTGAACTCAGAGGCGCCCTGATAATCCCGAAAATCAAAACCCCAGTTTTCGAGATGCAAACCTAGGACCTCATGCTCGGAAGCCAAGCGTTTAACCACTCAGCCACTCAGACATTCAGCTATACGGCTAAATTTTTGCCACCCTAATCACATGGTAAAAAGAAAAGAATCCAACATACGCTCGATCAAATATAAAGATCGTAGAATACTTGTTTATACCTACGTTTGGCAATATTAATTTTGAAGAACTCAGTTTCTAACAAGACTAATTGCGTTAACCCTTTTCATTCTAAATTATTTGGGTAGTCGGTCATTTAATTAAGCACATTTGGATGGTTTTTCAATATACTGCTCTATAATGTAAATGAATTTAAAAAAAAACTTTTTTTCTGAATAAAAAAAAATAAACAGCAATATTAATTATGTTTAGGTACGAAACAAGTAAATTAAGGTGTATGTTTATTAATAAGATACTCTTTAAACCAAAAAAATAATTTCCAAATCGTGTGCTGCACAAAAACTGATGACGCGATAGTCTGAAGTTGTGTTTCCCAAACTGTGTTTTTGTGGGCACCTAGTGTTCCTAGAGGCCTGAATAGGTGTTCCACGAACTACTGGAATAATTAGCAAATAAAATAAAAAATAAGCAAAGTGTTCCGCTAGAGACTCAGAATGTGCGAAGTGTTCCGGTAAGGCAAAGTTATGGAAACATTGGTCTAAACACTAAAGTAACATGAAGATCAAAAGACGCATTTGGAGCTCGTCTGAATAAGACAAAGATTGGCCGACTTTGAGTACAGAATTTTGTTGTTTTAAAACAAGAATTTTTGTCTACGTTTTGTTTACGTTGATTAATAAGTAGATGTTCAAACTCTAAGCTGAACACACTGATGTATCATCACAACAGCAAAAGATAATCAAATAATGTACGAAAGAGAAATTGATAGATAGAAAGAGTGAAATAGAAAAATAGAATGGCGTACAAATGAGGAGAGGGTATGCGAGAAAGTGAGGAAATGCAGAGAGAGAAAGAGAGAGAGAGAGAGAAGAGGGGATATGGAAACAAAATGGACCTGTTACGACTTCTACCTCTATCGATGTCGCTACAAGGTTTCGCCCAATGAATCATCTTAATTTAAATTACAATTTTTATCAAATGAAGCTTATAACAAGCTAATTAGAATGCAATCATTCCATAGACGTGTCTATCACCGTGGCTTGAACACGTCGCTGGGTCTGGGATAGGAGCAACGCAAATCAAAACAAACACAACATCTTTCCAACGAACAGCACTTAGAATGTTGTATATGCTATAACAACTAACTGGTTAAAGAACTTAAGATAGTTAAGTTTTTGTTGAACAAGAATTGAATATACAAAGTATAAGTTATGGCCTTGCTTTTGTCTTTCCCTAAGTATTGTTCTGCGATTCGAGTTACACGAGTGATCTTCCGACAAGTTCTCTTCATTCTTGACAACTTGTAAGTTTCAGAACTTACTTCAGAAAGAAAGATTACTTTGTCTACGTAGAAGCCTCCTGCTGGACGTCTGTCTCAGCCATTCTTAGTAGAAGCCTTCAGCGGGAAGGCTGTTAAAGCCTTTCTTAGTAAAAGCCTTCAACGGGAAGGCTGTTAAAGCCTTTCTTAGTAGAAGCCTCCAGCGGGAAGGCTGTTTAAGCCTTTCTAAGTAGAAGCCTTCAGCGGGAAGGCTGTTAAAGCCATTTTTTAGCATCACCGAACTCAATTCTCACGACCGAATCTAACCGAACTCAAACTTTAAAACTGATTGGTACGAACCAAACCGAACGAAATGTCCCACCCTGCCTGACTATACATTCTATGTATTTTTGCTCAGGAATGTATAGCCCTGCTCCACTGTTATAGAAGACAACTAATTTGCTTTTTACTTCAAAAAAGGCAGCTGTGTCCAGGCAGTTATTAGTACTGGTTTCATCAGAGGCGTAGATAGATAGGGCACTATAGAATCGGATACAGATGGGTCAGGTACATGAAGGCCGGGCCCTAATTCAGCTTGACCCTGCTAGATCGCTTCTTTACAGCTAGTCTGTTGTCTCAAGTTATAAGTACATTATGTTCTGTAAAAGTAAGACTGTAAAGTAAAAAATCCTTCTAAAAACAAACAGCAGCATTTGTATATGCTAAAATCCTAAAAAAAGCTTGGGAGCTACATAGAAACAAAGATTAGGCAGATCTACGCCAATAGCTGCAAGGAAAATCTATTTCAACATAAAACATCTTTTAATGAAGCATGCCGCGATGACAAACTGGCACGCAATTACATATTAACTTCTCCAAGCATAAAAGTCTGGCAAACACGAGAAAATGGACGCAGCACACGTTACGGAAAAGTAAATTTTATGATTTTTTTTTTTCAATCGAATCCAGGCGTCTGATTTCGTTTCACTATTATATCCTTTAATGGAATGCAGTGGCGTCGCTAAGTGATGTAAATGGTGCGGACCGCATAGAGTGCCCCCAATCAGAGTGACTCTTCTGTGTTGGTGTGTGCATTTGTAAGTGGATGTAGACTTAATTTTGATAGAAAAATTAATTGTTAGAAACATTCGTTTAGGTATCAGATGACCATTACCCAAGTGCACGGTCGACTAATCCGATCACACAATACTTTAAAAAGTTAAATTTGATCACTTTAGAACAGTGGTTCCCAAAACCTTTCAACCTGGGCAGGGCTGGCTTTAGGTAATTTGGAGGCCCTTGGCGAAGTGAATTGGGTGGGCCCAATTGAAAAAAAAAAAATTCAAATAGCGCAATTTCCGTAGCGTTCAATTAGCATTCCGTAAACTTCTTAAACATATTCGTACAGACGTCATAAACTGATTTTTTTCAGCTCAATCTGTAGTCTAACCTGTGGATTTAAACATTCTTGGAAAAACGTTGAATAATAGTAGAGACCTGCCCCCCCCCCCAACCAACTCGGAGGCCCCTTGAGCTGCCTAGTTTGCCTATGCTTATGCCGGCCCTGACCTGAGAACCATATAAAATGTCGAGTTCGGTGTGTCATTTCTAATATTAACGCTACATATAGCATCGGACCCAATGAAACGGAATCTATATAAATCTTTGCAGTTCCATTGTTCTCGCTAGGCAAAGGTTTGAGCAGCTGCCTAACTGACAGAGTTAAAGTTCGAATCTCTATGTAGGTTAGCAATTTCTATTTTGATATCCGAGCTGAGCTGATTATGCTGAGCACCTAAAAGCAACACAGAAACCTTCCAGTTATCTGCATCTACCACATGTCCTCAAAACAATTGGACCGCCATATAGCGAGAACTCGAAGTCGACCATTATATAGGTTTTAAAAAGATTCATTATCGTAAAATTAATTTTGGTTTTAAATTAAAAACAAAGGACTTTTTGCTCTCGTCTACACAAATAGACACACACGAAAGTTTTCAAAATTATTCGGGAAATAAAATTATTTAACCGAACGAGGCTTGGTCATTTGGTACAGATAAAGAAAGGTAACTAAAATTGCCAATGTATCACAAAATCAGAATAATTTGATTAAAAAAATAATTTAAAAAAAAAAAGGAAACAAAATACAAATTTTTTTTTTTTGGATAAAGCAATATTTGTTTTTAGATATTATCTTTCTTTGTTCATTATTACTGTATTTGTTGACTCGTTTGGATACATGAATCAGTACTATGAGTAGACAGTTTTTGTAAGCTTTTTTTGGTGAATTTAAAATTGACAATGTAAAATTGGTGTATCGATAACTATACACGACCGTAAAGGTTGGACGTTAAGTTACTAAGTTTCCCCAACTCACAATTGTGCCACTTGGCATTTGAATATTTTTCATGGCCTAGTTTTATGTCCATGAGGTATCCAATTTGCTAGAGATCTTGAAAAGGAACTGGCAGTATCTCTGATAGCAACCATTTTTATGGACTTTTATTTCCTTTAATTTGAGCCTAGAATTTATGTCTGACATATGATTCTGGCTGTGTACATAGTCATTGGTTTGAAAGTTCATGATGGCTGTGTGTATAGATTCTTATGTACCAGTATATTGGTAATAAGAAATAAAGTACTGATTTACATTGGTCAAAACAAAAATCTTTCAGTACTTCGGTGTGATGTGATTTGCTTCCTATATGCTCAGATCATTTTGATGGAATAGAATATAACAGGTACATTGTCAGGTTTAGACGTTACCTTGATGTGTTTTCAAAGAGTTACATTTTGTCTTTATCTATGGAAATAATGGGTGGCGCGGTGGGGGAGTGTGTTAGCGCATAGCTTCCGAATCTTGGTGAAGACTGGGATTTTGAATTCCAGTATCTTCATGACGCCCCAGAGTCCAGCCAACTTTAATGGGTACTTTATTCTAGATGGGGCAATAGAAACAGATGAACTCAACATCATCAGCCCTATAGATCGCAAGGTCCGAAAGGAGAACTTCACTTGCTGTGAGTACATCTAGATATTGTCACGTTTGGGTTGAATTTTTGCTGAAGAATAAAGTCGAGGCCAAAACGATGGCATGATTTATGTGTTCAGTTGACTATACAGCCAGGACTGCATTCTATTGTGTAGGCCTATTAGCTGGGGTTCTATGTTGACAAATCATGCATTTTTGTGCTACAAACACCAAACCTGGCACAGATGTTCAGTTTTTTATGCTAAATAAAATGTGATACAGGGCCACAGCAAAATTTTTATCAGTTTCTATTTATAGTAACATTAAAAATGGCCGCTTAAAGAAATTCAAGTAAAGTGACAAACTGATAATTTTTAAGCTGCAAACACCACACCTGGCACACATGTTCAATTTATAATGCAAAACAAAATGTGATACAGAAAATGCACAAGTTTGTTAAATTTTTTATTTTTAGTAACATAAAAATGGCCACAAAGGTAAATTTTGAGTATGATGATAAATTGACCCTACATTTTTGAATCTGGTTCAATTAGTTCAATTAGTGTTAAATGCTTGAACTGGATGTTGTACTGGAAAGTCGGCTCCACAGACACAGCTGCATAAAGCAGTGCATTTTAATCCGGCCTTGTTGCACTTACAACGCTTGGATCTGCATTCTTTTTTACAAGCACATTTCAACAGTTCACGACAAGTCAAAGATGCTTGTGGCAAAACAGTCCAAAAAGGCTGCCATTGTCTGTCCATAAACTGCCAACCCCAGTCACTTGGATCTGGAAGCACTGGTTGTCGTTCATGTGCCTGGCTCCAAATATGGCCTCCTTGGTAAATTGCCCGTTTGCAGTGCTGAAACAAGGCCTCACTCGTTGGAGGAATGTTTTCAATTTGGCGGCCAGTCTTTGTAAACATGTATTTCCTGGCACTATTGACATCATGGCAGTTGCTACCTCTGTCATACAAAAGCGTCACAAAACGCTCCAGAACTGACATGTCATTAGCTGTTAGTTCAAATTGAGCACAACACAGTTTTTGAAATGTGTCTGTAACATGGTCGCATTTGCTCCAGACCTCCCAAGCTGTCTTCTTGCCGATACCATTAAAACAGCTGACGGTGTCACAACCTGTAAAACTGTGAAACAAAGGCAGACATTGGGCTTTGGCAACACCTAAAACTTTGCTTATGTCATGAGCTGCAATGTATCGGAAGTCTTTTCCTGCACCCATGGCAATCCATAATTGCAGGTGAGGGTGGCGAGTCATGGCAGCAACAGAAAGAACTACAACATCTGTGTCGACAGTGCGAATCAGAATCCTGCGGCAATGTTCAGCTGCATGGGCCAGGTGAAGCATCATCCGTGTGTCTGCTTCCTCGTGATTACATGGTGAAAGATTCGTGTGGTCAATGGGTTTATTGGAGATTACATCTGGACCTTGAGTGGTAACAATAAGTTTCTCTGATTGTACTGTTAGAAGATATTGTGCTAGCAATGCAAACAACTGGGTCTTGTTCGCATCCCCCCGCAAGAAACTTCCCCACTGCGATGGTAATACGGTTTCTGGCGTCACACGCTTTCTCTTCTCTAGTCCTCGTCGCTCTCTTGTGAAAGCTTTTAAGCTGTCACTTCGATAACAGTCCCAAACTACATCTAGACGATGGGAGACATTTTGCAGGGTCTGCATCACATAGGGGATAAACACCTGGTTTGCGTAATCAGCAAATGTTTTTGCAGATCCTGGCCTCAACATATTGACAACAGCCGCTCCATCAAGGATGGTCATGTCAGTGACTGTTGGCACTGCTGATGAAGTTTGGAGAGGTTCCAAACACTCCAGCAACCCCGACTTGTTTGACAGTCTCATTCGTCCATCACAGGACAGTGATGGAGGAGCCGACTGATTTTCATATGAAAAAAAGTCTGTCAAGCCCCCATTTCTGGTTTGGCATGCTACATACAACCTCGAAAAGAGGTAACAGTCACTTTTCAGTGATGAAATCCTATACTGTGGCGCTGATCGCTTCTTTCTTTTTGCACCAGCGATCAAGATGAAATTGTTTCGCCTGATTGGAGCAGAAACTGGCTTGGTCATGTCAACAAGTCTTTCTTGCATAAATTCGTTGTATTGAGCTACACCAGTCTTGTGTATATTACTCAAGGTCTTGTGTACAGCAGCATCAACAATGTTGTTATCATGAAGAGTGACTAACTCTGCGCTTTTTTCTAGAAATGGGTTGCCAGTTTCCTGTATCACATCCATTAATCTACACACGGCAGCCTTGAAGTTTTCTTGGAATCCTTTGTCTTGTTCATGATGCTGGTCTGATTCTTTGCTGCGTTTTATTTCAAAAGATAACTCTAGGTCTTGAAGAACTTTGGAGACCTCTGGCCCTCCAATCATCCAGCGTCTCAATGCTGAGGGGTTTTCAGTGAGTCCCACTGCTCCTCCCTCACCTTTGATCATGGCATTGTTTTGCTCATGTGCTTGGTCTAGTGCCATTTTTGAGAAGGGGCGAGATGTCTTTTGCAGAACGAATCGACCTTGCATCAAGTCTTCGTAGCACATTGAACTACCACCCAGGCCTCTTGTAAGGTAGTGTTTAAACTGTCTGTGAATGTTAACAGAATGTCTCTGCCACTGTTGTGGGCTTGAAGGTCTGGAAAATGTGCTAAAAGCCGTGTTTTCAGTCTGCTACTGTGCAAACAGCCAGTTTCTAATCCAACTTCCTGTAGACGACTAAGGTACATTTTAGAAAGATCAGCCAGTTTTAACACTTTTAAGTTGTCACCTGTAGATGAATGTTTTACTTCTTCGATGTACTCTGTCAATTCAGCAAAGACCAAAGCTTTTCTAATTTGATCAGATCTCTGATCTGTGCAGTCTACTTTAGGCTGAGCCTTCCTGTATAGGCTAGTGAGACAGGCAGGATGGTATTTCAGTTCTTGGGCAATCACATCACCTCGACTTAATTTTGCCAAAAGGTGGCTTTCTTGAAGAATCAGAGCACAGTTCCTAATCCTTTCATCCACCTTAAAAGTAGAAGCATGTCTAAGATCCTTTGCTGGTGCTTTCTTATCACACAAAAAACAACTGAGATCCTTATCAACTACTTCATCTCCAGATGATCTCTGTTCCCTGCGAGTAACTTTTTTAGCAGGTACACTTTCCTCACCTGGGTCGCAAGATGCAAGTTTTCTCTTCAGTTTTGTTGTATTATATTTTAAACGACATGACATATGAAATGAAGCTTTTTTTTTCATGAATGTTTCCTCAACACCATCTCCATCATCCAGTCTAGTTAAAATGTCAGGTGACAGTGCACCACATTCACCAAACTTAGTCAGATTTTTAGCCAAAGTCACATATGTAGATCCTTGATTTGTTTGTCTGGCATTTGCGGGACACTGTAATTTTTCTTTGGTATTTTTCTGACAAAGGGCACACATATCCCATTTAGTGGGTTGAAAACTAGCAGCATCTTGGTTTTCATGGCTTACATTATGATTGTCCATGGCTGAATAAAAAGTGGCTGCACAATCTAAAAGAAAGAGAAAAATCAATGTTTAATTTGTTGAATACTGATCCAATAAAATAATAAAATCTTTACCTTATTTAACTAAGTTATTAACTATGTTTAACTACGTTCAGTAACCGAGTTTCTACAAACTGGAACAGTTTGCCTACCAATGTAAAACGAGCACCCTCAATTATAAACATTTTCAAAAATCTCATAGACAGCAATCCAAAATGTATACTGCAGTTTAGATGCTATGACGAATGATAATGAAATAGGAAAATTTAATGCATCCAAACACCTAAAAGGCCTAACAGCCTGCACATCAACAAGCTCCTATTACTACGACTACTACTACTATTAAAATATTATGATTATCACAACCAGTTTGTTGGTTTTTTTAAATGTGATTACTGATCCAATATTATAAATTATCTGCATCCTATATTATATTTTATAATTATCTAAGAAAAATGAATGAAAGCACTTTTGCATCAAATTAAAAGCTACTTACCCAAATCAATGAATCTTTGCCTTTTCTGAGTTTCCTAAGACACTTTTGACTTTCTGTTTGTGTTCGCGTTCGGCTGACTTGCGATTCAGTTTGTGCCGCACAGTACTCTCGCACTGAAGGCTTTATTTTAATTCTAAAAGTATGCGTACTCGGTAACCAATAAAATAATCAAATAGGACAAATTATTTAGTTAATTTTGGTATAAAAAAAGGAATTTTTTTCTATATGTTTACTGCTTCAAAACAAGGAGTTGCAAATAAATAAATTCCTACGCGTCTGCAAATAGTCCCTACGCGTCTGCAAATAGTCCCTACGCTTTATTATAACATTACGTTAAAAATAACAAAGATTTGGTTTGGCTCTGTTTCTAAATTTAAAATATTATTATTTGTGAACACATTTTAACTCATGTCATGTTTGTAGCATGATGATGCACGATCTATGCTTATTAATGCAACATAGAACCCCAACTATATACTTGATGAAAGAAAACTTTCAAATGTTATACATCGCAGATATTGTTCGATTCATATATACCCAGATCTATTTATTGTGGGCTTATTGAAAGGATTTGACAGCGTTTGATCAGCTGACTGCGGCTAGAGTGGCACAGTTGTTGAGTGGGTCAGGTCACCGGGACTTTGGTACTTCGCTGGCTAGGCTGTGTGCAGTGGTTCTATTGATTGGATCCTATGGGGTGGAAGGTCATGTTGTTTTAAGGGTTTATAGGAGAAGGGGGGGGGGAAAGCATCATTGGGGAGTGAATCGCGGGGGACTGTTGGTGTTTATGATTGCTTATTGTTTATTTATTATAATGCATATACTGTTTTCAAGTGGGACTGTGTTATCACACATACTGTTTGGTGTGTCTGTAATAGAACATTGTATGGTGTATCTGTCTATCTGGAGCGCATCGTGTTAGCGCAAATTCTTTCTCATCTTGAACAGTACTGTCTCTTGGAAGAATTTCAAACTGCATATAGGAAGTGCCGTAGCACAGAGACAGCAGTGGTCAGGGTACTAAACGACTTACTTCACAATTCCGACAAAAGCCGCATATCAATTCTTTCCATGCTGGACTTGTCCGCAGCCTTTGATACGCTAGACCATGAAATTATGATGGCCAGATTCTCTGCAACTTTTGGTTTAGCAGGAGTCGTCCTAAAGTGGCTTGGATCCTACCTGACGGAACGCACCCAAAGTGTCGTTGTTAGCGGGACGGAATCAACAAGCTTACTTTTGAAGTACGGAGTACCCCAAGGATCAGTTCTAGGCCCAGTACTGTTCACTGTGTACACATATTCACTCAGCGGTGTCTTATACCATTTCTTTGCCGATGACTCACAGTTATACGATTCATCAGTACCCTCAGAGGTATCGCATCTGGCAGAGAAAATCAGTAGTACCGTTACAAGGGTGATCGATTGGGTGGTTGAAAATAAACTCAAGATAAACGAAGACAAGACAAAAATAATTAAGATTGTCACTAGGAACAATGTCTCAAAAGTTGAAAGCACAGATTCTCTCTTTATCACGAACTGCCATGTTCCTTTTGTCCATGTAGTGCGGAATCTTGGAGTTTTCTTCGACTCAACACTATCTTTCGACCCACACATAAGTCATCTCTGCAAAGGTCTTTATCTGCAGCTGCGCAGATTAGGCCAGATCCGACCATATTTAACAACGGAGTCAACAAAAACGCTAGCTGTGGCATTCATACTCTCCCGCCTTGACTACTGCAACGCCGTGACTACTGCAACGCCGTGCTAGCAGGTATACCTGATGACAAAATAGCCAAGCTGCAACGTATACAGAACAACGCCGCTCGAATAGTCCTTAAAAAAAATAGACAAGATTCTGCTACTACGCTCTTGCGCACGCTCCATTGGCTTCCCGTGAAAGCGAGAATTTATTACAAGGTCGCCACACTTTGTCATCAGTGTATATATAACAACTAGATGCCCTTGTACCTAGAGAACTGATTACTCCATATGTCCCTCAGAGAGCCCTGCGCACAATGGACTCAACGATTTTAGTAGTGCCACGTTTCTCCCTCAAAAGCTACGGTCTGCGGGCTTTTTCAGTTCATGGACCAAAGGTTTGGAACTCACTCCCCATTGATCTCAGACAGACAACATGCTACACCGCTTTTAAGAAGAACATTAAGACCTATCTGTTTAAAACTTTTTTAGATTAGTTTGTCATGTTAGCTCTTGTGTTTGTGTTTGTAATGTTGTTACAGCGCCTTGAGCCTACATTTTGTTTGTTAACAGCGCTTTATAAATAAAATTATTATTATTATCTGTAATAGCACATTGTATAGTGTTTCTGTGATTGCACATTGTATGGTGTGTCTGTGATAGTACATTGTATGGTGTGTCTGTGATAGCACATTTTATGGTGTGTCTGTGATAGAACATGGTCTGGCGTGTCATTTTCTGGCGTGTCTATGATATCGCATTGTCTGCTGTGTCAGCGACAGAAAATTTACTGGAGTGTCTGCGATAGAATATTTTCTGATGTGTTTGTGGTAGCGCATTGTCTGGCGTGATGTGTCTATGATATCACATTGTCCGGTGTCTGCGATAGAAAATATTTTATGGTGTGTCTGTGGCAGCACATTGTTTGGTGTGTCTTAGATTCCGGGCCTGGTCCTAGCAATTGCGGGGCCCTATGCGAAACTGATTGCGTGGGGCCTATTCTGTGTGGAAATAAGGATAATAAGTAAAAATTAAGATTTTTTTATAAAAAAAATATTTGACTTTGAATTTTATTTATTCTTTACTAAGTAAAAAATTGCGATGAAATTAACTGTACTTTACGAACCTTGTAACGTATGTCATATTTATATGCCAGTGACTATAAAAGTAAATAAAGTATTGGAACTTTCGATTAATGTGAAAATTCGCCCGATTATTACATTTTATTACATGAAAGCTGACAATGCCTTTCTTTCTTTTATCGCGCTTAGGATTGGCGTTTTCCGCAATGAATGACACCCACAAATGACAATTTTATCTATTTTTCAGGAGATTTTAATGAATTTTCAGGAGATTTTAATTAAGTCAGATTTCCAGGAATTTTTCGTATATATATTTTGCAATTTAATAATAGCAACATGAACTAGCGCGGAGCCTATGAAAGCGCGAGGCCCACTGCGACCGCATAGGCTGCAGTGGCCTAAGACAGGCCCTGCTTAGATTCCACGTCTTTGGTCTCTCTCTCTCTCTCTCTTTTTTTCTCTTTCTCTCTTTATGTCTGTCTGTCTGTCTCTCTCTGTCTGCTATCTCTGCAAAAGCTTGCTTCCTCGTTCACTATCTTATTTCTGTTTGCGATGGTTTCAGTGGTTCTTTTTAAGCTCTGTTAGCGTGTTGCCTTTCCCAGGTCGTGGATATTCTTGAACATTTTGTGCTTCACCAGGTCAGTCTTGCACTCTTTTCTGAGATACTAGGCTAATGGTCTTGTCCCTAGGGACATTTCGACGATATATTTTTTTCTTTTTCATTCAGTAACTTGGTCGGCACATTAATATCTTGAACTAAACACTCAGAAACAAAAAACAAACATTGTGAGGAAGACTCACGATGACATGACCGTCACACATAGGCGATTGTCTGAGTTGCGGTACGTCCAGTGTGCAAATTCTCTTAACGAAATTTTTATCTAACAGCATCAAGAACTTTTTAAGGTTGTACAAATTTGAATAATAAAGAATATTTGTGACAGGCATTGGTATGACTGTTTTCTCTATCTTCTAATACATGACTTAAGTTATTTAACAAGCTTAAATTCCTATTAATTTGTAAGTAGCAGGTATGCGGATAACACAGTTGTATTTTGTCCTGCCCTTTTCTATAAGCCTTTCATTGTTTATCAAACCAAGTGAGTACATTTAGGAAGGAAAAGCAAAAAAATACGCTAAATGGAATGGTACAATGTGGTCACATCTGTTGCTTCAGAGATTTTCAATACTCTTCCCCCCCCCCCCTTCTCTTTTGTAAAGAGATATGGCTGTGTCTCAGAGGCGTAGTGAGGAGGGGGGAAAAGGGGCCTCTTCTGTGTCTCCATGGCCTGCTGCCCTGTAATGGTAGACAGCCATCGTTGGTAAGAGTAGATTCCGTAATTCGCCTTTATAGATTTCACGGGGAATCAGAGGCGGAAAAGAACGTTGTGACTTTGTGTGAGCTGAGTATGACAAGGGCGGGGGGGGGGGTACTTTGACTTGACCAGGGCCGGCCGTAGAGTCTGACTAGTGATGGAAGCAGGGGCGGTCTTAGCAGTGTGTGGAGCCCTGGGCGAGTGTCATGTCGGGGCCACGAATATTTGTTCGATGGTCTGTGTTGACAAAAGAATTGGCTTGTTTTGCGCCCCCCCCATCAAGATTCGGGGCTTGGGGCGGTTGCCCCACTCGCCCCCCCCCCCTTCGGTAGTCTCTAAGACCATTCATTTTAGATATAATATGTACTATATATATATATATATATGTATGTATGTATACACAGGGCCAGCCTTAGGCCACTGCGACCTATGCGGCATAGGTCGCAGTGGGCCACGCCCTCTCAGGCCCCGCGTTAATTCTATATCTCCTGAAAACTCATGGAAATCTCCAAGGAAAAAGACAGAATTGTCGTTTTCGCCTGTCATTCAATATAGAAAACAACAATTCTACGCGCGATATAAAAAGATATTGTCAGCTGTCATTTAATAAAAATGTAAAAATAGGTCGAATTTTAACTAAAACCGGAAGTTCCATTACTTTGTTTTTTAATATAAGAGTCACTGGAATTTAAATATAGATTTAAAGCTATCTCGATCTCTTTAAAAAAAATCAAAAGCGATTTTTAATATGAAATAGATCGCGATTCTCAAATACAAAATCTTAATTCTCACTAACTATCCTTATCCCTACACAAACTGGGCCCCGCGCAAATCCGTTTCGCATAAGTCCCCGCAATTGTTATCACAGGCCCTGTATATATATATATATATATATATATATATATATATATATATATATATTTATAAGTAATAAGACAAGAGAAGTAAGAGAGACTGAAGCATGCGAATAAAGAGATTGGCTAAAAAAAAAAAGAAAACGAAAGATGCAATACAAATACAAATTGTAATGGCGCTTAAGATTGATAGAAGTAGATCATAATAACGGTTTACTGCTACGGTACTTACGACCTATATATTTTTACTCTGCGGTCAATGTCCCTCAGCAAGACACATTCATTCAGAAATACTCTTTTGTACATTTTTGTCGTGTCTTAATTAAACTCTACTGGCTACTCTTCTCTCGCAACTAGGAACAGGAAAGGGCGCCACCTGGTGAGAATTACCACGCATTCTCGTAATAATTACGGTGGCACTGTTAATCTATGTTATGCGGTGGTGGTCAATCCAAAATAAACCAAACGGCATCTAAACATTAAAACAAAGTCGTTTGTTTTTTTCTCTTCTATTTCCGTCGTGACTTTTTAAAATAAACTTAAGAACAACAATAACCTGTTCCACAACAAAACAGTAGTGTAATTATTGTACGTAATGTAATGTTATTAGTGTTATTATTTATGACGTTTGAATGGTAACTCTTTCATGGTGTGGCGTGGTAGCCGAGAGGTAAGCCGTTGGCTTCCGAACCGAGGTGTCCTGGGTTCAAATCTCAGTGAAAACTGGAATTTTTAATTTCGTAGTTTTAAAAGGTACCCCTGATTCCACACAAACGTTCGCTAGTTGGAGAAATAGAAGTGGTGGGTAGTCGTGCTGACAGCTAAACATCCTCGCCGTCGGCAATAGAAAATGTCCTTTACATCGCAAGGGCTGAACTGGGAACTAACTTCTTTCATGCTTGAGCATTTTTAGATCTCTTATGTGGGACATATGGGAAATATGTTTTCTGGGAGAAGGTTTCCATGCTGCCTTTTGGCGCTCACCTCAAACAGCTTAGCTTTAGTTGATAATTTCTGGTTTACATAGGGATTTGAACTCGATCCCCTTTGTTAGATGGCCTTGCGGAAGCCAATTTCAATAGAACTCATTTCTCTTCCAATTCTGTGTTTTAAAGTCTTAGAATAACTGTCATCAAAATAAATAAAACACTGACGGTGTCTTTGCCGTTATGTTACTGCAATAGTTTACATTTGTCCTTTTAAAAAGTTCTAAATTTTCACCACGTGACCTGTCGCTTCAAGTATAGTTCTGGCCACCAGAAGTTACGTAACAAAACAAAGTTGCTGACAAGTTTTTTTTTGGTGTAATTTATTTAAAAATAAGCTTACAATATTGTTGTTCCCCTTGACTGCATAAATAGAGAAATAAATACTGAAAAGGAAATCGATTTTTCGACAGGCTTTTATCGTCACTAATTAGTTTTCCAAATTTTGTTCTGGGCTGGCCTCGGACACCAAACCTGGTCGTGTGGTATATACTTCTTACTTAAGTCATGATGATCTTTGGATCGAAACCCGGCCCACCGTTATAATATCCCATGCTTTCCTACAGAACGTAACAATTCTCTTTTCTTCACTTGTAATAGATAGATAGATAGATAGATAGATAGACAGACAGATAGATAGATAGACAGATAGATAGATAGATAGATAGATAGATAGATAGATAGATAGATAGATAAATAGACAGACAGACAGACAGACAGACAGACATGCAGACAGACAGACAGATAGATAGATAGATAGATAGATAGATAGATAGATAGATAGATAGATAGATACATTAACTATCTTCTGTGGTGCCTCAATGGTCCAACAGACTAAGGAATAGGTAAAGGTGAAGGCGACACTGCTTAAGATTTACTATATTGGGGCTCTTAATTGAACTACAAAAAAAAAAATCCTATTTAGAATAATCTCGATTCTGTTTCTGCTTAAAAAAAAAACAACAGTCGATCATTTTTATGATGATAAAAACATGATAAAAAAATAAACAAGGTTACAAAGACAGTTTGTGTGGAAACACAAACTCAAAATCGGCCCCCGAAGTGGTCCACCCAGGTAGGTAAAAAGACAGGTATCAATATTTTCAGAAAGAACACCAGAATTAAATTCCATCAGAGACAAATGACAGAGAAGAATGGAGAAAGAAGATTGTATGGTGCTCCAACGGTCCAGCAGAACAATGGCTAGGTGATAGTGAATGTGAAAAAGTTAAATGCGAAACTGGCCTAATTGATGTCTTATAATGAATATCTAATTGATCTAATTATTTTGTAAAGGGTCAATCTCTTATTCAAATCCTCAAAAGAAGAAAAAAAAAACATTTCCGTAAAAACAAAAAAAATCCTTTAGCTAGGTGTTCTATGGCTCCAGCGCAGCACGGCAGTTTATGAAAACCTACTTATTAATTGTTGTTTTAAATTATGTCAAACTTATATGCATATTAAATAGATTTTTTCTCTTTAAAAAAGTAAACATTATTTTGGGTAAATATAGTAGTTGATAGGATATAACATACATAACGTAGAAATACACTTGTACAAAATAAAAATTTTACAAAAAGTCTAAAAACCGTTTGCATGTGTTAAAAATATGGTACATATCTGTCTCCCCTACTAAAGAGCCTCCCGCGTTTATTACTATTAATAGTGAATAGTTGTAAAAGTGGTGTATTTTTATGAAAAAAAAAACTGCTTGCATAAGTGGTTTAAAAAAATAGTTTTTTCGCTTTTAGAAAAGAAAAAAAAAAGGAGCCGTTGCATGAGAACTTTAAATGAACTAAAATATTATGATGTCGGATTTTCATTATCATTTCTAGTTTACGAGATCTAAACGGGACGGACAGACGGACAGACATTTCACACAAAATTAATAGCGTCTTTTCCCATTTCGGGGGCAGCATAAAAATATTAGTTTAAAATTACTATGTAGAATATTTTAAAAGAAAGGAAAATAATATTCCTTACGTTACCAGAAAAGCCATCAACTCTTTGACTACCACATAAACCATCAACTCTTTGACTACCACATAAAGCATCAATTCTTTGACTACCACATAAACCATCAACTCTTTGACTACCACATAAACCATCAACTCTTTGACTACCACATAAACCATCAACTCTTTGACTACCACATAAACCATCAACTCTTTGACTACCACATAAACCATCAACTCTTTGACTACCACATAAACCATCAACTCTTTGACTACCACATAAACCATCAACTCTTTGACTACCACATAAACCATCAACTCTTTGACTACCACATAAACCATCAACTCTTTGACTACCACATAAACCATCAACTCTTTGACTATCACATAAACCATCAACTCTTTTGACTACCACATAAGACATCAACTCTTTAACTATCACATAAGCCATCAACTCTTTAACTACCACATAAGCCATCATCTCTTTAACTACCACATAAGCCATCAACTCTTTGACTATCACAAAGTCTATCAACTTTTTAACTACAACAAAACCATTAACTCTTTGACTACCATAGCAGCATTCAAGATTTGGTTACCAATAGCGATATTCTATAAAACAAAAACAATAAAAAAAAACAAGAAAGAAAAAAAAACCACATACACGAGGTAATAAAGAAACAAAGATGTGAATAGCAACATGTTTCTCTAATCCAATTCTAGACATCTGTGTCTTGTCCGACCACCAACAAACAAAAAAATCTGACAGCCAATCTGACTTGAGGGCTGCTCGGTGCAGACGTTCGGCGCCCCTCTAATAACAGCCCCCATTTTATTACACACTTATTGGATTTCGCTCTGTTTCAGACGAAAGTGTTCTATTAGCAATGAAAAGGGGCGCTGCCAATCTAGCACAGTTAAATGGGTGGATGGGGTCTGAATCATAAATCCTTAGCTTTAGATTTTCTAACCGAACCCAAGCCAGTAAGTGGGAACGTGTATCCCTCTACTTGACCCCTTTTCCTGCTTATTGTGGACCCAAAAAAAAGGGATTCCAATTTGATCCTATAATGTCAGTTATGCAAAACATAACTATTGGTATAGAGAAGACAACATGTCAGAATATTTGAAGGTTAAGGCAGTTAAAAATGGCCCCATGTCTCTCTCGCTCTCTCGCTCTTTCTTATTGATTATGAATCATAGTGGATTTTTTTAAAGGGGCTAAACCCTCTTTATGACAGACGCAACATTGGAAGATTAAGTGTTTTAATGGATTCACAATTGATCTATTCCGGGAGGCAGCTCTCACAACAGGGGCATGAGGCGATATTCCTTAGTTGTCATTCTGTGTGTTAATATGCCTGATGTTTTCACCGTAAATACTAGAGGGCAAGGCAGTTCTAGTCAATGGGAAAAGGACATAAAAATAAAGACACATTCCTCGTCCCATATGCTAGGACAAATTTGTACAAATACTCCTTCTTCCCTAGTGCAATTATAGCATGGAATGGGTTGCCTGAGCTAGCCAGGAAAACCAGTGACTTGGCAGAATTTAAGTCATTTGTTAATATGCATGACTAAATGCATGACGCGTAGGACGTAATCATCTTCTTTTTTGAATTAACGTCTGTATTATATAAGATAAGATAAGGAAAAAAGGGGGGGGGATGAGTGAAAGGCAATAATAAAATATAAATAAATATAAAAAATGTTAGCCACCAAATACAAAACAAAATGTGCCTAGTTTAACTCATATGTGTGTCTAGTATACTGGTAGCCCATACGGCACAGCACACGGGTTGGCCTATATAAATTTAAACCCAGATCGGTAATATAATGGAAAGTTTTTAAAATTTTTTTTTCATTTTAACGGTCACGGAATGTGCGACTTACTACCGGCAGAAGGAATCGAATATCGAAACCAATCACTAGACAGACAAACGGCAGAAGAAGAAAAAAAGTCAGTGCCAGATATGTTTAAAGACGACGTACAGACAAAATAACCTGCAGATCTAGAGTGGAACAGATCAATGTTGAAACGTAACTATCCAAATCATTGTTACTAAAGCATTATCCTCTAATAAAACTTGCCCTTGATCGCTCCTCGTGACGTGAATCCGTGGATGTCATTATTTTAAGATACTAGACAAGGAGATCAGCCATCAGCAAAGAAAGCAGAATACTAAAAAAAGCTGAGAAACAAAGTGGTCAACCCTGAATCAGATTCTGAGATGAACCCCGATTGGGAACAGAGCAGGAGGGGCTAATCCTCCCTTAGTGCTCTGGCAAGAAACTGGGCCCTACGGCGTATTGCTCCTAAACAGATCATGTGACTGTCCAGACACGTCCCGTGTCGGGAACACTCGTACAAGATAAGCGACACTGTTACGACTCTCTCTCCACATTGACTGCTCCGGGAGTCATAGTTCGTTCGGAACTGGGCAAAGTATCCCCCAACAGGACGGATTTAATTCCTACACTGTGCTTCCTGAAACCACGGGCCCACTTAGATTCCTCCGAAGATTTTAACCACTTCTCTTGAATGCCATTGCCTGTAAAAGCGTGCTCGGTGCTTAGACCCAACCTTCCCTGGCCTGTGTGCTGCCAGCTTTTCAAGGCAAAGATAGGACTCCGTAGCTATCTTTGAGTTCATAGGATTGATTATACTCATCTTCGACCACGAATGAGAAGCTAATATTATCATTATGTTAGAAATGAACGAGTAGTCATTCTCTGGCGCTGCCAGGGTCGAGTTTCGCTAAAGAGAAACAAAATTCATCGTAGTCCCTTAAACAGTTTACACTGAGGAATTTTCTGGTGATGTGGCAGGTCTGCAGCAGTACCGCCCTCTGACAAGCAACGAGGATGTTCCTAGGAATGTAAAATTATTATTAATATTATTTATTAATTATTATTACTATACTCTAATGGGTCATTGTGAATCGGAGTTTGAATCACACTTCTATAGGGCCACAAAACAATACAAATGAAAACCTGACTTTCATAATCTACAGTAAAACAAGATAAAAACACAACACCAAACTCATCTACTCTACTGCAAGCAAAAACTATAGTCATTACCAAAACAATTATTAACCCTAAAATGGGAGAGAACCAGCTGTTGGCCTTATCCCGTGGCCGTGTAACAGATGTAATAATATGTTGAACAATCTCTGCTAAAAGAAAAACAATACTGTATATAAAAAACAGGCTTAAATATTTGCGATGGATCAATAAGTTTTATTATAGTTTTATAATTATAAACTATAACTCTCTGTCCTCATGTGAGAGGAACTAGACATGTATGTTGAAATCATATGTGCAGAACTTGATGTATATGTTAAGATAGTATGTCCAGAACTAGATATATATATGTTAAAATAAAATGTCGATAACTAGATATAAATGTTGAGATCATATGGCCAGAACTAGATATATTTGTCAAAATAAAATGGCCAGAACTAGATATATATGTTAAAATAATATGTCCAGAACTAGATATATATGTTAAAATAATATGTCCAGAACTAGATATATATGTTAAAATAAAATGTCCAGAGCTAGATATAATGGTGCGATAATATGGCCAGAACTAGATATATATATGTTGCGTTGCGATCCTATGGCCAGAACTAAATATATATGTTAAAAAAATATGGCCAGAACTAGATATATATGTTAAAATCGACATACAAAAAGGCATTCTTTGGCACTCACCACGTATTTAAAAGCAAAACAATCTCAAAGATAGCAGAAGAAAAAACTATCAAATGAATGCTAATTCATTAGTCCTATACAGAAAGTGAGACCTGGAGACTGACAATAGTATTCAAAACGTAGTTTCTATCCATGTGGGAAGTACAAGTACTTTATACAATTATAAATGTCTGACGATGTCTTTGGCTGGTAGACACCAATTTAGAACTGAACATTCTATTTAATGACCGCTATTCAAATAAGTAGATTTTTACCTTAAAATTAATATTAAGAGAATAGTTCGGTACGAATGTAGTGTATCAGAATAATATAATGAATATAGTGTACCAGAATAATATAACGAATTGTTCGGTGACGAATGCAGGGTATTAAAATAATATACGAAAAATTTTGGTGACGAATGTAGTGTATAAGAATAATATGATTGAATAGTTGGCGGCGAATGTAGTGTACCAGCAACGAAAAAGGAAACAGAAGACTCGAATAAGATATACGATGACTCCAAGATGAGACAGGAAATTGGAGTTCGGATCTAGAGGTGAGCACTGTAGTAGCTTAATCGGAAGAGGCTAGACGATGACCAAAACGTTCCAAGGGCTTCAGATTCCTTGAATGAAAGTATAGATTTTTTTTTAAAGTAAAAAAAAAAAATTTCCCTTTCATCTATTTCTGTGGCCCAAGGTTAACGAGGGTGTCATGTGGCCAGTGCAACGACCAACGGCCTTTACTTTTCCCCAATGTCAGGTAGCCAGTAGAGCTGGATGAACTGAATCGCACTAGAGATCCCGAAATTAAATATTCCAGTCTTCACGAGGATTTGACCCCGGGACCCGGAAATAAAGCGCTTCACCACTTAGCCAACGCGCATCGTATGGATACTTAAGAAGGGTTAATTATAGCTCAATTATAATTACAGTAATTAATGTCCGAGTTCAAAGATCAGTAGTAAGCTCCGTTAAGGCCCTAGTTGGCCGGCACCTCTGTTGTCGAGATTTCCTGGTTTCAGGCCTCGATAGTTTCTCCCTTAGCAAATGTTGTCTGGTAATTCCCAGCTAATATTTCTAGCTACACAACATCACATTCTACTCACACTGGGATTGCTGCAGTGTTATGTCTAATCCCCCAACGCTGTTTCCTTCTTATGTTTCCGTTTAAACAAATACCATAGCACACACAGACTCACATACACATGCAAAAAACTTACATATCCGTATAAGTAAGAGGAGGAAAAAAAAAACTAGATATTCATCCGTGAAAAAACTTTAAAATACATAGACTACAGTCCCGTGACGTTATTGCAAATGCATATTCATGCGATGATAATCTCTAACACAATGCCAGATTTTTTTAAAGCTTTTTTTTTTTACATAAGGACATTTTTCAGATCACATTCTCTGAATATTTACATTTCGTTCCATAATTGTGATTTCTGCCTTATTTTTATCTCTCCAGATGCAGTCTTGGTTGTAAAGGGAGGTAAGTTCACTTGTATTGTTTTAACTAAACAGAGTTATCGGGTTGTTTGCTGCATATTTCTGTACAGCTGGGAGTTAATCGATGCTGCCTACTGTGGACAAAGGATTTGGGTTTTGGCGGGAAAACTACGGGTTGGAGATCAGACGTCAAAATATTTAGAAGGTTTTGAAAAGGAAAGTGATCGGCAACTTCCCGTCTGCTGCGAAGATTGTGTGGAGCAACACAGGTTTAAGATGAACATTTCTGAATATAAAACCTTTGGACATCCGTTCACACACTGGCAAAAAGACATGTACATACACAATCTTGACACATACACACACATGAACGAGCGCGCATTTACATACAGGGGAATAAAATATATTACAAATGCAGACACACGCTTAACAAGAAGTCGATAGTTGCATACACATGCTTCTGACTGCAAGATGTAAAGTATAAGAAAAGGCAAGACCCAAAAGGGCTTAGACAAAATGAACAGATGAAGAAAAGAAAAACACAGGAATGGTTAGAAAGACAGTCAATAGAAAGAACAAGAGAAAAGAGGAGAAAAGAGAAATGGTCAAATCAAATGATTGAGAGAGAGAGAGAAAGCAGAAGAAATTATGTGTGAAAAAAGAAAGGAGATAACGAGAGAGGAAAAGAGAGATGAAAACTATGAAAGTGACCAGAAGAGAGAGAGAAAAAAAAAGAAAGAGAGAGATGGAGAAAGCAAGAGAGAGAGAGAGAGAGAGAGAGAGAGAGAGAGAGAGAGTAGGTCCAAAAAATCCATTCGTCGGTTCCTGAGATAACGTTTTGATTCTTCAAAAATCAGTGAATCAGTCATTGAGTGGTATTTCATTGGAGTCAACTTTTTTTCGGCATGAGGTGAGTGTACATACTAGTTTCCAACATGCATGTTATGGATTGCAACAGCACAAAAACTTCCAGTCTGTGGTTCCTTTCGGTCTGTGGCTCCTTTCGGTCTTTAACTCCTTTCGGGCCGGGGTTCCTTTCGGTCTCTTTTTTTTTTTTCATCAGCTTTGCGAGCCTTGGCTTTGGACATTGGGGACTTCTTGGCAGCCTTGATGATCTTAGAAAAATATTTGTTGAACAAGGTGGCAATTTTCTTCTTTGATAAAATGGTTACCCACTGGGTGAAGATAATGGGGTTTCTGTTTTCGTACGCCCTGTATTTTCGAGATTTCTCAGAAGACTCCAGGCCTTAGAGCTATCCCTTAGGTTTAACCTTGCACAGGTGTTGGTCCAACGTTCTCGTTTTGCCCTGTTAACAGACGTTTTGACTAGTAGACTGAGTCTGTTGTATTTCTGCCTGAGTGTTACGCTGTCTTTTGGACCTTTCGGTAAACCATAAAAAGCTTGTTGATTTGAGTTCTCCAAACGTTCTTGAGCTTTTTAAAAGATGAAGTCGAAGCAATAACAATTTTAGCCATGCTCAGAATTGCTGCAGTTTTTTGACGGTATGCGAGGTCGACAGTTCCTAGACTCCACTTTACGTGGATTTGTTTCAAGCGCAGTGTCGACAGCCGAGTTCGATGGAATAGAGTCGCTGCGGCTATAAGCTAAAAGAAAAAACAAAGTATATCAATATTAAATGTGTGGCACGGTGGCTGAGTGGTTAAGCGCTCGGCTTCTGAACCTGGGGTCCTGGGTTCGAATCTCGGTGAAGACTGGGATTTTCAGTTTCGGGAGTCCCTGAGTCCACCCAGCTCTAATGGGTACCTGACTAAAGTTGGGGAAAGTAAAGGCGGTTGGTCGTTGTGCTGGCCACATAACCTAACCGTTGGCCATAGAAACAGATGACCTTAACATCATCTGCCCCATGGATCGCAAGGTCTGAAAGGGAAACTTTACTTTTACTTTTTAGTATATCTAATTTTTGTTGAAAGTTGATATAAAGCACTCACACACAAACACACATATACATTAAAAAAAAAAAACCATTGACTACTGGCTATGCAGCAAACTTCGAATTAGATTTGTCGCTATTAATTATTCACGTGATCATTAGGGATTCCTCTTCAAGTGAGCGCGATTCAGTTGTTGCTTGGCAGAGCTTTGTTTTCTGCTCCCCCAACCTCCCCCCACCCCACCCCACCCCTTCATCCATCTGTCAGATCGTGTGTTATCTCATTTATAAGTATTTTTTAATTATTTTTCTGGAGAGAAAAAAAAAGTGGGTGGGGGGTGGGGATGTCAGGGTTTATTTGTGACATGACGATGTGTCCGTCGCGAACAGTTTTCATTGTGTAATTAGTGTCTAATTGAAAATAATTGTGTTTTTGTTGTTGTTGTTGTTTTGTTGTTGGTTCTATCTGAGAGTTTCTTTTTTTTCATCACAGCCGGTGACATCCAGCAAGGGGAATGCACTCACATAGACAATGTCTGGATCCAGGTCCGGTGCAGTGTCCTATTTAAATTTTAGAAAGACAGGCTTTCTGTTGAACTACGTGTTGATATATAGGTCTGGTTGCCCTCAAATAGAAGGCGTAGTCTGGTTTCGGTTACAGTCCTAGTGCAATAGGCAGAGAGGGAGAGACTTCTTGTTTTTCTTGACAGCTTTTCGCTGCTGAGCTGTGAGCTCCTGAGCTGTGAGCTGCTGAGCTGTGAGCTGCTGAGCTGTGAGCTGCTGAGCTGTGAGCTGTGAGCTGCTAAGCTGTGAGCTGCTGAGCTGTGAGCTGCTGAGCTGTGAGCTGTGAGCTGCTGAGCTGTCAGCTGCTAAGCTGCTGAGCTGTGAGCTGCTGAGCTGCTGAGCTGTCAGCTGCTGAGCTGTCAGCTGCTGAGCTGCTTAGCTGTAAGCTTTGAGCTGCTGAGCTGTGAGCTGCTGAGTTGTGAGCTGCTGAGCTGTGAGCTGCTGAGCTATGAGCTTAGCAGCGAAGAGAGAGAGAGAGAAGAAGAGAAAGTTGAATGAACATTGCCAGTTTCCAGAACGTTGGAAACGAGAACTTGTTTTTTGTTTTCAAATATAGTCTTCGCGCGGTAGACATTGATATAATAATGATTATTTTGTGTATCCGGTGTAAAAAATAAAGAGTGTTGGTATGGTACTTTTAAACAAAAAAGGTTTATGATCATCTTTGTGGACTAATTAGCATAGCTAAAATCCTATTTGTAAATCTTATTTCTTAAGCTCTTCCTTATCGTAGCGCAAAATGATTTGAATATAATGGAAACATTTGATTTTCACTCAGACTTTGTATTTAAAAACAAATTGGAATCTAACTTACCTTTTACCTTTTACCTTTATCTTTACCTTACCTTTTACCTTTTACCTTTATCTTTACCTTACCTTTTACCTTTTACCTTTATCTTTACCTTACCTTTTACCTTTTACCTTTTACCTTTATCTTTACCTTACCTTTTACCTTTTACCTTTATCTTTACCTTACCTTTTACCTTTTACCTTTACTTCTCCCTTAGTCTGTTGGAACGTTGGGGCACCATGCAAGTTTTGTCGACAGTCTTTCTCCATTACTCTCTGTCTTCCCTCAGAGAACAGAACCAGGAAAAAGAAGAGGCAGACAGAGAAAGCGATGGGAAGTAATTTGGAAGACACCAAAAAAAAAAGAATGGACGGGCCTGCCATTAAAAGAGGTTCTGTCCAAGGCAAAAGACAGAGAGGAATTGAGAAAGGCGGTCGAAAAATCGTGTGTAGTGCCCCAACGGTTCAACAGACAAAGAGATCGGTGAAGTTGAAGGAATGTGTGATTTAAAAATCATAAATATATCAACATGAAGGATTTTCTACTTAGCTTTGCTATGATTTAAATTCGATTGAAATTTTCTTCAGATCTTCAAAACTCATCTCAAAAAATGAATATCTTTTTGGCGAAGTGGCTATTTAATTTATTAAAGGCCTCTCACAGGCGTGAACAGTAGAATAAGATATAGAACATATTCACTTGTGTTTAAGGAGCTCATCTATCTATCTATCTATCTATCTATCTATCTATCTATCTATCTATGTCTATATCTATATCTTTATCTATCTATATATCTATCTATCTATCAATCTATCTATCTATCTATCTATCTATATATATATATATATATATATATATATATATATATATATATATATATCTTTCTGTCTGTGTCTATCTCAATGTCTGTTAGACTCCTCTGATGTGTATGTGTGTCTATCTCATCCAGCGTAGCTCTAGATCTATAAGTTTAAAACTGGTTGTGATTTGGATTCTGTCTTTCCACTGAGTGTAAGGGGAAACAATGCGAACTAAGACAGGGTCTTGAATGTAAAAGGGAACAAACCACTGGTGTCAGGAAATCGATTAGACCCGAATCCAGGCCCGTTAATCTGACATAGTCGTACAAGTGGAGAGAGAAAAGAAGATAAGGAATTCAAATACAGAAGCAGGGGCGTCGTATGGCTTAAAATAGCAAGAGTGAAACAGGGACGTGCTATGGCTTAAAATAGCAATAGCGTATTAAAGACGTGGTTCGACTTAAACTAGCAATAAAGAAGTAGAGGCGCGTTATGGATTAAAAAAAAAAAGAAATGGAGATGTAGGGCTGCGTAATGACTTACAATAGCAATAGAGAAGTGGAGTTGTAATAGTTTAGCGATAGAGAACCAGGGGCGTGTTATAGTTTAAAGTAGCAATAAACAGCATTGTTTGTAGTTGTTTTTTTGTTTTTTTTACACCATACAACGATAGTAACACACATTGCTTAATACAATTTATATAAAAATTGTTTGGTAATAATAGAGGTTTCTTTTAAAGGAATACAGTATTTCACGGGCTACACAGACCTAGCTGTGATCTATATATTTTGCCACATCCAGTTGAAATTGAATTTAATAAACGCATATTGTTTGATACACATTGTCTGATACATGTTGTCTAATACACATAGTCTGATATACATTGTCTAATACACATTATCTGATACACATTGAGAGCTGCACCTTTGATACACATTGTCTGATACACATTGTCTGATACACATTGTCTGACACACGTTGTTTAATACACATTGTCTGATATACATTATCTGATACACATTGCGTGCTACACGTTTGATACACATTGTCTGATACACACTGTCTGACACACATTGTCTGATACACATTGTCTGACACAGATTGTCTGATACACATTGTCTGATACACATTGCGTGATACGTGTTGTTGAGTAATAATATCTAAAGGTCAGCAAAAACTCATGAAACATTTAGACCTAAAGAGGCAGAGAGGTCAGGGAGGAGTGGCGACATTTGCCTCTCTACTACACCCGGAGTTTAATTAGCTAACGGGTAAGCTGACAACGTACTCTATCGACTGCTGCCACACTACCCTTTTATTCAAAAATACGTTGAATAACGACATTTTGTGTAGATTTGTTTTTTATTCATATTTGTAAATGAAAATGTTGGGATCTTGTCCAGAAGAGAAAAATAAGGTTGTGGCCAAATTTTTTAAAAAAATTTTATATATTTGTAAATTTTTATTATTTGTCTTCGTCAGTAAGAAAGTGATTAAATGTAGAGCGATATTTTCTTAACAAGCTTAGGCCTTGAGTTTAAATTCTACTTAATCTTAATCTGATTAAGTTCCTGATTCAACATATGTGAGTATCACAAGTAGTTGGATAGAACTTAGATTATATCGTCTTCATCCTCTTACTTGTCCTTACAGTCTGGGCATCGTAGAATAGAATATCATAGCCGAGTTTATACTTCTATACACTATAAGCAGTATTTGTTGTTTTAATTGCATAGATTTATTATTGTTAGTTTAGATATATAACAGATGTAATGACAAGACGGATCTAAATTAATCAATACAACTACACTTAATATAATCTTTGTTGTGTTTTTTTTTTTTTAAAGGAAACCTCAGAATTCGCGCGATTCAATTTTATAGGAATCCTTGGGCCTTAGGCCTCTTTTCTTTGCCTCTTTTTAGGGCTTTATGTGCCTCTTTTATGAAGCATCTTGCCTCTTTTGTGGGCTTTCTTTTTTATTATTATTATTATTTTTAATAGTTTTTTTTTTGTAAGTTCTCATAATTCACAAATATTAAATCATAAACAATTGAAAAGTGATTAACCTAAAAATATAATAATAGTAATAGAAATATTATTTAATATCAAAGACATACTACCTAACCGTTGTAACCACTAGAGACAGAAAAATGATACAAGTATCCTCTACCCCAGAACAATCAACACAATATCAAATATCCCTGACCCCCAACACCCCATTTCTGGAATTCTACCTGAGTATTGTACAAGTATATGAAAATCAAACTAGATAATTCTCTACCCTAAAATTCATTATTTTCCTAAATGTCAATTCTTAGGGATTGGGATCAAACACCTTATTATTATGTAGGGGTCTGAGCCGGCTAGCCCAAACAAGATTCCTGTATTCGGAAACAATAATCAAGTTAGAATTTAGCACTATTTTATTTTTTAGTTTTGGCAGCTTGTTTAAAACAATAGACAAGTCAACATTTACATAGTTGCCACAGTTAGCTTCTAATAAGTCCTTACATTACTTTTAACTTTAAGGAATAATGGACATTCCAAATACATATGTATCTCATTATCAGCATTTTCAAGATGGCATAATTTACATTCACGGTCATTTGCCCGTTTTCTAACCAGAGGGGTCATCCCAAAGATAAGTCTATAACTTATCTCTCTAGCTTTTGGTGGGATATGTTTGCTGTGTATGTTTATGAATGTTTACTTATATTCTGTCACCCCAAGAACTCTCCCCCGCTTAATCCTATTCACTAGGCTTTCATGTAACAGCTTTTTAAGTGTTGTGTATGATTCTTTGGTTTTGATGTGTATTAAATGTTCATTACCAGGTAAAATTCATGAAATAGATCTGTAAAATGGATGAGTGCCTGCACTGCCTGTACCAAAATAGTGAGGAGTATCATTGTGTATTGTAAGAAGACTACTTAATCTTAAACCATAATAGTAAATTGTCAATGGAAAGTTTGTTGGGTTTCTAACTACTTGACCTACAAATTTTAGCCTTAGCGAATGTATTTTGGTTTTAACATCTTGCAAGTTTATCCCCCCATCCTCTTTGTTTTGAATGAGTGTAGTGTGCTTAATGCTCTTAATAGTATTTTTAAATATAAAGCTTCTAATTAACTTGTTCAGCTTGTTTATGAAGTTAGGAGGTGGCTCTGTAAGGTTAGCTTAATAGACTATCTTTGGAATGACCAAACTATTTATCAATACAGCTCTGCCAAATATTGTAGAACCTGTGTGCTGATAAAGTTTAATCAAGTTTAAGGCTTTGACAAAAATATTCTCCCACTGTTCTTTACAATACAAAAAAAAGGATTACAGGTATAGACGATACCACAAATCTTTATTTTATCTACAATTTTGAAAGCGCAATTCTCTTTGAATTTCTATTTCCCTAGTCCCATTACTGAGGATTTATTTATATTTATTTGTGAACCACTAGCTTCTCCGAAAAGTGTAAATTTCTTTAGTATATTCTCAATATCTTGCTCTAAAGATGGAAAAATGTTGTATCATCCGCATAGGCTTTGACTTTGATGGTTGAGAAGGAACGACCCGGTATATTTATCCCAATAATAGAGGTGTCAAATCTTATAGATTCCAAGAAGGGTTCCAAGCAAAGGATATACAAGAAGGGGGATAAGGGACAGCCCTGTCTGACAGACCTTTGTATGAGGATACTCCTACTGAGAGAATGATTAATTATCAATCTACTTGTTGCATTTGTATAGACGAGCTTTATATATCTTATTAACAGGGAACGTATTTTACATTTCTCAAGCACATTGAACAAGAAGCTATGGCTTACTCAGTCAAAGGCTTTTTCTTGATTCACAGATAAAAGAGACACATTGAGGTTTTTACCCTTATTGTACATGATAAAATCCCGTAAAAAATGCGTCATGCCGTCTATGTTTCTGTCAGGGATACAACAGTACTGGTCATGACCTATAAGTTGGTTTATGAGTGGTTTCATTCTTAGGAAAATCATTTTTTGTGAGAAGTGTATAGTCTGTGTTGAGAAGTAAAATGGGCCTATAGTCGCTAGGTAAACTAGTATCTTCAGATTTCTTATAATTTTTTTAACTAGATATATGATAGCTTTTGTGTTTTGTTTTTGGTTTGCACTTTTTAGAACTGTAGAAAAGCTCTTTCATTTGTAGCACAAAATAAATTCACTATGAATATTTATGGATTTGCCTCCCTTGTATGAGAATCTCCAATAGACCAGCGGTTCTCAACCTTTTGAGATTCAAGGACCACTTAAAAATGTGTGTCTCAGCCACGGACAACTACTAAAAATTTTGCTACTGGCGCACTAGAAATTTATATAGTTTTATAAAAAAAAATATAAAGTTGATATTTAAAATCATTTATTATATATTTTAATAAATGTTTCAACCTTTTCATCCTTTTGTAATGAACAAATATCAGTCTTACTGCTAACAATAGTTCGGATTAGAAACAATGCTACATTTAATTTTAGTGCGAGCCTTGAGCTTGCAAATTTGAGCACAGCTTGTCCAAACGAAGTGTAATGCTTGAAAGACTCAGTCGGAGTTCATCTTCGACTTCAAGCCGTGAACGATATTTTGTTTTAATTGTAACCAGTGCAGAAAATCCACATTCACAAAGATATGATGTAGCAAAGGGTAAAATTATTTTGAAAGCTTTCTGAGACAGTTCTGTATACTCATGCGAAGCTTGTGTCCAAAACTTCAAGCTCACTCTCGGATGCATCATCTTCAACGTAGTATCACTGGTCAGTTCAATGAATTGGTTTAATTCCGATGGTGGTAAATTTAATGAATCAATGTGTGCAAGAAACGGACTGGAAACCCACGAAAAACTCTCAACGTTCAAATCACCAAAGTAGAAAACATGTTCAGAAATCAATTTCACCAACTCGGGCTTGTTGATTTCAGCATTTTCTGGTTTCTCGGTGAATTCATGCAATTGATCAAACATTTCAAAGTTAACCTGAAATAATCTTGTCTTCCACAGAGCAAGTTTTTTCGTAAAAGCAGACACTTTATCACTGAGGGTAATTAAGTTTGTGTGCTTCCCTTGCAGAGATGAATTGAGTTTATTCAGCTGTTCAAAAATGTCGGCCAAGTAAGCCAGAACAGCAACCCATGAATTTTCATTCAAATGAACAACAAGCTGTGAATTTTTACTAACAAGAAACTCTCGCACAGCATCACATAATTCAAACAGTCTGTTAAACACTTTTCCCCTTGATAACCAGCGAACTTGTGCATCAGTAACTGCTCATGATCAAAATCCATATTCGAACATAATGAAGCAAAGAGACGAGAATTCAATGGATGAGCCTTGATGAAATTAACAATTTTTATGGCCTGATCAAAAATAGATTTCAAGTCCGCGTTCATTCTTTTACTCGCAGGACTTTCCCGATGAATCATACAGTGCGTAAATGTGGCAGTTGGCACATTAGAACGCACACGTTCCCACAAGCCTGTTCATTTTCCAGTCATTGCTGCAGCACCATCCGTGCACACTCCGATACACAAGGACCATTCGATGCCATTGGCTGCCATAAAATTATCAAGGATAGCAAAAAGTTCTGCACTTGTTGTGTGACCTGGACAAGCTTTACAAAACAAAAAATCTTCTTCAACTTCATCCATCCAGATATATCAGACATAAGCCATTAATTGTGCCTGGCCGGAAACATCCGTTGATTCGTCCAATTGAATAGCAAATTGTTTAGAATCTTGCAGCCTTGAAATCAACTGTTCTTCAACGTCAGCTGCCGCCAAAGCTATACGTCGTTGAATTGTGTCGTTTGAAAGTGGAATTGTTTTCAGTTTACTTGCCAAGGCATCACCAAACATCTCTCGACACATATCTATAGCAGCAGGCATTATCAGAGTTTCTGCAATTGTGTGAGGCTTTTTGGCCTGTGCAACTCGGATAGCCACTAAAAATGATGCTCTTAAAGCCTTCTCATTGACTTTAGTTGCTTGGAGTATGCAAGACTTCTGAATACCAAGTGAATGTTTCTTGCGCATAAAATATTCCAATGGTTTCTCCGAGCAGTCAGTATGATTCGTTTTAAGATGTCTTCGGAGTTTCGCAGGTTTCATCGCTTCATTTGCAAGAATTTGTGAACATATTACACACTGTGGTCTGGGTTGATTATTTACTAAGACGCATATAAACCCAAAGCGCAAATACTTTTCATCATACCGTCGTATGGGAGTTCGTCTTTTTTTCTCCGGAACTGCATTTGATTCACACTCAGGTTGTGAAGATGAGTCAGAGAAATCATCATCGTTGTCCTTATGTTCGGTTGCTTTCTTTATTAAAAATTTATCCATGTGTTCAATCAATTTCATTATTTTTATTAGTTTTCAAATAAAAAAGCGTATTTTTGAATGTCAATATAAACGGGAAAACGCCAGGGCCCATCTGATTTTCGATTTAATTCTAAAACTTAGAGTAAACATAAAATCGAAACGCACTTTTGCGCTATTGCCATCTAGCGATTTAAAATCAATAATTTTAAAACTGACTTCATATATTCTTTTTCATGTCTTTAATTCTATTATTTTTCATATTTTTTTATTTTTTAAAAAACATGCAATTCGGGTTTTGCTCGCGGACCACCAGGCAAATGTCCGCGGACCACAGGTTGAGAACCGCTGCAATAGACTATGTTGCGTTTCATTTCTTTGGTTTCAAACTAGAATTTTAAATTGGGCCGGAAGTACCTTTTTCCTTATATATCTTTTGCATGGCTCAGTTCTCATTCTAAATTCAACTGACATTATTAGGCTGTGAATTTAAGTGTACCTGATAGAAAAGAAAAAAATATGAACAAAAATACGAGTAGTTGGGATCAAACCCGATAGAGCAGGGGTTCTAAGCCTGTGGGTCGCGACCCCCTTGGGGGTCGATTGACGATTTGCTTGGGGTCGCCTAAGACCATCGAAAATATGGATTGTTTTTGTCTATTCTTCGTTTGCTGTGTGTGTGGGGAGGGGGGTGGGTCGCGGCCGAGAGGGGGATTCTAAAAAGGGGTCGCCGAGCTTAAAAGGCTGAGAAACGATGCGATAGAGGCTATAAAAAGAAAAGACCTGAAACAAGGGTATGATACTATACATTTACAGTACTTTATTTGATGAGTCTTTTACCCAAGATCTCTGTATTTTTTTTTAGGACTAGCTTACTTCAAGTACCCGGCATTTTCCGATACACACTCTCACACACAAAAATAATGGTAGTAATAAAAATTGTAGTGATTTTAAAACGTTTAATGATTTTTTTAAAAGGTGTTTTCAATAAGGTGTTACCGTAATTAATTGTGAATATTCGTTTGTTATGAATCTTACTGTCTATTGTTTGTCTTTTCTAGTTGCTTAATGTTTTCTTGAGTTAAGGGGTCGTGTTTTCTCCTGATGTTTATACCTGATTTCACTTATCAGCCGTTGTGAGACATTGGTCCAAATAATTCCAAGCATATAAATATTTTTAAAAAATCGCATGTGAATATTTGAATGAACTTGTTTTAAATGAAGTCCATTAATTATGGTTGCTTTGAAAAATTGATCTCACACATGCCATATGCCTTTTCATAGTAGTCATAGATCTATTAAATCTAGTTATCAATATAATCATAAGTATTCAAGTTGAATTCGAATAGTAACTATAGAATCAGTATAGATCTACCTATAGAATATATATCTAGGTTATAAATATAGTAGAAAGAGACTCTAAGATAATCAGAATTTACACTAGACTGTAACTCTAGGCAGTCTAGATCTAGAGTCTTAGTCTTAGTCTTGATTTTAGACTAGATTTAAGTCTAGTATACTATATAAACCTATATATACGCTGCCTTTGTGGACCTCACCAAGGCTTTCGACACGGGCGATGGTTTATGGAGGATTTTGGCCAGGCTCGGATGCCCAAAGCATTTTCATGTGGGACAAAAAGGCCAGATTAGACAAAATGGTGACCTGTCTGATCATTCCCCAATAGAAAATGGCGTGAAGCAGGGCTGTGTACTTGCTCCTACTCTATTCGCTATCTTCTTTCTCGTAATGCTGGGTCAAATGAGGCAGCGATTGCACGAAGGCATGTACATCAGGTTTCGTTCAGACGTCAATGTGTTCAATCTTCGACGTCTACTATCCCATACAAAAACAAAGGAGATGGTCATAATAGCTTCTCTATGCCGATGATTCTGCCCTGCTAGCCCAGTATGAATATGATCTCCAGATCGTGGTCAACGAATTCGTATACGCTGCCGCCACTTTCTGTTTATCCATATACCTCGGGAAAATGTAAGTCACGTTCCAGAAGTGACCCAATAAAACCTGCTCAGCCCCAAAGATCACCGTAACTGGACGTTCCCTTAACGTGGTAGACCACTTCACATATCTAGGAAGCATAGTATCGAATGACACCTCGCTTTAAAGGAAGTTGATAACCGTGTGACCAGGGCCAGTAGTGCTTTTGGACTCCTCAACCCTTCTAATATGGATCTGTCACATGGGTATTATACAGAAAGCAACTAAGATTACTTGAACGCTTTCACCAAAGATGCCAAAAGCAGACTTTTTTGGTGAGCTAAATGGTGGTCGACGTAACAGAATTGCCCCACTGAAACGCTTTAAAGTCCAGCTTAGGCGCCAACTTGCCTTAGCAGACATAGAAGGAGCACCTGGTTGCATGTGGCTTCAGAAAGAGACAGCTGGAGGTCACTCACAAAGGCCGCTGGATGCATAAAAGTAAATCCGCTGCCAAGGACAGACGCAGACAGCGAAAAGAAAATCTAAATCGACCACAGGCGGACAATAGTTATGCTCACCCTGGTTGTGGCTAAATAAGTAGGTCACATCTGGCGCTGCGTAGCCACGGAAAATATTGCATTCCTCATTAATTTAATCTTTGGACTCGATAGATGACAAGTCTTATTATTATATTAGTATATTAGGTCTTGGCGTTGAAAAGTAGATCAATAAGTAGAAGTAGGCCTATATTCAATATTGTATAGATAGTAACTCTAATGAGTCTGATCTAGACTAGCAATAACATTTTTATATATCTAGATATAGACTCTATATACAGTAATCTAGATAGTAGATGTAGACCTATTCTAATTCATAAAGTTTAGTCAGGTAGAGCTAGATCTAGAATAATGACTATCTAGTCCCAAGATAGAATCTAGATTTCTAAAAATGTAGATCTAGAGATAGAGTCTACTAAATGACAATGTCATTGATTCCGAAGATTAATGATGAGTGCAGTGTTTACTTTTTATTTGAATGTTTCACGAATCTCATGTGCCCATGTGGTGATATGACTACGCCTACGGAATATACAGAACCGTGAATGGCGTGAACGGTATTCGCAGAACCTATTGCGACTTGACGGCTTTTGTAAGTTTGTCTGCTGTGCCTACGAGATGCCAAAATAAAGTAGATTCTAAAATTCTAGATCAATAGATCTATTCCACTTAATTTATTAACATAAATCTACTAAACTCACTGTAATAGTAAAACAGCACCTACCTAAATAAATCATAAAAAGAAAGCAAATACCGATATTTATTGTAGTATATATAGGTCTGTGGTTTTATATTATATAACTTTCGCAACTTTTTCTATAGAGAAATGACTTTTGTAATTTCTTTTTACTGAAAATTTGGGCTATTCGCGTTTGACGCATAAATAATTTTGATGTGCAGCAACAAAGCCCATTCAGAACAAAAATAAAACATTCAAAAATGAAAATTACTTTAAAAAAAACACCAAAGCTTATCTTAGGAAAGAACCACCATTTTTTCGCTATCAAACGCAAATTATTTACTTTTTATTATTTAATAAAGTAATTTGTTTATTTTTGATTGATTCATAATTTTTTAGGAACAATGAATAATAGTGCAAAGTTTGAACTTGATCCGAGAATGGGAAGTGGGAGAAATAACGTGTTCGAAATGTGCACCAGACAGACAGACAGAGTAGATAAAAGTTTTAAAAAAATGAAAATGAAAGGGTGGAAATTTTTTTTTCAAAGCAGTTGAACACTCACGGTAGTGTTCAAATGTAAAAAGAAAAAAGTATTTAAAAAATTACATGTACGTAAGTGTTATGCAAAGCAATGATATCTTTAAAATTAGTCCTAGCTCTACTCCATCACCAATCATGTGTAGATGGCGCTGTGGTCTTTCAGCTCCGACCTGAAACCCATCCATGAAAGTGTCTAGACACACAGACCGGATACCTTCCACCCTGTGACTTGGTTTAGGTCAGTGCTTGAAGTTCGCCACTTCTGAAGGTAGAGGCTAGAATTTATCTGGGGTTGGCAGAGCAAGAATTTGGAATGTTATTGACTTTGTATGGGAAATAACGAGCGATTCACTGATTCATTCCGTACAGCTAAGGTTTCACGGGAAGAGGAGTCCTTTCTGACCATTTTTTAAACAATCTTATTATATATAACAATGAGATGCCCTTGCACCTTAGCGAACAGATTACTCAAAATGTCCCCCAGAGAGCCCTGCGCTCAATGGACTCAAAGCTTTTAGTGGTGCCACGTTTCTCCCTCAAAAGCTACGGTCTGCGGGCTTTTTCAGTGCACGGACCAAAGGTTTGTAACTCACTCCCCACTGATCTCATACAGACAACATGCTTCACTACTTTCAAGAAGAACATTAAGACCTATCTGTTTAAACCTTTTTTAGATTAGTTTTTGAATCCTACTGTCGTGTTTGTGTTTGTAATGTTATTACAGCGCCTTGAGCCTACATTTTGTTTGTTAACAGCGCTTTATAAATAAAATTATTATTATTATATATAACAGACGTTACTTTAAAAAGAATATAATTACTACTTATGTATTTCATGTGTCAGTCTAGTCATGCATGTTAATCAATGACTTAGACTCTGCTTAGTCTTTGGTTTTCCTGGCTGATTCAGGCAACCCATTCCATTCTCTAATGGCACTAGGGAAGAAGGAACATTTGTACAAATTTGTTCTAGCGTATGGAATAAGAAATGTGCCTCTATCTTTGTGATTTATCTTAAGTTGCCTACATCCAGTTTGGCGGATTATTGTTAACTTAATAAGATTTCAGACATTTAAAAAAAAAAAAAAGCTATCGATAAGAAATATAAAATACCCCAACGGCTCTACGTCACGCATAGTTTTGCGTGAGAGGGAGGTGCTTGAGGCTGCCACGCCCCTAACAATATGTTGATTTCTCATTGTGATAAAGTCATATATTGTCATTAGAGTCCCAGGTGACTTCCGGGCACATTAAAGTTACCCGAGTCAACACGACGTCTGCCGAGCAATGAAAAAAACCTATCTCGTTCTATTTGACATTTGTTTGGGCATGTTAACCGTTGGTCAATATTGCATTAGGCCTGGTTCACGCTCAACTGATTATTGCGACCTGTC
The DNA here is from genome assembly GCA_036873155.1 of Biomphalaria sudanica. NCBI lineage: Eukaryota > Metazoa > Mollusca > Gastropoda > Planorbidae > Biomphalaria > Biomphalaria sudanica. Next base: position 809,439 of record JAZGLO010003763.1, on the reverse strand, counting down.
AAACGTTGACTTTTAAGGTTACATTAACACAATTTTTGAGCACTTATTTTAAAACAATATATAGTGTTATGTAAAGTGTGTGTGTGTATCTATATTGACTTCTGTAGTATGTGAACTATGACTAAGATACTATATTTAGAAAACAAAAGAACAGAGGAATGATGAAATTCAGGATCATACAAGATAACTCTGACAAGTAATTTGAATGAGATGGAAAATAATTAAAATCCCTAAAACATCTTTTTGTTACATTTCAATTTTGTATAAAAACTCAACGTGCAAAGATATTCAGGTCTAGGTTAAACTTAAAAGAACACACAAAATTAAAAACATTAATGTAATAAAGCCACATTTCTTATTGTATACGATAGGACAAAGTCCTATAAGTGCTCCTTCTTCCCTAGTGCTATTAAAGCATGAAATGGGTTGCCAACGACTTAGCAGAGTTTCAGCGAGCCCATTCCTTATAGAAGGCCTCGACACTGACCTAGAATGTTGCAAACTGTGTGCAGTCTGAACCAATAGCTTGTTGTCACGACACAGGTCTGTACGACGTGGCGACGAGCTATTGGTCTAAACTGCCTACAGGATGTGACGTGGCAGGTCAATACTAGAGGTCTTCTAATATGATCGGTATTGGTTTAAACCGCCAATAAGCATGCATGATTGACATATTGATAAGCTTGGAGCGTATTTATTTTCTTGTTCAAAGAAACTTCTAATATTTTAAGATGAAGATGATTTTTTTAAAGCATGTAGATCTTTGTAGTGTATTACAAGCTTTGATTCAAATTTACCTTCCGCATCAGCTAATACATATATTGGTTTACTTATCTGTCCGGAGTTCTATCAAAGCACCCGAATGGCTGCCTGGTCGTGCGGTACGCGCGGGAATGTCGTTCAGACTTCCCAATGGTCCTGGGTTCATACCCTGCCCGTTGCCATTCCACGCCGTCCTTCGGGACGCTTGGACTAGGAAGTAAATTATCTTCAACTTCGAGGGAACATCCCCGAAACATGTCAACTATATTACAAACAGGCATAACCTAGCGACAATTATTTATAATTGCAAGTTGCAATTAGCAACATGCGGGATTTCTAATAAATGTAAAGACGTCTGAACGTACATGGTAGTGTATACTCTATACCTCCAATGTTACCAAAAGTATAAAAGTATTTATTGATGGCGACTAATGGACAGTCCATTCACTTCTGTGTTAGTGAGGGTTGATTTTTGGCCACCTTCAGTCGCAGAACGACTATGGTTCATCTCGAAGAGCACTTTTTTCGTGTGACTATAAAACGCTATTCTGGAGAGGTACTCGTCCACGTGTAACGCGGGTTAAGGTAGCGAGTTAAGGTAGCATTTGCTTTGGTGGTAGAGGACCAATTTCATGTTTATCAATAAATGCTATATAAATACAACCCGCTACGTAAGCCCGCGCGCTCGGTTTTTGATAAAGTATCAAACTTGACGTATTATGAAGACAGATACAAGTAAATGCACAACATATGGTACGTAACTTGTAGGCCGATAGTAAGGTAATGTCAGGGCCCATTTTGACACCCAGATTGTCCCATACACCCAGACCGCCCATGGTGATGAGTAAGTTTTGCCCTTATTAAGTCACGAAAACTTTAAGGAACAGTACCAGGAAAAAAAAGAGAAGAGGCAGACAGAGAAAGCGATGGGAAGAACAACATAAGGGAATGGACAGGCCTGTCATTGAAAGAGATTCTATCAAAGGCAAAAGACAGAAATGGAGAAAGATGTCAACAGATCATGTGTGGTGCCCCAACGGTCCAACAGACTACACGATTGGCGAAGGTACCTGGACACATCTTGAGAAGACCTTTACGTTGAGCTTTAGTACTGGAGTTATAGCACACAGTTCCCATATGTTGCAGAAACAAGAAGTCGACAAAATTATGGATAGATATTCTGATATTATATAAATCTATTTTTTTTCCCCTCTAATAGCTATTATTAATATCGTGAATGATATGCCCGCATCTATTGTGGAAATCAATATCCCAAGCATTGTAAGATAACTATAAATACTTTTAGAACTGTAACATATTGACTTCGATTTTAGCTTTAACAGAGGGCACTGACCTAAACAAGTGTTATTTTATTTTGTCAAAGAATAAATTATTTCGTCTGCTTCTGGGACGGAGAGTGTCTTGTATAGGTCAGTGTACGTACCGGCCTAAACAAGATCAGATTGACTTAAGTCTGTAAGTTGTGATAACTTGCTCAAGTGGGTCCATCGAAAACGCTTAAAAGTGGCCAGATTTTGATAGGAGTGTACGCCAAATTATCTTTTGCAAACAGAGATTAAGGATTTGAAAACAAAATGGTTGACGATAAAGAGCAGCATGTGATTCGTGTATGGTCAGTTTGATGTCCGGTCAAAGTCAACTTACCTAAACGGGGAGAGGGAGCAGCACAGGGGAGGAGATTAAAGAAGGGAGCAACCTGGTAGGGTTGGGGGAGCGAACCGTAAAGTATTAATAAAAACAATGTGCATTAGTATTAAATGTCGCTTCATGAGAGCGTGTTGGTGCAGGGCGTAACTACTGGGTGGATCTGGGGTAGTTTGCGGGAGGAGGGAGGGCGTTCTGATAAAAGGTGTGTGTGTGTGAGAGTGTGTTGAGGGAGTAATGAGAGGGTGAGAACGAGGCAGAGAGTAGTAGCTGCAGAGATCTACTTTGATGTTGGCATTAGTTCCGTCAAGCCCTGGGAGTTCAGTAACAGATCGATACAAAGACTTAATGGCATTGCCGGAGATGGAATGTTAAAAGTATGTCCAGCACACTCGCTATCACACACACACACACACGCACACACGTAGGTCCGGTCATTAGGCGACGTCAACACTGGGCCCAGCCATTACTCCAATCACTAAGTGTGTGGGTCTGTGTCCGTGTGTGATCCTAGCCACAGCGAACTAGTCATATGTGGTCATCGAATGGACAGTACAAGTCACGACCTCACGACAGGTTAGTTTGATCTCTTTCACATGTGGCTTTTATATGAATAATTCCATACACCATATTTGTGAGAACAGTTATAGTCTTTATAAAGTTTAAGTACCTTTTACTAGGCACACGATAATCGAGGCGGCACACCTACGATATCAACTTCCAGCTTTTTGTGTTTCTTTCTCTAATAAAATATGCATGATATTTTGGTCTCTTCTAACACGTTTCATAATCTCATAAAACCTGGCCTATTTTTTTTTTTACATCGTGAGTAATTTGTTTTCGTGTTTAGGTAAACTATTTTGTAAACATGTTTAAACTAACTAATCAGAATTTATTGTTATGTGTAGGATTTTTTGTTCTATACTTGAGGCAGTTTGTTCAATGACCAGCTTGCTACCCAGTTCATGGTCTGGACTTGCGAGTTACACGTACAGTTCAAACAAGTTTATCACTTCTTGAACTGAGTAATTACTTCATTAGTTCGCAGCCCATCAAGTGGCATGTGGAAAATGTTAGATATAAGGCTGTTTAGAAGCAAAGCCCATTTCATTTCGTACAAAAAAAATGGTGAATCTATGTTTATTTAGCCTCATTATTTGAAGTCAGTATATACACCCTTGACAATGAAATACTGTGTCATCTGCATGGCACTACCTAGGGAAATTATCGCTTTGAAGCCATGCTAAAGATATCTGAACAGCCCCTTCTTCTTTTCTTTTATTTAAATTTAATAAATGGGCCACATTTTAACGATCTAAATGCGCCCCCAGACACATACATGCACTCATATTTTTGGCAAGTTAATTCTAGTATCACTTTCACTTATCCGCTCCCCCCTCCCCTCTTCCGGACAAAAACAAAAAGTTAGTCCTTCGTACACTTCAGGACTACTCTTCGGCTTCTCATTCCAATCTCTCTCTCTATATATATATTTCTATCGTGACCCGGCCCAATAAAATGCCACCATCCCGTCCCCCTTTCTAGATTTATGTTTGTATTTTGTTCTCTCGTTGGTTTTATTTACTGAATGTATTGAAATGACAATAGATCTATTCCTTGTTCTCTCTCTCTCTCTTTCTCTCTCTCTCTCTCTCTTTCTCTCTCTCTCTTTCTCTCTCTCTCTCTCTCTCTCAAAAAAGAAAAAAGACATACAAGAAGATCTATCTTATTAATACAATTTTAATTAGGGAAGTGGAAATAATGTAATGTACGTTTTAAAAGTTCACTTAGGAGAAAAGAAATAATATACAACAAGATTACAAAGACAGTTTGTGTGAAAACACAAACTCAAAATCGGCCCCCGAAGTGGTCCACCCAGGCAGGCTTCAATATTTCCAGAAAGAACATCCAAATGAAATTATATCAAAGACAAATGAGAGATAAGAATGGAGAAAGAAGGTTGACAGATCTTGTGTAGTGCCCCAACAGTACAGCAGATCAAAGGATAGGTGCAAGTGAATGCAAAGTTAGATGTGAACCTGGCCTAACTTGTTCCCCTTTCAGACCTTGTGGTCTAATGGGCAGATGATGTAAAGTTCATCTGTTTTTTGTGGCGCTGGGTGGACTCAGAAGCGCCTAAGGATTCCGAAGTTGAAAATCCCAGTCTTCACCAGGGTTCGAACCCGGGGCCCCCGGTTCGGAAGCCAAGCGCTTTACCCCTCAGCTACCGCGCCTCTCCTGGCCTAAATAAAGTCTTATAAGTGATGTAATTGTTTTGAAAAGGCTCAATCTCTTATTCGAATGCTCAAAAAAAAAGAAAAGAAAACATTTTCGCAATAAAAAAAAGTTCACGAAAATGACGTTTACAAGATTACTATTCGTTTTAATTTAGGCCTTACTTATAATGCATACTAATTAGCTTTTTCTCTTTAAAAAAACTGCTTGCATAACTGATTTTAAAAATTAGATTTTTCGCTTTCTGAAAAAAAAAGTAGCCGTTGCATCAGAACTTTGAATGGTCTAAAATTTTGTGCTGTCTGATTTTCAATATCTTTTCTAGTTTACGAGATCTAAACGGGACGGACGGACAGGCGGACAGACATTTCGCACAAAACTAATAGCGTCTTTTCCCCTTTCGGGGGCCGCTAAAAAGTCTTATTTTCGTGATATTTTTGATATGCTTGATAAGTAGACTTCGACCTGTTTGGGGAAATACCGAAACTAAAAATCAAAAGTTTGATAGAAAGATTGCGATTGTTTTCGACTAGTGTTACCAAGGTTTTAATTCTGTCAAAAACTGTTGTTAGTGAGCATCTAGGAGATAAAAGGAACCTGTGTACGAAATTTCATGAGGATAATTAAGACGGTTTAAGAGATTCCGTGATCAATCAGTGAGTGGTATTTCGTAAATATATAGTAGATTGAAGTTTTTCTTGCTTTTTTGTTTAGTCTAATTATGTTTAAGCTTTTGTAGTATATATAGATATTGATTTCTTATACATAGCTTTTATGTTTCAAAAAAATATGTTTGTTTTTTTTCAAATTGAGAAATAAGAATACGGACTATTAAAACCAGTTCTCACTGAAAGGTTAACAGCTCACTTCCGTTAGTGGAATTTTTTAACCATCATGCCTTTTGGGATTTTAGCTGAAGTAATAGTTACCATCAGTCTCAGAGTTTTTTAGATTTTTTTTTGACAGTCTTTAATTTTTTTTTTAACGATGCCAAGCATGAGTTCTGCTGGAACACTGAACAGGGCATATTACTGTAGTGGGTTATTTAGATTGCTGACTGGTAACATCTATTATACTATTTTTACAAGCTTATATCTAATTCGCTGACTCTATCAGAAATCAATACAACATAATTAACTAATTAATAAATTAAAAACAGGTCGTTAATTATTTTGTTGACACCGTAAAACGGGAAATAAATTCTACAGTATTGAGATATATGGCTGTAAATTCGAGGTTCTTCTCCTTGGATAATTTTTTAAAGGATTTTAAAAAAAAATATTTTGCTTGTCCAACCTGAGGAAGTTGCCCCACTTGCCACTCCCTAAGACGACTCTGAAACTATGGCCTGCGGGCTAAATAGGGTCCCTGACGCGACGCTATCCAGCATTCTAAACTTCTGCCTACGGTATATGATAAGCAACGTAGATAGTCAGTTCTTTGAGAAGTTACGACTTTTAGCAGCAAAGAGTCCCGTTACGCTTTTATAGAAACCCCAGGTAGACATTGGGAAACTGAACCCCAGGTAGACATTGAGAAACTGAACCCCAGGTACACATTGGGAAACTGAACCCCAGGTAGACATTGGGAAACTGAGTGGTATAGCGCTTGGCTTCGAATCTGTGTGTGGACTGGGATTTTGAATTTAGGGATTTTTATGGCGCCCCTGAGTCTAGTCAACTCTAACGGGTAGCTGACTTAAGTTAGGAAGTTAAAGGTCACACGACACCCTCGTAAACCGTCGGCCATACAAACAGATGATCTTAAAGGTCTTAAAGGGTACCTCACTTACTTTTTACCCAGGCAGACATAGGTTTAGCATTAACGCAATAACCCAATGAAGAGAACTTCAAAATTTCTCAAATAAAATGTAGTTCATTGAGAAGGTGTTTATAACGCAAGCATGTTCATTATTCATTTATCTTACACCATGACCCCACCCCCCACACACACACAGCTACGCCCCTGGTGTAATCCTCATACTAACTCAATTAAAACTCGAACTTGATTAAACGCGATAGGATCTGGTTAAAGCTAAGACAATTCTGTCAATTAACTCTTTCTCTCTGTAATTATTTGTCCACTTTTTGAAGGAATTATTCATTTTGCTCATTACTATTTCACTACCCTGTTATGATTAAGTTTCAATAACGTTTTTGTTTGTTATCAGAAAATGTTTCGTTTGGTGTACAATTAAAGGCAAATGCACATTCTTTTTATATAACGCAAAGTAAAGTTTATTTAATCAAACATTAATTTAATTTAATAAGTTCAAATCAACGGTGGTATCATCAATTAGGAGAGAAAGAGTTTAGCACTTCTCTGAGCGTGATTATTAAGAGATCTATGTAACAGAATCCTGACGATGTCCCAATGATGAAAGCTGCATCCTTGTCACTTCTAAAGGGAACTGTGAACTCTTTGACTTCAGATCTTTGGACTTGAGAACATTGTCGCTGAAGTAAAACAGAGTTGAAAGCTCATTACAATCCCTCTACGTATAGCGTGAAGACAAGAATGGCCAGCTTGTTGACTAACAGGGAAATCTATACTTTGACCGTTACAATTTTTTTTTAAAGTTAAAAGAAAAATTAAATTTGACTAGAAGACGAGACAAAATATTTTTCTTGAACAGACATACGTCTTCTGAACTGACATACGTCTCCTGAACAGACGTACATCTTCTAAACAGACATACGTCTCCTGAACAGACATACGTCTCCTGAACTGACATACGTCTTCTGAACAGACATACGTCTTCTGAATAGACATACGTCTTCTGAACTGACATACGTCTTCTGAACTGACATACGTCTTCTGAACAGACATACGTCTTCTGAACTGACATACGTCTTCTGAACTGACATACGTCTTCTGAACAGACGTACGTATTCTGAACTGACATACGTCTTCTGGACAGACGTGCGTCTTCTGAACAGACATACGTCTTCGGGTATTTCCGCATGTAAGCATTATACATAAAATAGTTTTAATATTTTGATGGCGCCACATACTGCACACCGTCTTTGAATTGTAGATGTAAAAGCCTATTCTTAGAATATTATAAGGTCCAATAAATTTACATATTCACTTAAAAATGATTTCTTCTCTGGGGGTTGGAAGCGTTAGAGGGGGGGGGTGGATGGGGCAGGGAAAAAAATGTTCCATTCTTTTTAAAACCTAACATTCATTGGATATTAATAGCAAAAAAAAAAAAAATAATAATAGATCAGTAAGCTGTATAATAGATGTTTTGTCTTTTTTTTTTTAACTATTTTTTTATCTTGTTTGTTGAAAGAGCGTTAGTTCGGGCTGAGGACGTGTTTATGTGAACTGAGTCGCTATTGAATGCACCTTTTTCATCCTGATAATATAACATGAATTAGAAATGTATGGCTGAAATTTTCGGAGCATCTGGGATCTTGGAGAATTTGGTGTGCAGAGCAAAAATGTCAAAAATCATGTTTTTTAATAGGTATAGGATAATTTGTGTGCGCACTTTTTAGCATTGCAGAATCAAATGTTCTAAACTCTTTTGTTTGTAGCACATTTCACTAAGAAAGACTTTCAATTTAAGACAGTGCCGTGACATGCAACTTGAAAAACACAACAATTATTAGACAACACATGGATATAATTGGTATATTAAAATTATAGGGCAGTGCATCCAGTAGCTCATTTACACTTCGAATTTCAGAACATATTTTGTCGCAGATTAGCAGGCAACATTGAGGTTAGAGTCAGCGTCCTTGACATTGTATAGTTTATCGTGAATAAAACTCTATTAGCAATAAATGGTAAATTATTCATCATAGCATAAAGTGAAGTAATTAATTACAGCATTAATTAAAGATTAACTGTTGGAACATAAAGATAACTTGTTCCGTACAGCATAAAGTTTGAGGTATTTAATACCTTATAAAACTATCGTATGACCTGCTAACCACTGTCAGAAAAACACGGAAACTCAAACTCTATGACCACATCACAAGGTTCTCAAGGCTCGCAAAGACCTTCCTTCAGAGAACAAGACTTTCCTTCAGGGAACAGTACCAGGAAAGACCTTCCTTCAGGGAACAGTACCAGGAAAGACCTTCCTTCAGGGAACAGTACCAGGAAAGGCCTTCCTTCAGGGAACAGTACCAGGAAGAAGATGAAAATAGAGAAAGCGATAGGAAGACAACACCAAAGAATGGACGGGCCTGTCGGTGAATGAAATTCTATCCAAGGCAAAGGACAGAGAGGAATGGAGAAAGACGGTTGACAGTTCTTGTGTGGTGTCAAAACGGTCCAACAGACTAAAGGATAGGTGAAGTTCAATAAAACTATATAATTCATTACGTCATAATTCTGATAAGATTCGTTAGGCCTATTGCATAATATGGTCCAGTCCATCTATAGTTAATAACGCAGCACATTGTTACATTTTCCGTTCTCTCTTTTTTTTTGGGTCTCTATCTTCTCCATTAACTCGAGTTTCCAAAGAATAAAAAAGCATTAAATTTGTTGATCCTTTTTAATTATTTTTTTTTTTTTTTTTTTTTGGTTGAAATTTCAATTAGTTTCCAATTAACGAAACATTTGATTATTTAAAACTATTTTTTTAAGACGTGAAAGATCAATACACGGAATTTGGTTCTGTTTTTTTTTATATTTTTATTTGCCTGTTCGTACATCAGCACTACATACGTTTTAAATGACGTAACTATACTAATAAAATATATAGTAGCCTCTCTATGTTTCTATAAAATATATAGTAGCCTCTCTATGTTTCTATAAAATATATAGTAGCCTCTATGTTTCTATAAAATATATAGTAGCCTCTATGTTTCTATAAAATATATAGTAGCCTCTATGTTTCTATAAAATATATAGTAGCCTCTATGTTTCTATAAAATATATAGTGGCCTCTATGTTTCTATAAAATATATAGTAGCCTCTATGTTTCTTATAGCTTGGACCGGTAGCGAATCTTGTTCTTTTCAAATATTCCTGTTTGGAAGAAATTTTTTTTAATTAATGATTTTGTGGATATAGAAAAGATTTAAAATATGGTATTTCTTTTAAAAGAAAAAGCAAATTAAAAAAATGACCTATTACACACGTAATTGTCTCTCGTATACGTGTATCTTGTTGTCAGATAATCGTATTCCCAGATTTTATACAACAGAGATCCACAACGCATATTTTAGCGCATTGTGTTTTTACAAAGCTGATATCCTCTATCTGTCTGTCTGTCTGTTTAAGCCTATTATGATAAGCCTTGATCCTGTAGTTATTGATGACTGTCTGACTTCGACAGATTACTCGTGTGGGTGTAGTGGGTTCTAGATTACGCCACTGTATTGAGGAACATCAAATTCTCGTTTTACACATAATTGAGAAGGACTGTAGAGATATGAGTTTGGGCGTGAAAAAAATAAACCGAGTTTTATTAAAGGAAAAACAAAACAAAAACAAAACAAAAAGAACACTGAGCGTGTTATACAGGCAGAACAAACGAACACTGGACATGTTATTACAGGCAGAACAAACGAACACTGGACCATGACATAACACTGAGCGTGTTATCAAAGCAGATCAAACGAACACTGGACCATGACATAACACTGAGCGTGTTATCAAAGCAGATCAAACGAACACTGGACATGTTATTACAGGCAGATCAAACGAACACTGGACCATGACATAACACTGAGCGTGTTATCAAAGCAGATCAAACGAACACTGGACCATGACATGACACTGAGCGTGTTATCAAAGCAGATCAAACGAACACTGGACCATGACATAACACTGAGCGTGTTATCAAAGCAGATCAAACGAACACTGGACCATGACATAACACTGAGCGTGTTATCAAAGCAGAACAAACGAACACTGGACATGTTTTTAAAAATGAAGACCAAACGAACACTCATTGTGTTTATTTTTCAGGCAGAACAAAACGAACACCGAGCGTGTTTATCAAAGCAGAACACACGAACACTGAGAGTGTTTTTTAATGAATAACAAACGAACACTGAGTGTGCTATGGGAGCTACTACACATTACTGCTAATGAGCTGTTGCCTGGTCGATACTATTCAATCAAAGAGATTTGCTTGACAACTGTGAACTCGTCATTCGACCATGAATACTGGTAACGTGCAGGGCTACAGTACTCACTCGACCGTAGAGGCGCGAGACAGGGAGAGAGAAGGAGCATTAGGAGAAAATAAAAAGAAAATGGAGGAGGGGGGGGGGTAGTTCAGAAGTAAATTTTTTTTTTCAAAATAATTTTCCAAATAGCCGGGTTAGGGTGTGTGCTGATTTGTGTCGTAGTGTAAAACGCAGGTTTGTGTTCTTATGTTATGACGTCATTGGTTTATGCGTTCAGGGGGGAAAGAAAGCCACTGCTATGTTTTAGTTGTCAGGGCGACATTTAAGTCTATGTTAGATCACTTGGCAGGCTTGTCCGGTGCAGCCTGCTAAATGGAAATTGTAAATTGAAGTTATTCATGGCATGTCAAAAACTCGAGTTCTACATTTCCAATGTTTATAATTGACCAGAGAGAGAGAGAGAGAGAGAGAGAGAGAGAGAGAGAGTGAGAGAGTGACAGAAATGTTTTTTTTTTAGAATTTCTTTTTATAGCGAGTCTAAAAGTATAACAAAACAAGGGAGACAACTTTTGAGCATTTTAAAAAAAAAGCAGTGAAAATATACAAATCTATATAATCAGAGTTATTTCTCTTTGTTACTTTCCTTGAATAATGATTAACAGTTTCCTACCATATGTTCCTTAAGACTTTCTGTACTTGTTCCGCATCTTAAAGGTAAAAGAAATCCACACAAAGGGGAGTTAATTACAACATTTTTAATGAAATATTTTTAAAATGTCCGTCGTGTTAAATGCACGTTTCACCGTTTCCTACCCCCCCCCCCCCCTGGTCATAAATATCATTTCTATATCCAGTCACTACTTCTTGTCAAGTGTTAGCTGTTTGCCTCCTTCAGTCGTGAAAGTCTAGGGTTCAAATCCTGGAGCACTTTCTTATGTGACTGTCGAGCCCTATTCTGGAGAGGCATTCCGGTCCAGATAAAGAAATAAACAACTTGCCAATGTCCATGATTTTCTGGTAAAAGCGTTCAAGAAGACTCAACTGCTTTCTGTATAGTATCCATGTCTCAGATTCTTATGAGAGTCTTGAGAGAACCACTGCTAGGTAGATATCTACACACTTATCTTTGTAGGCAGGCGTAGGTCAAGGTGTTATCTGCTACGGAGGTAGAGAAACCAGACATTTTTCTTTTGGCTCGCTTTCCTGTTAGTGCAAATGTCTTTTTTACAAAGCTTGTAGCAACTCATAGGGGCACATCCATTGCCTTCCGAGACAAAAAGGAGTGTGTATATATATATATAGCAACTCACTCTGTTTGTCTGTCTGGTAACAAGTTAGTACATGTTATTTCTCCCACACCCATTCTCAAGTCAAGTTGAAACTTTGCACAATTATTCATAGCCGAATAAAATACGTGAATAATTTTTTTATATAACCAATTAGTCAATTAATTACTGGTGCTTCATTATTTTGCTTTATACCAACAAGTAAAACTAATCCTACAATATTCACAGATATAGTATAGTATTCACAGCTAAATATCTTTGTCCTTTTAGATAATTATTATTATATTATTGTAGCTAGTTATTATAGCTTTTATGCTTATAGCATGCTCAGAGCGCTTTGGTCCAATCTCATTTGTGGACCAGTGGGGGGAGGGGGGTCTCTAGGAGTTGGTTTTCCGTGCTGCCTTTTGGCGCTCAGTAAACACAACTCTGCACGAGTCGGGTGTCGAACCTCGAGCCCCCTTCTAGGTAGCCAAGACAAGCCAAGTTTAAGCGAACTTAGCCTCTCGACCACGCTTCCCATAATTGTAGGCCTACACGTTATTTCTCCCACGCCCATTCTCGGATCAAGTTGAAACTGATAAAAATTATTTATTGCACCATGCAAAACATGAATCAATTTTTAAAAATTAACCAATTGGTCCATCCATTGTTGGTAATTACTTATTGTGTCAGATATCGAATCAGGGAAATAACTTGCACATTATAGAGATATATATTTGTAAGTGCGGAGTTCTTCCACTTTTTTAAAAAGGAATTTTAAATATTTTACTTGCTGCAAAGCATTCTTTGTAACAATCTTTCTCCACGTTTTGCGGTCAAGGGTTGTGTCTTCCTAGTAGCCAACATTGATGTCCACTACTTTGGGATCAAACTTTAATTACATCCACTTATCGTAGATGGAGGGGGGGGGGTGACTTAAAGTACAGCGACTTTTTTTTTCTATGAATATTACAAGAGTTGTCTGCTCTTTCATAAAAGATTTGTATCATAGGGTAGGCAGATTAGGACTCGTTGGCCGCATAGGGATAGGGTTGTCGTTGTTGATAGTTTGTATTGGCTGGGATAGGGTTGTCGTTGTTGATAGTTTGTATTGGCGGGGATAGGGTTGTAGTTGTTGATAGTTTGTATTGGCGGGGATAGGGTTGTAGTTGTTGATAGTTTGTATTGGCGGGAATAGGGTTGTCGTTGTTGATAGTTTGTATTGGCGGGAATAGGGTTGTCGTTGTTGATAGTTTGTATTGGCGGGGATAGGGTTGTGGTTATGAAAGCGTCTGATATTTATAATGGTAATATTAAGACCTGCCTTCTTACCTGCCTGAGTATACCAGTTTGGGAACCGATTCGGAGTTTGTTTTTCCACACAAGCTTGTATATTTGTTTTGGAGGGGGGGGGGAACAATATGCTTATGTAAAAATTAATCCTCCTGCATCAGCAAAACTGTTCTTATTACGTCAGAACTTTACTGAATTAAAAAAGTAAAGTTCCCCTTTCAGACCTTGTGGTCTATAGGGCAGATGATGTGAAGGCCATCTGTTTCTGTGGCCTACGGTTTACAAGGGTGTCATGTGGCCAGCACAACGACCAACCGCCTGTACTTTTCCCTACTAATGTCAGGTACCCATTAGAGCTGGGTGGACTCAGAGGCGCCCGAAGATCCCGAAATTTAAAAATCCCAGTCTTCTCCAGGATTCGAACCCCGGTACCCGGTTCGGAAGCCAAGCGCTTTACCGCTCAGCCACCACGCCTCCACTTTACTGAATAAATCGTTATTTAAACTTTGAGTGTGGGAAAGAAAGATCGAGCATTTTTAGTTCTCAGTTGCGACTAAAAGCTAAGTAGATCTTTTGTTCCACAAAACGTTGAGAGAGATTTGTCAGTCTGCTTGCTTTGAGTCAGTTAACTCGCTATGCTGTGAGTCTGTTACTCTGTCCGTCTGTGATGGAGAGTTTATCAGAGAATGCTTTTTAAACATGGCAAATATTCTGTCGATACGTTTGATTGTGTGAGGTATGGATTTCATTTATCATACTCTCGTGCATTAGAAGAAATCGCACATCTAAAAATAAATTAAAATAAACAAAACAAAACACATTAAAATTACTTTTTGTTAAAAAAGACAATACCTCCCTTATTCAACTTATAGAGCGATTGTTTTTCTCTTAATAACTAATGAATGTTTTTTTTAAAAAAAACAGTGGAACGTTTTGGGTGTACATAGAACAATTAATCCTTTTTACGATCAAAGCGGCAGCGGTTTATTTTCCCTAAAACAATATTTTTTAGTACAAAGTATTTTTTTTTAGTATTTAGTTATTATTTATTTATGTTACTTACAGATTGGCCGCCAAGATCTTGTTTATTCTATCTATTTTCAAAATCCTCTGTATTCATGTTTGTACATATTTTTATAATGTTCCGTTAAATCACCATCACATTTCTTTATACCACGGTCTCTTCTTTTTCTATCTTGCTGAAATAGTAACAGAGGAAAAGATGATTTGATGGCTAACTTTAATGCAAGGAGAATCTCGTCATGCTTTTTTGTCTTTTATTTTAAAGAGGAGATTTCGAGCGATACTATTGACTAGATCTTTTGGCAGCTTTCTTCTCTCCCTTTGTTTTGCAGGCTTTGTTTTTTGGTGTCGAAGTCTATATTTAAAAGTACCTTTTTTTTTTTTTTTTTTAGACATTATCATCTTTTGTGACGTTGAAATAGTAACAGAATTATTGTTATTTGTAATTGTTACATTAATGTGAACCTTTGAACTTTTTTTTCTTTTACAATTTGATGGAACTAGCGGAAACCTGGATCCAGTAACCTGGACAGCTGATCTCAAAAATGGCTCTAAAGATTTTCCTAGAAATTTAACAGTTTATGTATATCGCTGAGAAAAATATTACTAGCTTTTCGACCAGATGGAGAAAATAGTTTGATCGCTATAATTTTTTAAAGTAAAAAATAAATAAATGTAAATTTGGCTGGAGAGTATGTCCAAGTCTAGAGCCAACATGGCGTAGTCAGTAGTATAACCGTAATTATGCGATAACAGTAAATTTATAAGCGTTGCTTATATTTTTCTAAATCTACTGCAGATTACATCAAGATTCTAGCTCTAGAAGTAGATCTAGACTAGATCTTAAGAGTTCTCAATCAGAACTTTAGGTCTAGTGTAAGATCTAGATGTCCATATAATAAACATATCAATAAATAATCGCAGGTGTATATCGTCCTGGCTGGCCGGATTTAAAAAAATGCGTAAGTTGTGGCAGCTGACGGTATTATCGGTTACGGATACCCGAATTGAACCAAACTTTTAAAAAATTATTTTTTTATTAGGCCTATTATTTAATTATATTTAAAGTCTAATAATGGAGGTATTGTCTTTAAAAAATATATTTTTTAAAAATGTTTTTCTTGCTTAATTTGAAATTTACCTTTTTTAAAACACAAATTGTAAATGATGTGTTAATTGTAAAAGAATTCATTTGCTCGTTAATATGACAACCAATAATTATCTCTATTACATTTATTTAGTTATAGAAAGCGTGTGCTGGTTGCTTTTAACTGCAGGATCGATCAGAATTTATTTTAGATTAAAAAGAAGTTATATATTTAGAAAATGGATTACAAACTATTGGCGCATCGATTCATTAACTCTGCGCCCAGCATTAGCAGAAGCAATAAAAAGTAATCGATCGGGCGTAGGGTATGCTTCATGAGAGAGTAAGACGACAAAAAAGAAAAAGAACCCACCTTTGTTTCCGCCGCTGCTGGAAACACGTGACTCGTACGACCTCAAACTGATCTTTCGGAGCTCAGTATCCGGGCTCTGCTTTTTAAAAGTGTCTGTAATATGGGAAACAATGGGCATTATGGGAAGGGGGAGGCGGGAACGAGTCGGTTCGGAATCATATTTCTGGTCAAGTAGAGACAAGAGAGGGACTGGGAAAGGGGGGGGGGGGGAGAGATGGAAAGAGGAAAACGGATTGGCAGGATCGGTCCTCATTATTCTAAAGCCAGTTTTCTTTTATTTCCTCAACGTACATAAATGGAAAGATCGAGAGAGAACGTTTCGAACGATGTTATGAATTCTAGCTTCTGCCATTATTCTAAAATTTACATATCCTATGTCAGGGAATTGTGGGTATCGGGAGAATCTTCGATAGATGGTAGGGAAGTTTCGTCCGCTGGAGATTTAGAGATCTAAATGTCTTCGTGTGTGATCGTGAGTCGCTTTATGAAGGACTGTTTGTGGCTTTATGAACTTTTTTTTTATGTTTTCTGTCTGTCTTTCTATTTTATTTATTCCGCCATGTGTAGTTAAGTCTCTGGTTCTGATTCTATTAGACTTATTCCTTACAAACGCTGTGCCATTTTAGTCTATTTCAGGGAGCAAAATTGAAGGAGAGATAGAATAAGATAGGAAGTGAGAGGAAGATAGAGAGAAAGAGAAAGAGAGGAGAAAAAAGAGAAAGAGAGAGCAAGAATAAGATAGAGAGAGAGAAAAATCTCATTTTTAAATCAGTTATGCAAGCAGTTTTTTAAAGAGAAAAAGCTAATTAGTATGTATTATAAGTTAGACCTAATTTAAAACGAATAGTAATCTTGTAAACTTCATTTTCCGAAACAAATTTTAATTTGAGACATTGTACATGTTCATAAGCTATTCAACACAATAAGATCAACTATAAGACATCAGTTAGACCAGGGGAGGCGCGGTGGCTGAGCTGTAAAGCGCTTGGCTTCCGAAACGGGGGTCCCGGATTCGAATCCTGGTGAAGACTGGGATTTTCAACTTTGGAATCTTTGGGCGCCTCTGAGTCCACTCAGTTCTAATAGGTACCTGACATAAGTTCTGGAAAAGTAAAGGCTGGCTACACGACACCCTTGTTAACCGTAGGCCACAAAAACAGATGAACTTTATATCCTCTGCCCTATAGACCACAAGGTCTTAAAGGGGAACTAGTTAGGCCAGGTTCACATCTAACTTTACATTCACTTTCACCTATCCTTTGATCTGCGGGACCGTTGGGGCACTACACAAGATCTGTTAACCTTCTTTCTCCATTCTTATCTCTCATTTGTCTTTGATATCATTTTATTCGGATGTTCTTTCTGAAAATATTGAAGCCTGCCTAGGGGCCGATTTTGAGTTTATGTTTCCACACAAACTGTCTTTTGTAACCTTGTTAATTATTAGATCAAGGATTATCTCATTCGTTTCGATTGACCCTTGACCGTCGTTCTGTGTGGGGTTTTTTTCTTCTTCGTTGTCATTTTGACTTACACACCCGTTTGACTAGAAATGAAAATCAAGGTCATGAAGATGACTGCAAGGTCATTAGGTCAGCTAAAATTAAAATTGGAAATATTGTTGTTTTTTTCACAGCTGCTTAATATTCAAACAATTCTTCTTTTTGTTATGTTAGAAATGAACTAACACTCAATAGCTATTTCAGGCTCGAAATTTGTGAAAGGGAAATATATTTTCATTGTAGTCCTTTAACAGTGACCACTGGGGAGTTTTCTGGTGATGTAGATTTGCAGAAGTACCGCTCTCTGACAGGCAACGAGAATCTTCTCAGAGATGTTAAGGCCCTCGAATGAGTTTGCGAGTTCAGTAGCCATTTTCCCCTCGGCTAATGTATCAACAGGGTTTATTGTTATTTTAGTTATTATTATTATTATTATCATTATTATTATTATTATTATTATTACTATTATGTCAAATTTTATGGTTTGGATCTTTATTCATTGGTGGGGGGGGGGTAGGGTTAGGATGTTGAGTATAAATAATTCTTAGCTGAAATAATAATCTTTCCGGGATCCGCCAATATATTACCAAGCCGTGCCCCGTCGCACCGTATTGTCACCCTGTATTAATAGCACACCTAGTCCAAGCTAGCACAGGAAGTGATCGTCTTGTGGCTACGTTAGGCTTTTAAAAAGGTATGTGAGGAGGGGGGCGGTAAGGTGCACTCTAGTTTAAAACGCTAAATCGTGTGAAGCCGGAACCCGGTGATTATTTGCATGCAAGGGTCTCGGACATTGGATGGCGTATAAAATGGGTGTGTGGGGGGGGGGAGTGATAGGGTAATGAATGGTTCAGGTTATATAAGTCGATATCTGCATCAATCTGGGAAAGGGAGGCGGTAACGATATGTGGGGGTGGTGGGGGTATTGTAGATTGTAGATAGCCGTTTCTTCCTTTTTGCTTTTTCGCTCCAAAACCTTAAGGTCACATGCATACTACACGGTTTGGACTGTAATATAACTGGACGAGTTGTTCTCGTGTCATTGAAGCTTTCAGATAAGAAGGAAGAAGAACATTTTTATTTAATTCATTTCTAATTACTGCTTTTTGATTGGTTCATCTTTCCTGGCCTCGCGACTAAAAAAATCGGATGGTGGGTAAGCTTGCATTTAGACACGTAGGCCCCTAATTTCGGCGACCTTCGAGTTCAATGGTATAACAAGGCCATTTTACCGTTAGGCATTTTGCACACTACACGGTTTCGCCGTAATGCAAAAATACGTACGGCATAAAGTGTGAAGACGTGTATGGAAGCTTTTACTTTAGTTCATGCGTTAAAAGGCCGCACGTTGCTTTGAAACAGCCCTGTCGTATTAATGGAATCCACGTTCACCCTACGGAGGTTTTGCTAACGATTCATTTTACAAAATAAATCACAACAAATATACAATTTTAAAGACGTCGAATATCAAGATACAGCAAGGGAAAATTCCGTTCTACGTAAAAGCTACCAGACACGGGAAAAACTTGTACTCAAACCGTGTAGTATGCAAGCGACCTAACGGTGCAACGTGTAAGCTTCTTCTTCACATCCTCTGGACTACTGTCTCTGCCGTATAGTGTGAAAACGGATTGAGTAAAAAAAAAACAAAAAAAAACGTCCGAACGCTGTGATTTGATTAACTATAAAAGCAATAGTCTGTTTGATATGTCAGATTGTCGTCGCTGGTGCGTGAAGAGATACAGCGTTATTAACCTTCTTGATCGTTGTAGCGTCGTTTTCAACTTCATTAAACACATCTAGGAATTGGTTTTCCGTGCTGCGCTCAGTAAATGCAACTCTGCCCGAGTCGGGTGCCGAACCTCGAGCCCCCTTCTAGGTAGCCAAGACAATCCAAGTTCAAGCGCACTTAGCCTCTCGACCACGCTGTGTGTGTGTATGTGTCTGTGCTTGTGCAGTGTAGACTTAGAATATATAGGTCTGTGCTTGTGAAGTGTAGACGTAGAATATATAGGTCTGTGCTTGTGCAGTGTAGACGTAGAATATATAGGTCTGTGCTTGTGCAGTGTAGACGTAGAATATATAGGTCTGTGCTTGTGAAGTGTAGACGTAGAATATATAGGTCTGTGCTTGTGCAGTGTAGACGTAGAATATATAGGTCTGTGCTTGTAAATTAAATAGTATCTATACATTTCCTTCAATCGTTTCCCGTGTTTGTGGTTGGAGATTGGCGCGCCATTTCTAAAACAGACAAGGTGCCATATTTAGCGCAATGCGCCAGGGCGCGCCGCCCCATTTTCTGGAGTAAAACAGGTTGTTCACGTATTAGCGTAATATCAAACCCTTGTCACTCCCCCGCTCCCCCCATCTCCTGTGTGTGCCCAGAGAGTCTAAAAGTTCTTACTTGTCCCCTGTCCAGATGAGATGATTTATTCTGTGTGCTGTTGTCGCCCTCCCCCTGGTAGTCGCAGGGAGTAAGCGGCAGTGGGCGTGGCACAGTGAATGATTTTATTTGAATAATGCATGACACCCGACTGTCCATCCCCCCCCCCCCCCCACCCTCCCTTGGCCGCCACGTGTTGATGCAGCGTATGGCCTGCTACATTACGCCATTTGACATGACCGCAGTGGGAGAAATGTATTACATTGTATATTCCCATGCCTTTCCGCCACTAAAATGTGACATATATTTCCAGAGATAACTGATAGCCTATGTGGGCAATGCCATATACGAGACCCCTCTTCCCCTCCCGTGATTGATTTTTTTAAAATAAATTCGTTAAAAAAAATCTTTTGCTTAAAATATTTAGACATTCTTTTTTTTTTTTTATTTTGCTTTAACGAATTGACGTGCTCTGCCAAATTATATAACGTGATGCTGTGCAGGTCGATCTATTATTAGGTTGCATTAGGTAAATTTTCAAGACTGGTGAATTATATTTAGATGTAAAGGTTGCTGGATATATTAGACGCCTGTGGCATAGCCGAGTTGTCTTAGGGATCAATGTTGATTTTAGTTCTGATTGACTCCACAATTCTTTCGAGAAGCCTCTTTGGTTATATTCCTCTTTTCAGACGACTATTAGGTCATATTCTTCTTTTCAGACGTCTATTAGGTCATATTCTTCTTTACATACGACTATTAGGTCATATTCTTCTTTCCAGACCTCTATTAGGTCATATTCTTCTTTCCAGACGACTATTAGGTCATATTCTTCTTTCCAGACCTCTATTAGGCCATATTCTTCTTTCCAGACGACCATTAGGTCATATTCTTCTTTCCTGACCTCTATTAGGTCATATTCTTCTTTCCAGACGACTGTTAGGTCATATTCTTCTTTCCAGACGACTATTAGGTCATATTCTTCTTTCCAGACCTCTATTAGGTCATATTCTTCTTCCAGACGACTATTAGGTCATATTCTTCTTTCCAGACGACTATTAGGTCATATTCTTCTTTCCAGACGACTATTAGGTCATATTCTTCTTTTCAGACGACGACGACTATTAGGTCATATTCTTCTTTTCAGACGACAATTAGGTAATATTCCTCTTTTCAGACGACTATTAGGTAATATTCTTCTTTCTAGCCTCTTCTTAATTCTTAAGTTTCTTCATTTTTTACACACGCCTCTTAGATTACTTCTTTTTTTTAGACCCCTCTTAGGATATATTATTTCTAAATTCATCTTAGGTCATCTTATTCTTTCCAAGATACCTGATTACCTATGGTTTTATATTTATGACAAAAGTTTCAGAAAGATGGGTTTTGTCGACGTGATAATTCAATGTAGAATGTCGACTTTGGATCATATCCAGCTTATCAATGCTTCCGTTAGTCGAACAAGAAATACTGAGTTTATTTATTAAGGAATAATTTAGACTTACAGATGGTTGGCACAGACTTCAAATCAAGGGTGGAATTAGTAACAGTAGGTAAACGCTGGCTGCCCAGTGCGACGTCCAGTTCAAAACTAATGTACTTGCCTTTAAGTCCTAAACAAGTGTTCTAAATTATTAACGTAATGTTATGTGTAGTGTACAGTCCATCATTAACCTATACAGTCCTTCATTAATATATACAGTACATCACTCGCCTATAGTCCATCCCTAAACTATACAGTCCAAAATTTAGTAACCTATTTAGTCCATCACTAGCCTATATAGTCCATATCTAACATTTATAGTCCATCTTTATTATATATTGTCTATCACTAATTTCTACAGTCCATCACAAACCCATGCATTTCATCACTAGCCTATACAGTCCATCACTAACCTATGCAGTCCATCACTAACCTATGCAGTCCATCACTAACCTATGCAGTCCATCACTAACCTATGCAGTCCATCACTAACCTATGCAGTCCATCACTAACCTATGCAGTCCATCACTAACCTATGCAGTCCATCACTAACCTATGCAGTCCATCACTAACCTATGCAGTCCATCACTAACCTATGCAGTCCATCACTAACCTATGCAGTTCATCACTAGCCTATACAGTCCATTACTAACCTATACAGTTCATCACTAACCTACACAGTCCATCACTAACCTATACAGCCCATCACTAACCTATACAGTCAATCACTAACCCGTATAGTAAAAAAAAAAAAAAACAAGATGATCAAACACGTAACATGAACGCATGTGAGTTACAGAAACGGATGGCAGAATGATTGGGAGTGGGGGTTTAGAGACTACTGCCCCATATTTCTTTTCCTCTTTCTCTCCAACCCCCGATTGTGCTTCTGCTATTCCGATCTGAATGTTATTTTTTTATTAACCGAGATACCAGGAAAAGAAGATGAAGAGAGAGAGAGAGAGAAAGAGAGAGAAGAGAGAGAGAGAGGAGGTGGGGGGATACTATCCGTTGTAATAGAGTGGAGTGTGTTGAGGCAAGCCTGGTCGGCAAGTTTGATTGATGGTTTTCCCTACCATGGCCCCTCCCATCCTGGCCCTGAAATAAATCATATAAGGCAAGATTAATTGTCTCAAGGGAATCCCCCCGCTCTTCCGTTATTATTTTTGTGTTCGTTTTTTCCCCCGTTCTTGTCGACAGCGTCTGCTTCCCCCTCCCTCACCTTGTCCCTCACCCCCCCTCTCTCTCTCTTTCTCTCTCACTACAAATCATTATTCCTCTGTACCATTGTCATCTTTTTTTTGCTCCTCCACATTAATACCATCTTTTCCCAGAGAATTATTTTCAGTTTTAAGATGACTCCCTTATTACTTATTATAGTTTTTCCGATTTTTTATATTTTTTTACTAATTTTGTTTCTTTGAAACATATTGTCCGCAAATTAGAAGAAAAAAGACTGTGTAAAGAAGATAGGTAGATTAGATAGATAGATAGATAAAGAACATATTATGAAAACGGACACTTGGAAGACTAAAGACATTAAAGAGATACTATATTATCAAGGAAATGGTGATAACAATTAACCTCGCAGACATCTTCGACAATATTGGATGGCTGCCTGGTCGTGTGGTTTGCACGCTGGACTGTCGTTTGGATTTATCGAGGGTCTCGGGTTCAAACCCTGCTCGCTCCCATCCCCCGTCGTCCTGCGGGAGGTTTGGACTAGGAAGTAAATTATCTTCAAGTCTGAAGGAACATTCGAAACATGTAAAACAAACATTTTATTCCTTAGCAATTCTTGGGATTTTTCAAACCTGTTTTGAGGAGGCATTGCTTTAGATAGCAGTATGATTCTATCGAATGTGAATACAATAAAATTAGTTCCTATTTAATCGAATCTCGTTTGTGCATACAATCACTATTACATCATGTTGATGATGATAATAGTAATTCTTTTGAAACAATTTAAATTGCAAATTGACTTTGGTATCGACATTTAAACCGTCAGGCAAAACCAACATGCTCAAATATAAAGTTTGTTTCTTCTTATGTAATTAGTGACTTAAAGGGAAACTCCAATGGTTTTAACATTTTTGATATAACATGTGTTTTGATTTACAGTTAATGAATATATTATTTTTTATTTTTTTTTAATTTGCAATAATAACTTTGTAATTGATGTTTTTCTGACATATTTTTTCTGCGCATCCCAAACGATCAGATTTTAACCGGGTTTCTTATGTGACGTCACACTAACCCAATAATTTAATCTATTGACTTATTGTATAACGGGAGACCATGCAGTAAAGTTTACATTCTTCGTCTATGCAGATAGATCTAGATCTTGTAAGAAAAGAAAAAAAATGCGTGTTGAAAGCAGATTTACATGCTTAACTAACCACGGCAGTGTGTATTTTCTCGCCTGACCACTCGACACACTCAGATACTGTCTATTGCTTGGTTGTCTTGTCATGACCGACTACACGTAGTCTCCACTAGCCTTACACAGACCAGTTTGTTAGAATCAGTCAGACACACGATCTATTTACTTTTTAGGTCTGGGAGGGGCTTAGATTAAAATGTTACTTTTTTTTATCGAGTTGGTTATCCCCTGTCTCTATATATAACTGTACTATAGCTCTGGACTTGGTCGTCACTAAGCCTAACAGCTACTGTAAGAATGAAGCGATACGATTGGTCACATCTAGTTTCTCTTCCAGTATTGTTGAGGGAAGTGACGTATACCTAACCAAAAAACAAAATTGCAAAGAACCCCTTTTTTTTTTTTTTTTTTAGATGTCAAGAATTTACTGTCTAATTTATTAAATATAATTGTTTCTAAGCATTTAAATACAAAATGGTAAAATGTTTATTATTACAACTTTTTACACAGAATTTCAATATGTCAATAACTCAAATTTGAAAAAGACATCGGAGTTTCCCTTTAATCATGGTGACTATCACCCATTCAAATTACTCCCCCTGTTTAATCTCTCACTTTAAAAATCATAACTTTTAATGGTCTATTTCAACCATTAAAACGTGAGCTTCTTGCAGACATCTTGGTTTCTACAGAATCAGGGGAGGAGAATGAACTCGGGCATCATTGTGTTCTGTGCAAGCATTGATATATCTGTTAAGGTGCTCCCTGCTTCTTCTAATATTTCAACATTTCTTTTGATTTTTGACTCTTTCGAGTTTTGACTCTTTGAAGTTTTGAGTCTTTCGGGGTTTTATTCTATCGAAGTTTCATTGTTAACACTGTCGAGATTTAACTCATTCCAGATTCGACTCAATCAAAGTTTGACTGAGCCAAAGTTTCATTCTTTTAAGGTTTGACTTCATCGAGGTTTAACCTTTTCAAGGCTTAGTTCTATTGATGTTTGACTCTTTCAAGGTTTCACTCTATAGGGATTTGGCTTGATCAAAGGCTTCATTCTATAAAGGTTTCACTGTATCGAGGTTTGACTATTTGACTCCTTTGAGGTTTGACGCTTTCTAGGTTGGTCTATTTTTATTCCCCTCTCTCCAGGAAAATATTTCGTATTTAATTGTAATTTCCAGCAAACCTACTCCTAAAAATTTTTTTGTTAAAAAGCCTGACAAATAACTTCTGCAAGTCGATACAATGGTCATGATCTCTTTGACATGACGATTGTGTCTAAACTCCAATAGCATCAAAGTGAAATTCTATTTCGTGGAACACATCCCCGTGACATCGGGAATTAAATCATCATGCTGGAATCATTTGGATTGTATCTGTTTCACATACATGCATTTGATCTTGTCAAACACAGCTCGACAAATACAAATGAATCCTTTCTAGCATTACCTCTTTGTGTGTGTGTGTGTGTTCTCATTTCGATAGAGTTCCCTTCCCTTTCCCCGTCTTTTTTCCCGCTCTCTTTTCAATGGGCTGCCAATGGAACATTTTTTGCTTCAATTTTTTTTCTACATTACAATGTGTTGCCAACATAGTTATTTTTTTTCCTCCTAGGTTTTTTTTTTTTTTTTTGTTTCTTTCTAGGTTTCATTTCTTTATTAGAGCCACTTGGTCCAACAATCTGATGCACTCAGAACTCAGAAGCACGATTAGTTGACCGCTTGCAATAGCAATCTCTCGACATGGCTATCTCCCCTGATTCTTTTCTCTCTTCCTTCCTATTCACACACACTAACACAGAAAACACACAGTCACAGACACAGAAAACACACACTCACACAAAAAACACACAGTCACAGACACAGAAACACACAGTCACACAGAAAACACACAGTCACAGACACAGAAAACACACACTCACACAGAAAACACACAGTCACAGAAAACACACACTCACACAGAAAACACACAGTCACAGAAAACACACACTCACACAGAAAACACACAGATACAGACACAGAAAACACACAGTCACAGACACAGAAAACACACAGTCACAGACACAGAAAACACACAGTCACACAGAAAACACAATGTCACAGACACGGAAAACACACAGTCACAGACACAGAAAACACACACTCACACAGAAAACACACAGTCACAGACACAGAAACACAGTCACACAGAAAACACACAGTCACAGACACAGAAAACACACAGACACAGAAAACACACACTCACACAGAAAACACACACTCACACAGAAAACACACAGTCACAGACACAGAAAACACACAGTCACACAGAAAACACACAGTCACACAGAAAACACAATGTCACAGACACGGAAAGCACACAGTCACAGACACAGAAAACACACACTCACACAGAAAACACACAGTCACAGACACAGAAAACACACAGTCACACAGAAAACACACACTCACACAGAAAACACACACTCACACAGAAAACACACAGTCACACAGAAAACACACAGTCACACAGAAAACACACAGTCACACAGAAAACACACAGTCACACAGAAAACACACAGTCACACAGAAAACACACAGTCACAGACACAGACTTTTCACTTATTTCCCATACTTCTCCTCTTACGTGTGACGTCTGCTCTGTGTTTCAGTGACCCCCTTCCCAGTAGAGATACTTACATGTTCGGAACTCAGCCCTCTCTCAGTGAATGAGAGCTTCATGGATGACCCCTTCACCCTCAGCCCTTTTTTTCTTTCTTGCTGATACAGAGGAAAATGTTGAGTGTTTATTATTTTAACTCACTCCGTCTGTCTGGATGGAATCTTGCGCACGTTATTTCTACAACTTCCCAGTCTCGGATCAAGTTCAAACTTTGCATAATTATTCAGTGTCGATGACAACACATTAACCTGAACACGGCACTGAAATTCTGGGCGTTTGCTGAACACAGCACTGAAGTTCTGGGCGAGTTTGATGGACATAGCACTGAAGTTCTGGGATTTTGGTGGACAAAGCGAAGAAGTTCTAGGCGTTTACTGGACACAGCACTGACGTTCTGGGCGTTTACTGGACACAGCATCGAAGCTCTGAGCGTTTGGTGGACAAAGCGAAGAAGTTCTAGGCGTTTACTCGGGTTTCGCGATGTGCGAACAGTCCTCTGCACTGTGTTCGTTGTCGTCGAAACCTGCCTTAAACGCTGTCCTCGTCATCAATCTCATCATCTTATTCGACTTCTGAGTCTCGACATGTCAGCAACTGAAACGTCTGGAGAGATCGGGGTCACCATAAGCTTTCGTTGTATTTCTTTTGATGATTTTTGTTTGAAAAGGAAAGGTTGTCTAAAAGAGGAATTTAGAATGGGTACTTAAATATCTGTTTTATTTTTTATTTGATTAATTAATTAATTAATTTTAGCTTTTTTACTTGTGATAAAATCCAATACCTCCAACAGTCCTGCGTATTCTTTCAGTTACTGGATCACTTGTGAGCAGTAGTTTTACATAACGTATTTCTATTAGAGATTTTCATCTAATAATATTCTCGTTGCCTGTCAGAGGGCGGTACGACTACAGACTTGAGACATCACCAGAAAATGCCTCAGTGGAAACCGTTGATTTTTTTTTTCTTTTTAAGGAAACTCGACCCTGGCAGCGCCAGAGAATGAATACTCGTTCGTTTCTAACACAATAATAATAATTTTATTTATAAATCGCTGTTAACAAACCTAACGTAGGCTCAAGGAGCTATAATATCATTTCAAACATGCAAACAAGATTTAAAATAACAACGTAATGTAAATAGGTGTTTAAACAGATAGGTCTTAATGTTCTTCTTGAATGCAGTGAAGCTTGTTTGTCTGAGGTCTATGGGGAATAAGTTCCAGAACTTTGATCCGCGCTCTATAAAAGCCCGCAAACCGTAACTTTTGAGGGAGAAACGTGGCACCACAAGAAGCGTTGGGTCCATGGAGCGCAGGATCGACTCTTTGAGGGACATATTGAGTGACCAGTTCACTAAGGTACAAGGGCATTTCTTTGTTGTAGATAGACTCATGAAAAGTCTCAAAAATAAAGAAGCATTTGATTTTCACTCAAAAGCTTAATTACTTATTTAAAAACGAATTTGCAACTCAGTTGAACTTGAGTTAAGATCCAATGCTATGTCTTATGATATTGTCAAATTATAGCTCATTTCTTCATTATTTAGTTGGCAACAGAGAAACTCGACTTAGCGTCCTTGTCCTTATTTATAGTGGTACTCTCCAATCTAAATTTCGTGCACTTATGAAATAAAAAAGTACTAGTGTGGAATGAAAATGTCATAGCTGTTCCGATTTTAGCTTTTATTTAGCTGGCAGTTGATCCTGAACAGGGGCGGACAAGCTATATGGGCATTCGGACTATTGCCCGGTGGGTTGGTAAGGTCACCTAAAGGGTCTCATGAATGTCAATATGGCACGTATTAAATTGTTAAAGGTTTAATAATATTCTCATATAAAAGCGTCTCTCTTATTGTCGTGTTTAAACAAAAATCGTTTGCAGATTCTGCATTGAATGTCCTTAATATTCCTGATACTAATTTTATTGAAGACATTTTCCGAAATAATGTAACAGTCTTCATTTACATCCGTAGACAGTGCTACTAGGCTTCATCTTTTTAGAGGCTACACACTTAGCGATACAAAAAGTCTATAGTTCTTATAAAGATATAAAACATGCGTACAGTTATCGATACATTATGAAACTTAACAATGATTTCGATGACAGGTAGACCTACAATTGGAGGCCCATCGTATGACATACAATTTATGGGCCGGAGTGTATAGAAATGCCTGGGCCGATTTTGACACCCATTCCGCCCCTGATCCTAAACATCTTCAAGAGTTTGAACTGTTTATTCTCTGAAGATGACAATGCCGTCCTTTTGTCTATTATACATGTCATCTGGCATAACTAATCTCTAATTTATGAATAACAATGGACCTCATTCACCAATCGTAAACAAACAACATTGAGTCACGTGCTTCTCTAACTCTTCTATATAAATTACGATCTAATTTTAATAATTATTATCACATGACAGTTATTTTCGTTGTTTTATCAAAATTATTATATGACCGTTCGTTTTGTGAATGAGGTCCATTAGTTAATCTATTTCCTATTCCTAATAGCTGAATATCTTAGGTAAAACCATTTCTTGCTATTTTTCCATAGTGGGTAAACTTTAGTTTGACCGTTATAATTTTTCAAAGTATAAAAAATAATTTAAATTCGACTTGAAGACTAGACAATCGGGGGATGAAGTGACGGGGATGAAGTGACGGGGATGAAATGACCGAGGATGAAGTGACCGGGGATAAAGTGACCGTAGATGAAATGACGGGGATGAAGTGACGGGGATGAAATGACGGGGATGAAAAGACGGGGATGAAATGACGGGGATGAAGTGACGGGTATGAAGTGACGGGGATGAAGTGACGGGGATGAAATGACGGGGATGACGTGACGGGGATGAAGTCACGGGGATGAAGTGACGGGGATGAAATGACGGGGATGAAATGACGGGGATGAAATGACGGGGATGAAATGACGGGGATGAAATGACGGGGATGAAGTGACGGGGATGAAATGACGGGGATAAAGTGACGGGGATGAAATGACGGGGATGAAGTGACGGGGATGAAATGACGGGGATGAAGTGACGGGGATGAAATGACGGGGATGAAGTGACGGGGATGAAATGACGGGGATGAAGTGACGGGGATGAAATGACGGGGATGAAGTGACGGGGATGAAATGACGGGGATGAAGTGACGGGGATGAAATGACGGGGATGAAGTGACGGGGATGAAATGACGGGGATGAAGTGACGGGGATGAAGTGACGGGGATGAAGTGACGGGGATGAAGTGACGGGGATGAAATGACGGGGATGAAATGACGGGGATGAAGTGACGGGGATGAAATGACGGGGATGAAATGACGGGGATGAAGTGACGGGGATGAAATGACGGGGATGAAGTGACGGGGATGAAATGACGGGGATGAAGTGACCGGGGATGAAATGACGGGGATGAAGTGACGGGGATGAAATGACGGGGATGAAGTGACGGGGATGAAATGACGGGGATGAAGTGACGGGGATGAAATGACGGGGATGAAGTGACGGGGATGAAGTGACGGGGATGACGTGACGGGGATAAAGTGATGGGGATGAAGTGACGGGGATGAAATTACGGAGATGAAGTGACGGGGATGAAGTGACGGGGATGAAATGACAAGAATGAAGTGTCGGGGGTGAAATGACAGGGATGAAGTGACGGGGATGAAATGACGGGGATAAAGTAACGGGGATGAAGTGACCGGGATGAAGTGACGGGGTTAAAATTACGGGGATGAAGTGACGGGGATGAAGTGACGGGGATGAAGTGACCGGGATGAAGTGACCGGGATGAAGTGACGGGGTTAAAATGATGGGGATGAAGTGACGGGGATGAAGTGACGGGGATGAAGTGACGGGGATGAAGTGACGGTGATGAAGTGACGGGGATGAAGTGACGGGATGAAGTGACGGGGATGACGTGACCGGGGATGAAATGACGGGGATGAAGAAACGGGGATGAAGTGACGGGGATAAAGTGACAGGGATGAAATGACGGGGATGAAGTGACGGGGATGAAATGACGGGGATGAAGTGACGGGGATGAAATGACGGGGATGAAATGACGGGGATGAAATGACGGGGATGAAGTGACCGAGGATGAAGTGACCGGGGATGAAGTGACGGGGAAGAAGTGACGGGGATGAAGTGACGGGGAGTAAATGACGGGGATGAAGTGAAGGGGATGAAATGACGGGGATGAAGTAACGGGGATGTAGTGACGGGGATGAAATGACGGGGATGAAGTGATTGGGATGAAATGACGGGGATGAAGTGACGGGGATGAAATGACGGGGATGAAGTAACGGGGATGAAGTGACGGGGAAGAAGTGACGGGGAAGAAGTGACGGGGATGAAGTGACGGGGATGAAATGACGGGGATGAAGTGACGGGGATGAAGTGACGGGGATGAAGTGACGGGGATGAAGTGACGGGGATGAAATGACGGGGATGAAGTGACTGAGGATGAAGTGACCGAGGATGAAGTGACGGGGATGAAATGACGGGGATGAAGTGACGGGGATGAAATGACGGGGATGAAATGACGGGATGAAATGACGGGGATGAAATGACGGGGATGAAATGACGGGGATGAAATGACGGGGATGAAATGACGGGGATGAAGTGACGGGGATGAAGTGAAGGGGATGAAGTGACGGGGATGAAATGACGGGGATGACGTGACGGGGATGAAGTCACGGGGATGAAGTGACGGGGAGTAAATGACGGGGATGAAATGACGGGGATGAAGTGACGGAGATGAAGTGACGGGGAGTAAATGACGGGGATGAAGTGACCGAGGATGAAGTGACCGAGGATGAAGTGACGGGGATGAAATGACGGGGATGAAGTGACGGAGATGAAATAACGGAGATGAAATGACGGGGATGAAATAACGGGGATGAAATGACGGGGATAAAGTGACGGGGATGAAGTGACGGGTAAGAAGTGACGGGGATGAAGTGACGGGGATGAAGTGACAGGGATGAAATGACGGGGATGAAATGACGGGGATAAAGTGACGTGGAGGAAGTGACGGGGATAAAGTGACGGGGATGAAATAACGGGGATGAAGTTACGGGGTTGAAATGACGGGGAAGAAGTGACGGGGATGAAGTGACGGGGAAGAAGTGACAGGGAAGAAATGAGGGGATGAAATGAAGGGGATGAAGTAACGGGGATGAAGTGACGGGGATGAAATGACGGGGATGAAATGACGGGGATGAAGTGACCGGGGATGAAGTGACCGGGGATGAAGTGACGGGGATAAAGTGACGGGGATGAAATGACCGGGGATGAAGTGACGGGGATGAAGTTTTCGGGGATGAAGTGACGGGGATGAAGTGACAGGGATGAAATGACGAGGATGAAATGACGGGGATAAAGTGACGGGGAAGAAGTGACGGGGATAAAGTGACGGGGATGAAATGACGGGGATAAAGTTACGGGGTTGAAATGACGGGGAAGAAGTGACGGGGATGAAGTGACGGGGAAGAAGTGACGGGGATGAAGTGACGGGGATGAAATGACGGGGATGAAGTGACAGGGATGAAATGACGGGGATGAAATGATGGGGAAGAAGTGACGGGGATGAAGTGACGTGAAAGAAGTGACTGGGATGAAGTGACGGGGATGAAATGACGGGGATGCAGTGACCGGGGATAAAATGACGGGGATGAAGTGACCGGGGATGAAATTACGGGGATGAAATGACGGGGATGAAGTGACCGGGGATGAAATGACGGGGATAAAATGACGGGGATGAAATGACGGGGATGAAATGACGGGGATGAAATGACGGGGATGAAATGACGGGGATGAAATGACGGGGATGAAGTGACCGGGGATGAAGTGACGGGGATGAAGTGACCGGGAATAAAATGACGGGGATGAAGTGACGGGGATGAAATGACGGGGATGAAGTGACAGACAGTGATGAAATGACGGGGATGAAATTAAGGGGATGAAATGACGGGGATGAAATGACGGGGATGAAGTGACCGGGGTGTAAGTTACCGGGGATAAAGTGACGGGGATGAAGTGACGGGGATGAAGTGACCGGGGATGAAGTGACCGGGGATGAAGTGACGGGTATTACGGGGATGAAGTGACCGGAGATGAAATGTCGGGGATGAAGTGACGGGGGATGAAGTGACGGGGATGAAGTGACGGGGATGAAGTGACGGGTATGAAGTGACGGGGATGAAGTGACTTGGATGCAGTGACGGGGATGAAGTGACGGGGATGAAGTGACGGACAATAAGTGACGGGGATGAAGTGACGGGGATGAAGTGACGGGGATGAAGTGACGGGGATGAAGTGACGGGGATGAAATGCCGGGGATGAAATGACCGAGGATGAAATGACGGGGATGAAGTGACGGGGATGAAGTGACCGGGGATGAAGTGACCGGGGATGAAGTGACCGGGGATGAAGTGACGGGGATGAAGTGACCGAGAATGAGATGACCGGGGATGAAGTGACCGGGGATGAAATGACAAGGATGAAGTGACGGGGATGAAATGCCGGGGATGAAGTGACGGGGATGGAATGACGGTTATAAAAAGACGGGGATGAAGTGACGGGGATGAAGTGACGGGGATGAAGTGACGGGGATGAAGTGACCGGGGATAAAGTGACCGTAGATGAAATGACGGGGATGAAGTGACGGGGATGAAGTGACGGGGATGAAATGACGGGGATGAAATGACCTAGGATGAAGTGACGGGGATGAAATGACGGGGATGAAATGACGGGGATGAAGTGACGGGGATGAAATGACGGGGATGAAGTGACGGGGATGAAGTGACGGGGATGAAGTGACGGGGATGAAATGACGGGGATGAAATGACTGGGATGAAATGACAGGGATGAAGTGATGGGGATGAAACGACGGGGATGAAATGACGGGGATGAAATGACGGGGATGAAGTGACCGGGGATGAAATGACGGGGATGAAATGACGGGGGTGAAATGACGGGGATAAGGTGACGGGAATGAAATGACGGGGATGAAGTGACGGGGATGAAATGACGGGGATGAAATGACGGGGATGAAATGACGGGGATGAAGTGACCGGGGATGAAGTGACGGGAATGAAATGACGGGGATGAAATGACCGGGGATGAAGTGACGGGGATGAAGTGTTCGGGGATGAAGTGACGTGGATGAAGTGACCGGAGATGAAGTGACGGGGATGAAGTGACCGGGGATGAAGTTACCGGAGATGAAATGACGGGGATGAAATGACGGGGATGAAGTGACCGGGGATAAAATGACGGGGATGATGTGACCGGGGATGAAGTGACCGGGGATGAAATGACGGGGATGAAATGACGGGGATGAAGTGACCGGGGATGAAATGACGGGGATGAAATGACGGGGATGAAGTGACTGGGGATGAAATGACGGGGATGAAATGACGGGGATGAAATGACGGGGATGAAGTGACCGGGGATGAAGTGACGGGGATGAAGTGACGGTGATGAAATGACGGGGATGAAATGACGGGGATGAAATGACGGGGATGAAGTGACCGGGATGAAGTGACCGGGGAAGAAGTGACGGGGATGAAGTGACGGGGATGAAGTGACGGGGATGAAGTGACGGGGATGAAGTGACCGGGGATGAAGTGACCGGGGATGAAGTGACCGGGGATGAAGTGACCGGGGATGAAGTGATTGGGGATGAATTGACCGGGGATGAAGTGACGGGGATGAAGTGACGGGGATGAAAT
Organism: Biomphalaria sudanica; assembly: GCA_036873155.1. Classification (NCBI taxonomy): domain Eukaryota; kingdom Metazoa; phylum Mollusca; class Gastropoda; family Planorbidae; genus Biomphalaria; species Biomphalaria sudanica. The sequence goes on along the minus strand of JAZGLO010003763.1, from coordinate 775,485 downwards.
GACCGGGGATGAAGTGACGGGGATGAAGTGACGGGGATGAAGTGACGGGGATGAAGTGACGGGGATGAAGTGACGGGGATGAAGTGACGGGGATGAAGTGACGGGGATGAAGTGACCGGGGATGAAGTGACCGGGGATGAAGTGACGGGGATGAAATGACAAGGATGAAGTGACCGGGGATGAAATGACGGGGATGAAGTGACGGGGATGAAATGACCGGGGATGAAGTGACGGGGATGAAGTGACGGGGATGAAGTGACGGGGATGAAGTGACGGGGATGAAGTGACGGGGATGCAGTGACGGGGATGAAGTGACCGGGGATGAAGTGACGGGGATGAAGTGAGAGGGGATGAAGTGACGGAGATGAAATGACTGGGATGAAGTGACGGGGATGAAGTGACCGGGGATGACGTGACGGGAATGAAGTGACGGGGATGAATTGACGGGGATGAAGTGACGGGGATGAAGTGACCGGGGATGAAGTGACCGGGATGATGTGAGAGGGGATGAAGTGACGGGGATGAAATGACGGGGATGAAGTGACGGGGATGAAGTGACGGGGATGAAGTGACCGGGGATGAAATGCCGGGGATGAAGTGACGGGGATGAAGTGACGGGGATGAAGTGACCGGGGAAGAAATGACCGGAAACCATATACATCAACTGTCAAATTTCTAGGAAAAATTGTTGGAACCGTTTTTGAGATCCATGTCAAGGTTTTTTTCATCAAACTGTTTTTATTTTTCGCAAATGAATTTGCAAGCCGAATAGATGAATTGTAAAAAAGCAGTTGACAGATTTCTACATAAGAAATGTTCCTGAAAGTCTATTTGTTTATTTAACTCTTTACTAAATATGTGCAGGAATTTTCACTGACGTGCGTTCAAGATATAGGTAGCTTAGATCTCCAAACCAAATTTTATTTTAGATAATTATATTTTTTTTAAATTACAACTGTCAAACCTGAGTTTTCCATCTGCCTGTGTGGGCAATTAGCTAGTAATTTTTTTCCATTTAAACTGTCAACTTTGTAGAAAAATCGTTAGAGCCATTTTTGATATACGTGTTAAAGCTCCAATAATTTGTTTATTCCTCAACCATTGAAGAGTTTGCAAGCTGATAAGCAGAAATGTAAAAATGAGTATTAAAAAAATTGCTGATTAAGCCTTTTGGGAGGCGCGGTGGCTAAGCGATTAAGCGATTGGCTTCCGAACTGGGGGTCCGGGTTCGAATCCTGGTAAATGCTGATATCTTGGGCGCCTCCAGCTCTAATTGGCAGATGAGAATAGTTGGGGAAAATTAAAGGTAGCTGGCTTTTGTGCTGGCCATATGACACCTTCGTTATCCGCGTGCCACAGAAACAGGCGACATTTACATCATCTGGCCTAAAAATTGCATTACAAAAATGAAGCCTTGATCAAATGTTAGAACAGCCTAATCTTTGTGTTTGGAAGCAGAGGTGTAGTGACCAAATCTTGCGCCCGTGGCAAGGTACTTTATTTACGCCCCCCCCCCCACTATAATCTATGAACATCACATAGAAATATAGGCTGCGTGTAACATAATGAAGAACTACTTTTGATTACTTGTATAGTTAGGAGTGATTCCCCTTGTGTAGTTTATAAAAGGCCTTGCAAACTGTGCTTAGTGGCTACTTGCTCCTGTGTTACCAGCTTGACCACTTGACCTGTGTTCTGAATAGTATTTTTTTCCTGTTAGTGGTCGTGTGTCATGGGGTACTCGGAGAAGTGTGCCCTGCTCTGGAGATCTTTAGTATGATTGTATTTTGTGTAATGTATAATTATTAGTAGATATAGCCTTAAATGATTTCCAGGCAGTATATTTTTACCCTGATGTTCTGCATCCTGGGGTACTCCCAAACGTGACATATTTTTGTAACCTTTTTCTGAGGGATTCAACCTGTATTGAATCATCAGATGGACTTTACATATTTTTATAGCCTTGTCTCTGAGGGATTCAACCTGTATTGAATCATCAGATGGGCTTTACCAAACGGATGTCTATAGGTGGGATTCTATGAAGCTTGTATGCTCATAGGTTTCCCTGAAGCCTATAGTTCATCATGACCCTTTTTTTGTTTTTGTTTTGGCTAAAAATGGCTAGTGTCAGCCTGAAGCTTGTAACCCCAGAATGGTCAAAAGTGGTCATGTGTTGACCTGAGGCCTGTGGCCTTTATTTTACTCATGTAAATGTGTATTCTCCAGAATGTGACGATAATGTAACATATGACTAGGGCTGTGTGCCATACTATTTTTGAGTATCTTTTGTTTACTTTTTGTTGTGTCGGCCAGTAGAATGACGGCCATGTATTTACACATTTATTTTACTCATGTAAATAAACTTTGTACATATGTTTACCTGCGACTTATTGTAAAGTCTTTTGTTGCATACATTAGTTGAATTGTATACCTGGAGGTTATACCTAATAACCTAGGCAGTACAAGAAGGGACCAGTACACCTCTGGACTAACGTGCCAGCACACTTTTAACACTGACCTATTGATCTAAATACCTAAATATAGCTATAATTCTAATTGAATATTTTTAGCTATATTTTGTTATATTGAGTGGGGTGCTCTTTTAGAATCAATCCCCATTAATATGTAACATGGGGTACTCTTACAAGCAACCTCATCTCATTTGTAACACTGCGTGTGGCATGTAACGCCCCCCCCCCTGGGAGTGGCACCCGGGGCATCGTGTTCACTCATTATGCTTCTGTTGGAGAGTACAATTATTTTATACACATATTGACAAACAATGCAAGCATGGATGCTTCATAGGGTTTCAAGATGACCTTAACTTTTAACATTCTCTAGTCGCTCCTGGGGTGAGGGTAATGGTGGCCGAGTGTTCAAGCGCTTGGCATCCAAAACGGGGGGTCTAGAGTTTGAATTTCAGTGAATACTGGAGTTTTTAACTTCAGAATTTCTAAGACGATACCAAGTCTACCAGTCTCTAATGGGGACCTGCCATACGTTGCACTGCCCAAGCGGTTCCCTCTCAATGCGTGATGGTCTGACGATGGCCAATGCAAGCCTTCAAAGGAAAAGGCATGCTGGGACGCTAAGGCGTCATGGGATTTTGAAAGAACATTTCCAGAGACACCGGCATTGCATTAAGCCTCCCTGCTGATGGCGAGCCTTAGGGGGCTGAAAAAAACGATTCCAGACAACGACGACGACGGGCCTGATGACACCCTTGCTAACCGTCGTCCATAGATACATGTGTTTACATCATCGCCCGCCCCCAAGTTCATTTGGTCTGACAAGGGCACCTAACCTATCTATATTTTTAATATCACATTTGATTTTTTTTAGTGTATCGATATTAAAATTGAATATGAAAAGATGAAAGTAGCTTGATAAACATGATATGGTCTAATTAATGTATTTTCTCCATAAACTATAGTCTGTAACTAACGACAAGAACAAAGCTTATAGAACTACTTAATGCTTTGTCTTCTTATCTAATCAAAGAGTCCCTTTACAGTCTAAGCATCCATTCACAATTAGACAATGTCTAGACTCTAATAATCATTCAGTATTTTTCAAACGTTTACTTGTGCCCCCATCTATCCATTTTTGTAATTGTCCAAAGAGTAAAGTCAAGGACTCGTGGATCTCTATGCCCTTTTAAGCTTACCCCATCAGCATGTCTGAATTGTTCTATCTGGGAGATATCCGAGCAAATTTTTTATTTGTTACATCCCTATTACTTGTATCTCAAGAAGCTCGGGCTATAGGCGAGACCGAAGGACGAGCACATCGAGGAAACTCCCTCATATTCCTTCTCTTTACATCAGCCGTGCAGGTGTTCGCCATAAAACGGCCATTGAAGAACGGTGTGTGTATGTTGTTGGTTTTTCGTTTTTTATTCCATCCCCGCCAGTCAAACGGTCTTGGTCCTTAGGCATTCCAAAGAGGATTAGGATTTGGTTCCATATTGTCTCCTCTAACGACTGTATACACCCGAGGGCCATGTTGAGGCTGAGAGGCATAACGACTGTACACACCCGAGGGCCATGTTGAGGCTGAGAGGCATAACGACTGTATACACCCGAGGGCCATGTTGAGGCTGAGAGGCATTGCCTGGGCCAACTAGATCTATGCTAAAATAAATTACGTTCGCCCCATCCTACATCCAGCTAGGAGTCTGAGGGGTGTCGGGGTTGTATTTTAAGCTTTAGTAAGTTACTCCTTTCAGGACTTGTGATATATCGGGCCCAAACGGTTAACAAGCAGGGTGTCATGTCGGCAGCACAGCGACCGACCGCCTTTTACTTTGCTTACCTTAAGTCAGGTACCCATTAGATGTGAGTGGAATAAGGGACGCCCTAACTATCCCGAAATTCAAAATCGCAGTCTTCACTGAGATTCGAACCATGGACTCCAGGTTCGAAAGACAAGCACTTAACCTTTGAGCCATTGCTCACCCATTTTTAAGCTTTGAACAAGCCAAGCTATTGAACTACAGCTAAAAATCCACCTACTTTACGCAAATGTCATCCCAACAGCAAATTATACATGCGAGAAGTGGAAATCATTTGCCAAAATTAAGAAAAGACTAAATGTGGCTCAACAAAAATGGTTAAGACGGATTTTAGGAGTCAGTTAGAGAGATCGGGTCTAAAACAATGAAATCCTAGGCCGAACTTGGATTCGACCACTTAATGAGGATGTGACCGATCGTCGCACGAGGTTTGAGGGACATGTGCTCGTACAGAATGAAGTACGCATACCAAGAGTTGCAATGACATGGAGGCCAATGCAAGGAAAGCGCAAACAGTGACATTCTCGTATAACATGGCGTCACACTGTCAAGGAAGACCTCAGAGCAGTGGACACCAGGTGGGAAGAGGCTTCAGCGGCTTCAGACATTGCCAGTGATAGATCTTTATGAAGACAGCTTGCAATCCAAATGCGCTGGAGGATCTATGTCTAAGTAAAGAAGTCGTCTGCCAGGGTCCTCTATCTATCAATTAGTTCAAACAAATAACGCTAATACTACCATTTATATTATAAAACAACAAGCGTTAAGTTCATGAATGTTAATGAGCAACCATGTTAAGATTAAATAGACTATTAGTAGACTTACCGAAAGTGGGAACGAAAACAGTACTGCTCTAAAAAGGCTCCCAAAATGCAAAAACGCTAAAATATTTGTTTGTTCTACATGTTTCGGATGTTCCTTCAGAGTTGAAGATAGTTTACTTCCTAGTCCAAACCACCCTCAGGACGACGGGGGATGGAAGCGGGCAGGGTTTGAACCTTCGACCGTCGATAAATCCGAACGACAGTCCAGCGCAAACCTCACGACCAGGCAGCCATCCTGTGGTAAATAAAGAATGAATCGCATAAGCAACCATAACAGAAATACGAAAGCAATTGGTGATGTTAAATTGTGTAGATGCTGAGGACAAGGGTTAGTGCAGCAAGCTTTAAAGCCTCGAGGCCAATAATCTGTTTCTTACAATTTGAACTTTAGAAATTCAGCAGGCTCTGCCACGTAACATAAAGCAAACAGTAAGTTTATTATCTTAGATCGTATTGCTGCAGCGCAAGGTCATTGTTGTATGTTGTTGACACGTAATGACAAGTTTATTTCAAACGATGAAGGCTTTTCCCAAAAGCTCTAAAAATAGTTTGAACGTTACTAAGAAAAGGATTAAAAATAGTGGTATTTAAAGAACGGATATTTCCAGTTGAGGGAGATTGACGATGTGAGTTGAAGAATTGAAATTGACTTATAGTGTACTTATGTAGTGTGTATATCATTAAAGTGATTCATAGTTCCACAATTAAAAAGTTGTATTTATTTAAAGAAGATTTCAGTTCTTAATTTTCACTTTAAAGTAGTATCTCTGGCAAGGCGATTTTGTTTGAGAATTCAAATAATTTCAAAGTTTAGAAGAGTGTTAAGATCAAAACATCAGAAACGCAACGTAACATCAAGACATCAATCTATCATCTGGCACTCACATATATATCGTCACAAGGTCAATTGAAGTGAAATCAAGTAGGGGTGGGACGGGCTGGTGCTGAAGAATGTGAGACATTCAAATGAAGCGTGCCCGATCGGAGTCAGCTCATTCTCGTATTCAACAACACGACAAATTGTTCCACGACAAATGGTTGGTTCCACGACAAATGGTTGGTTCACCGACATATTGTATACAACATTTGGCTCACCCTTACAATTGGTTGTCCTAACAAATGTCTCACCCGTCGATAGGTTCACACGACAAATGGCTCACCAAAAAAAAATGGTTCTGTGACAATTAGTTTAAAGACAAATTGTTCACACGACTAATGGTTCATTGACAAATGTTTCACAGACAAATTGTTCACAGACAAATGGTTTACAACCAAATGGTTCACAGACAAATAGTTCACAGTCGAAGGGTTCAACGACAAATGGTTTACTGACAAATGGTTCTCTGACAAATGGTTCACAGACAAATGATTCACTGACAAATGGTTCACACACAAATGGTTCATACACAAATGGTTTACAGACCAATGGTTCACAGACCAATGGTTCACAGACTAATGGTTCACTGACAAATGGTTCACTGACAAATGGTTCACTGACAAATGGTTCACTGACAAATGGTTCACTGACAAATGGTTCACTGACAAATGGTTCACTGACAAATGGTTCACTGACAAATGGTTCACTGACAGATGTTCAGACAAAAGGTTCACAGACAAATGGTTCACAGACAAATGGTTCACAGACAAATGGTTCACAGACAAATGGTCCACAGACTAATTGTTCACTGACAAATCGTCGACAGACTAATTGTTCACTGACAAAAGGTTCACTGACAAATGGTTCACAGACAAATGATTCACTGACAACCTTCTTACAGTCCATTTATTTAACTAAAATCGGTTCACATGAAAAGTTACATTTGTTAATATTCTTGTTGCCTGTTTGATTTGTTTGCATTAAAATTACATACTGGCGATATATGTATGAATTAAAATTATTAAAAATATGTTTTCCATTAATCCTGTTGCAGACGTCTCTCGCGGAAACTGTCTAAAATGTTTAACATAGAAGATATACAACGTCAATTAGTTTAACTTTTTTTAAAAATTGATAATAACGTCTTAATTACTAGATTAATACTTAAATGGATCAATAACTAAAGCGTAACTACAGCGTATTTATATGCACGATGCCGCTCCTATTTATTTTATTTTATTTTGTGAGGGGGGTGGGGGGAACACCACACAGTTTGAACAGGACCGGCTTTAGACATAGGCAAAGTAGGCAGCCCCTCTAGGGCAACCAATTGGTGATGGCCTGTCAAAGGAGTTAATAAAATTCTTCTTTAGAGAGACAAACTAGCTATAACTTGTGCCCAATGTTATTGTTAAAGGACATTTCGTTGAACTACAGATTGGAAACAAAAAAAAAAAAATTGCTTAATTTTTTTATGTATTTTTTTGGAGGGGCTTGTTTTGTTCTACTTCATTTGGGTGCCACCAAATTAACTTCGTTTAGGGCCTGGTTTGAGATACGCTGCGCTAGGCATCCAGATACCTACTCTCGCTAGAATGGCCTTTCTAAAGTGTAGTTTAATTTTCATGTTTTTTTGTTTTTTTTTTTCAAAAGGGCAGGAGAAGGGAGATAACTGATAAAATATGTTGTTCAATATTTGAATAATTCTTGACACGAAAAGATATTAAGATTTTTTATTTTTTTAATTTGATTTTGTTTTCCTAAAAGGTGTCGCGTGAGTAGTAGAAAACATTCTGTTGTCATGTGTTCTATCTGATAAAATCTTTTTTTTAATGTTATTTATTTATGCAAAACCTGTTTAGTTTCTATTACGTTTTTTGTTTAAAGTACCTAACATCACAAGTTTGGGCGTTATTTATACATTCGGATTTTGAAACTATTTCCTTCATAAAAATGTTTTGATGTGAAAAATTGGAGAACACTGCTTAAACCTATCGCTTCCTTATTATCGCCCTAGTTTACAGTATTCTTATAAATCCTATATGAACCCACTCTATGATTGAAAAGTTTGTACAAAGCATTTCTCCTATTTCCCATTCTCGGATCAAGTTTTAACTTTGCAAAATTATTCATTGGCGTAGACCAGTGATTCCCAAAGTGGTCTAAATAGACCCTTAGGGGTCTACGAAAGTGAAAAAATAAATTGGGGGTCTATGAGATGTCCAAGGCGGTCTATGATAATAGGTTTCATTTAAGTAGATTGTTACTTTAATGGTTACATACCATTCATGTAATTCTTTCATGCTCTAATATATGAGTTATACCTTAGTTAATCCTTTAAATATTTATCCTGATATGCAAATGAAAAAATTGTTGTATTTAATCGCAATACTTATTTACAAAGCTTAGTTTTGTCTACATGTAACTTATGTTTACCAAAAAGATTCCTTCCTTTCTTGTCAAACAGGCTGTTGCACAAGTGCCTTTTTGCTAGTGAGACAATGCCACTCTGATCAAATAGGATAAAGATTTGAAAAACTTTCGAACGTTAAAAGATAAAGTTCAAGATGGAACCACAAAATCTCTCTTCGACATCATATTGCGAAGATAATTGTTTGCGAGCGTCTTATGATATCTATTTACCTATAGCAAAATACGAAAACACTCTAAATTAAACCAGCCCTTTAACGTTTTAAATACTGTTTTACACAAACCTACATCTAAAATTATTAAAAGAATTTCATTAAGCATTAATACAGTTCAAGGGCACATTGGTGGCATGAGCTATAAAATTAAAAGCTTCTTATTTAATTCTTTACAAACGACAGTTTGGGATCAGCGGCGTCGCAGACTCTGACAGGGGGTAGCGCTGTGTGCTGCAAACTGCGTAAGGAACGCCGGCTCCTTATTTTTCCTCAGGGTTGACCCACGAAACTTTTCCCATGTTTAGTATAATTGCAACGCAGCAGAGTTTTGAATTCAGTTTTCCTTCTGCTAGGTGAGTAGCAAGCCAAGGCTAATGAGCACTTCCTCCTCGAAGCTTACAGCTTTAGGCAACAGTTACTCGCCTTCGCCCCTACTCCTGTTAATAAAAACAGTTCCTTGAACTCAATATTTGAGCCATACATGAAAGATCAAGCAATACACGAGAAACTGCTCTTTGCGCAAATTTTTCCAATGCTACTTAAGGCACATGAATTCATTTTAATGTTTGAAGGACTACATCATAGAATAAAGAATTCCCATATAGTATACCCGTTGCAACGGATGATAAACCTACATAAAGAAAAAAAAAACATTTCCAGTGTGTTTGGTGATTCCAGCAATACATATTAATTGTTATTTTAATTGTTTTAAATTTAAATTTAATCAATGAAAAAGATTTCTATAACTTAATATGTGGCATTAAACTACTCTGTCATTATTCAAATCACTACAGTCATAAATTAGTTGTTTTTTTTTTGTTTTATGATAATTTTGCAAAATTTGCAATTTAAGCAGGGGTCTACCGAAAATCAGAAAACCTGGCAAGAGGTCTACGAGATAACAAAGTTTGGGAACCACTGGCGTAGACAATCCATGAATCAATTTTAAAAATAATAACCAGTCAGTCAATTAATTACTGGTAATTGATTATTTTGTTTGATACCAACAATGAAAATTAATCCTTCAGTATTCAGATGTATGGCTAAATATTTAGGGTTTTGTCCCCTTAGATAATTGTTTCTCCCGTTCCCACTGTCGGTTCAAGTTGAAACTGGCAACAAGTATTTATCGTGAAATAAAAAAATATGAATAAAAAATAACCAATGAGTCGATTAATGATTGCTGATTAATTATTTTGTTTGATATCGAATAAGGGTAATAGCATCTACCTTATTGATTTATATAGTTCTAATTGTGGAGTTATTCCCCTTAGATAAGGTATGTTTTTTTTAATTTATTTTTTTTTTGCTTTTTAAACATTTAATTTTGATGTAATATCCATTTAGGGGCGTGGTTGCTAAATGGTTAAGCTCTCTGCTTCCGAAACAAGAGGTCTCGGGTTTGAACCTCGGTGAAGACTGAGATTTTAAATTCGGGATTCTTAAGGACGCCTCTGAGTCCACACAGCTCTAATGGGTACCTGAGACTAGTTGGAGAAAGTAAAGGCGGTTGATTGTTGTGCTGGCAAGACCCTGCTCGTTAACCGTTGGCCATTGAAACAGATGGCCCTTACATCATCTGCCCAATGGACCACAAGGTCTGAACCGGGAAACTTTTAATACTAGTGTATTCGGTTTTCGCTGTCTCTGCAGTAGAGTGACAGTCTTATGGCAAAATTGAGATGTGTAACACTGAGATGTGTGACATTGTGATGTGTAACACTGAGATTGTGAAATTGTGATGTGTAACGCTGAGATGTGTGACATTGAGATGTGTAACACTGAGATGTGTAACACTGAGATGTGTGACATTGAGATGTGTAACACTGCGATGTGTGACATTGTGATGTGCAACACTGAGATATGTGACATTGTGATGTGTAACAATGAGATGTGTGACATTGTGATGTGTAACACTGAGATGTCTGACATTGAGATGTGTAACACTGAGATATGTGACATTGTGATGTGTAACAATGAGATGTGTGACATTGTGATGTGTAACACTGAGATGTGTGATATTGAGATGTGTAACACTGAGATGTGTGACATAAAGATGTGTAACACTGAGATGTGTGACATAAAGATGTCTAACACTGAGATGTGTGACATTGTGATGTGTAACACTGAGATGTGTGACATTGTGATGTGCAACAATTGAGATGTGTGACACCTAGATGTGTATTACTAAGGTGCGTAATATTGAGGTGTGTAACACTGTGATGTCTAACATTGAGATGTGTGCACTGAGGTTTGTAACACGAAGATGTGTAGCACTGGGATGTCTAACACTGAGATTAGTAGCACTGAGGTGTGTAACATTGAGATGTGTGCACTGAGGTTTGTAACACGAAGATGTGCAGCACTGGGATGTCTAACACTGAGATTAGTAGCACTGAGGTGTGTAACATTGAGATGTGTAAGATTGAAAGATGTAACATTGAGATGCGTAGCACGAAGATGTGTAATTCTGAGATGTGTAACATTTAGGTGAGGTGTGTAACACACTGAGATGCACGCTTGAAAGGATCGCCCATATAATATATATATATATATTCCACAATCCTCAGCTAAAGCCGTCGTACTGTTGCTATGCTATGGTTGAACTTGTAATGGGTAGAGCAAATACTGGTCGCCCCCAACATAGATATGCTGTGGTATAGATATGGTCGTGGAGGGGGGATTATTTGAAAATCTTTCCATTCCCCCACTTGAGAGGTTCCCCCTAATGAGTGTTCGAATTTTTTACATGAAATATTAAATATTACCCCATTATCTCATGTCATGATGTCAAATTGTAAAATGCAGGGCCCCCTAAAGAGGTCAAACTCCCCGGGTCCCTAAATGGTGGCCATTTCCAAGCTACGCCACTGTAGATATGTGAAAGTAATCAGACGGGGTCTTATAGCGATGTACATCGATGTTGACATCTGGATAGCCCTTGGCCACACTATGTGGAGAAAAAAGATGACAAGACAAGCCACTGATGTTGAGGAAGCCACATGGCGTCAGTCCTGAAAGTAAAAACGAAACACAAAAAGGGGAACAAAAGACTCTTGCAACACTGAAGCTTGCGCCTCATTTACCTGTGATCTATGTGAGCGAATGGGGATCATATGATAAGACATCACTCGCTCTCAAAAGTCATCCATCAAGGTACAGCGGAGAGAGAATAAAGAAACAAGTCGTCTAAAGAAAAGCAGGCTGGACAACGTGAAAGAATGTACTGGACCCTCTCCTAATATTCAGCTTGAAACAGACGCTGAAAGAATCGAGTGGAGGGATTTGGTGTCGTGCACTGTCACAGCACCCCTACGACGAAACCCAATGGAAAATGATGATAGTGATAAGGGCGAAAATATAACCCTAGAAAAGGGCGAAAATATAACCATAGAAAAGGGCGAAAATATAACCCAAGAAAAGGTCGAAAATATAGCCCTAGAACAGGGCGAAAATATAACCCTAGAAAAGGTCGAAAATATAGCCCTAGAAAAGGATGAAAATATAACCCTAGAAAAGGGCGAAAATATAACCCTAGAAAAGGGCGAAAATATAACCCTAGAAAAGGGCGAAAATATCCTAGAAAAGGGCGAAAATATAGCCCTAGAAAAGGGCGAAAATATAACCCTAGAAAAGGGCTCTAGAATTTGAAAAGGTTCTGTGAGAGCTGCGGGGGAATGTGTCTGCTGAATCACTTGATCTGTATGAGGCATTACGCCAAATGGCAGTTTCTCGCTAAGGCTCTACGGGAGGACTAGCCCTTCCAAACTTACTACCAATCGGAGTTCATCTCAGTCATACGTCAGCATACGATCACCTTAAACCTTAGTCACTCTACGGCTGAGGCAGCTAGCAACAAATGTTTGATGAAATCAATTGTAAGTTTTTGCCCATCTTGAAATAGACATGCTTAAATCATACCCAGAAACGTACGTCTCGTTTTTAAAGATATGCCAAGTTAATTTAAGTCTGAATGGCGTATCGGTAAATACTGTCATGTTTTTAGAAGAAAGACAAAGATGGTCGATTCAGAAAGGCGCAACATTAGATGAGTATCTAGAAATGAAAGCAAATAATAATAATAATAATAATAATGTATCAATGGGGGGTGGAGGTTGCGTGGTGGCTGAGTGGTAATGCAATTGGCTTCCGAACTGAGGAGTCTACAGTTCAAATCTTGGCGAAGATAGGTACCTGACAACAGTTGGGGAAAAGTAAAGGCATACGGTCGTTGTGTTGTTCACATGTTACCCTCGTCAAACGTCGGCCAGATGACATTTAGATCTACATCATCTGACCTATAGATCGCAAGCGGTGTTTAATCATATTAATAATAGCCTCATAAATATGTTGGCGTATTTACTAATAATATGTTTTTTTGTGTCAACTTGTTTGGCGTTAACCTTCAGCGTGATCAGTGTACAGTGATGGTGTCAGCAGCCACATCTAACTTAGCATTACGGTGTTAAGATCTATAGAGTTGTAACTAAATGTAGTGTGAGTGCACACTTGCAGCAAGTACGATTTTCTAAAGATAAACAGGCTAATGGACTTAGTCTCTTTAAAATGAGGGTCCTGGTGGAAATCGCACATCTTCTTATCTTATCTTATATAATACAGACGTTACTTCAAAAAAGAAGATGATTACGTCCTACGCGTCATGCATTTAGTCATGCATATTAACCAATGACTTAAATTCTGCCAAGTCACTGGTTTTTCTGGCTAGCTCAGGCAACCCATTCCATGCTCTAATGGCACTAGGGAAGAAGGAGTATTTGTACAAATTTGTCCTAGCATATGGGACGAGGAATGTGCCTTTATTTTTGTGTCTTTCAGAGTATTTTATTAAATTTTGTTTTTGTATTTGAAGATTATGGTTCAGTGTTTTATGTATAATTGCTACTTTACTTTTGAGTCTTCTGTCCTGAAGGCTTTCTAAATGTAGTGATTTTACTAATGGTGTTACCCTAGTCAAATGTGAATATTCGTTTGTTATGAATCTCACTGCTCTATTTTGTGTTTGTTCCAGTTTCTTAATGTTTTCTTGAGTTGAGGGGTCCCACACGGTGGATGCATATTCTATTATTGGCCTAACCAAGGTTAAATAACATTTTAGTTTTATGTTCTTATTTGATTTATAAAAATTTCTTTTAATAAACCCTAATGCTTTGTTGGATTTTTTTTAGTTTCATCAATATGTGGATTCCATGACAGTTTTTCATTTATTATAACACCTAGGTAGTTTGAGTTTTTAGTCTGTGTTACTGGTTTGCCATGAATAAGATAAGTGGAATTAATTTGTTTTAGTTTTTTTGTTACTCTTAACAACTGACATTTTTCTGGGTGGAAAGACATGCTCCAATTTGATTCCCATTTCTGTAATTCATCTAATTCTCTTTGTAAAATATCTGTGTCTTGTTTTGTTTTTATTGTTCTATATATTATGCAAATTAAAAATAGTAGTGGACCCAAGACTGTTCCTTGAGGTACACCTGAGTTTACTGTTATTGGTGTTGATTTAGAGGTGAGGACATTATGTTTGTCTAAGTGGTTTATGATGCTGCTACATATGATGTGTTCTAGGATTTTACATGTGATGCTTGTAAGTGATACTGGTCTGTAGTTTCCTGGATCAGATTTTTCTCCTTTTTTAAATAGGGGGGGGGGGGTGACATTAGCTTCTTTCCAGTCCTTTGGTACTCTGCCCTGGTTAAGCGATGCCTGAAAGAGTATTTTGAACACTGGGGCTAGCTCATTGCTTAGTTCTTTGAGTAATCTAGCTGGAATACCATCAGGTCCAGACGCTTTATTTGGTTTGGTGTTGGCTAATAGTTTTTTAATTCCATTTTCTTGTACTACTAAATCTTCTATGTTGTCTACTTGGTTCAAATTAAGAAATATGTCTTTGTCTCCTGGGGCTGAGAATGCTGATGCAAAGTATTTGTTTAGGATGTTTGCTTTAGTTTCATTATCATTATGTATTATGTTATGTTCATCTTTTAATGGCGCTATGCCTGTTGTTTCCATTTTCTTAGACTTAATGTATGACCATAGGTTTTTGTTGTTATCTTTAGATATTACATTGTTTATGTATTCACTCTGCAGCTGTCTGCTTACTTTTTGGGTTAGGTGTTTAATTTTTATATACTTTTTGTAAACTCTTTCTGCCTTGGTTTCTTTAAATTTTCTATATAGGTTTTCCTTCTGTTTACAAAGCTTCTTTAGTCTATTATTAAACCAGCATTTATTTATTTTGTTTGATGTGTATTTAGTTGGTATATGATTTTCTATAATGCTTTTAAGATGGTTTTTAATGAAATTCCAGAGGTCATCGACTGGTTGGTTAATGTCTTTTTCTAATAAGAATGTTTGTTGAAAGTTTAATGCAGCTTGGTGTAGTTGTGTTAGGTTACATTTATTCCAGAGTAAGATTTTTCTTACCAAGTCTACGAGGATCAAATCTACCTGCATATTTCAAGATTCCAACAAAAAAAAAAAAGACGTCTTTGTCGAAATGATTATAGATCTAGATTTTTCTTGTTCATTCTATTAGGATTTTTTTTCGACAGTGTTACAAAGTGCCATGTCTTTTTTTTTCTCTCTCTCTCTCTTGAAAAAAAAGAAAGATTCAAAATGTATCTTTTTAATGCTATAAGGATTCTTTTTTTTTTTTTTTTTTTAATAAGACCGCGTCTAAAAGAAAGCGGAAATGAAGTAAGGCTTATCAAAAATATGTAGACTTAATGAAAAAGAAATAAATTGCTTTAAAAATACGGAATTTGTGATCTTTTTTAAAGTGCCTTATATGCTTTGTGCGGTCTTCTGAGAAATTACCGAAACTAAAATACAAAGGTTTGATAGAAGGCTTGCGTTTTTTTGCGAATAGCTGTCGTCAGGTTGCTAATATGTCAAATCCGGTTCTTAGTGAGCTCCTATCGCCTAGCAGGCTAAAGGAAACTGTGTACGAAATTTCCTGCGATTCCCTTGGACAGTTTAAAGGAATTTCTTATTCACGGTGATCTTTGGGGCTGAGTATTGGGTGACTTATGGAATATATTTTCCGTTTTTCCGAGGTTTATAGTTAAACTGAAAGAGGTGGAATAGCAGGAGTGTTCGTTGACCTCGAGCTGGAGATAATGTTAAGTATGAACAAGTTAAGAAACTGTGGTTTCATCCTTTCCATTGTTTTGGTATGGGACAGTAGACTTTGAAGGTTGAGAACATTAATTACAGACATGACTTCAAAACAAATTAAGATAACTACCTTCTACTCGTACCTTTATGTTAGTCTAGTCGTGCATGTAAAATAAAGACTTAAACTTTACTAAGTTATTAGTATTCTTGGCTGATTCAGTTAGCCAGACCCATGCTTTTCAGGTACTTGGAAAGAAGGAACACTTGTGGGACTTTGTCCTAGCATGTAGAATAAGAAATGTGCCTTTATTTTTGTATTTTAATGTCTGCCATGTCACGTGGTATGCGATGTGGACTGACCATCAGTGGTCTCGAACGACCAGGATTTGAACCCTGCCCGCTGCCATCCCCTGTCGTCCTTTGGGAGATTTGGGCTAGGATGTAGATCTAATTATCTTCAGAATCTTAAGCAACATCAGCAACATAAATATTATTTTAAGAACATTTTACAAAACCTTTTCTGAGTATTTGATCAGCTTGTGTTTCGCATTTGAAAGTTATGTTTTGTGTATTATTGCTACTTTACCTTTTAGTCAATTACTCGAAAACAAATTTTGAGCTGCAAGTCATTTAGATTTGTTGAATATGAGGTCGAAGTCTGAAAGCTAGATTCCGTACGTACTTTAAGCGGCGGCCAGGAACTCTACTACATGTTTAAGTAAATGAATACGTCATTTCGACGTATGGTGTTCAAGCCCGTGGAATCTAGAAGCAAGTGAGCCTCCCTGGTTTGGGTATGCTCGTGGATAGAAGACATTACACCCCAGTTCAGGTCGGGACATCGTCCCTTTGGTTCATATTTTGCCGGTTTAAGTCCACACTGCGACCTACGATGCCTCTGCTGCAGGGAGAGAAAGGACACACCGCTTCATATGCTTCACGACTGACCCAGAAATTACGTCTAGGTTATAGAAGCGACCAATACTTGACCTGTAATGGTACATATGCTAATTGTGCACAACAGCAGGGTTTCTGTTCGAGGGTTTTGTAAAAGAGGTTTTGAACCTCTTAAGCCATCTCTTGTTTAAATTTTGATGATGATGACGACGACGATGATGATAATAATGATGATGATGATAATGATGATGATGATTATGACGACGATGATGATGATGATGACGAAGACGACGATGATGATGATGATAATGATGATGATGATGATGATGATGATGATGATGATGATGATGATGACGAAGACGACGACGATGATGATAATGATGATGATGATAATGATGATGATGACGACGACGACAATGATGATGATGATGATGATGATGATGATGATGATGATGATCAAACGTTTAGCTTGTCGAGATGTTAAAGAATTTGGCTATTAAACTCTTAAGTCAATTTTACAACCATGGTGATGATGATAACGACGACTACGATGATGATGACGATGATAATCAAACGTTTGGCTTGTCGTTGATGTCAAAGAGGTTTTTTCTTAATGCAATAAGTCAATTTTACAACCAAATGTTACAAGCAATTCTGTTTCTATTTTAAGCGTGTTTCCACATCATCAGCTTTGCGAGACAATACAAGACACAGATCTACATTCAGACAACTAGTGCACACACTTACACACACCACACACACACACCACACACACCACACACAGCCCATCCTGAAATCAAAGTATGCAAATAGCAATGTGCATCCTGATCAGATATTCCTCTACAGGGAATCACAACACGTGAACTTGATGTCGCTAATGGCTTTTATAAATGAAGCTGAAGCCATCGGCAACATGTAACAATAGGTAGCCGTGGTAAATCATCCAGGTCGCGGGTGGCGGGAATGGTGGGGCGCTGGATGGGTGAGGGGCTGCCCGGCAAGGATAGTGGAGGCAGAAATCTGATATTTTATTGCAATCAATTATCGCGCAGATGAAGAGGCACCCAGACTCTCGAAATCAGAATGTATAAAAAAAAAAAGAAGAAAAATAATATGGCTGACATCCGGTGTTGCTGGTCATTGGACATTGACCAGGATGATATGACACACTTGATTGTGAGAAAATTAGTTTCTTTTTGTGGAACTTTGTTAAAGGTTCCCACCATTGTAAGGTCTCTTAAGGTCTTCTGTTGCTTCCTAAGTTTCGGACTCATTTTATACTACTAAAGATAGTTTTTTTTGTTTTGTTGTTTGTTTTTTTCACTCTTTTTAATTTTTTTTTAAATTTTAGTTTTCAGTATTTCAAGTTTCGGTGTTGACTTTTCAAGTGCTATACTTTTTAAAAAACTTTTTTTTCCCAATGATTTGCGTTGTTGTTAATGACCTTGTCATGTTTTGATTTTTTCTTCACTGTTTTACATTTTTACACCTGTTTTGAGTTTTATTTTATTTATTTATTTATTTTGCACAAGTTTAAGATATAAACTGGCACACTATATACAATCTTAAAATACAAATAGAGCCTTTAAACATTCCTAATCGTTCGTAGTGCAAGGGGGACTTGAACTCTTTGGGGGTCTCTGCATTTTGCGTAATATTTAAGTTTTTATAGTAAAAGTTACACTCAGGTGGGGGCCCCCCTCAAGTGAGTGTCCGGGGGACTTTCAAATTCTCCCCCCACCCCAGCTACGCCACCGCCCAGTGCACCATAGACGTGTTAAATCTACACCAATCATCTGCAGGTCCTTTCATCCATTACTCCCAATGCAATCTTAGGTCGACCTTGTCTGAATAAAATAGTTTAAATTTTCTTCTACAATAGCTCTAGTTCAACCAAGGAATGCAAACGAAAAAACTGCACCAAAAATATTTTTAAAAAACGTAATTTTATCTTTCCTTTAACCCTTAAAACGCGTGTGGTACTTAAGCCTCTAATCATCAGAATTGTAATTCTCTTTTTGTATACACTCATTGTATAACAGCTCAGCACTCTAAGGGTTAAGTGTGTGCTAGAAGAGAATGGATGCAGGGATTAGTGTATTAACTCTCTAATCGCAAGCTTGATTTCTCTGTTCTGTTACTACTGATTAGAAATGTTCATTCAAGATATCTCCGGTTCCCATTGTTAATTTACTGGGACCTCAACAAAGATTGAATCCTGCACTAAAGATGTTTAAAGAAACCAAAAACAAAACAAAACAAAAGAAGATAAAAAAAAAACAGGCATCAACAACAATACACAAATACTTCAAAAAGAGGTCATTTTCTGTGGGAATTGTTTTTCTCATCTCATGTCCCCTCCCCGCCGTCTTTTGTTTACATTAAACTCCCCAACCCTCGTGCGATTCATGGCGCTCTGCATCGCATTCACCGCCCTGTCTCAAAAGTCTAATGTTACCAGTGACGCTCAATTATTCACAGTATAAATAGCAGCCAGGAGTTATTAAGAGAACTCGAGCTGAATAGGCAGCCAGACTAAGGTTGGCTAAAAGACCATAAAACTTTTTTTTTTTTCTTTTCTTGTCCTTTCTGGCCTGTCGTCTTCTTCAGCCTGATGTAATCTGGCCACACGCCAGACTGTTATCTCGCGCATGCGTCAGTGCCTTATCGGGTGAAGCTAGTCGCGGGAAATACGGTACTTCAATAGCCAGGTTTGTAGATGATTCGGTAACCATACCAACCAGTCCACCATCTTTGTTTTGTTTGGGATTTTCAGGTACAATTGCAAGACGGCCATCTTGTTTTTTTTTTCTGTTTCAAATGTCTGCAAAGTAAAAAAAAAAAGGTTTAAATAGATCGTGCATTCTAAGCCAACTTAAGAATTGATTCCTTTAAAAAATATGTCTTAACTGATATTAAATTCATTTTTTTCTTCCCTGCATTATGTTATCTTATAAAATACAGGACGTTATTTAAAAAAAAAAAAAAAAAAAGGTTACAAAGACAGTTTGTGTGGAAGCACAAACTCAAAATCGGCCCCCAAAGTGGTACACCCAGGCAGATAAAAAGGCAGGTTTCAATATTTTCAGAAAGAACATCAGAATGAAATTCTATCAAAGAAAATGACAGAGAAGAATGGAGAAAGAAGGTGGACAAATCTTGTGTGGTGCCCCAGCGGTCCAGCAGACCAAAGGATAGGTGAAAGTGAATGTGAAGTTGGATGTGAGCTTGGCCTAACTGATGTAAAAAAAAATTCCTTTAGTTAAGTGTTTTACGGCTAGCATGTGGCACTGTAGTTAACGCGATAATATGAAAACCTACTTATTAATTTTGGTTTTAAATTATTTCCAAGTTATATGCATAATAAATATTTTTTCTCTTTAAAAAAAAAGTAAACGATTTTGGTGTAAATGTAGTTGTTAGTATAACAAAACTCACTTAACTTAGCAATACAATGTAAAAAAAAATATTTTTTACAAAAAATCTAAAACCGTTTGCATAAATGTGTTAAAAATATGGTTACCTGTTATCTCCCTTACTAAAAAGTCTCCCGTGTTTGTTACTATTAATAGTGAATAGTTGTTAAAATTGGTGTATTTTTTGAAAAAAACTGCTTGCATAAGTGATTTAAAAAATTAGATTTTTTTGCTTTCAGAAAAAAAAAAGTAGCCGTAACATTGGTGCATCCCCCCTCTCCCGAAAGCGCTTAAAAGACCAGCACAGGCGTCAGTTTGCTTTAACTGAAATGGACGAGAGCACCTGGCAGCAGGCGGCTTAGGAACTAGACACCTGGAGATTTCTTACAGAGGCCGAGGGGTACACGTAGAGGGAGAAGAAAAGAGAGCTTCAACCGACCACCTAAAGACAATGGTTATTTCTGCACTGGATGTAGCAAAATATGTAGCTTACACATGGGCGTAGCCAGGGGGGGGGGTTGGGGTTCAAATCCCCCCCCCCGAAATTAAATCGGAGTTTAGTGACTGATCTTTTGCTTTAATTTTTGTTTATTTTAGGTGAAATTTTAATACTAAACCATCACTTGCCAAGGGGATTTTGAGTTTAAAACCCCCTACTAGGGGGTTTTGAGTTGCAAAAAAGGGTTTTGAGTTTTAGTTTGAAACCCCTACCAAGGGGTTTTGAGTTTAAAAACCCCCTACCAGGGGATTTGAGTTTGAAACCCACTACCAAGAGGTTTTGAGTTTAAAACCCCCTACCAGGTGGGTTTGCATTTAAATCCCCCTCTTGTATAAAACAAAAAAAAATGCAAACGACAATCCCAAAATTCCAAGAGCACATCTAATGAAGATTTTGATTTTAAACCCGTCTCCAAAATTTACGATATAAACCCCTCTTCAATATAAAAAAGCAAATTACACACTCAAAATTGTATGAGAGTAGCCAAAGGGTTTTTGAGTTTAAACCCCTCTTCAGCTGGGTTTGAAGCTAAAAATACCACTTCAAAATAAAAAACAACAACAAAAACGCACTAAAATTCTTTGAGCGTAGCCAAGGCAATGGGGAGTTTTGAGTTTCAACCCTTCTCCTACAGATGGCTTTTTTAAAAGTTTAAAACCCCTCCAGATGGTTTTGAGTTTAAAATCCCCATACAGAGCGTTTTAAGGTTGAAAGCCTCTCTCTTCAATATTATTTCTAAAGCAAACTACAGTCACCAAATTATATGACCATAGCTAAATGTGGTTTTGAATTTAAAAAAAAAAAACAACTCCAGATATATTTTAGTTTAAAACCCTAACAGCTAATTTTGACGATAAAACTTCCCTTTTCGATATAACATTTAAATCAAAATAGTCACCTAATTCCAAGATCGTAGTCAACAGAAGTTACACATGTCTACCAGTGGCTGGGCTCCATTAATAAAGTGCACTGAAATTGAAAAGAACTAAATGTGGCTCTACAAAGATGGCTAAGACAGATTTTAGGAGTCAGTTATAGAGATAGGGTCTAAATCAAGGAAATCCTATGCCGAAATGGGAGTCGACCCCTTAGTAAGGTTGTGACAGAGAGTCGCATGAGGTTTGCGCAACATGTTCTCGACAAAATGAATTACGCATAATAAGAGTTACGATAACATGCTTGTACAGCTTGGCGCCACACTTTCATGGAAGGGCCTCAGAGCAGGTTGGAG
The DNA here is from genome assembly GCA_036873155.1 of Biomphalaria sudanica. NCBI lineage: Eukaryota > Metazoa > Mollusca > Gastropoda > Planorbidae > Biomphalaria > Biomphalaria sudanica. The sequence continues at coordinate 753,668 of JAZGLO010003763.1, read as the reverse complement.
GAGGCTTCAGACATTACCAGTGACAGATTTTTGTAAAAACAGCTTGCCAGCAAATGCGCCGAACGGCGCGGGAGGGTCTAAGTCAGTAAGAGTAGCACATTAGGTTTTTGAAATAAAACTTTTTAATAGCAAAATAATCCACTTTAGGTACTTTAGAATATGCATTTAGTTGGCTTTCAATACCAGAAATACTGCTTGGCGGCGGGGCTCCGCCCCGCGCTGGGGAAGCTATCAGCGCTCCCCCAGACCCCTTGCTGGCTAGGGCGAGGAGTCTACAATTTTTTTCACTAACTCCAGGAAGAACCTATTCTAGGCACAATAAGCGTCTTTCAAAAGAATGAAGGGTCAGAATGTAATAGAGATTAATTATGTACACACACACACACACATCCATCCATACAAGCATATATATTTTTCGGGGGGGGGGGGGGGGGAGCGGGGGGGGGCGGATAAAAAAAAAAACGAAAAAAAAATCCTGCCTACGCCCATGAGCTCACATCATATGTAGCCACGTACAATTGTTACGCACTAGGCACTTCCTTAATCTTCGGATATTATTATTATTATTAATCAATGGTTTACTATGCAAAGGTTTTCTGAATATAGATAAACCAAGCAAAGGTCTTTAAAGGAAAGGTTTGATATTATTGATCAGTGGTTTAATTTGAATAAGAGTTTATCTTCTGATCTTATACATTACAGAGGTTACTTTTAAAAAATGAAGAGTTTATTAAGTAAAGATTTACTAAACAAAATATTCTAAGTAAAGGTTTACTGATTAAAAGCTTATTAGGCTACATATCCTAAAAGTTTGCTAAAAAAAATTGTCTTAAGGAAATGTTTACTAGTTAAAGATTTTTTTTTAAAAGTACGGTACAGTTCCCCTTTCAGACCTTATGGTCTATAGGGCAGATGAAGTAAAGGTCATCTGATTCTGTGGCTTAAGGTTAACGAGGGTTTCCTGTGGCCAGCACAATGACCAACCGCTTTTATTTTTCCCCAACTAATGTCAGGTACCCATTAGAGCTGGGTGGAATCAGAGACGTCCAAATATCCCGAAATCAAAAGATTTATTAAGTACAGGTTTATCTAGTAAAGGTTTATTAAGTATAGAAATACTAAACTAATATAAGTTACATAGGGAAAGGTTAATTAATTAAAACTTCACTACGTGAAGATATAAACCAATCACCAATCATTAAGTAAGACTTATAAGTAAAGATATAACTAGCTGACAGTACCATAACATTGTGATGCAGTCATGAAAGAAATTTTATTGGAGATGTTTTAGTGTCTCGCAGGAAGAATATCGCGAGATTGTCAGAGAGACTGATAATGGACTGTGGTGGAGATTCATTTTAAAATATTTTGTTTCAATTTCTTTTAAAATTGATCCTCGTTCCTGTAAATGGCTAAAAATAGTGTCATGTGGTCTATATAAGGATTTTGCAATAATTTTGACTCTTTGAGAGAGAACGAATATTTAATTCCCCCCCCCCCCAAAAAAAAAGGCTGCATGGCTGAGTAATATGCGCTTCGGGCTGTCATCACGAAAAACTGGAGTTCGAACATCGTCAGGGCGTTCTCCTGCTGTAGGCTTGGGCAAGAAAGTAAAATCTTTATTTCTTTAAGGAACACCTGAAAATTTTAAAACAAAGATTATCTAACGGAAAGAACCGCAAAATCATGACCATATATCTTAAAACTGTAGGAATAAGTTCAATTTTTCTATTAAACAAAATTAATTAATTAGCACTAATCGATTAACTGAGGGGCGGGCAGAGGCTGAGCGGTTAAGCTTGGCTTCCGAACCTGGGTACCAGGGTTTAAATCTATGTGAACACTGAAATTTTTAATATTAGGATTTTTTAATATTAGGGCGCCCCTGAGTCCCTCCAACTCTAAAGGGTACCTGACTTAAGTTGGGGAAAGTAAAGTTGGTTGGTCGTTGTGCTGGCACATGACACCTTAATCGTTAACCGTTGGCCACAGAAACAGGTGACCTTAACATCATCTGCCCTATAGACCTCATGGTCTGAAATGGAAACTTTACTTTACTTTTAATTGATTAATAACCCATTCATTAATATTCATCTATTGTAATTATCTGTGGATGATTATGCACAATTTCAACTTGATTTAAGAATTGGAAGTGCGAGAAAAAAAAGTGTACCAAACGTAATTAGGGAAATAACTCCACATATACAGCCACATCACTTAATGAATAGCATTTATTTTCCTTTTTAAATGTCAAACAAAATAGTTAATTATTTATAATCAATTAACAAATTAGTAAATTTTGTTTATCTATTCATGTTGTTAAGTACAACAAAACGTTGTGAGCATTTCAGCTTGGCCCGAGATTGGGTGTGGGACTAATGACGTACCAGACAGAGAGCGTTCTCAATCCAGAACTGGCAGCAGCAGTGAGCTTGGCCCGAGATTGGGTGTGGGACTAATGACCTACCAGACAGAGAGCGTTCTCAATCCAGAACTGGCAGCAGCAGTGAGCTTGGCCCGAGATTGGGTGTGGGACTAATGACGTACCAGACAGAGAGCGTTCTCGATCCAGAACTGGCAGCAGCAGTGAGCTTGGCCCGAGATTGGGTGTGGGACTAATGACGTACCAGACAGAGAGCGTTCTCAATCCAGAACTGGCAGCAGCAGTGAGCTTGGCCCGAGATTGGGTGTGGGACTAATGACGTACCAGACAGAGAGCGTTCTCAATCCAGAACTGGCAGCAGCAGTGAGCTTGGCCCGAGATTGGGTGTGGGACTAATGACGTACCAGACAGAGAGCGTTCTCAATCCAGAACTGGCAGCAGCAGTGAGCTTGGCCCGAGATTGGGTGTGGGACTAATGACGTACCAGACAGAGAGCGTTCTCAATCCAGAACTGGCAGCAGCAGTGAGCCTGGCCCGAGATTGGGTGTGGGACTAATGACGTACCAGACAGAGAGCGTTCTCAATCCAGAACTGGCAGCAGCAGTGAGCTTGGCCCGAGATTGGGTGTGGGACTAATGACGTACCAGACAGAGAGCGTTCTCAATCCAGAACTGGCAGCAGCAGTGAGCCTGGCCCGAGATTGGGTGTGGGACTAATGACGTACCAGACAGAGAGCGTTCTCAATCCAGAACTGGCAGCAGCAGTGAGCCTGGCCCGAGATTGGGTGTGTGACTAATGACTTACCAGACAGAGAGCGTTCTCAATCCAGAACTGGCAGCAGCAGTGAGCCTGGCCCGAGATGGGGTGTGGGACTAATGACGTACCAGACAGAGAGCGTTCTCAATCCAGAACTGGCAGCAGCAGTGAGCCTGGCCCGAGATTGGGTGTGGGACTAATGACCTACCAGACAGAGAGCGTTCTCAATCCAGAACTGGCAGCAGCAGTGAGCCTGGCCCGAGACTGGGTGTGGGACTAATGACGTACCAGACAGAGAGCGTTCTCAATCCAGAACTGGCAGCAGCAGTGTGTTTATTTAGTTATACGTTTTTAGTGTTTTACTTTTGTTCCTCTCACTCTACCCCATCCCACATGCACACTTCAAATAGGGGATCATCTTCTTTTAATAAGTTAACAAAACAAAATCTTTTGCTTCAATTAATAACTGATCCTTTGTTTCTGTCCAACATATTTCCGTGTTGGAGTCGACATGAGACGTTCCCCTCCACATTGCTTTGTATTGGAATAAACTAAAGGCAACTATTGAATGACAGTTTCTAGATATATTAACATCACAAACACAGAGCATGTTTATATATATATTGGCCTCCTTCAGTCGTAGAACGACTATGGTTCATCTTGAACACTGTTTTCATATGGCTGTGCAGCTCTAATTTGGAGAGACTCTTCCGTCCACACATATTGCAGGTCAAGGTGGCTTTCGCTTTGGTGGTAGAGGAGCTGGCCATTTTCCGTGTGGCACGCTTTTCTTCAAGAGTTGAGGCCTAGGTTTTGTCGCTGTCTATAGCTTTCTTGGTCACCGTCTTTCTCCAAGTAGTGCGGTCTAAGGCTATGTCTTCCCAATGGCCAGTATCAATGAGCATAACAGTGTCTGTTACCTCAGACTTTGGCGGAACTCCGTTACTTCTTGCTTCTTGTATAATGTAAGCATTCATCGCTTGTCTAGTTCTTAACAGTGTACCTACTCCAGAAACGAGATGTCGGTTCGCATCACAGAATTACAAAGCAGAGATGAGTTACAAATAAGAGTTACGACAGCATTTACTGCCCATGGCATAAAATTTACTTCTACTGTTCCTAAATTATTAAACAGCCAAATTATTGGTTCACTTTTTCTCTGCTCTATCTTGCCTATATGGCATAAACTGCTCTGCAACCTAACTGCTACCTAACTGCCGGGCTGAAGTTCGAATAAAGAAACTAGGAAATACTAAGTTCAAGATTCAATTGAGTGATTCGTGCTGCCCAGTGTTTGTTGAGTACTTGGAGCTAGCACGGAAAACTTCTTCAAGAAACTCACATGTCCACAAAATTGATTTGATCCTACTACTATTGGTCAGACCAAAGATGCATTAAGACGCGACAGAGTAATAATATTTTATAATATAAGTAATAATTATAAACATAATAATAATAACAATAATCTTTTGAAATGTATTTCTTAGTATTAGAAATTATGGGTTTTTGGAGAAAGGGTATTTAATTCCTTTTAAAAAATCAATTAACAAATTAAAACATTACCATACTTACTGTTTCAAAATTCGAAAGTATTTTCCCATAATAGGTCCATATATATACTGAATTGGCCTCATCCAAGCGCCATTTCTTTGCAAGTGATTAGTGTATATAAGTGATTCTTAAACTTTTATCAAAATGTTCGCCCCCTCTCTAAGCCAGCTGGGGTCTAGAGTGGGGTCTGGGAGGATTGTAGGATGCAAGTAAATAGGAAAAGAGACTTAAAGAGACTTAACTGTAACATAATTACTTAACTGTAACATAATTACTTAACTGTAACATAATTACTTAACTGTAACATAATTACTTAACTGTAACATAATTACTTAACTGTAACATAATTACAGTTTTTGTCTCTGAACTTTTTCTCACAGTAAGTAGAGTGCATGTCGAGACAACGATGAAATTGCAAAGGGTTAGGACGTCACATATACATATAAAAATATATAAATCTACTTCAGAATGAGACACCATTGGCCAATACTATCATGCGAGGGGCATCCAATGTAAATATAGCTTACCTTACTTACACCTGAAATGGGCACGATTGTCGTAGGGTTCCCCGTAAGCTCATGTTCGTGTAAAACAAGACGTCGTGTATCCGTCCTATTTTGTTACGTGCAATATGTCAACACGACCATGTTCGACGGTCATGAGAATTTGACCGTTCGGACCTAAGAATGTTGAGAAGTATCATGTTTTAGAAAGTCTTTAAAAGTTTGAGGCAGTATGGTTGCAGACTATTCTCTCGAAAAAGGTTCTCATTTTCAAAGGTTCTACTTAGATGATGAAACAATGACTCTTGCTTTGTTAATATAAAAACATTAACTTATCACTTATCACAACAATGAAAATACAGTTTTGTTCCTATGAAAAGTAAATTGACCAACCTTGCGACTCCATCCCCGATGTCAGGACGTCGCGCAGTATGTGGTGCGCCCTACACAGTTCTAGTAAAGCTGGAAGATTACATTAATTTACTTAGTAATTTGTACATCTGTCAAAGAATGTGAATATCTTTTTCTAATTTCAGTTGGATAGGTTTACCATAGTCGAGAAAAGTTATATCTCTTGCATACATTTGTCCTAGTATATTGAACAAGGAATTAGCTTTTATCAGTGAGATTTTCTGAATATTTTTTTAAAGTGTATTATCATTGTTCTTGGAGGCGAGGCGGCTGAGTGGTACAACGCTTGGCTTTCGAAATGAGGAGTCACGAGTTCGAATCTTGATGAAGACTGGGATTTTTAATTTCGAGATCTTTAGGGCGCTTCTGAGTCCACACAGTTCCAATGGGTACTTGACAGGAGTTAAGGAAAAGTAAAGTAAATCACTGTGCTGGCCACATGACACCTTTATTAACCATTGGCCAGAAAAAAAATCAGATGACCTTTACTTTTTTGCTTCATCAGCCCTATAGATCGCGAGGTCTGAGAGGGAAACTATTTTTTTACTTATAATTGTTCTCTCTCTCTCTCTCTCTCTTTGTGTGTGTGTCTGTGTAACTGATACTGTTTCTAACATCTAAAATAAGGAAATTGTATAGAGTTTCTGCTTCTGAATTTAAATTCAAAGAAGTCACAACAGGTTTTGGCCACAAACTTGTGTCTCTGAATGTGGCAGAAATAGTTAGTACATCTTTTTCGAACGACATATATGTCCAACCGGCGGCATGGTGGTTGGGTCGTAAAGCAATTTTGAATGGAGCTGTCTTGGGTTCAAATTCGGGTGAAAACTGTTTTTTTTTTAGTGCAACGATTAACACCCTCGTTAACCATTCGGCATTTTTGTTAAGATAGTAATTAATCAAAGGTATGTCTCCTGTTCTTAGTTGGAAGATTGTAGATTCCTCTTTGCGGGGGAGGAAGTTAATACTGTCCAGTTTGTTGTTTGGCATGGTCATTTCTTTGTACATGGCTCTGCCTGTGTTTCCTGATGCCCATAAATCCCACACATCTACCCCTTTTTAGACACTGCGCCCACCCTTATAAAACTGTAAACCACAACCTCTTTGAATGCTCCTTCCTAGTCTACCTTAGGCAGAGCCTACTACCACTCCAGCCCAACATAACCAACACCATGTACGGCAATGCTGAACAACTGAAGAGAACAGCACACTATTTTTCCTTGGCACAGTCTGCAAAAGAGCTGGCAGCTCAGCAGCAAAAAAGCTGGCTAGAAGAAGAAGAAGAACCGTTCGGCATAGAAGCGTTTGATCATCGTGTGGCCCATAGATGACATAGACACGTGAAAGAGGCAATTTACTATTAGCTCCACCACTACAGTCATGGAATGAAACATTTCTTTCGGTTTTTAATTCACCTTTATTAAATCACACTTTTAGAACAAATCATAGACTACATCGTGTATTTCTGCTTGCTAAAGTTCCATTAAAAGAGAGTTGATGCAAATCAGAATAACAATAATGATATAGTATTAAGGCTTGGAGAATCGGTATTCCTTTCAGTTCTTTTCATTACCTTAAAATTGGAATCGAATCGATTCTTTTTTCCCCATTGACTACAGTTGGCTAGTCCGATTATTCCTTAAAGTAACTAAACATCAGACCGGGCAGAGAACAAAATCACCTGATAACTGGCTCCTATCAGCCGCCTTTGTGTGGGCTAGTAATTATTGAATCGATATTAGGGCCATTGCTTTTTTTTTATGGAGATACATGCGTTTGTGTGTGCATATGTCTGTGTGTGTGTAAGTGTATGTGTGTTCCCAAGCCTCGGTTAATTTTTTATGTGAGTGATAGCCTTGCTCGGCCACGGGGGTGTGTGTGCGTAGTCTCGGACCCAGGCCAATTTAGCTACCTGGCACAGAATAAATACTACCAGGGTAGGCCGCAACTAAACTGCCCGGGAGGGGTTACTGCGTTACACAAATGTGGGTGAGAGATAGAGAGGTGAAGGGGGGGGGGAGAGGCGGCAACCAGTAGAGGATACAGAGCGGGTGAGTCTGCGACCTGTTTGCCCGTCTGCTGTGATTTTGATGAAATGGGCCTCTGCTGACTGACTTATGTCACACGACGTAGATCAAGACAACAGAGGAAGTTTATCCTACGACTTAAAGGCAGTCTGGAAATGAAGAGGCGGAGATCGTTTGGGAAAGAATTTCGGGTGGGGTGACAATTTGTCAGCGATGTTTAACCGTTTTCCCACTGAGGGTCATTTACATTTCTGACCCATATCTTGAAGACCTCACCACAGTAACAACAAAATTTAAAAAATACTACAATTAATTAGTTTGGATCAGTCATGTCATGTATAAATAGATCTAGAGTAACAATTTTAAAAAAAAGTTTTTATTTTAAAAAAATTAAAAAAGGAGAGAACGACCTGAATTTGAATTCATGGCTCAGATTTCTGAAGCCAACACGTTAACCACTCTGCTACCAAAAAGCTTATGGAATTGGAAGATTGTATAATTATCTATTATTTCTATAGTCTCGACTTATTTTTCAGGTTTGTGTTCACTAAGACTAAGACGATGACCTATAAAGGGGACTAATTCAGTCAATTACAATTTATCTCCATTGTTCTAGCTAGATACCAAACAAAATAATTTATTGAAAATAGCTAATTAACTAATTATTTGATTTTTTTGTTATTGATTGTTGCGTTGGCAGGTAAAATAAATGAAACCTATATTGCCTTGCAGCTATACCTAATAATGGGAAAGGCTTCGGGTGTCAACCCTGAGGAAAAATCAAGAGCTGACGACCCTAAGGCAGTTTGCAGCACCCAGTGCTACACCCTGGCACAACCTGCGACGCTGCTAACCCTAAACTGTATCGGCACTGCCGTTCCTTTGGATACATCAGCTGCGTGGAGAGGGGGGGGGAACTGATGTGATGGCGACATCGTTCCGACCACAGCTGATGCCCAGGCATTCATCTCATTTCCATGAGGTGATCCATAGTCGCTTCGCGACTGAAGGAGGCCATAGGACATTCATGCTCATAGCATGCTCAGAGCGCTAAAGTCAACCTCATTTGTGAACCAGTGTGTCTGGGAGAAGGTTTTCCATGCTGCCTTTAGGTGCTCAGTAAAAACAACTCTGCTCCAGATGGGTTTCAAACGTCGAGTCCCCTTCATAGATAGCCAAGCCAAGTTCAAGCGTACTTAGCCTCTCGACCACGCTTCCCACATAGCGAAACTCTGCATTGCTCAACAAATACCTAATCAAGGATTTGCTACACTAGTATTAAGACCTATATTATTTACATATAAAATGGTCGTAATTATGCTGGGCAGTATCGAGTTAAACAAGTTTATTGTTACGTCTACCATACCCAGAACATCGCCAAATCTTCTGATCTAAAAAGGGAAAAAAAATATAGCTCTGTTGTTGAAATGTTAATGTAAGCTTTTTTTTTTTTTCTGAACTGCAAGATAAATTCTGTGTGGAATAGATGTCAGAGGGAAAATATCACGTGACGTTGATCATTCATCAGCTGCTAACCTCGCATCTAGATGGATGCTCGGAACACATGTTTATCTTGTTCATTACGCAGACAACAGGGGCGTGGACACAACGGCGTAGCTTACTTTCTTTATAGAAAAACAATTGGAGAGAGGCGATAAAGATTTGAAGTCTCTGCCATTGGTTACATTGTACAAATGGAGAATGAGGTTCCCAACCAATAGAAGATCAATTTAAAATACAAACAACAATCCCCATCGGGGGAAAGATGGGAACAAATTAAAAAAACAACAACTTAGTCTAAGGGTACGCTGCTACAAATTTGATACAGATAAGATTATTTATTGTTATTAAATTAAAGACTGTTGGTCGTTGTGCTGGCTACATTACACCCTCGTTAACCATCGGCTATAGATACAAATCAACATTACACCATTATTGCATAGATCGTCTGAAAATGGTACTTTACTTTTTTATATATTTTACTACTTGTGTAACATTAGCTTCCAAGTCAAATGAAAACTGTATTCTTCGTAGTGGTCTTTGTACTACTTGTGTAACATTAGCTTCCAAGTCAAATGAAAACTGTATTCTTCGTAGTGGTCCCTGTACTACTTGTGTAACATTAGCTTCCAAGTCAAATGAAAACTGTATTCTTCGTAGTGGTCCCTGTACTACTTGTGTAACATTAGCTTCCAAGTCAAATGAAAACTGTATTCTTCGTAGTGGTCCCTGTACTACTTGTGTAACATTAGCTTCCAAGTCAAATGAAAACTGTATTCTTCGTAGTGGTCCCTGTACTACTTGTGTAACATTAGCTTCCAAGTCAAATGAAAACTGTATTCTTCGTAGTGGTCCCTGTACCCGGAATGGTTGTGGAAGTTGGGCGCTAAACGTTAAGGCTTTGAGAGTAAATGCTTCAGAAAACTGTTGGGTGTCAGATACCAGGCAAAGAAGACAAATCAGTTTGTACTTTTACAAGTCAACACTCTGGCTGCCAATAAGGAGGAACTCCTCAATACTGTGAAGCGGAGCTGGTTTGATCCTATTGTAAGACTCGCATAAGTCTTTCTTCAAACTTCAGTGGAGGTAGCCTAAAAAGGTATCCTCCCAAGAACAGCTGGTCAACGTAAAAGAATAGACTGGACTCTCAATCTCCCTCTCTCTCTCTCTCACTCTCTCTCTCTTACTCTCTCACATTCTCTCTCTCACTCTCTCTCTCACTCTCTCTCTCTCTCAGTCTCTCTCTCTCTCTCTTTCTCTCTCACTCTCTCTCTCTCACTCTCTCTCTCTCTCTCTCACCCTCTCTCTCACTCTCTCTCTCACTCTCTCTCACCCTCTCTCTCTCTCACTCTCTCTCTCTCTCTCTTACTCTCTCTCTCTCTCTCACTCTCTCTCTCTCTCTCACTCTCTTATTTACTAGCCGGATATGACCTGCGGCCTACGGGCCCCGGTTTGGGTATTACTGATCTAGTGCATTAGACTCCGGTTGTGGGAGAGACATTAAACTTACACTTCGGTCTCCGCCATCATCTAAGGAGAATTTATTGTATGCCAAATCTTATCCAGATTGGTCAAACAGTTTTTTCTATGCGGACATAGGCCTACATATACGTTACATTTTTAATATATTTAATAAACTATTTATTTATTTTTATCTGAGAAAAGGACACCTTGCCTTCCTTGTTCTAAAGTAAGTTAACAAATAGAAGGTCTTGTGGTAGTGCCAATACACCCGACAACAACGTCAATGTCATGTTACCAGGCTCTTATCTTATAAAATAAGGACGTTAGAAGATGATTGAAATTTTATCCTAATATCTTTTTTCCTAGTGCATCATTGTTCCAAATTAGAAGTGTTGAATTTCTTAACTTTTGCAAGAAATCTGTAGTTTAAGTCTGTCTGGGATTAAACAGTGTTAAGTAAACACAACTGACAAAATATGGTTGAGATATAGGAAATTAGCCACTGGTGATAGGTTAACTAATCAAGTCATGACAAGCTACTCATCTGACACAAAACAACTTTGATCTATTAAATACAGCACAGGATTGTTTACAGTCGATATTATACAAATTGTTTAACATTAAATCAAAGTTTGAATAGAGAAGTGGTTAATAATGACTTTCCCCTTTATACGAAACACCAACATTGATATCAATCAAGGAACACAAATTAGTTCAGAATTTTTCCAAAGGGAAATAATATGTTGAGGGACTGGATCTAGACAAAAAGAGTAGTCATCTTTTACAGAGATAAAATTCAACCACGATGAAGCATGCTATTATGCCACTAGAGTAGATGAATAAATGTATAACATGCATTAACTATCCATACTAAAGCACATTTAAGGATAAAGTAAGTATTAAAATTCATTAATCAATTGGACCTGCTGACCCCTGTAAAAAAAACGCAAAGTAAAACTTTGTCATACCACAGAGTCTTTAGGGCTCGCAAAGTCCTTCCTACAGGGAACATTTCCAGAGAAAAGAAGAAGAGGCAGACGTAGAAAGCGACGGCAGACAGCATAAGAGAATGGAGGGGCCTGCCATTGAAAGAGATTCTATACCAGGCAAAAGACAGAGAAGAATGGAGAAAAATGGTCGACAGATAATGTGTGGTGCCCCTAACGTTTTAAAACACTAGTAATGACAGGTGAAGGTGAATGAATAGGAATTCCTAGATTTAATTAAATTGTTTATTATAATTATAGCTGTCATAAGTACTACTTTCAGACCATGTGTTCTATAAGCCAGATGATGTAAAGGTCATCTGTTTCTGTAACGAGCGTGTCATGTGGCCAGCAAAACTACCAACCGCCTTAACTCTTCCCCAACGAATGTCAGGTACTCCTTAGGGCTGGGTGGGCTCAGAGGCATCCCAAAGATCCCAAAATTAAAACATCCCAGTTTTCAGGAGGTTTTGATGCCCGGGAATCTACGCGCCAAACTATGTTGGAATATTGTGATTAAATATATGTTATCGTATGCGGTAGAAAAGAGTTCTATTTTCTAAAGGTCATCACACTGTTATGTAAAGTACGCCTTTACCGCGAACCTTTTTTTTTTCCCTCCATTTTCTCCACCCCACCCGCTGTGGACCTTTGTGAATTTTATGGTGTTCAAAATGAGAAGCTGGCACGCAATAGAGGCTTAGAGAAAGGGAAAAACAAATGCGTAAAGACAGCATGATATTACAGGCTATTGTCTATAAAGTAACCGGTTTTTGTTTTACATGCTTATGAAACGTTGTTTGTTTACCATTGGGATCTTTCCCTTTACAGTGAAATTATAACATTAACATTGGAATCTTTACATTTATAGTGAACTCTAATATTACCATCGGAAACTTCCCTTTCTAGTGAACTCTAACTTTACCATTGGAATCTTTCCCATTATAGTGAACTATAACATTACCATTGAGATATTTTCCTTTCTAGTGAACTATAACCATACCATTGGGATCTTTCCCTTTAAAGTGAACTATAACATTACCATTGAGATATTTTCCTTTATAGTGAGCTTTAATATTACCATTGGGATCTTGTCCTTTCTAGTGAACTATAACATTACCATTGGGATCTTTTCCTTTCTAGTGAGCTATAACATTACCATTGGGATCTTTCCCATTATAGTGAACTATAACATTACCATTGAGATATTTTCCTTTCTAGTGAACTTTAACATTACCATTGGGATCTTTTCCTTTCTAGTGAGCTATAACATTACCATTGAGATATTTTCCTTTATAGTGAGCTATAATATTACCATTGGGATCTTTTCCTTTCTAGTGAACTATAACATTACCATTGGGATCTTTCCCTTTATAGTGAGCTATAACATTACCATTGAGATATTTTCCTTTCTAGTGAGCTATAATATTACCATTGGGATCTTTCCCTTTATAGTGAACTATAACATTACCATTGGGATCTTTTCCTTTCTCATGAAATATAACATTACCATTGGGATCTTTCCCTTTATAGTGAACTCTAACATTACCATTCGGATATAGTGAACTATAACCATTGACATCTTTTTAGTGAGGTCTAATATTACCATTGGGATCTCTTTCCTTGTATAGTGAACTCTAAGAACCCTTCCTCCAGAGAATCCTGAAACCAATCAGAGTTTGCAAGCCAATTCGTGGAAAGAGGCAGGTGTACAAAAGACTCCATTTCATTACACCAAAACGGAAGTGCAAGCATTAATGATCAGGGGAAGTAACTTTAACAAAAGATGGACGTGATCATAAGGGAATTAATCTAATACCAAACGGTCGGTACTAACATGGCGTTAATCAATAAATGAGTTGATTCTCAAGTCATCTGTAAGTAGATCCCCGAGTTGCAAACAGAGCTTACTGTAATATCATTTAATGGTTAAGCTAGTATTTTTTCGATTGCTATTGACACACAGACAAATTAATCATCGTGGTTTTGTTGATATTTCAATATTTAAAAAAAAAATCTGTATGAATAAATCTTTATGAAACAGTTTCTGCTTGCAGCTCCAATATCTCTGTCTTTGCATAGCAACCAATGTATGCCTGATGGTAATTGTGTTTCCGTATCTTTCCCTCACTTCCGGTTATGCAGAGTTGTGTCAGATGGTCAACCTGTCGTCTGCCAAATCTGAGATTTTGATTATCATCTGTTTATCGTCTGATTCAAATCGATGTCATGTTCTTTCTCTCTCTTAAAATGTTAGAATGTTGATAATTATCAGGCTAAGTTTTTTTTTCTAGTTTTAATCAACATTTTGTGCTGCTCCATAGGCCTACTTAAAGCTCAGTGCCAGATTTTTCAGGGAAGAAATAATAGAACGCTATGAAAGAGATAAAAACACGTTTAAGCTTGACATCCGCTGCCATGGCCAAACTGTGGAAAATCTGGAAGAGTAACATCAGCCTCCCAGTAAAATTAAAACTGTATTCTTTCCTACGTGGTTGCTAAAGCTGGACACTGATCGTTGAGGCTGAAAGAAGAATCTAAGGCTTTGAGAGTAAATACTACCCAAAAAAATAATGCTGAGTATCAGATACCAGGAAAAGAAGACAAATGTGTTTGTACTTTTACAAGTCAACACTCTGGCAGGCAAGAAATAAGAACTTCTCAATACTGAGCTGGTTCGGTCTTATTGTAAGACCTGACTCACTGTCAAAAGCCACCCTTTAAGGTACATTGGAGGGAGCACGAAGAAAGGGTCGTTTAAACGACTGGATAACATAAAAGAATGAAGAGACCTCTTCCTTGATATACCCCTAAGAACAGCTGCTGACCTGGAAAAGTGGAAGGATTGGGCTACAACGAACGAAATGAGATTAGATAACTTTAAGCCATTTGTGACTTCCTAAAGCTATAAATAACAATATACAGAGAATGTCACTTTTGGAAACCATGAAAGCTAACCAGCTTAAAAACATGAATTAACTAATTAGTTTATTTTACAAGTTTCGGAAGCTCCTTTAAAAATGAAGACTGCCCCGTCCTAGCTCAAACCTCTTGAGGACGATAGAGGATGGCTGCTCTAGCCTCGATGCTGAGTTGGAAGCAATGTTCAAAGCGTTGGAATGGGTGGAGGAAAGAGTCAGAAATGGATGTGCGCCAGCTGACGACGTAGTCATTTTCATTGATTCAATCTCCGCCCCTAGAGACCCTCGAAGGGCGCAGTGTGCAGGCGTCAGAAGTGTGGAATCGTTTATATAATTTTATCCAATGGGTGCCTGCCCATTGTGGTCTTGTCGGTCACCACAGGGCCGATATTTTAGCGGTCCAGGCGGCACTCGTACATGGTGAACCGTGTACTTATGAAAGTGTACGATCCCTCGCCGACAGCCGATTGTTGGCACATTGGTACGATTGCTGGCACGCTTCCGACAAAGGCCGATAGCATCATATGCAGTTGAGTAGACCAGACTGAAAGGATGCGTGGTGGCAACTTTATCGTGCGGAACAGGCCGTCCTAGCCCAGTTCCGAGTCGGTCACTGTCCAATAGGTGTTTACTTCTCACGGTTTCGAGAAAAATACGACACACGGTGTCGCCACTGGATAGAGGACGAAAAAAGGGTAGTCAACATTCTTTACTAATGTCGCGTTCTGCATGAAGAACGATCGGGACATAGATTTGACAGAGAGAGAGGACTGGTGCGTGTGCAGCATTTTGTCTGTCTTTGTAAGGAGACAATGTGAACTTAAAACTCACTGCCCGCTTCTTTTCATGCACTCTATAGGTGAAACATTTTTTTGACCCCCAAGACCCCATTCATCTCCCCTCCCCCTCCGAAAGTAAAGTAGCAATTATACATAAAACACTGAACCATAATCTTCAAATACAAAAACAAAATTTAATAAAATACTTGGAAAGACACAAAGATAAAGGCATATTCCTCGTCCCATATGCTAGGACAAATTTGTACAAATACTCCTTCTTCCCTAGTGCTATTAGAGCATGGAATGGGTTGCCTGAGCTAGCCAGAAAAACCAGTGACTTGGCAGAATTTAAGTCGTTGGTTAATATGCATGACTAAATGCATGACGCGTAGGACGTAATCATCTTCTTTTTTGAAGTAACGTCTGTATTATATAAGAGTATAGATCTTAACGGAACACTTCGCACATTCTGATTATTTAGCGGAACACTTGGCTTATTTTTTGAGAGAGATTAATTAATTCACTTGGCCTACTAGTTAATTATTCCAATAGCTCGTGGAACACCTATTCTCAGTTTGGGAAACACTGTACTAGACTTTATTATATTCCAATGACAGGCCTTCAGATCTAGACTTAGAAGAAGATGCGCAAACTTTTTTATGAACATTAATTTATTAGTAAATAAATTACTCTTGAATCAACGAAGCCTCACATTTGGAGATTCCCTAACGAGAAAGTCCTTTCAAGAACGCGATAGTCCTTTCAAAACCAATGTTGGGTCTAGATCTATACCCAGTTCTCTAGCCTAATTTAAATTTCTGTATTTTTTTTATTAACCTTGAAAAATTACAACGGTCAAACTTGTGTTTTTCCAGTGTGGCCAACGAGCTAGTAATTCTTTTCTCAGCGATGTAGGCTACACCAACTCTTTAATTTCTAGGAAAATCGTTAGAGCCGTTTTTAAGAAAAACATCCAGGTTGCACCCATCCACCCAGGTTCCAGTTGTGACTTCAATTGATGTATTTTTAAAATGACACCACTGAGTGTCTTTATTAAATATAAGTGAATTTTGCGTGAGTGATTTTGGTCGTGGATGTGGGTAAATACCGAATTCTCCCGGTGGCCAGTCTTCTACTGGTTGGAAACTCGATTGTCTGACAGCGCTCTGTTGCAATGCAACTTGATCTAAAAATAAAAATTAATATAACAAGAACGACAATTAAGACATGTCCCTTTGACTTGTATGAAATCACCGCCCTCTAAAAGCAACGCCTTCTAAACAATTAAGCTAATACATTTTGCAGTAATTGATTAAAAGAAGATGAGAAACCGAGAGAAAAATAACATGCTGCCAACTTAGAGTCGGGTTACTTGACTGGTTTCTATAAATTATGATATGCTGGTGATTAGCTGGGAATATTTGTCAAGAGAGGTTCCCGGAGATTATTTCGGCAACTGTTGTATTGATTGATTCCGTGTGTCATGAATGCCAGGTCCTCATCATTAATTCACCAGGACCGTACCCGCCAGCAGTGACAAATATTTGTTTCTGCCATGCGATTACATTAGCCGTGGGTTTTAAAGCTCTACGTAAATGTCGATGAGGTGTGGGAGGAGGGTTGGGGCGTAAAGAGCGCCCCAAAGTTTCTAGTTAAAAAAAAAGAGGGTCGTTGAGTGGGGCGGCATTCTGAGCTTATAAGCTATGAATTTAATGTCAGTTCAAAGCCCCGCCTTCCAAATTTTTTTTCAGCAGAACCCACTACGAAAATCAAAGTTCCCACCTGTTTTAAGGTTATAGTTTCCTTGGGAGTACGTCCTACGGAGCTGAATCAGCTTCTGCACTAAATGGTGAATTGAGGGTATTTACAACCGGTTCCTAGTTCTCGACGTCTTAAAAATTTGCTTTCAAATTCTACAATCAATGAATCTAAATAAATTTAGATTCACCTTTCATCAATGGAAAATGACCAAACCTGTTTCCACTTGCTAGCCTAGAAAAATGGGAAAGCTTTTTTCGAAACGATTTCACATGCATGTGCAGTTCATGTGCAAGCAACCCATTTCAATACTTCCACTCTTAATTAGAAATATTACTTACAAAGTCACAGTCTTCTTCTTCTTCGTTCTCATTGTTATGTTGTAGTGTTCAGATGAGTAGACCAATACATGAGATGAACTGCGCAGTGGTTTCCAAATCAGGCAGCTCTCCATATAGTTTCCTTTCTATTGGGGTGATTTAGGGCCAATGTCTTATACGGGCCTCTTGGTAAAGAGAGAAGTTTTGGAGGACGTGGTCTGCATTCTCTGGTGATACTCCACATGGTTCCAATTTTGAGCTTCCGTACATGTGTTGTCGCATTCTGTTGTGTCCGGTCCTGAGTCGAAAGATTAGGCGTTGGTCTTGTCGGGATAGCTTATAGTAAGCGTCATCTTTCTTGTGATTTGGATGAGAGCTCATTTATTTTATTTACGATTAATTAATTTAATTCTTCTGGATAGAGTGCTGAGTTTATTAGTGAGTTAGTTCTCCCACTCTTGGCGAGTGTGTCAGCCTTCTCATTTCCTTCTAGTTCTATATGAGCTAAAGTCACAGTCAATTTCCTTCAAGGAACATACAATTTCATCCTTGAGAATCCATTTCTACTCACTCCTTTGGCCCCTTGTCCGTGCTAAACTAGCCGATACTAATATGGTACAGAACATCGGAATGTTTTATTTCCACATCTTCAAGTACTTCTCAGAACTGTCAGTGGTTAAGACCCTAGCTGATATTCAATGCAAACCTTCCCGCTTAGAGATTATTGTTGGGATGTTGTTCTAAAAAAACCGTTCTGTGTATTATGGAAAAGCCTTTTTTGTGAAGAAAAAAAAAAAACTTATTTTTTTTTGTTAGTGACCTTGAAACATTGTATTACGTAACTCTTAGATATGCTCAACGTCTATAAATAGACCTACACTAATTCAGATATTGTCACTATTGAATTAAACATTCTTTGATGACAGATTCAGAGGGGAACTGATTCTGTCAGGCTATTTAGGGGCCTATTTGACCCCTCTTTGCCCAAGCTTCTCGGGGGATGAATTCATACATTGGTGCTTAAAAAGTACAGTTCCTATTTCAGACCTTGCGATCTATATGGCAGATGATGTAAAGGTCATTTGTTTTTGTGGCGAACGGTTAACTAGGGTCTCATTTGGCCAGCACAACGACCATCCGCATTTTACTTTTCCCCATTCTGGTTGATTGGGCTCAGAGGCGTCTAAAAAAAAAAACAATCTTCACCACGATTCGTACAACTTTATATCTCAGCAATTAAAAATGAATTTCCCTTTTCGACATCGAACAAAATAATTAATTACCAATTGACTAATTGGGTCCTTTTTTTAAATTGATTCAATTTTTTTTTCATAGTGGAAAGTTTCATTTTGATCCATGAAAGGGTATGAGAGGAATAATGTGTACAATTATTGAAGAGTAATAAACATCACATATATCGCTTATATCTCTTAATACTGAAAGATTAATTTCCCCTAATGGTATCCGAGTAATTAATTGAATAATTTTTATGATTGATTCATATTTTATTAGTTACAATTAATAATTATGCAAAATGTCAACTTCATCCGAAAATGGGTGAGGGAGAAATAACGTGTTCGAAAATTTAACCAAACCGACACAGCGACTTTAAAATTGGAATATTTCCCGGGGAGTTACCACCCAGTGCGATAAGTTACTAGAGCCAGTGGCGTAGCTATGAATTAGCCATCATTTGGAGGCCCTGGGGGACTTGACCTCTTTGGGGGGGCCGTGCATTTTGCATAATATTTAATGTTTAATGTAAAAAAAACACTCATTTGGGGGCCCCCTAAAGTTGGGACCAGGGGGATTTCCGAATTCTCCCCTCCCTCCACCACCCTAGCTACGCCTCTGACTAGAGCTTCTTGTATTACTAACAAAATACGCCTCTGAAGTCATTCAAACAACTTCTTTTTATCAACCACGTTTCAATGTATTTTAGGTCATTTGGAATCAGATTAGCAAGGGACCTAATACCCAAGGAAATAACCCCCTATGAATTAAAGTTAATACTTTTCTTCCATAGCCCCCGACCTGTCTGACCCTTGAATGTGCATTGTCTCAAGCTTATAATTGCCATCAATAGTTATTGTTTTTCCTTTTGTTCTGTGGTATTTGTTATATCTTTTGTTTAGAGTTGTCTCCCCGACTCTCTCTTTGGATTTGGGTGAACAAAAGATTTTTAGATACTGTCTTTCTAAGATTGATAAATAATCAATAGTACCTGGGTTTGTGTGTGTGTGTGTGGAGGGTTCTGTTGTTTTTTTTAGAGAGTTTATTTGTTGAGTGGATTTTTTTGTGAACCAGACGGATTTTTTTATGCAAAAGTATTATTAGTAGGTAGGGGAGTTATTTATATTAATGTATGATTGAATTTTAGATTCGAATAGTGGAGTAAAAAAGTATAAGTTCTCCCTTTCAGACCTTGTGGTCTATGGGGCACATCATGTAGAGGTCATCTGTTGTAGCCCACGATTGACGAGGGTGTCCTGTGGCCAGCACTATGACCAACTACCTTTACTTTCCCCAACTAATGTCAGGTGCCCATTAGACCTGTTTGGACTCAGAGGCGCCCTAAACATCCCGATCTTCGCCAGGATTCGAACCAGGGACCCTTCGGTTTGGAAGCCAAGCGCTTCACCACTTAGCCACCTCGCCTCCAGACTAGAGGAGGGCCAAATATTGAAATGAAATAACATGTTGATTTCTGAAATATATTAGAAGCCCTTCTTGCTCTTTACTGGCTTCTCTTATATAATCTGAGGGAAGGAGTGAAGAGAATGCATATACTCCCCCCCCCCCAAACACAATGATATATTTTAGATTAGAAAGTGGCTGGGTTCGAAATAATATTAAAATGAATTAAAATGTCGATACATAGCATACAGTTGTCTCCTGATAGTCCTGCATATTTGAGTTCGATAGTCTCACTAGAACAATGCGACGCAGACGCACTAGCGGATCCAGAACTTTGGATTGGGGGAGCGATTTTTTCAAAGCCCTAATCCCGACGCCCAGTAAACCCTAACCCTAAGCATAAACGCGCATACAGCAAATATATATGAGTGGGGGTGCGATCGATCCTACCGCCCTCCCCCCCCCCTGGATCCGCCATTGCGCAGACGTAAATTCATGCAATTAATGCATACTGCAGTACGTATATTTTTAGAATGCAGGTAGGCTTAAATTGTAATTGAGCAGATCTACAGTAGGCGATAGCTGTAATGTTCTGTATTTTTAAAGATCAATACATCTTTTCTTTTTCGCTTATAGTTTGATGTGATATAGACCTACCCTTTAAAGTCCTAAGAGACTAATTTCATCATAAATAACAATGTTCTTGACATAGACGTTTAACTTCTTTAAAGAGCAGATAACCTCTGGTAATCCGACGTTTTCAGCAATCCGCCATCTCCTCTTTTCCTGTTCCTCCGGATTATCGAGAGTCAACTGTATATCATTTGGATTGGTCAGTAACTTTTTTTTAAAACAGAAACTGTCTGATTACAATAGATTAAATATCTCTACATTGCATATTTTTCCTTGGATAAGTAACTGCTTTTTAAAAATAATTTGTGCTATTATTACACCAAAAGAGGCGCTGTGGTTGAGCGGTAAAGCGCTTGGCTTCCGAACCGGGGGTCCCCGGGTTCGAATCCTGGTGACGACTGGGATTTTTTATTTTGGGTCCTTCGTGCGCCTCTGAGTCCACCCACACACTAGTTGGGGAATAGTAAAGGCGGTAGGTCGTTGTGCTGGCCACATGATACCCTCGATAATCGTAGGCCACAGAAACAGTTGACCTCTACATCATCTGCCCCATAGACCAAAAGGTCTGAAAGGGGAACTATACTTTTTACTTTTTATTATTATACCAAAAAATCATTCGCCTCCTCCCTTCGGATCATGGGCCAATATCAGTGTCGGTTACTGGCCCCCAATGCATACAAAGCTTCTGCACCTCTTATAAGTGGAAAAGGTGCACTGCGAACATGGCAAACACTATTTGTACATAGCATATATCACCTCACTCTCTCTGTAACAAGTGTGTACACGTTATTTCTCCCACACCCACTCTCGGATCATGTTGAAACTTTACACAATTATTCATTGGCATAGACAATACATGAATCAATTTTAAAAAGTCAATTAATTACTAGTAATTAATTACTTTGTTTGATCATGGGCGTAGCCAAGGGGGTCTTCGGGACTCACTCCACACAGAGGGTTTTTAAATTAAACTCACAGCGCTCCCCCAGATCCCTAGCTGGCAAGGGCGGGATTTCTACTGTTTTGCAGTAACTTCAAGAATACCTTTCAAGGGTACAAAAAATGAAAGAATGAATGGTCAGAATGTAATGAAAATTGATTACGTACATACACACAAACACACACACAGACATATATATATATAACCCGCTTCGAAAAAAAAATCCTGGCTACGCCCATGTGTTTGATACCAAAAAAAGAAATTAATTCTTCAGTATTCACAGATACGGCTAAATATGTAGGGTTTCGGCCTATTAGAAAGTTGAACACGTTATTTCTACCACACCCAATATCGGCGGATGACATGGAAAATTTTAATAATTTGTTATTGTACCTATCACAACATAAATCACTTTAACAATTAAACAATTAATCTATTAATTATTAGTAATTAATTATTTGGTTTGATACATTATTAAGAGTTATAGTTGTAATTGCGGAGTTCTTTCCCTTCAATAATCTTTGTTTTATATAATTTAAAAAAAAAACGGATTGTTTTTATTTCTTGTGCTTGTACTCCGAAATCACCATCTTCGGCCCACAAGTTCGTATTTTGCAATTACAAAGCTTTCTACTTTTTGGTTTTGTCTAAAGGTCAAGCAATTTGAATCCGGTTAATCTGATTTGCCGCTTATTCCGACCAAATCCTGACGTACCGAAACATTCCTACATCATGGGACATGTTTCGTTTAATCTAAATAGCCGGTTATAGAGACCTAAATGATTGCGGCCCAGTGTGTTCCGATTAAAAGGAATCGACTGTATATAGTTTCTGGATTTATTCTATCTCCTAAGAGAATATCCTTGTTGCCGAAATCAATATTTCGTGTTATTATTGTTTTGATTTATTTGTTTCTGGCTTATTAATATTGTGTTACATAATAGCGTGTTGTTGGCTATTCGCTTTGGTAGCAGACATATGAGAGAGACGGGAAAAAAATCAAGATCGGTAGCATAAACGTATCGAACAACTCAGGCCTGTCCTGTAAGGGCTTCAATGATTAGTTTACTACACCACTGCAGTGTTAGGGTTGTGGAATCGCCTGTTCTGATGTCAAGTTGAAGGACAGCGATGACAGTAAAAAAACAACACTTTTAGCGCATATATATAAAGCCTTGTCTTTGACTCCGAAGACTAAGGATGAGTGCAGTATTTCATCATAATCATATGACCACGTAAACCCAGTTACGACCTACATATTGTGCCACACCTGATGCAGTCAAAGCCATGTACTTTGTTTTTTGTTTTTTTCTTCTTCTGCGCATGTCTTATGCTAGGGCTTTCCTTTGGGCCTCGAATAAGTGTTCCACGACCTTTGTGAGAGCTCTCTTTCAGAGGCTATCTGCTGCCAGCTGTTTCTCTCTGTGCGTGAGGGCAAACAGGCAGCTGAGTTCATCTTTACAGCGCCTCCGGGCGTACATGTATTACGCCGTTCTCCTGTAGAGATGTCCAATATGGTTCGAGATGACCAGCATCCCTTTTTTGAACCATGTCACCCGGGAAAGGATTTTATCCCGTGGCCAGGATGAGGAATAGGCTCTTCACCAACCCCTCTGTCTGTAGTCCCCCAGCAACTATATGATGATTAAATCACATCCGTTTGATCATGGGACATGGTCCCTTAAGCCAAAGCAACGGTTTCCTCGTCGCCATTGCCCCAGTGGGGTAGCCAACACCACCCGTATGGCCCCCGTTGGGGAACAACGCAATGGGTTTCGGACTGGTTAGCAAGCCTTTCTCACATCCCCACCAAGTGCAGATACACTCGCTAGAGCCTAGAGTGGTAGCTCACTGGGAGCCGTGTTTCAAATACCCACCAGGTGCAAGTACACTCGCTAGAGCATACAGTGGTAGCTCACTGGGAGCCCTGTTTGCTTTCGCACTTAGCCTTTCCGTTTCCCCAGGTGGACGTTTCCACGGAGGTGCCACGCTGAGGAGACGGGAGCATTTCCTCCGCATCCTATTGTAAGCTCGCCAAGAAAAGGTCGCCTTTGGAATGCGGACATCCTTCTTTGAGAGAGTAGGTGTCCGGCCCAGCTGTAAGTTAAGACTGTTCACACCGGCCTCCAGTAAAAGATTGTAAGGTACTCTTGCCAGCGCATGCCCATTATGTAGTGATGGCGTTCGAGGAGTTTTTGATATAAACTTCAACTCCTTGTGATCTCAAATGTTGACCAAACACACCAAACAAGTATGGCTGTTTTTCTAAATACTCTTAAGAGAGGAGAGGTCTACGGAAGTGGGAAGGGGAGATCAAACCACTCAGCAGTAAAGCTTTTTACCACCTTTATATTATCTCCCCCTGTGTCCATCTCGAAAAGTATAAAATCACGGCCCAGTCTCGTGTGTTGTTGTTTTTTTTTAACTTTGACGTATGGGGAGTTGTGGCACAGTGGTAAAGCGCTTAGCTTCCGATTAGTCTCGGGTTCGAATGTCAGTGAAAACTATGGACTTTGACTTTCGGGTTTATATGGATGCTCCTGAGTCCACCCAACTCGAATGGGCGTTAGTTGGGGAAAGTAAAGTTGGTTGGTCGTTGTGCTTTTCACGTGATACCCTCGTTAACCGTCGGCCAAAGAAATGCCTCTAGAAGTTGTACTTTTGCTTTTTAAAAAAAACTATTTTCATGACATTTCTATTCAGATTTAAAAAAAAAAAAAAAAAACTTAAATATCAAAACTAGTCCTAGATGTAAAGTAAAGATGTAAATGATTCTTGCTTCCGTGAGCTTTTCTCAAAAGTTCCTTAGTTCTGATTACTGAATATTTTTCCGTGCTATGCAGCCCCCAGCTGTAACCTACATGGTTCGCCACATCCAGGGCAAGCATATGTGAGCCAGGTCAGGCAGGCTCGAAAGGGAGATACCTATTCTCTGCTGCTCAACATTAAAATTTTCCAACAGTAGGCAGATGTTAGCGCTACTGGGTGGGCTCAATCTGTGACACCTCAGTCTACGACCAAGGGGCTAGAGTCGCCTAAGTAACCAGACATACTAACTATACTAACCTAAACTAAATGAAAGCAAGATAACGAAACTTTAGTTTAGGATAAATAAACAAAACGGAACTTTATTTACATAAAAATAAATGAATCAATAATAAAATATAATATATACACTAACCACTATAAACAACCAATACCAACCCCCCCCCCCGCTACTAAACCTACACTACCACAAACACCAACAAACTTACCAAACCAACTATCTAACACAAACTGATCAAAACAACTATCTAATCTAACTAAAGAGAACTACAACTACCACACTAGACCTAGATCTACACAAACACACTACAATAAACTAGTCTAGATCTACAAAATTCTACTACTATAAACAACTCATAACTAACACTAAAACAAGAACACCTTAGTCTTAGTACCTTACTATTAGTATTCCCTAAGAACAGAAACAGACTATATCTAAGCCACTAAGTGGTCTAAGGCAACACAACATAATTATAATAACACTAGATCTAGAAATCTAGATCTACAGCAAGAGGTTACAGCAGAGTAATAGCAGCTAAAGCAGCATGTATTACAGCAGTTACATTCAGCAGCTAAAAGCAGTTTAAAACAGCAGTTACTTTCAGCAACTAAAAGCATTAACAATAGCCTGCAATACATAAAATCATATATTCTATTAGATCTAGAAAACTCAAAGCAGGACTGATGGAAGCCGCCATCTTTAAATCACATGCTCCAAACATAAACTGCCAGCTATAAAATAAAACTAAATTAAAATATATCTAGCATAATTACACACAGTGTGCCATAGATCTAGTAAAAAAAATATAAAATAGTTACAAATTTACAGGCCGTCCCAGGTACAGAATAATAAAATAATTAGACGACAGACCACAAAGATCTTCAGCTGTCACACAGACAGATATGGTACTGACCACTGGTCAAATGTACACTCCACTGTTTTAAGACAGCATGTAGTACATCACTTTTATACTATCCCGCACTAACCTATATAACTATGCGGAAGTACAACTATAAAATCTGACACTAACCCATAAAAATAAAATATATAAAAATAGATCTAACCTATACAACAAAAATACATATAAAACTAGCTCAGGGAGCGCAAGCTCACACATAATCATCGTCCGCCTGTGGACGATTGAGATTTTCTTTTGGTAGTCTGCGTCTGTCCTCGGTAGCGGATTTTCTTTGGGTCCCAAATATGTATCCCGCCGCCTTTGTGAGAGACCTGCAGCTGTAATATACATGGGTTTAGCCAGAAAGGGGGGGTTGGGGGGTATCGGAATTTAGTGACTGATTTTTTGCTTTGATTTTGTTTATTTTAGGTGAGATTTTAACACTAAACCATCACTTGCACCAGCACAGCCAAGGGGGTTTTGAGATTAAAACCCCCTAACATGGCGTTTAAGTTTAAAAAACCCTACAATGGGGTTTTGAGTTTAAAACCCCCTACCAGGGGTTTTGAGTTTAAAACCCCCTACTAGGGGTTTTTGCAGTTAAATCCTCCTTTTCTATGAAACAAAACAAAAAAATGCAAACGACAATCCCTAAATTCCAAGAGCACAGTTAAGGAAGATTTTGATTTTAAAACCCCCTCCAAAATTCAATATAAAAAAAGAGAATTACACACTCAAAATTCTATGAGCGTAGCCAAAGGGGTTTTGAGTTTATCCCCCCCCCCTCTCTTTCAGTAGGGTTTGAAGCTAAAAGCTAGCTAGAAGCTAAAAAATACCTCAATATAAAAAAAAAAAGCATATTACGCACTCAAAATGTTATTAGCATAGATAAATGGATTTTGACTCAGTTTTGAGTTTAAACCCCCCTTAGGCGGGGTTTGAAAGTAAAATATATCTCTTCAATGTAAAAAAAAAAAAAAAAGCAAATTACGCACTCAAAATTCTATGAGTGTTGCTAAAACGGGTTTTGAGTTTAAAAAAACCCTTCAGAGGGGTCTGATGCTAAAAAATACCTCAATATAAAAAAGCTAATTGGGGGTTTTGAGTATAAACCCCTCTACTCCAGATTATTTTGAGTTTAAAATCCCCCTACATAGCGTTTTGAGGTGGAAAACCTCTAACTTCAATATTATTCTAAAGCAAACTACAGTTACCAAATTCTATGACCGTAGCTAAATAGGGTTATGAACTAAAAAAAAAACAATTCCAGAGATTTTTTAGTTTAAAACCTCCAACAGATGATTTTGACGATAAAACTTCCCTTTTCGATATAAAATCTAAAGCAAACTACAGTCACCTAATTCCAAGAGCGTATTCAAGAGAGGTTACACATTTCTACCAGTGGCTGCGCTCCATTGATGAAGTGGAGTGAATAGTCATCTGCCGAAATTGAAAAAATCTAAAAGTGGCTCAACAAAGATGGCTAAGACAGATTTTAGGAGTCAGTTATAGAGATCGGGTCTAAATCAAGGAAATCCTATGCCAAACGGGAGTCGACCCCTTAGTAAGATTGTGACAGAGCGTCGCATGGGGTTTGCGGGATATGTTTTGCGACAAAATGAATCACGCATAATAAGAGTTGCGATGACATCCTAGTACAACTTGGCGCCACATATTTATGGAGGTCCTCAGAGCAGGTGGGAAGAGGCTTCAGACATTACCAGTGACAGATTTTGTAGAAACAGCTTGATGGCAAATGCGCCGAACGGCGTGGGAGGGTCTTAGTCAGTAAGTGTCACGTACACTGTATCTATATTTAGCAACAGTCTATATTTAGCTTGTCGGCAGAATTTTAGCTACCTCGGGGAATTTTGTATCACGCAGCAGGATAATGTTTGGAAATAAATGTGATTGGTTTTGAAATATTAATTATTGTACATTAAGCTGCATTTATTGTTGGCATTGCAACGAGGGGATGTTAGACACGTGACAACGCTATACCCGGGGAAAGATTCTAGATTTTTAGTCAGTGTCGTGCGGAACGTGTTAGGATTCAGATGTATATTTTACATTATTGTGTAGATCATTTATTTAGCAGAATTGTATTTATTCTGTTCTATTCAAGTACATTTAACCATTGTAATTATTTGTGAATAGCTTTTCCAAGTTTTGAATTAAAGTATTTGTTTTAGACGAAGAGAAGTTTCTTCATTGAATATAGTAACATACTTAGATCGACTTCTAGATGATCCTCTTATCAACTGGCAACATTCTGAATGATCGTATTATCAACTAGATCTAGCTACTTCTATACGATCATCTTATTAAAGACGATTTCAAGATCCTCAGCCATTACGATCATTGATTGTGCTTCAACGTGACATCTTGACAGCAAGTTTGATTGTAACATCTAGCACTATTGATGATCGTGACAGTAAGAATAGCACATTAGGTCTTTGAAATAAAACTTTTTAATAGCAGGAAAATGCACTGGAGATATCCCAGAATATGGATTTTGTTGGCTTTCAATACCAGAAATAGTGCCCCCCGCCCCCCCCCCCAAAAAAAATCCTGGCTACACCCATGATATATATTATGGCCTGCCGAAATGTTCCCTTTGATTTTGGCCTATCAGTGGTCTAGACTATACTAGTAAAGATAGTTTCAGTAAGACATAGATTACCCATATTGTTCTCATACAATCTAGATCTAAGCTTTTTACAAAGCTTATATCAGCTCACTTGGTCTGTGTGGTCAAAAGTTATTTCTCCCACGCCCAGTCTCGGATCAAGCTGAAATTTCGCACAATTATTTCTTTTACCTGACAACACAAGAATCAGTTTAAAAAATTAACCAATTATTTAATTAACTATTGGTAATTAATTTTTTTTTATCTTGAACAAGGGAAAGACATTGTACTTGACAGTTGTGGTGGTATAAGTTGAAGACTCTTGAGTCCAGCGTGAACATTTTTTATGCATTTGAAAACGATAATGTAAACATTTACCAAGATCTCCCCCCCCCCTTTTTTTTCCTCCCCCTTTCCCAAACTTTCCAGACAAGTAATAGGATCATTTCACATTGAGAAAGCTGAAGGCTAAACAAAAAACAATTAGAAAAACTATTTCTAATGGCACAGATATATTATGTCTAGATCAATCTCAAATACAATTACATGACTGATCAAACTAATGATACAATTATACTTCATATAGGCTTTGTCTTTTTTTTTCTGA
Organism: Biomphalaria sudanica; assembly: GCA_036873155.1. Taxonomy (NCBI): domain Eukaryota; kingdom Metazoa; phylum Mollusca; class Gastropoda; family Planorbidae; genus Biomphalaria; species Biomphalaria sudanica. Next base: position 724,919 of record JAZGLO010003763.1, on the reverse strand, counting down.
AAGTATTTTGTTTATGTCGTTCTTGTTGTGGATTTTTTTTATTCTTTACCTATTATATCGGACGCTATGACACTGTATGCGTTTTACAGCTGACTAGTTAGTTATTCGTAAACATGTCTTTAAACATAAAGCCCATGAATATGTAATGCACAATAGACGCGCGGTTCCCTGTAATTCCCCTTTATGCAAATTTATCATTTTGTCTTCTGCTTTGTTAATTCTACATTGAAGCGATATCTATTCAAAAAAATATGAGTTATTGTTCTTTGATTTCGTGGTACATGTATTTTGTAAGGGTTTGTGCCAACAGAAAGGGTTATGAACTAAGCATCACACACACTTTATTTTGTGTAAAATAGCCCTTTTCTCTTACACTACATTTAATTTTCTAGCTAAAACGTTATAAAATCTAATTATTGTTAATATTATGTTTCGATTTTTGAGGAAAACAACTTCCTAACACCAAAGTAGGGTTTGAAAATCTCTCCACAAGGTACATGGTACATCTGATTTTCATACGAGACCATCCCAAAAAATTTAATTAACTTTATTTGATTTATCTAGGACTCTTATTTTCTCTCACTATATATGCAAACATCCGGAACAATCTATTATAGAAACCTAAAACTATTGCAATGTTTTGAAAGGGAAATTAAAATTTAATAAGATTTTCAATAACTTTTAGTCTTTTTTTTTTCTATATTAACATGACGGACAGACAGACTGACAGACAAAACGCTCAAAAAATGCGTCTTTAATCCTTAAATATATATATACATACATACAGATTTAGTTTTACTAGCCCATTGTGACGTAATGGATTTTTTTCCTTTGGCGTAATATGTAGTTCGTTCATTAAATGAGATGGTAAAATAACTCGTTGCAACAATGTCTATGAACCCTCGAGAGCCTGCTCGTATTGATAAAGGCATTTTTAGTCTCACTAGGCAGTGTGTCGTTGTGGATTTTTTTTCCTTTGACGTCATACGGAGTTAATTCTTTAAGTCAAAAGCTAAAAGAATTCACTCGGTGCAACAATGTCTATGAACCCTCGACAACCTGCTCGAATTGATGACATTTTGTAGTCTATACTAAGCCGTGTGACGTAGTGGCTTTTTTTCCTTTGACGTCATATGGAATAAATTATTTAAATGAATTGCTAAAACAACTCGGTATAGTAATGTTTATTAAACCTCGTTATCTGACTCGTATTTAAAAAAGGCATACTAGCTAGATTTAGATCTAATCTATATTTTTTACACTAGATCTAGATTTTTTACACTAGAGCTAAAATTTTTAAACTAGATTTAGATTCTAATTAAAATCATTGTAGGTTCTAGATCTAGAATTTCTAGGTGTAGTTTAGAATGTTGTTTTGCATGTTTAGGATGTTGAAGATGTTTACTTCCTAGTACAAACCTCCCGCAGGACGGCGAAGGATTGGAGCGGGCAGGGTTTGAACCTGGGACCATAGATAAATCCAAACGATAGTCCAGCGCTCAAACTGCACGACTATAATTTCAATTTCTAGACTTTTTTTTAAAGTGTAGATTTTTATTTCCAAAGGTCTAGATCAATATTGCAATGTTATAAAATGTTAAAACTAAACTACTATTTTTAAATTTAATATTGCATTCAGTCTATTAATAGATTATCTAGGCTTTTTTTTTACATAAATCTTATCTAAATTATATCTACATTATTCCATTTTTAGCGGCTTCCGAAAGGAGAAAAGACGCTATTAGTTTTGTGTCTGTCCGTCCGTCCCGTTTAGATCTCGTAAACTAGAAAAGATATTGAAAATCCGACATCCCAGTATTTTAGACCATTCAACGTTCTGATGCAACGGCTACTTTTTTTTTTCCTGAAAGCGAAAAATCTAATTTTTAAAATCAGTTATGCAAGCAGTTTTTTAAAGAGATAAAGCTAATTAGTATGCATTATAAGTTAGACCTAATTTATAACGAATAGTAATCTTATAAACTTTATTTTCTTAAATTTTTTGTACATAGATTAATAAAAATGTTTTGTTGTGTTTTTTTGAGGATTCGAATAAGAGATTAAGCCTTTTGAAAACAATTACATTATTTATAGGACTTCAGTTAGGCTAGGAGAGGTGCGGTAAAGCGCTTGGCTTCCGAACCGAGCTCCCGGGTTCGAATCCTGGTGAAGACATGGATTTTTCAACTTCAACATGACACCCTCGATAACCGTAGGCCACAAAAACAGATGAATATCATCTTCCCTATAGACCACAAGGTCTGAAAAGGGAACTAGTTAGGCCAGGTTCACATCTAACTTTGCATTCACTTGCACCTATCATTTGATCTGCTGCACCGTTGGGGCACTACACAAGATCTGTCAACCTTCTTTGTCCATTCTTATCTCTCATTTGTCTTTGATATAATTTCATTTGGATGTTCTTTCTGAAAATATTGAAGCCTGCCTGGGTGGACCACTTCGGGGGCCGATTTTGAGTTTGTGTTTCTACACAAACTGTCTTCGTAACCTTGTTGTATTTTAGATCTAGATCTTGCAGATATAGATCTTAAGAGTGATAAATCAAAAGTTTAGTTTAGGTAGATCTACATCCTCATTCTAATTCCATTTAAATGAAAATGCCAATAGCTTTGTTGGTAACTGTGCTGGGACATCGAGCAGACGTTGTTGAAGTACAAACTCTGTAGGTAACTGTGCTGGGACATCGAGCAGACGTTGTTGAAGTACAAGCTCTGTTGGTAACTGTGGGGCTGGGACATCGAGCAGACGTTGTTGAAGTACAATCTCTGTAGGTAACTGTACTGGGACATCAAGCAGACGTTGTTGAAGTACAAGCTAAAGTACAAGCTCTGTAGGTAACTGTGCTGGGACATCGAGCAGACGTTGTTGAAGTACAAGCTCTGTTGGTAACTGTGCTGAGACATCAAGCAGACGTTGTTAAAGTACAAGCTCTGTAGGTAACTGTGCTGGGACATCGAGCAGACGTTGTTGAAGTACAAGCTCTGTTGGTAACTGTGCTGAGACATCAAGCAGACGTTGTTAAAGTACAAGCTCTGTAGGTAACTGTGCTGGGACATCGAGCAGACGTTGTTGAAGTACAAGTACAATATATCTCTTTATCAATAATAGGCTATTAGTTTGTAACCAGTTTGTTATTAAGAGCAATGCCTGGTTGTGCGGTTAACGTGCTGAACTGATTATCTCGACGGTCCCGGTTTCATACCCTGCTAGCTGCCATCCCCCGTCGTCCAGCGGGAGATTTGGATACGGAAGTAAATTATCTTTAACTTTAAGGAACATAAAAAAAAAAAAACATGTAAAACATTTTACAGAAAAAAAACATTTTTTACAACGCCAAATGAATCTTTGAAACATTATTACTTTTGACAATCAAAACTAAATCACGTCTTGAATATTCCTTGAGAATAGGCGGATCCGACAGGAATCCGACGGGGACCGCCCCTGAGTTTGTGTGACAACATAAACTCTGTAACCTTTTTTTCAAAAATGTTTTCTTAACAAGAATGCTTTGCAAACCCATAAAAACCCTTTTTAGTTTCTTTTCTGTTTCAAAGGAAACTGTTAATTTCTCAACATAAACTGTTTCTATGGATATTGCTGTAACTATAAATTGAATGTTTTCAACACTGCCATGTACCATTAACATGCGCACTGATACCATCTTCATCGGAACATTTGACTTTTTGTTTGACTCAGACTTGTATATGGACTTGTTAAGGACCCAAATCTCAAATAGCTTTGGGCCTAATCGATGATGACAACACAACCAGAATATGTAATGAAACAAGTTTTTATTATTAAACAGATCCATTCACAGTCTATAATATATCTTTTACAGTACCCATATAGTGCAAGAGCTATAAGCATAACAAAAACTCAGAATAGGATCTTACCCGAAACAAAATGATATTCTGTATAACTGTATCCTTTAAGTAATAACTGATATAATAACTGATATAATAACACAAATACACACACAAAAATAACACAATATTCTTAACATTAAATAATTTTTTTTTACATAAAAGTATATTTCCATTCAAAATATAAGTCTAGTTCTTATTCCAATGGGAAAATTTTTTTGTTTTATATTTATCACAGAAATATTTATTTTTTTTAAACTTTTTTTTTTAAAATGAAACACAAAACATTTTCTTTAAAGTATATAAAAAAATTAGGAATGATAAATACTTGAAACTTAGAAATAAACAAAACAAAAAAAAACTGCATGCAATGATAAAAGAAAATAAGGTTACATAAAAAAAAAAAGATCACTTTGTGCAGCATGTTGACAGACCTCAACATCACAATGACAAGTTTGTGCTCAATGGTATAACTGTTTATCTTTATCTCTATCTATAGTTGATATGAATGTATCTATAGTTCATCCATCATTGTATAAATGTATCTATAGTTCATCCATCATTGTATAAATGTATCTATAGTTCATTCATCATTGTATGAATGTATATATATATATTTCATGCATCATTGAATTAATGTATCGATAGCTCATCTATTATTCTATGGGGGTAGACTAGAATGAAACTTATTCAACAATAAAACATAATCAACAAATCATTGGTGACAAAAAGCGTCCAACATACGGTGGCTTTTTTCTGGTTGTACTTTCTACATTGAGCAATTCTAAAATTATCTGATTAACATATTCAATTATGAATGAGGTCATGGCAGTTGTCCCAGTGAAAAATCACACAACAGAAACAAAACAAGAAGTTTTCATCTTAAGACAATACTGCATTGAATACTCCTGAAACTTATTCTCATCTTATTTTCTTATTTAAAGCGTCACAGTTATTAGTTTTGTTGCTGTTGTTTTTTTTTAGTGTCAAATAAATGAAAATACAAAAGGATGAAAAGATAAAATCTGCTTTTTTTTTACACATGCTTTTTGTACGCTGTACATTTCTTTATACTTCCAGACTATAAATGTGCTTTGATGGCAATTCAGTCAAGTACAATTTATCTAAGAAGAAAAAAAAAAATTTATTGCACAAATATCTATTAAGGAGAGACAAAGAAATATTTGATAAGAAAATTGTTTCTTCACAGCAATGGAGAAACAATAAAGATGACAGTTTATATAAAAAAAAATTATTTCTTGACAAGAAGACCTGCACATTTGATTCTAGCTAGAAACAGGTTTTGCTGATATTCCGACTATTTTATCACATACAATCTATGGTAAGAGGACAATGTGACCACACAAATACATCTGATAGTACATTTATTTATAAAAGAAAAATCAAATCTAAGGAAACATTTCAAATTTCTTCAAAGCAACCAAAAAAAAAAAATGAAACAAAAATTAGTGTTTATAAAAAAATATATATATTTTCTTAACATCAAAAATATGTTAGATAACACAGGTCAAAATGAGTAATTTGAAAACGAAACGATGTCCTCAATATATTTATTATTCGATCACACTTAGAAATGACATTGCCTGGAATGTATGTTTGAAATTGGAATAAGAATTCCTTTTATAAATATACTTCATCAACAGATCAAAATCTGTCCTGTGTGTCAACGTTGAAATGTATCGAAGTCATACTAATGTGTTAGCAGTGCACCTTTAAGTCATTGATCCTTCAAATGTAACATAAGAAAAAAACACATCCTGTACAGCAACAAAATATAAACGTTATGTTTACACAAGCTCACACAATAAAACTGTGATTGTCTCCCTTCTTACACTAGAACTGCCTTGTCGTCTGCCAGCTAAGGACTTTCTTTAAAGTCTGTAGTGCATCAGATGAAAAGACGAACTTAAAAACCAATTGCTCAGTTCTTTGTAATCCATTCCAAACACTCACAAGTTTTATCATGAAAAGGTGGAGGAAAAAGAAATTCTGCAAAGCTAGAATCATGTAGATGTGATTATTTTTTTTTGTTAGTTTGTGATTGATTTTTAAATGGGGAATATCTTACACTGTGTATAGGAAAAAATTTACAAATTTGTTTGCTAGTAATTACAAACTCGTTTAGTTATTCACAGCATTCCCATGCTAGGATGAAATATATTTCATCATCTGATGGGCAAGAGTTAAAAAAAAAAAAAAGTTGTACATCAAAGTGTGAGTGACTATATCAGTCAACATAAGAGGCAAACATATTTTGATGAGTATTCCTTAAAGCCATGTTTCCCAAACTATTTCCTTAACAGAACACTTTGCTTACTTTTTACCGATACTAGTTAATTATTCCAGTAGTTCGTGGAACACCTATTCAGGCCTCATGGAACACTAGGGTTCCGCAAAACACAGTTTGGGAAACACTGCCTTAATGCAATATAAGGATTGTTCTTCAAGTCCAAAGATTAAAGCAATAAGGCCTATGTATTTATATTATAAAAAAAATTTTTTTTTAATCAAATTGTACAGAAAACAAAAATGTCACAGTAAAATCTGTATGTCAAAGTGTGCAATATTTATGTACATGAACATTATATATTAATGCTGTTCAATTCAATTCAATACAATGTACAGTAATGGAGAAGGACATGTTAATTATGCTGTCCAAGAGAACATCTAAGAGTCTATTCAATGTTAGACAACTCTTGTATCATTTTACTTTATGTGGTCTCGTAAAAAGGGATCACACTGAAATGACTCAAAATGATGACAAAAGTTTCAAAAGGGCTTCAAAACAAGATAGTTTTAGCAGATTTGGACAAAAAATGTCAGCACAATACTGATTCTTTGAATTAACAACATTGGCATTTGTGAATAACAAAGACATAACAAAAGACAAGAGACATTCAATTTATGTATAAGATCTCAGACATTTAATTTATGTATAAGATCTCAGACATTCAATTTATGTATTAGATCTCAGACATTCAATTTATGTATTAGAACTCAGACATTCAATTTATGTATTAGATCTCAGACATTCAATTTATGTATTAGATCTCAGACATTCAATTTATGTATTAGATCTCAGACATTCAATTTATGTATTAGAACTCAGACATTCAATTTATGTATTAGAACTCAGACATTCAATTTATGTATTAGAACTCAGACATTCAATTTATGTATTAGAACTCAGACATTCAATTTATGTATTAGAACTCAGACATTCAATTTATATATTAGATCTCAGACATTCAATTTATGTATTAGATCTCAGACATTCAATTTATGTATTAGATCTCAGACATTCAATTTATGTATTAGATCTCAGACATTCAATTTATGTATTAGAACTCAGACATTCAATTTATGTATTAGAACTCAGACATTCAATTTATGTATTAGAACTCAGACATTCAATTTATATATTAGATCTCAGACATTCAATTTATGTATTAGAAATCTTACTTTGAAAAGTGAAACTAAACAAGAAATAAAGTTTCCAACAAAAATGACAAATCAATGAAATTGTAAAATAATAATTGATGTGATCATAAATATTTGTTATATAAATATTATAACTTAATATTTGTATTCATTTATGAAAATATACTAGGCACTTTAAAGAAGGTATATAATTTTAAACATGAATATTATTAAATAACAGTCAATGTTAACTTTAAAGCTATTGGGTAAGCATGTGTTGAATAATCAATCTCTGGTCACAATGGTTTTATAATGTTCAAACAATCCTTAATCCATTCAGCACCATAGCAACCTTAAGTCCCTTTACGTCTAAAAAGGGACACTCAGCACTATATATATTAATAGCCAATGAAATTAAAATCTTGCTAGTTAAGTTACTAAGAGAGGCCAAGGGAGCTTCCTATAAATTTACTTTTGAAAAACAATGGCGGAATTATTATTTTTTTTAATTCAGTTAAGTGATTGGCTTTCAATTTCAGCAATATCTCTAAATAGTGGCATTGGGTTGTCATGTGTAGATAATTAATTATTGAAGGACTTAAATGATATAAAGTGAGATTTTTATCTTTATATAATAGGAAATGTTAGTGATAAAAATGAAAGCAGTGATTTAGACTAGATCTAGACAAGAGTATGCAGTACTCTAAAATTGTGTTCAGGCCTTGCTCTAGGACCAAATTGATATTTTGAAAATTGTAGTCTGAGCACTTTGTCATGTGTACACAGTTTAAGATTTATATATAAAGACACTAAGTTTTTAGACTGTTATATAAAGTAATCAATTTTAAGTTTATTTTTATTCATTTTTTTTAGGTGTGATATTTTCTGCATTTGATTGAGATTTAAGAGGTCTACAATTTAGAGTATGCTGAGAATTAATGGTTTTAAACAAGAATTTAAAAAAAAGAAAAATATAAAAAAACACTAGAAGAAGACTATAAGGTACAGCAGCTAAATATGTAAGCAAGGCCTGGAATGAAATTTATTTGAACTTTGGACTGTACTCTTGACAATCCCAAGTGCACAACTTCTTAGCCATGGTACAAGTATTCTATAAACTAATAAGGTTTCAAAGTAAAGGTTTAGTATCTGTACATGACATTATTTTTGTTTTTAAATAATGTTAACTTTGGAGCCAAGTAAAAAATGAATTATGAGCGTGGAAAGTGATAAAGATGGAGTAGATGAGCTCATAAAAGCTTAAATGCAAACATTAATTTGAACCAGTAGCACAGGTTTTGAAAAACAACAGCTAAGTCATTAGAATCAGTTGATGACCTCATAGGTGGTTCGGTCAGGCCTGCCTCTATCACAGGAACACCCGCAGCACAGAAAACAATTCCAGCAAAAGCGCTGTTCAGGTAAGGATGACTGGACTTCATTTTCCACAGTGTGCTTTAACAAAGGCTCAAAGTAGTTATACATCTGAAATATAAACCACAAAATATAAAACATCTGTCAAAATTTTGAACAAACGCAGGAGAGGAATGAACATTTTGTTAAAATCATATGTGACATAAATATTATAGTTAATTCTGTTTTTTTTTAAGCTGTAAATTTAAATGATTACTAGTGCTTCTATGTAAAAATATTTCCATGAAATTTAAAATTAATGCATACTTGTGTACAAATGGGGATACATTGGAACAAAAAAAGTTAAAATTTAATTTTAAAAAAAAACAAGACCTCCCCTCATGGTCAAGGCTATGTGTAAGTGCTGGTGAAACAATCTAGCTAAATGTAAAATCTCCACTAGATGGCTGTATATTACAGCAAAGAGACAATACATGAAAACTCATCTGTGTTCAAACTAAGATTATAAATGAGCTTGGGGACCCAACAGAAAGGGGCCCCTTCACATTTTTTTTATGCTGCGCCTCTTTAAGTACCTGACATTAGCTAGGGAAAAGTAAAGGCGGTTGTGCAGGCCACATGACACACTCTTTAACCCTAGGCCACAGAAACAGATGACCTATACATCATCTGCCCTATAGACCACAAGGTCTGAAAGGGGAACTTTACTTTTAGTGACTTATCTTTTAGCCCAGGGGTAGGCAAATTACGCTCCATGGGCCACATGCGGCCCGCCAGAGTATTTTATGCTGCCCGCTGACACCTAAAGAAATCAGGTGTGCCCACAGATTAAACATATAAAAAAATGCAAATATATTTGTTAGGAACATAATGATAACAGAGTAGAAAACCATGTCCGCTTACAATGGCTTTAATACACTGAATGACTACACAACACACATTTTGTGAACACATTCTTACAGACAGGTTACAAGCACATGTAAACATAAGAACGACAACCGATACAGCATATAATATTCATAACAATATTAAAATTAAATAATTTTAAATATCTATATAAATCAATGAAACTTGTGATTCTTATCACTTATGATGAAGATGATAAAGAAACATTCTCTCTAAAAATTTTAAAGTTAATGAAAATTATTCCTATTGGCAATATTTCGAAACATTCAGTCAAAGACACAAACTCATTATTTATTCAATGCTATGAATAGCTGTGTTGAAAGTTTTGGCTTGGTATGAAACAAGATGGCAAGTATAACAACGGATGGGGCCCGTGCTTTGACTGAGAAAAATAGTTTTTTTTAAAAAATAAATGATAGAACAATAGCCCAACCATAAACTCTACACTGGAAACTTTGTTCAAGGATGCATTGAATATCAAACATGTTATTGATCCAATTATCTCAGTGATCAAACTTATCAGGGCTAAGGGTCTTAACCACAAACAGTTCCAAGAAGTGTATGAAGATTTTTTAACTAAAAATTTTTTTTTAAACGTTTTTCGGTACCACAGCAGGTTAGCATGGGCAAGGTATTGAGAAGAATCTGGGATCTCAAGGAAGAAATTGTTATGTTCTTTGAAGGTCATTGATTATGACCCCCCCCCCCATCTTAGAACCTTTTTTTTTATGCGGCCCTCGACTCGATAGAAAAGGTTGCCCACCCCTGTTATAGCACCATTGGTATCAATTAGCGAGAAGAAAAAAAAGTTAAACTATACCTGTAGTGAAATGAAACCTCGACCACGAAACAGGACCAGCAACTTTTGTTTATTGTTGACAGCACAATCCACTGGCTTCACATCCTGAGAAACAGAAGGAGACATCAGAAATGTCCGTCTGATTGGACAGCTTTGAAATCTGAAGCTGCTATCAAACACCTGTACACGATAGTTATTGGAGTCACACACATACAGGTGCCGCTGCTTGTCTGTGGCTAAGCCCAAAGGGTAGAAAAACTTTCCAAAGTCACTGCCTAATTCTCCGTAAAAATCAAAAGCCATGTACTGCGGGCCATAGAAGACAGCAATCCTGTGGTTGCCAGTATCAGCGACAACCACTTCCCCCACCTGAGTGTGAACAATGTGTGTCGGGTAATAAAGTCCATGTTGAGATCGTGTAGCTAGGTCAATGAACTGATGCTCGTTGATGCTTCTTATCACAGAATTGGCATAGGGCAAAGCCAAGAACAAAACTTCAGGCTCTATAACCAAAATTCCACTGACGTCTCTTAGGTTCTTTTGATACATACACTGAAAGTCAAGGGGGTTTTTGTTGAAGAGAGCAGTGTAAACCATGATTCCTTTGATATCAGCCCGACGCCCCATAGCGCAAAAACGCTCCTCGTGATCTTTAGACGGAGGGTAAAAGCAAACATCAACGATTGGGTGATCAAACTTCTTGTACCCATAAGGCTTGGAATGCATCTTGTACAGGACAGCCTTGTTCCAGGTGGTGTCCACTACGACCAAGTGACCAGTGTGGGGGTTGACTGCAATGGCATTGGGATGTCTGACTTCCAGGTTTTCATCTCCGTACCTGAGATCATACTCTAAAAGCAGTTCGGGTTCTTGCTCTCCTGGCAAAGGGCAATCACTGCAGAAAATGAAAAAGCAGTGGCTTAGTATACGAAGTATAAAGTGTAAATGTATATTTAAGTAAGTTCATTGTATTCAAAATAAAAAATGTCATTTATTATACAAAAACTATGTATATAATATACTCCCAACATAAAGAATATTAAAGAAATAACATTAAATACCATGAGCTTAAAATGATAAGGCTACATAGTGAAAATTGAAAACATCACAGCAGTGCACAATGAAATTATAACAAATTAACTTGTGTCATAACAGGTTATGTAGAATAGAAAATTATTATAATAATGCCCCACATAAATGAGTCATTAATTGCTTAACAAATGAGAATAACCATATCAGAATCTGATTACAGTACTTCCCCTGACATTACTACAAGACAGTACATTTAAGACCACTTTAAAATCACTCTACATCTAATATATTCATTTAGTATGATTCTAACATCCGTACAAAATAATGTATCTCTGTAATAAGTTTAAACACATTTTCCTATATTCAATGTTTATTTTACATACAACAGATATCTGATGCATCTCACACACACCAACTTAACATTAAAATAGTCATGGGTTTACTTTAAAATTTATTTATTTATATCTAAATTTTTATGAAATAAAATTTTTTAAATCAATTTGGGTCTTAAACAACATACAATAAAATCATTTTGGTCTTTTTAACCTACTGGAACAATTTTCTGTGTTGCAAAACAGCTATGGATCTTTATGATCTAGTTTGGAGGAGTGGAAAGGGTATAACCTGATTAGACTATGAGTGTGAATTAATACTTGGTATTTAAACAAAGCCTAAAATAGTATATATATTATACATATTATATGATTTTTAACATAAGTATTGTAACAGTAAAGCAACTTGAAGCTATTTAAAGATAGGTTTTATGGTTATAAAAAAATTTTATTGCAGAAAAAAAAATTATGACACAATGAAAGAATTATACTTTTCTAACATACAGTTTTAATCAATGGAACAATGATTTAAAAGTAACTAACATTTTGAACAGTAGTAAAACGACTCACTAACAGTCCAGCCATTGTTACTGCATAGTCATTTTTACTGCATATTTTTTAAAAAAAATTTTTGGAAATATTTTAAGTTTTTACAAAAAAAGTTGCAATAAATATGTTTACAAACACAAACATTTTCATTTATACAATGACATTGCAGAGAATATTTATCATTTAATATAGTTACACTAGCTAGATTATCAATTTCATTTGAAGTATAGCTGCTTGCCAAAGGTTATTCATTTTGGAGATAAAGTAGAAAAGGGCAACAGCGGAACCCAATCTGGCAAAGAAAAGAAATGACAGCAACTGGGAAAGCTGGAAAAATCTTTACAAGTGGCAAAGATTTGCCTAGAACTTACAATGGTCACAAATAATAATGACTTAATCTGTATCCAATGTGGCAAAACATAGAGTACATTTCTTGGTTTTGATAGCTACTTAATGCTTCTGTAATATTCCCAAATGTGCATTGTTAAATAATAAATGCATAGGTGTTATTTCACTACTTAGGTTTAAGAGAAAGACATGCCAACTTTTCTATTTATGTTAAGGCCTAGGACTGATTTGGTAGGCACTGATTGAAAAAGGGACAACTTTTTTTTTCAATCATTATATCAATTGATACTGAATATCCATTCTATAAGTATTAAAATCAATGTTTAATTATTAAAATATGCCAAAAAAAAAGAGTTAAATACTAAACTAGGCATTGTCTTCAAGTCGAAGGAAGATTGCAGAATTTGATGTGGCTATGTGAAATAAAAATTAATTATTTCCTTACTGTAAATTAAATATAATTTGTATGATACTAGATAAAATCTAACAGAATGACTCTTTTATTTCCTCCATCAGAAACTTCAGAAGACCAAGAGATAAAGGTGACCATAAAAATAAAAACTTCATCTTTTAAATGCAATTTTAACAAAACAAACACTAACATTACTTTTCTCATTATAATACATTACAGAAAATGATCAGCCTGTAGGTCTATGCAATAAGCAAGCTTTTGGGCCATGATATAATTATTTGTATCATAAAAAAATAACAGGATTTCATTTAAATGTATAAAGTATTAGCACGTAAAAAAAAATAGATGCCATGGCATTACAGCCACAAGACAAAGTTAATTCATCCCAATTACTCGTCCACACTATTTCATTGGACACAAATACTAATCCACTATAGAGCATGATATCTAATAAATAAGCTGTCAAAAGCAAGCATTCAAGGAAAAGCTGAATTAAATATTTGTTCACTTACTTAGATGCCACATTTAGCATTTTATGTTTTTATATCCATGTAAGGTGCTGTAATAAAACTGATACAAGCGTAACAAATTAAATTTGAACAAAAAAATGTTTTCATTGGATTGAAATTATTTACCGGTAAAGTCAGTTTCAATACTTTGTCTCAAAATAAAAAATAAAAATCTCTTAAAAATGTTGTATTATTCAAGATTAACTTACTCTTCGGTTTCAATGGCTTCAAAGTTGCCAGTGAACTCTTGAATGACTTGGTTCCAGTGCGTCTGTAACAGTGCTGTCATATCGGCAACCTTATCAGCTGAATCTTCACTCGCAGATTCGTAAATGTCAGAGGCCGAGTGACTTAGAGAGAATGTGACATGCGACTGGCTGGATTCTCTCTGGTCCTGCTGGGAGACATTGGGGCTTCTCTCCGTGCTGTTCTCATTCTTGTTCAAATCTTGTTTCCCAGAAGTCACCAAGCTGGTTGTTGTAGTACTGATTGTTGAGTCTGTTGGTAAACTAACAAATTGTTTGCTACTTGGCGCTGTGAAATATTTACTGATCTCTGAGGGGGAAAAAAATGTAGATATAAAAAAATTTTTTTTGAAAAAACATTTGAAAACAAAATACCACAAAGAAATTATGTGGTAATTCAATTCCTCAATGTGATGCACAAGAACATGTAATAATGTATAAAAGTGATTTCGTTTTTTTCTTTAGGATGATAAAAAGAATCAAGGTAAATGGCTAACTCATCAGTCATGAGAACACTGGAAATTGTAAGGCACCTCTGCACTGTGCCTTGTGTAATTCCTAACTCAAATAACGAAATTGCACAGCCGAAAGGCCAACAAAGCCGAAAATTCCTTGAGGCTGATGAACTATGTCGAATAATATGTTTAATAGGCTAGGTAATAGAGGGAACCATCGTATGTCATTCAGCTAAATATCTAAATATCAGAGAACAAAAAAAAAATGCATATCAGTAAAGTCACCAAAAGTATTTCGTTACACCCCCGAATTCCAGTCCTGTTTTTTATTTGTCATGTCACCGTTGCCGAGTAAAAATCTTAACCCTTTAATGAAACAAACAACTTTTCGTACCCAATTCCTAATGACGTCCTAACAAAATGAAATAGTATGTGCCGAAAATTCTTAATTGAATATATACATAAATTATTAGTTTATAATTTTTTTTTATTAAATGACGTAAAAAGACATATTTAATAAAAATCTTTTTTTTTTTAAAATCAGAATCTCCAACTGTCATTTTCTTTGTCATATTTTCCTTTTGTTATCAACAGAAGATACATATTCAAACTCAAGCACTTGTAAATAAAGAAATAAAAAGTTTAATTAAAAGCAATAAATGTGCCATCATCATCAAAATTTTTTATCCTGGTTTTAAGCATACTACAACTTATAAAATGCTTACAATGGCATGTGTCTTATATTCACATATCTTTTGATAATGCCTAACCCGCGACCTTCAAATGTAGTTCAGGTACTGAGCCTGGCAGAACTATTAACATTTACATGATAAGTAACAAAGGCAAATAACTGAACTCAACCAGAAATCTTCAGTCGGGAAGGGGGGGGAAGCTTGTTATAATTGGCTGGTTACATACCTCGAAGAATAATTCAGCTAACTTGTGGCAAATCCTTAGGGAAAAATTGTTTCCCAGTCACCTGAAGAACACACTGCTATATTTTGGTAGATCAAGTGACACTGCTGATCCCAAACTGTAGGCCTATTATTTCTTTTGTATCTAACAGTTGCATGGAGAGGGAGGTAACTGCTATGTGGACAACAACCTTCTAACTATATCTAATGCCCCCAAAACTCAATAGTAAACTAATTCATTTTACAGCTCAACACAAAGGGGATACATAATGATATGTTTTTAAATAGATGAATAAATGAATGCTGGAAAGGACTAGTCTCATTAAAACATTTGAATCATCTAGTAATTAAAAAATACTTTAAGTTATGAAATATTGATCAATAAATTTAGTGAAACATTTTTACTGTTTCCCAAGCAAGCCTTTTTTAGACACTTGTTGATTTTTATTTACACTCCTAAACAAATTTTTTTAAACCAACAGCATCTTTTTTCTATGGGCATTCTAAGAATTCCATACTTCACCAGGATTTAAACTCAAGATTTACTGTTCTGAGTGATTAATATAAACAATCAATTAAACACAAGGAATCCAAATAATGGCTTATGAGGCCACATAAATATGATTTATTGGTTATGAAATCTTTTTCTGCCTATTTGAAAAGTAAGGTTTTCCACAACTGTCCAATGGTCATGTTAGAAAATTCAACAGCATTTTCAAAGCTGCTAGAAACTATGCTTTTTTTCTATTGCAGAAAATGTAAATCACTGTTCCTTCTGCCTTCTCAAGATATTTCTTCAACAAACAGGACCAGGATGGCTGCTGGTCAATGAATATATGTGCGCTGGACTAGCTGTTATTAGTCATCTTGATTGTTCAGGGTTCATACCCTGCCCACTGCCATCCCCTGTTGTCCCGGAGGAGGTTTGGACTAGGAAGTAGATTATCAGCGCTGAAGGAACACTTAAAACATTTTTAACAAACAGCAAAAGGACATGGTTAACAAACAAGTTCTAACCTCTGTGAACCAATACATTGATAGGTGTTTTTAACAGGGTCTTCTCAATGTCTGCTTGTTGGGTGCTGTACTTCAAACCAATGAATCGATGCAGCCTTTCTTTGAAGGTCAACTTTAGGAGTCGCTTGTTGATGGGTAAAATGATGACGCTGTCGGCCAGCATGTAACATGGATAGTTGCAAATGGGACAAGGGAACAGGCATCCCCAACTGAAGAAGTTGTATCTGTTTGGTGTTTCTCGTTCATGTGCAGCAACCTGTTTGTTAAAACAATAATTTATAAGGTACTAGCTGCAATACTCCCAGTCTACGTAAAAAGTAGGTCTACAACTCAAGATAATATAGATCTAGAATTAGTGACTAATCTTGGTCTAGAGTAGATTATAGATATGATATCTATATTCTATTATATAAATATAAAGTTAAATTCTACTTCTCAACCCTCATGTCATGGAATGGTGAGTCTCACCTGTAATTTAATGGTTCGATAATGAATTTTTAAGCAATGTAAGCATATTGTGTGTAAACATGGTAGCGCCCTAGGTTTCTCTAGAGGATCGTGGCATTTAAGACACTTTCGCCACTTCTCAAAATCTTCATCTTTGTTTCTAAGAAGTCTTCTTTCCTGAGTTTCATTGTAACCCAGAGGCTGGAAATACGACTGCAAGACGCCGGTACTTTTTGGCTCTAATTTAGATGCCATATCAGAGAAAAATATTATTATGTCTATGCCATAATAAATCTATAGATCTACAAAGCGATGTTTAAAGGCTTGAGTGAATGCTGCGCAGTGCAAATAGATCTATATCTAGATCCAAATACATTTTAAACTATTTCTATAAACAGAGAAAAAAAGGCAGTGTAAGTGTAAGTGTTTGTTATTGTCTGAAAATCGACAGTTCTCTGATAAAAAAAAAAAAAAACTTGATGCCAAATGTTAACAAAAGCTGCGTGATCAAATTATAAGCTTGATCGGAAGATCAGTTTTAGATCTAGGTATTGAGCTAGATCATGACTTTTATTAAAACCATCGTGGTTTTCGGAAATTGTGTATAAAAAATTAAAGGAGACCCAGAGAGTTTTTTTTTCAAAAGCCTCTATTAGATCTAGACATCCAACACTAATTGCGCCATTGATATTGACTAGCATTAACATTTTTTGTTTGTTTTTATTTGCGTCGTATTAAACAGAATTATTTTTAAAAATCTCTCCTCCTTTAAAAAAAAATAGTGGAGTAACCATGGAAAGTAAAGCCTTTTTAGTTTTGCTTCCGTTTATATAATCAAAAGTTATTTCATTTCATTTTTCAATGAAGAAGATAAATTATGCTTAATTTAACATTCCACACAAATAACCGTCTTTGGCAGCTCTAAAGAAGGGAAAGAATAGCTTCCTAGTTAAGACACGCCTTCAACAAGTCATGTGACTTTCAATGTTTTATTGTTATTGTCGATACATAAAAACACCAAAGAGTTCGGTGATTGGAGAGAAACAAACAGTGGGTGAGCAAATGTAAGAATCAATTAGCAAATAAAAATTAAGGCTATGACATATATGACTATAGCCGAGTGCGCACCCTTTGAATTTTATAATGTCCTATTTTAAAGTGAGTCTTGCCATCCAAGATAGTGCAGACTGTGGCTGCACTAACAGTGGTGACGGAGACGCTGGGGGTCAGAGCGCCGTCTGTGTTGTGGGCAAGTCTTGTGGTTGTGACTTTCAAGACGAGAAACGTGACAACGATGGCTGTGACGATTTCAACGGGATGTACCGTATCGAACGGAAAGAGACAAATGAAGAAACAGAAGTCTGTTATGTGCCTGAAGCGTTTGTTCCTGTTGGACCTGTTACCAGTAGGCCTACCTCAATGAGCCGGACAGATCAAGACAACGTTGGGTTTGCGTCCAAGCCTGTTTCTGTGGACTTAAAAGACTTCTGCCATCATCATCGACATTGGCATAGATGAATGTCAATCAACCCAGTTTAAATCTGAGCTGTCAAGAGGAAGACATCTTCAACGTGAACTCGAAGAGACTTATCTCCTGGACGTGAGACTGTTAGCTGAGGATGACCGCGGCGCATTGGACTTCGTTTGCAGCGTGGCTGCATGTGAACCTTCAGTCTCCTTCAAAGGATTTTTTTTAATTGGGGGGGGGGGATATTTGTTCCCCCCCCCCCTCTGCAAATATATATATATATGTGTGTGTTTGCGTGTATGTTTGTGTACATAATTAATGTTTATTACATTCTGACCCTTCATTCTTTCGAAAGACGTTTATTGTACCCTAGAATAGGTTCCTAGAGTTAGTGGAAAAATCGTAGACTCCCTGGCAATGCGCTCCCCCAGCGCGGGGCGGAGCCACGCCTCCAAGCAATATTTCCGGTATTAAAAGCCAAAAAAATGCATATTCTGAGGTATCTGCAGAGCATTATCCTGCTATTGAAAAGTTTTATTTTAAAAACCTTATCTACTATTCTTGCTGACTTCCGCGTCGTTCGGCGCATTGGGCTGCAAGCTGCTTCCACAAAAATCTGTCACTGGCAATGTCTGAAGCCTCTTCCCACGCTATTAGTTTTGTGTGGCCTGTCTGTCCGTCCGTCAGTCTGTCCGTCCATCCGTTTCGTTCACTAGAAAATATAGTGAAAATCCAACATCACATTATTTTAGACCATTCAAAGTTCTGATGCAATGGCTACTTTTTTCTTTTCTGAAAGCGAAAAATCTATTTTTTTAAATCACTTATGCAAGCAGTTTTTTCATAAAAAGAATACACCACTTTTACAACTATTCACTGTTAATAGTAACAAATACTTGAGGCTATTTATTAGGAGACGCAACGATTTGCCATATTTTTAACACATTTATGCAAACGATTGTAGATTTTCTTTCAAAAAAAATATTTTTTTTTAATATTTGTACTGTTAAGTTATGTAAGTTCTGTTATTCTAAGTACTATATTTACACACAAAAAATGTTTACAATTTTTTTAAAGAGAAAAAATCTATTTAGTATGCATTGTGAGGGGGAGGGTATGGCGAGAATGAATGTTGCTTTGATGTTTTGATATGTTGGTTAGATCCCTTTGATATGTGAAAAGTCTTGCACGTGTTATGAACTGAATGTGCGAGAGAGTGTGTTAGTTAGTGAGGTCTTGTTCCCGGTCCAGGAACGTTGGACAGTCGCTTCCTGGACTGGTGCTTGTGTATTAAATATTTATTGAAGTTGTTGTCATTATTTGTGCTCTATTGGATATTATTACAGTATTAATTAAAGTATCATTGTTATTTCATGGAAAGTATTATTTGTGTTATCCATATATATATATATATTTAAAGATCGAATTCGTTTAGTGATAATTGTTCGTATTAGAGTAATGAGCCAAGCAAGTATTAATTAATTGGAATTGTAAGTAATCAAGCAACCCCCTAGTGAGACAATTTAAGTCAAAGACAATCAATAGAAATGAACCCTGACAGCATATAAGTCAGACATAATTTAAAACAACAATTAATAAGTAGTTTTTCATATTATCTCGTGAACTGCATATATGAAACATCAAACCAAAGAAAAAAAAAGGATTTTTTAATAATTTTTTTTAAGGAAATGTTTTATTCTTGAGGAATAAGAGATTGGCCCTTTACATGATAAGACATTAGTTAGGCCAGGTTCACATCTAACTTCACATTCACTTTCACCTATCCTTTGGTCTGCTGGACCGCTGGGGCACCACACAAGATCTGTTAACCTTTCTTTTCTCCATTATTTTCTGTAATTTGTCTTTGATGGAATTTCATTCTGATAGTATTGAAACCTGCCTTTTTACCTGCCTGGGTGGACCACTTCGGGGGCCGATTTTCACTTTGTGTATCCACACAAACTGTCATTGTAACTTTTGTTCTTATACAATATGTAGGCCTATACTTAGTAAAAGATTCACTAAACAGTCCGTTTTCAAACGCGTTCTTTATTGCTAATTGAAAATTCGATGAATGGCCATATACAGGCTATATAAGGCTAGATCTTTAATTCCATTAAAACCTGCAGCTTCCGTAACCATGCAAGTGTCCATGACTACTGCAAATTGGAAGATTCGTTGACAACTTTTTCTCAAGCCAAATATCTGACTACTTAACTCATTGACCATTTGTTAGCGATGGAGAACAAGATGGTCTATTTTCTACGTTCTGAGTATCAGAAGTTGATGCTGTTGAATGTAGCGGCGGCTTACGAGTAACGAAATTTATTATTTTGCGTTGAATAAGAAATGCCTCATGCCAAATGCCCTCGACTCGAAATTACATTTCAACATTTTTACCAAAAACGGATCGAAGCATCGATTAGGGTTTTCAAACATAGGGCCTATATGTAGGCTTTAGTCTATCAAATGGATCAAAATCTAAACATTTGTGAATGGATCTTGAATTCGAATATTTTTATAGTTTCATTAAGATCTTTTAACTTTTTTTTAAAGTCATGTGCGAGACGGTATATTATAGGGCCTACGCCCCCTCTGCTGGCGGCTCTAAAGTTTGCCCTATGAGTCTAAGACTAAGACTTGCTCCGGATAAAAGAGAAGGAACTTATATAGAATTATTAATTTTACAATGCTAATTTAAAAAGTAAAAAAAAAAAAGGTTTTTAAATTTTCACATCGATATAACGGCAGACTATAATCAATATTCGTTTTATGTGTATTAATTTACAAAAAGAAAATGATGAGTTGAATCTTCATCATTAGATAATTTAAATTAACAATAGTATAGATCTAGATTCTAGGCCTATCCCGGCACGCACTTCAATCGTCCAGTTGACTTTGATCGTAAGAGAAAATTGTCTACACAGCAATAAGGTTGTTGACATGCAGAGCCGTCCACGTGACAACGAATCTCTCCCGCTATTGGCTGCTGATTATTAGTCCTGTTTTCTCTCTACACAGTGACATTCTGAGGCAATAGCACTTACTGGAATCTGAACGCATTTCCCCCTGTTTCACCGAATAACGTTTATCTTCATGGCAGCACCTTCTAATTTTTTGGGATCAATGACATTGAAGGCTCTTCTTGAGGATCCTATTTTGAAAAATCCACCAGTAATTGGAATAAGTGAGTAGCCTATATGATGTTACTTAAATAGAAAATCAAACCTAAGACCTAATATTTTATATTATAACCATCTTAATTAAAATTAGGTCAGTTCTTTATTTTAAAGATTTGTATAACCATTTGTTGATTAATTCATCTAGAATATCTTGCTCATTCTATTAGAACTATGATTCTGTATTTATTTTACGTATGCATAGTTTGATTATCATATTTATAGATCTAGATCAATTTGAGAGGGTATTTTTTTGTGTAAACAGCAAGTCATGCGCTCTGCAACGTGAAATGTGACGTCACGCAATGTTATAATACTATTTATAGACCTCGGGTTAGTCTTAGTGCAAGCGTACTACCAGCACGTTGTCTGCAACGTTTCCTTTGCTTGTTTCATTGGCTGGGTTTTTTACACTGAATCTGTGTTTTTTTTATTATATTTATTTTTCGTCCATAGAAATTATGGAATAATAGGTTTAAATCTTTTAAAAGATGTATTTACTTATTTTATTATTCAGCATGATCATTATGACTGCATAAAAAAATAGATTTAGTCAATTTTCACTAAACCAGAGAATGGAATAAAAGTTACAAGATAAAATCAATTCTAGATTCTAGTTATTTTTCTAATGTCTTTATTCAGTTTAGTAGGCCTACTTTAGTCTTAACGAGATAGATCTAGCACAAGATATGAAAATCTAATTAAAATATAAAAAATTACAATAAAAATATTCTCGTTCGCTTTGTTTTAGGTCGTTTTTTAGTCACTATAGAATGATGTAGATCTAGTGGTAAAACTTCCGATCGAAGGCCCCTAGTTTATCAGGTCAATTATTTGGCAGCTCTCTATCCTGTTACACTTTTTCATTTTCTGTACATTTAAAAAAAAAAATTATATCTAAAATCTAATAGATCTACAAGACAACATATATATTGATTATGATTTAAACTAGGCTACTAGATAGAAAAATGTTTGTTATGCAGAAAAAAAAAAATTTAATTTAGGTTTAAAAAAAAATCATCTACTAACATCTAGGTAAATCTAGATCTATATATTATTGACAAATGGGAGAAGAAGAGAAAAAAAAAATCAAGGATTGATTTGTGATGTTGCTTCAAAAAAAAAAAAAATGATTCAGCAAAAAATATGTTAGGGTGGGGAAACCAGACCCTTTGAATATAATATAGATCTACTGTTACTGGTTGATGCATTAATTATAATCAAATTAATACCCAGCTGACACCATAGCACACTGACAATGGTCTAAGATGGGAATGAGAAAAGGGGAGCAATGAATATAGATGCAGAAAGTCACGAAAATGGAAATAACTTTGCATGACAATTATTTATTGTCATTATTTTTTTCTATACACTTTTTCTTTTTTTTTTTTTCCCTTGTATTTCCATTGTAATAATAATGACTGCAGCATCAAAAAAGATATATATATATATATAGCTTGACATGATGATTTTCTTATCTGCAATAGGAAAATCGAAGATATACATACAAGTTCTTTAATTTTTTCCTAGTAGTTCATTTACAAAAAAACAAAACAATTAAAAAAACTCCTTCACTTCAAGCTCCGTTGATCCTATGAAGTGAAGTGTCTCTGTTTTTCTTATCTCATTATGTTGTAGTGAGTGTGATATTTTGACTCTCCCTTAACAAATTCCTACTACATGTGAAAGTTCAGCTTGTTGATGTGTGTTTTATATAGGTTGCACCACTCGGTGTTTGGGAGTAACATCCCTTGTAACTGTTGTTGTCTATAGCTTATACTAGAGTTTTCATATTATTCGTTCATCTTAATCAACACAGCTAGAAATTATCTCTGTAGAATCTAATCAATGCATTTTAAAGTAATTGTATAATCTTATTTTTACAGCTGATGATCCACAAAAGTTGAAAAAAGAAGATGACTTGCCCCTGTTAAACTATGGTTCTGCCTTCTTGGGACCCAATCTCTGGGACAACACCATCGATAACTTTAATCTGGAATACATGGACCTTGATGAGTTCTTGTCTGAAAATGGCATACCCATGGCAGGAGATGAAGGCATTAAAGGAACCAACAAAGGAGATGACCTACCAAGTAAAGTTGGTAAGTAGTTCGCGTGTAAACTATGCAGCTTTAAAAATACAGCCTGACTCTTTTTGCTTTTTTTTTTTTTAATCATTTTTATTGTAGAAAGTTCAGATTTTATCTGTGACTAATAATGCATGTTTAGAATAACCAGCTAAGCTAATCTAGGAACAGAAGTAGTACTGTACTACTTTTTAAGTTATTTTAAAACTTTTTGATTTACAAAACGGATTAGGAACTTAACTCATAACTATTTCTATAAAATTTTCTAATTAAGCATTTGTTAGAAAAATATAAAATTGTGATTTTGCGAGGTTATATAAATAAAAAGGTTAAAGTCAGGTATTATTTTTCTATTTAAGCTGCTTTTTTCTTCCATCTTTCAATATCATTAATCAACTATAGATTTGTTTTTACCTGCTAAAAAGTAATCAAAATTGCTTTATAAAAACACTTTATTTTGATAAGTCTGGTACCATTTCTTGAGGGATTAGATCAACATGTTTAACATGCCCTGTTTAAAAATTTTGTTTTTACTTCCTATACTTTCTTATTATGCGCTCTGTGCTAAAGCTGCCTGTTTTTTCTGATTTTTTCTCCTGGTTGAATCCTGAAGCATTTCCAATGTTAGGGTATAGCTGTAAGGGAGCAGTAGTTTGGATTCAATACTTCTCCCAAGTGTGTTGTCACTCAAGGCTAATGAGCCTCTCCTACCCGAATCAGCAATGCTGCGGATTTCAGAGTGTTTGCTGTTCCTTCAGGAACTGGAGTGCGGATGACATCTTTCTAATCAATGCTAATGCCAAGGCTTTCATCTCATCATCTAAATGAAGAAGGGGGCATGGTGGCTGAGTGGTTAAGCACTTGTCTTCCTAGCCTGGGGACCTGGGTTCAAATCTCAGTGAAGACTGGGATTTTGAACTTGTAGGATATTTAGGGCGCCCCTGAGTCCACCTAATTCTAATGGGTATCTGATTTAAGAGAAAGTAAAGGAGGTTGGTTGTCGTGCTGGCCACATGACACTCTGCTTTTTAACCATTGATCAAAGAAACAGATGTCCTATAGACTGCATGGTTTAAAAGTGGAACTTAACCACTAATGATGGCCAACAGTTTTCCTATGCTTATCATATTTTAGCAGTTAACTAAGCATAATATTCTTAATTTCAATATTTCAGCTGTATCCTCTACACCTTCACAACCACCATCACCTCGTCAGTACCTAAACACTCCACCTATGAGCCCTTCACAGTTTCTGAAGATCCCACCTCCCAGCCAACACTATACCCCCATCTCTCCTCCAACAGCTGCCAGTAGCAGCAAGAGTCCATCTCCCCCTGTCAGTCCATTCAATGTAGAGTTCCAAGTCAGTCAGCAGGATCTGGCTCTGACCTCCATACCAGGTGAGTGTGTTGTCTACATTCAGCTTTCTAAAAAAAATAATTTTCTATTACAATAGAATATTTGTAAGTAATTTCTCAGCTCATTGGCATCTGCTTCCTTAATGTCAAAATCTTTAAAAACAATGTATATTCCATTTGAGAAATTTGCCCAGTATAGGTTACTGTATCACTAGGCAATAGTTTAAGAAAATATACATTCATTAAAAAAACTAAAAAGAAAAAGCTTCAGAAAATAATGTTGTTATAAAAGATAAGCTAACAAACTGATATGTAATTTTGAGAAAGTTAAGAGATAGGTAGGTTAAATGTTCATTTACCAATTCAACGGACTTGACAAAAAAGGACTCTCGATGAAGAGTTTTTCTTGCAGTAGTTAGCCTGAATGAAAGAATCTGAATTTAGTCGGCTTCCAATCGATCCTAAGTCATAGTTGACAAAAATATAAAATTTTTTTTTTTTTTTTTTTTATGCCAAACTGCTGAGCTGTAATTTAGGTACAAAGTGTACTTCAAATAGTTAAGTTTAATAGCTTGAAATACTTAAGTTGTATTCTAGACTTTGCTCAAACTTAGCATTAAATAGTTTTAAAAAAATATACAGAGGCTTTTTCTCAAGCTCTGAACATTTATTTAGAAAAGTTATTCAACTATCATTAAAAAAAATGAACACAAAAAATGATTTTTTTAAAACTTTCTTCTTGTCTGTTGAATAAGTCGGTTCATTTCACAGATTTTCAACTAGAATATATTAGAATTCACCTGTAACTTTTTGTTGTTTATCCTGTCTTAGTAAAGCTTCCATTCGTGACTTTAAAGGTATACCTAGCAGCAGACAAACTAAAGTTTACCAGCTTCTTTTGCCAACTTCCTCAAAGACTTTGGTTAGGCAGCCATGCACTTATACCCCAGCTACCATACCTAGATTCCTTTCTGGTGTTTCTATTTCTTTCCATTCAGCAATAATGTACATATTCTACAAAGTGTACTGCACTATCAAATAAGGTTTTCAGCCAGTGATATAAGATCTAATGATTGTATACAAAAAATAAGATGTCCATCTTTCACCAGATTATGGTGAAGATTCAACTCCTTATGTTCCTAAATGGAAAGTCTGGACAGAAGAAAACAGAAAAAAAAATGGTCAGTGGGTTGGCACTGTTAATCTCTTGCCAGTTCTATGAAAAGGAGTTGGGAAGGGGTGTTAACATTCTTACATGTTATTAGCTTTTTTTTTTACTTTGAGACACATACAAACACACTCATACTTCTATACTCAATTTTAGCTGTAATTCTGAAACCAGTGTAAACCAGCCACAGCTGCATTAGAGACTAATAAAAAAAGTTATCTAGTTCTTTAATGTATTTTTCCATGGTTAGGGCTAGTGAAGTCTTATAACCCATGAAAGGGTGTTAAGTTTTATAACCCACTCATAAACATAACCCATCCAATAAAATTCTCATTGCAGGAGCATTGAAATGTGGGTGTTTAGGATAGGACTATTTCTTATCTTTTGGCATTGTCTGATGGGGGAATAATACTTGCTAAGGCTAGATATCTAGTTTATTTGGTTGGTAGTCAACATACAGGTCTTGTCAACTTTGACAGATTTATGTTGGTAACATAAATGTATGTGTATACTTTAAATATTTGGTAGCTGAGTGGTAAAGCGCTTGGCTTTCAAACCAAGGGGCCCTGGGTTCAAATCCTGGTGAAGACTGTGATTTTTTTTTCTGGGATGTTTAGGGAACCTCTCAGTCCACTCAAGTCTAATGGGGGTACCTGACATTGGGAAAAAGTAAAGGCAGTTGGTCATTGTGCTTGCCACATGACACGCTTGTTAACTGTGTGCCACAGAAACAGATGGACTTATCTGCCCCAAGGTATGAAAGGGGAACTTTTCAAATTTTACTCTATACAAAGTCCTAATATCACATTAACTGCTTTGAGTATCTTTATTGTCTACCCTTAAAATATCTATAAAAGCAGTTTAATTTAGACTAGTATTGTTTTTTTTTTTTTCTACAAGATTATTAAAATAGTGAACAAAAGCAACATCCACAAACAAGCAACACTTATCAATTAAAGTTTAATCATGGTGTCTGGGTGAACACTGAGGGAAATAATAGAATTGGCAGTTGATTAATAAGTGCGGTTATTAAAAACTATGCCACTGTCATGACAGTGTCAAATTAGGTACGAAAGAAAGATGAATAGCTCTACATTTCAAAACTTGACCATAAAAGTCAAGAACTAAACTTAGTTTCCCTCTCACCCTTGTCCCTACATCTTAAAACTTCCCCTGGATAGTTAGTTCATTTGCTTTAAACTGTATCTACTGCATTAGGCTTCAGTGTTAACACTGACATTGCACAGTAAAAGCCGATAAAGAATGAAGCTGCCAGAAGATTTGAATGCTACAGTTAAGTAGAGCCTGAGATCCGTATTTTCTGTCTATGAGTACAAGGATTCTTAGAGGAAAATATTGCAGGTCAAAACCTAAACAGACAGAACATGGTACTGAGAAAACAAAGGGGTTGCAAATGATAGTCAGTGGGGAAAAAAAAGCCCAGCAAAGAAGAATAAATAAAATATAATCTAACTAAAGAACATTTCTGTTTGTACTTGATTTTGTAATGGTATTAGGCATGTATTGAAATGTTGGGGAGAAAAGAAGTCTGTCTACATAAACATGCTGCATCTGCATATCCTTATAATAAATTCTTATAAAGTATCTGATAACCCCTGTGTCGTGTGATCTAAACCTAATCCTAATTGTTTAAATAAACATGCAGTCTATCTTTTGTCTGTATACAAAAAGGGTTCAAGCCATACAAATGCAAATTAAAATTCATGATTTTAAATTGATATGCATCCATGCAATATTGAATTTGATTATTGTATTCCACTGCATTATGGAGCAAGCTTAAAAAAATTGTGGATATGTTTCTCTTATGATCTTCTTATAAATAACCAATCCTCCTGCAAACTTGTTTTTTCTTAAGAGATTAACTGGCATTGTGGTACATTTACTGAAAGGAAATGTAACATATTTTAAATTTTTTGTTTTAAGGTTCTGAAGAGTTCGACCCACGAAGAAGAAATTTTACAGAAGAAGAGTTGAAGCCTCAGCCTATTATAAAAAAATCAAAAAAGGTATTTGTATGAATTGTTTTTTTAATTTGACATTTTCTTGTGACCTATTAGAGCCTTGTAAATTAGTAAGCTGGGTTAATGATCATCAAACATGAGTTAAGTGTATGAAACTTGCAATCCTGTGTCAATGTGTATGCAGTCCCTTGTAGTAAGCTACAAACCCAGCTAGCTGTTCTTGTTGCTTAATCATTCTTGCCTGTGCATGACATGTCCTAAATTGTGCCTATGTGCCAAAAACCCTAATATCAAATTTATCATTCTTGCCAGAGATCTTTGGCTAACACAGAATCTGCTGTATTACAACAGCAACCATGCTCCACCTTTATGATAAATTAACCTTTTGGTTGTATCTTATAAAAGAGATTGTTAGATTCATGGGTTGTCTTATCTTACATAATACACAGACGCTTTTTCAAAAAAGTGCTAAGGACTGAGTTTATCAGGATATCTTAGATATCTTGTGGGCTTAGTGGTAAAGTGCTTGGCATAGGAATCAAGAAGATCTCATGTTTGAATCTCTGTAAAGACTGGGATTTTGAATTAAGGGATTTTTAGGGTGCCCCTGAGTCCACCCAACTCTAATGGGTACCTGACATTAGTTGGGGAAAAGTAAAGGCCACAGAAATAGATGACCTTTACATCATCTGCTCCATAGATTGCAGATTACTCTTTTGCTCTCCAATTCTACTTTCATTATCAATCTGTTTGGTCATGTAACAATACTTGACTTCAAGAATACTTAGCATAACTTTTCAATGCTTACATCTGTACATATATCCTAGTTAATTTAAATCCAGATAAAATTTTTGGTTATTTAGTAGTTTTGAAGTTATATTCTATATTTTATCAACATAGGTGTTTGTACCCGAGGATCTGAAGGATGACAGATACTGGGCCCGCCGTAATAAAAATAACTATGCAGCTAAAAGGTCAAGGGATGCTAGGAGGGTCAAGGAGAATCAGATTGCTCTTAGGGCTGCATTCTTGGAGAAGGAGAATTCCTGCCTCAGGGAAGAGATGAACAAGTTAAGAAAAGAGAATGCTAAGTTGAAAGTCAGACTTTCCAAATATGAAGGAACC
Organism: Biomphalaria sudanica; assembly: GCA_036873155.1. Taxonomy (NCBI): domain Eukaryota; kingdom Metazoa; phylum Mollusca; class Gastropoda; family Planorbidae; genus Biomphalaria; species Biomphalaria sudanica. The sequence continues at coordinate 695,889 of JAZGLO010003763.1, read as the reverse complement.
TCATCAGATGAGGCAGTGACTCAATAGCTTTCCTCTTGTGTCCAGTTTTTAAGATTGATTTATAGAAGTTTGAATACATAAACATTGAAAATGTTTCAGGTTACAAATGTATATAATATATATATAGTACAATGAACTATTGTCTATTTTGTAAGTCTTGTTCTTGTAATGATAGGTTACTATCTCATTTATATTAAGAAATAAGTGTTAAATTAAGCCATTATTATGGAATTCTTTAGCATTTTTGAAAAATGAGAGAAAAATTCAGGACTATTCTTTTTCAAAGAAAAGTGAAACAATAGGATAAAAATTATTCTAGTTAATAAAATATTTAGAATAGAAAAAACAAACAACAGAAACAAAACAAAAACAATAATTATAAACATTTTTCAAACAAAAGCCTTATTCGCATCTTACTGGACCACATCCCACACTGCCTGTTGTATAAATGTATAGTTCACTGTTAAGTGTATTATATCATGTAAAGTAAGCGTGCCTTTGTTGTTGGTTTCAAACAAAATTCTTACTTCTAGAATATTGAAATTTCTAAAACATTGATGAGATGGTTAATTTGGTACCTGTTTTAACATTGTTGCTTTGTTAATGAGCCTCAGTTAAGTGTTAGCAGATGGCTTTTAAAGAAACATTTCAAAAATACTATTAAAATCATCCTGATACTGGGTGCCATAAAATTTAGAAGTGAGAAAGTATTTCACAGTCTGAGCAAATGAAATTTGCAAAAAAAACTAGTCTAGTCCTATTTTATACTATAAATAGCTAAAAGGTATATAATATCCTGTTATATTTATATTACCAAGGATTTATGCTTTGTTAATGTAGCACCATATATGATGTAACTTTGTTTTTTTTACACTTTCTACTAGGGCTTTAGAGTAAGCACTTCCATTTACTGAATTCTATTACCAATTACTAATTTAAGTTCCTCTTTCAGAACTTGTGACCTATAGTGCAGATGATGTAAAGGTCATCTGTTTCTGTGTTAGCAAAGATGTCATGTGGTTGACGCCTTTACTTTAACCCAGTTATTGTCGGGTACCCATTAGAGTTGGGTGGACTCGGGGTACCCTGAAATTCACAATCCCAGTCTTCACCAGTATTTAAACCAAAGACCCTGTGGTTTGGGAGCCAAATGCTTTATCCCTCAGCCACAATGTCCCCATAAGTGGCTACCTCCAAAGATGTACCAGATCTAATTCTGCTAACAAATAATTTTCATCCCATAGACATCCCCAGACCAGAATCCACAGTGTGGCATGGAAAATTTTTTGGGGTCTGAACTGGATTAATTACTGCTCCCAATGTGGCTGTCAAGAAACTAGGCTCTAGTGTCTTGTAACACTCCTTTAGATAAAAAATGGTACCAATTGTGACTTGCATTTATCACAGTGGCCTTGTAGTTGCAAATTAGTTACATTATTTAAAACAAGGGAAACAATTATGTTTTAAGGCTTCAAATAAAAGATTGTAGTAATATTGTGTTGTTGTCAATGTGGCAGCTTGTAAATAGTGTGAGGACTCAGTCAAAGATAATCTCATGAAGACAAATGTTTTGTAACAATGTAGCTCAATAAATCATTAGAATTTATTTTTCAGGACATTTTGTTTTTTAAGCCGTGAGAAATGCTTATTTATCATTGATTATTTTGAATTTGACATGTGTTTTTAAGGATGTGGCTTGTCTATCTTCAAATTTAAAGCTGAACCTAAAGAAACATAATACATTTCTTATTTTTTTGCTACTGTCTTTAAGTGTTATTCCAAAGCTGTCGATGATTCTCATAATTGTATACTACTTTGTTAAGAATAAAAAATCTGTGATACCTCCAGCTTGCTTGTATCAAATAGAGACATGCTTCAGACTTAGCTGGTGCTTAGAAATAGGATTATAATAAGGTTAAATATTAGTTACTGTTCAGAGTGAATATTAGACTGGTATAGATGGCCCACTTTTTTGGAGGACCACTGCCTTTGACAAATAACTCTTCTAACACATCCTGGACATTTTTCGCATGTGTGTCAGATCTGATGGTTACATATACCACTAGGTATTGAGAAAAATTATAAATACACATTCAAAAATGTTTACTGACCAAACCTAATTTAGCATTTCTTTTTGAGGATACTTAACTTGTTATTTAAACCATCTGTGTTTTTTTTTCTTTAAGCTCGAATCTTTTGTTTCTTTAACTGTAAATGCTCTGTGAATTTAAGTTTAAACAATGTTAAGTAAAATGTGTGGTCCATCCACAGTGTTGAATATTTCAAATGTAATTTTTCTTGACAGTTCCACTGTATAATGTCATTCAAAGTGACTGTCTTTCTGCAACTTAATGGAAAGATATTTTGACATTGACACATATTTTAATTGTGCATTATATTGTTGTTGTTTTTTTTTTGTAAATATGTAATTATTGGTTACTACTAACTATTGTATAACAATTAATTTTTTGTCATACTAAACGAATGAAAACTAGATCACTTAAATCATAAAGTATGTCACTTTTAGCAGTTGTTGTTTTAATATACATGTATGTCTCATGTTCTAATGCATTCCTATTTTGTTTAGTTTTTTGCATGAGATAAGTTTTGATCAATACATTGTATTCATAGAGGGTGTTGCTTGAAGGTTGATGAAATTTTGACCTTTTTTTGAATGGTTATTGCTTGAAGAAGAAAAAGTTTAAAACATGTCTTTTATTTGTTTGTGCTAGATATAAAAAAAAAGGTAGCATTGTTTACTGGTTAGACCAAAACCTGTAACAATGAGAACACGCATCTGTTAGTCTGGAATTAAAAATAAAGAAATGGTACTTTTTTTTTTTTCTGTAAAAATAAATGTTCTTAAAAGGATTTTTATTGAAAGAATATGACCACAAAAATGGAAGAAGTTATTTACATCTGTATGGCGACATTTATGCACTACGCAAGACAGCAGGGTTTCTGTCCAAGGCTTTTGCAAGAGAGGATTTGAGCCTCTCAAGCCCTCACTCTGATGGAGTTTGATGATGATGATGATTTACATGTGTATGTTCATGTAGAATCACAAAAGGATCATCTGTGTTAAAGGCCACCTCGGCCTGCAGTTATGTGTCTATAACTTTGTGATAAAAATCATTAGTAGTTGTGTGTTTAACTCTTGTGTTCAGTCAGTCATGTGATACTCCATTTGTTGGCGTGCTTTAGAGAAACCTCAAGAATAAATTTGGTGTTCACTTAATAAAGTGTGACTTGTGTTGGCTCCTCTTTTGAGATAACCCTTAAGTTAACATTGAATTATTCTAGAAGCACTTTCAGGATAACTTAAGTTCCTACTGACAATATTTAGGCTTCCAAAAGAGATGGATGGAGAAGTCTTAATAATAATTAATATATTTTTTAAAAAAGTGCACACCATCTTAACTTAATTGGTCCCCCAGAAGATGGCTTCATAAATATCAGACATGGCAAAATATACTGGTCACAAATGGCACTCTGTAGTCACTTAAATGGTTGCTTTCTAAATCAAACAGATGCCATTTATTTTATTTAATGTGAAGTGCAAATCCATTAAAAAAAACTGGGTTCAAGTAGAGTCAATAAATAAAGAAATGAGAATGGTCTACAACACTATTATTTACATAGCAATGAGCTTTGTGCCTTTTTTTTTTTCTCACATGTCTAATCTGAAATTATTTCTCTAAGCCAGGGGTGGGCAAATTATGGCCCGTGGGCCACATGCAGCCCGTGAACACCTACAGAAATCAGGTGTGCCATTAGATAAAATATATGAGAAATACTAATATATTCAAATTAAATAATTTTAATTATCTTCTTATCACTTATGATGAAGAGGTGATAGAAACATTGTCTCTACTTGTCCTTCTAAAAAGTTAAAAGCAATTGAAGATTATTCTTATTGGCAATATTTCAAAACTCATTCAAAGACAAACTCAAAGCCAGTATTTATTCAATGCTTTGAGCAACTGTGTTGAAAGTGATGGGCTGGTTTGGAACAAGATGGCAAGTGTAACAACTGATGGGGCCCGTGCTTTGACTGAGTTAAACAGGTTTTTTAATAAATTTAAGAACAGTTTCTCAACGGAAAACTTTACAAGGGAAAGTTTGCGCAAAGCTGAATTGAATATCAAACAAATTATTGATCCAATTATCTCAGCGATCAAACTTTTCAGAGCTAGGGGTCTTAACCACAGACAGTTCCTATAAGTACTTGAAGTTTATTAAAAACCTGTTTTCCTCAGTTGTGTTGTCTTTATATGAGAAAAAGAGTTCTTGACCTTGTTGTAATCACAAGAAATTTCCACAAGGAACATAAAGCAGTCTTAGACTTAGGATGTGAAAACATACAATTCTGATGTTAGGTACCACAGTAGTGTCTGCTGGGTTAGCATGGGCAAGGTATTGAGAATATGGGATCTCAAGGAAGAAATTGTTATGTCCTTGACTGTGGCTTCGTTAGTAATATTTCTAATAAGAAGTGGAAGACAGACTTCATGTTTTTCATTGTAGGTATTGCAATTGGTTGCTTGTGCATGAAACGTATGAGCATCTTTTTAAACAAAACTTTTCCCTTTTCTGCAGGTAAGCCAGTAAAAACAGGTTTTATCATTTTCCTTAGTCTTGTAAAATGGTTGAAAAGTACACAACTTCTGGAAATTTTTCAATATCCTCACTTCACCATATAAAGCAGCAGCTGATTCAGCTCCAGAGAAAATACTTCCAAGCAAAGTATGACCTCAAAGTGAAGTTCCAGTCAGTTCTTCCATGGGAGTTTTATGGGTACCAGAAGCTGTATTTCCATACTTAAATAAAACAATGCTAAACTTTTTACATTATTTGGGTCCGCATAAATCTGTGAACAAGTATTTTTCTTTTGCTTAAAAATAAACAAGTTTAAAAACAGGTCCATACTGACTGGCTGTAAATTGACAGCGATCACTAGAACTTATTGTTCCTTCACAGTTTCGGAACATTATGCATGAGTGTAAACAGTTAAATACTTCCCATTAAATACAACAATACAGCTAATTGTTGCGATGAATTATTGTAATGTGAGACTATAACAAAGTATAAAAAATATTCATAAAGTTAGTTTTAGAAATTGTTAAGACTTGTAATTCTTCTATTGGTACTGTAATAAAGATGTAAATGTTTAATACATGTAAATTAAAAGACAATTAGCTAGTGTATGCTGCTATGTAAATACATTATATTATATTATATACAATACATTATATAAATATATATGCTGGCCCCTATTCCTAAAAAAAATTGTATGCGGCCCTCGATTAAAAAAGATTGCCCACCCTTGCTCTAAGCAACTAGCTATGGAATTTCTCCAGCTAATGAGGGGTTACTTAGCAACAATCGGCTGCTTGATATGAGCATTTGACATTAATTGGGAAGCTTTAACAATTTTAAAATCTAAATTTAAATACAAAACTTCATTGAATTAGTAGTGAAATTTATTGACAAGGGAAATAAATTGAAAGTGCTAAAAACATGGTATATAATTAGCCTTTTTTTTTTTTCAAATTGCACTTTTCAATGGAAGAGCTTTATCCATTATATCTAGATGTTATACATAAAATAAACAAAATTCAACCTATAACTAGATACGTAAACTACTTCATGGTAACAAATAACAGACTACAATTGCAATTCTAAGTTGAATAACTTAAAATACAATAACTTTACTAACACTATTATGCATCCCTGATGAAAGTCAAATGATCAGTGGGAAATAAACATAAACATCATTGTCTGTCTTGTTTCCTGGCACAAGAGTTGGCAACAAGAAAAAGTATTGCACCATGTTCCTACTTTACACAAGCACTTTCCTATTTAATGGTCAGATGTTTTTAAGGTTCAAGGCTTTGTGTATGAAAAGTAGTCTACTGACTGATGGCAAGACACAAAATTTCTTCACTGTTGGGAAATTAATAGAAAGTGCAAGTTTTTAACAAATCCCTAAGACGGTAGTGTAAAAAAAAAAATGTGTATATCTAGACAAAGGTTGGATTATATGTGGAACAAGTATATATTTGCTTAGTCAAAATTTAAACAACAAAATACATTTTGCAAAACCAAACCAAAAAAAAAGAGACTGGATGAAGGTTCTGGAAGGATGTGCACTGAAGTATTTACATTGTCATTCATAAATCATCCTGAACGAGGAAGTCAATTATAAAAAGCAATAAGCTTTACTTTGTTCTTGATAAGCTCATCTATAAAACATCCACAGCCAGGGATGCTAATATGCCATTTGTCTGCAATTTTTATGAACATAGAAAACAGTACCGACTAGGCATGCTATTGTTTGCTTTACAAGTTTCAGATGTTCTTTCAGACTTTGAAGATAATTACATCCTATCCCAAACCACCCACAGGACAACAGGATGGCAGTGGGCAGGGTTTGAACCTTGCATCACTGCAACCAAATAATGCTCCAGAGCACAGACCAAACAACCAGGTAGCCATCAAGTACGGCTTCTCTCTCTATATATAGATGTCAATTATCAGATAAAATTATTTTTAAATAACATAAAGATTTAAAATTGTTATCATTCCTGTCATCAACAAATTTACATGACTTTGTTAAAAACTATCAAGCCTTTGAAAAGACTTTGACAAATTTGATACTCTTTGGTTTTGTTCTGTCATAAATAATAACAAAAAAAAGTTCACATTGCACAGTTGTTTCTGTAGACATTTTAAGTTAAAACAAACAAGTATATATTGAGCATCAACACTAAACACAAATAAATGTGTACATATTTTCAGAAATCACACATGCATATTATTACTATAGCACTAAACTAGGGGATGGTTAGTTTAATGGACAGATAAACTTTCTCTGAACCTGAAACTTCTGAACTTTATTTTTAATTCCTCTGATGCTGAAGGTCTAAATGATCTTGCCCAAGTTAAATGTATGGACTTCACACACAGAGATATCCCCCCCCCCCCTTCCTTTAAAAAAAATACAAATGAATAATTTGTGGTTAAAAGAACTTGACTATCTGATCAGGTGAGTTTTGAAGAGATTTACAGTATTTGTATGAAAGATCTAACTAGAATTTAAATATTAGAAACAGATGAAGAAAATTAAGCAAACATGCAAAAATCAATAATTAATGTTATTGAAAAGCTATTTCTGTTCAGTTTAACAGTTTACCTATGTTGATAGAAAGATCTATTTCTATTTAAACTTTCAAATTCAGCTATTAAGAAAGAATTATAGTTTCTTTTAGTAAACTGAATCCTCTCATATTCAAGCCCTTACAATGGAACATCATCCATTCTTTTGCTGAAATAAGATTTTAAAAACCACAACAAAATCTTCACTATAAGAAGTGTACAGTATTATTTTTAAAAAATAAGAATGAGAGCCAATACACGAAAAATGATTTAACAAAAGCTTAGGAATACTGAAAATAAATCAAAACGCCACTTTTTCACTCAAAACACCAGCCCTGTCTGGGTAAATATAGTGCCCAAAGACCTATATTAGAGAGAAGAATTTGATATCAGCGATGCTGATTATACTAAACGTCACACTTAGTCAAGTTTCCTTTTCCTGCCTTTTAGGTGTTCTGGCAACAAAATCTTTTCTTGAAAGGAACTGATTTTGTTCCTTTTCAGTCAGGATAAAAATACATAATGATAAACACTGGCATGTTAAATAGTTGTCAGTCTGAATTAAATCTACACTGGGATATATAACAAGATACTTCAAGTCTTTTCTGGGATGTTCCCAATAAGTATTCAAAGTAACAAATATTAGAGTTAAGTTGGACTACACCAGGGGTTCTCAACCTGTGGGTCACGACCCCCTTAGGGGTCGATTAACGATTTTCCAGGGGTCGCCTAAGACCTTCAAAAATATGGATTGTTATTGTCCATTCTTCTATTGCTGTGTGTGTGTGGGGGGGGGGGGGCGCAGCAGAGTGGAGGATTGTACAAAGGGGTCGCCAACCATAAAAGGTCGAGAACCGCTGGACTACACCATGTTGGCAGGCACCTACCATTTCTACTAAACATCACAAGCAGCACACAAAAATCAAAATTTATGCCATCAATTTGGGTAGCATGTCACTTCCTATTATTTTAGCATGTTCAGTGTTCTAAATTCACATTGTAATTGTGAAACATGAAAGGGGGAGGGCGGGGTATTGTCTTTGAAAGATTTCAATGCTGCCTGGGACCTAAAAAAACTGAAACCCAAAAAATCCATGACATCAAGTTTTGAACTGGCAGACTCCCAGATTGGCAGCACATCATCTTCGCCAACCAGATAGGTGGAACTAGTTTTTGTACTTTTCTTCTTTGATTTTTCTTTATGCTTCAATAGCCTCCCTCTCGAAAATACATGTCATACATTGTGCTTCTCTGATGAGCCATCATCAGCTCCAGCAACTAACTACAAACATAGAGTTAAGAATAAAACATGACCATACAGTCACTCACTGAATTCAACTTTCCACCACAGATTTTCTTAGCTTTTCAAATTAACATCACATTGTTCTGCTTTAACCTCCATGAACTGGTTTACAATATGACCCAGTCTTATAAAATCATTCACTAAAAAATAGTATACAAAATAAATTATGAACATTTATGTTCTTAAGTTTTTTCAAAAATATTTTTAGCAATTCTTATCAGCTTCATCGGGTTATTTAAACGTCATGTCTTCCAGCAAGGTGATGAACATCTATTGAGATCTAAGTGCCAAGCATAAAACAATCAAAATGTTCCCCGGAAGTTCGATAGATCACACAAATCAAAGCTCTTGCAAGACTTTGATATATCAATGTTTGGATATAACCCATTCAGAAAAACAATAACAGGCAATATTGCTACAACAATACAATCAGATAATTGTTCTGGCTTTCCACACGTTAAAAATAACCTTCAGCCACCAATCCTTCTGTGCACCTCATGAAATCATTTGTATCAGGACTATTGTCTCACAGCTGTTAATTTTATTCTAACAAACACTTCATTGTAAAGTAACATACACAGGGTTATTATACATTATATCACAAACTTTGTTGTATTATGACCACGTAATAAGGTGGGTAATAAATATAATAAAAACTGTGAATAGTGCAGCCTCCTTAAGTCCGGTTCACGTCTGCACATTTCCGTATGTCCCGCTGGGCGCTCTGTACAGTTTGGGAATGTATAACATTTGTAGACTAATGAAAGCATATTTCTTCACTCCTGTATTTTTTAATGTGTTCTCTCTTCGGCAGCCAACACTGTATAAATGGATTAATTTTATAATAATAATTTAAATGCATTAAAACTTAATTTTTTTTATATTTTCTTTGTTACAAAATACAAATTATATTATACAATACAGTGTATATTGTCACAACCAGTGGCATAAAAAACATGGCTATTTTTCAAAATGGCTTAAGTTGGAATCCCAACACTAGCTAAGTTGACCTTGCTGAGCACTTAAATTTAGCACAGAAACTTTCCAGACACACTCCTTCCAAAAGAGATTGGACCATAACACACTGAGCATGCGATAGCGTTAAAGATATGTATACAAAAGCAATAAAATTATATAATTGCCAATTTAAAATTAAAATTGAAAGCAAAGTCAACTTAGTTTTTGTTTGTTTTTAAAAAAACATTTTTTTAAAATAAAGGCACATTCAATGACTTACATTTAAAAAATAAAATAAAAATATAAATGTAACAAAAAATAATTGATCGTGTTTTGGAGTTGTTTCTTGAAGTAAAATTCTCCCTATATATATTAAATTAGGTTTAGCCTTTGGAAGTTGGTCACCTCTACTGACCTTAAAACACCTTTTGAAAAACATTAGCCATACAAAAAGTAACTCTTCCTTTTATATTCCCTGAAATATCTAACCTTTATTCCATTTTTTTTCTTCTAATTAATTTTTTACAAACTGAAGATGGATATTGTGTGATATTTTTTTTTACCTTCGTAAACAGTCCAAAGATTGTATAAAGACATGGGATGCCAGGTTGTGGTGGCGCTGAAGAATATGAACCATCTCCAATGTGACTGCCATGGATGTTCTGTCCTTTCCACTTTTACAGAATGTTATTCTCAGGCCATTCATGGCTCGTATCACCTGCGGAAATAATGTTCAAACTATTGAGTCAGTTATTAAAATTGAGTTGGATATTAGTCAAGGCTCGTATCACCTGCGGAAACATTGTTCAAACTATTGAGTCTTGAGTGAGCCAATTATTAATATTGAGGGAGTTGGATATTAGTCATGGCTCTTGTCACCTGCGGAAACAATGTTTGAACTATTGAGTCTTGAGTGAGCCAGTTATTAATATTGAGGGAGTTAGTCTAGATGGGATTTAAAATCAGTGAACATTGATACTGACCATTGGGAAGACATAGCCTTAGACCGCACTAGTTGGAGAGAGCTGTGACCAAGAAAGCTATAGACAGCGAGAAAACATGGGCCTCAGCTTTTGAAGAAAAGCGTGCCACAGAAAATGGCCTGCTCCACTACCCCCAAAGCAAACCCACCTTGACCTGCAATATATGTGGACGGGAGTGTCTCTCCAAAATAGGGCTCCACAGTCATATGAAAAAGTGGTGTTATATATATAATCTAAACAGAGAAAAAGCTTTGAAATACCCAATCGCACACATATATGGTTGAATTGACACACTCACACACATATATGGTTGAAATGACTAGCTCACACTCACATATAAAGTTATATTGACACATTCACACACATATATGGTTAAATAGACACACTCACAAACATATGGTTGTAATGACACATTCACACACATACATAGTTCAATTGATACACTCATACACACACATATATGATTGGACACACAAAAACAAGACCTACTTCAGCAGCTGTGTGGAGGACTTCTACATTTTTACTTTTCTTGCTCATGACATTGCTCTGCAGCATTTTGATCATGTGACTAAGGGAACCAACTCCATGGCTTTTATCCACTGAAAACAACAAATGTTTACCACAATAATAAATATGAAGCAGAAGTTACAATGAGCCATAACAAAATGATAGAAACAAACTTTTCAGAAACATTTTACGTACATTGACACCAATTTGTTTCACGTAAATTCACACCAATTTGTTTCACATAAATTCACACCAATTTGTTTCACATAAATTCACGCCAATTTGTTTCATGTAAATTCACACCAATTTAATGTAAGCTTATGATGGTGAAGACTGGGATTTTTAATTTTGGAATCTCTGGGCACCTTTGAGTCCACCCATTTCTATGGGTACCTGACATTAGTTGGGGAAATGTAAAGGCGGTTGGTCGTTGTGCTGGCCACAGAAATAAACTGTAGGCCAGAGACAGATGACCTTTACATCATCTGTCCTATAGACTACAAGTCTGAAAGGGGAACTATACTTTTTATATGATGGCAGATATTTGCAATGGCTAAAGGTAGATTAATAAGAAGTTTACAAGGTTATTTTTATATTTAAATGCATTTCTTTTTTCAGGTAATAATCAAATACTAGAAAAGTGGTACAATGGCACAGCTCCAATTTGGAAATACAGCATAATAGTTATAAATATCTGGTGTAGTTAACATTCCTACAAATATCTGGTGTAGTTAACATTGTTACAAATATCTGGTGTAGTTAACATTGCTACAAATATCTGGTGTAGTTAACATTGCTACAAATATCCGGTATAGTTAACATTGTCACAAATATCTGGTGTAGTTAACATCGCTACAAATATCTGGTGTAGTTAACATTGCTACAAATATCTGGTGTAGTTAACATTGCTACAAATATCTGGTGTAGTTAACATTGCTACAAATATCCGGTATAGTTAACATTGTCACAAATATCTGGTGTAGTTAACATCGCTACAAATATCTGGTGTAGTTAACATTGCTACAAATATCTGGTGTAGTTAACATTGCTACAAATATCTGGTGTAGTTAACATTGCTACAAATATCTGGTGTAGTTAACATTGTTACAAATATCTGGTGTAGTTAACATTGCTACAAATATCTGGTGTAGTTAACATTGTTACAAATATCTGGTGTAGTTAACATTGCTACAAATATCTGGTGTAGTTAACATTGCTACAAATATCCGGTATAGTTAACATTGTCACAAATATCTGGTGTAGTTAACATTGTTATAAATATCTGGTGTAGTTAACATTGCTACAAATATCTGGTGTAGTTAACATTCCTACAAATATCTGGTGTAGTTAACATTGCTACAAATATCTGGTGTAGTTAACATTGCTAAACCTACATGGATCCTCAAAGTGTTTTGAATAGTGCACGTAGTACTCATACAGTTTGGCAAAGGAGGTCATGTTTAATTTTTCTTGCAATGCTGTACTGCCAAATCTGAAATAAAAAAATATTTTGTTATGAGTTAAAATTAATGAAGTAAAATAAATAATTCGTAAAGTGTTTGAATATACAAAATATATTAATAAAAATAAAGATGTTGAAGTGACTGTAAATTCATAAAGTGTTGAATATGCAAAATATATTAATAAAAATAAAGATATTTGAAGTGACAGTGTAAATTCATAAAGTGTTGAATATTCAAAATATATTAATAAAAATAAAGATATTTGAAGTGACAGTGTAAATTCATAAAGTGTTTGAATAATATGTAAAATATAATAATATACCAATAAAAGATATTTGAAGTGACTGTAAATTCATAAACCGTATAATATGTAAAATATATTAATAAAAATAAAGATATTTGAAGTGATAGTGTGTGCTTTTTCATAGGTTTTCAATAAATGAATAAAAGTTTATTGAGACAAAGTTAACCAACATTGACAGAAACACTGGTCTTGGGTACGCTGATAATCACACTCGATTGCAGAAGAAAAAAAAATAGGCAGAAAAGAAAATAAATGATGTCAATTGACCTGAAAATGTTATAGTCAAGACCTTGACCTGTTGATTTGTACCTAAGTATACAGGCCAGCAGGAGAAAAGTTAGACATAAGAGTTGATGTTTTTGAAAAGATCTTTTTAAGACTTTACAAAAATAAAAAAGACTGAGCCAGATAAAGGGTCAAAGTTGGCTACTGTTAGCCTTTATAGTTCAGCCTTCCGTCAATTAATTTGCTAGCTTTTTTTTTTTTTTTAAATCTTAACATAAATGGAACTCACTTTTCTGCTAGAGTGGCTTGCTCATTAATGCCTATATTAAAGGCAAGGGCAGAAACTGGAATCTCTTTTCCGGCCTGAAGTTCTTTGGGCAGAAGGGAGAAAACCTCTTGATTTACTGGCATGTCTATGATGATATTATGTCTAATAGAGAACATTAAAGAAATATATTAGCTAAAAACTAAAATAAATAAATAAATTATGGCTTTTATATAGTGCTACTTTCATGCTTAAAGCATGCTCAGAGCGCTATAGTCCAATCTCATTTGTGGACCAGTGGGGGGGGGGGTATATGGGAGTGGGTTTTCCGTGCTGCCTTTAGGCGCTCAGTAAACACAATTCCGCTCGAGTCAGGTGTCGAACCTAGAGCCCCCTTTCATAGGTAGCAAGCCAAGCCAAGTTCAAGCGCACTTAGCCTCTCTACCACGCTTCTCACTCAACTACTCAAGTAATAGACAAACAAATCAAAACTTAATGTGCCCAAAGTAAAATTGAACAAACCAGTGCAAGCATGAAAGAATATTAATATCTAGGCAGATTGGAAAGCAACTCCCATAATTCCTTGGAAAGAAACTCTCATAATTCATTGGAAAGCAACTCCCATAATTCCTTGGAAAGCAACTCCCATAATTCCTTGGAAATCAACTCCCATAATTCCTTGGAAAGCAACTCATAATTCCTTGGAAAGAAACTCATAATTCCTTGGAAAACAACTCCCATAATTCCTTGGAAAGCAACTCCCATAATTCCTTGGAAAGCAACTCCCATAATTCCTTGGAAATCAACTCCCATAATTCCTTGGAAAGCAGCTCATAATTCCTTGGAAAACAACTCCCATAATTCCTTGGAAATCAACTCCCATAATTCCTTGGAAAGCAACTCATAATTCCTTAGAAAGCAACTCCCATAATTCCTTGGAAAGCAACTCCCATAATTCCTTATATATCATAGTTAAAGTCATTGAATAACAAATAGAATTACTTAAAAATAGATGAATATCTTTCTTTATGTTAGTGGTGAACCAAATATAGATCTATCCATTGCTTGCTATGTAGTATTAATCTAATTGTTCATTTGGATGTGAGATTTAAAGAAAATCTTGGACAAAACAATAGCTAGTGTACCTGTAAATGTCTGGATAGGGACCTTCTTTCACAAAGCTGTAGAGAAATCAAGAAACATTCAAATGTCTAAAATAGGAATCACAATTATATTACAAAGCTCAAAAAAAATAACTCTACTCTGGCTCATCTAGTGTTGGAACTGGGATGTGAAATCATGAATTGAAATGAACTTGTCAAAACAATTCAGTTTTTTTCTCTCTCTTTTAATAGAGAATTTTAAAAGACATTAAGGGATAATAAATGCTTCCCTATCCTCTACTATAGGGACTTTGTTTATTTTGTCTAAGGCAGTGTTTCGCAAACTTTTTCCTTAATGAAACTCTTCACACATTCAGAGTATTTAGGGGTACACTTTGCTTATTTTTTACTAGTTAATTATTCCAGTAATTTGTGGAACACCTATTCTGGCCTCGCGACAACCCTAGGGTTCGGCGGACTACTGTTTGGGAAACACTGGTCTAAGGCACTCACTTGGATGCCTAAAGAGAAATGAGTAAGTAAGAGAATGTTCAAGAAAACAAGAGCAAAGGAAAGAGAACTGTTAAGAAATATATCAACAATAAATAGCAAAAATGGAAATTTGTTTTTATAACTTCAAATGTTTCTTCAGAAATTAAAAGTATTTTGTCCTAATCCATACACCCCTGCAGGATGTCAGGCCTGGAGAGGTCAGGCCTGGAGAATGTCAGGCCTAGAGAATGTCAGGCCTAGAGGCCTTTTCCTATATAAACTCAATAGCTTTAAACTAAATATGAAGATCCTAGATCATTTTTATGGCATGACTACATACAAAATCTGCTAACATACGGAATAACTTGTTGGTAAGGCAATGCTTTATCTAAACAGTTGCGCTGCATAGAAAACATTTTAAAAAGGGCATAAAAAATCGCACGCACAACATTACCATAATTTAAAGGAACTTTTTGAACAGAAATGTCTAAGAAAAATCACAAAAATCTTGGAAGACAGCCACCCGCTCCATCAGAAGTACGTCAAGTTGTCACGAAGTGGGCGACTACTGTCAATCAAGACAAGAACAGAGCGGTACAAAAACTCGTTCGTACCTTACTCAGTCAGACTTTATCAACACCATCCTTTGATCAAGAAACATGAAAAGGACCAAGATGCCTGTGTGTAGTCGCTGAATGAACTCTTTATGTTGTGTCTGTTTTATTTATGCGAATGTTTCTTGTAATCACAACAAATTTCCATAAGGATCAATAAAGCAATCTTAGTCTAAGTCTGTCTGGCCTGGAGGATGTCAGGCAGGGCTTAAACTCTTGACTATTGAGACAACAGTCCAAAGCACATACCACATGACCAGGCAGCAACATGTATGTGCAGGTAGGCTTAAAAAACAACAACAACATTTTGAAAAAAAATGGTTAAGAAAATGTTATTCAAACTTACCATCCTAAAGAAGCTTTCGGGGTGTACTCCTCATCTTTCAGGGGCACCAAACGAAATGAGACAAAGTTCAGATCATCCACTGCCACCATCATGTCCTCCAGCATGCAGAGCTCACTCCCATAGCAGCTGAGAAGCCCCTCCAGTTCACAGAGAATGCCAACAGTGGACAGCTGCTTTAAGAACTGGGGGTCCTTCATCTTGCTGGTCAATGTCATGGCAGCAAAGGTGCTGACTAGAGTGGTAATCTGGACCAGAGAGAAACAAAACTGAAATCAAAAGTACTATGATGCTATGTGTTCATATCACACTGGCCCAATAAGATTTAAAAAAAAAAACCAACTATTACACACTTAATCAGAGTGATGGCCATATAATACCATAGACAACAGTTGATAAAAAAGGTTAAAGCTACTTCAGTGGTCTATCATGGGAATGTTAGAACTGGTCTAATGGGAATGTTGTATTCATTCTTATATAAAGTTTCTTGTTTTGGGAACGCTATATTTGTTGTTAATAATAACAATAGGAATTGTCTTCAAGTCTGAAGATTAAGAAGGAGTACAGTATTTTATGTGGCTAAGTGGTCCCAGCTGTGACCTAAATATCTGTTGTTATGGAGAATTTAAATGGAACCATTTTATTTGTTGTTATGAGAATGTTACATTTCTTTGTACTATATACATTTATAAATTTGTATTGTATGCAAAAATAGGGGGCGCAGTGGCTGAGTGGTTCAAGTCTCGGTGAAGACTGGGATTTTGAATTTCAGGATTATTAGGGCGTCCCAAGTCCACCCAACTCTAATGGGTAACTGACTTTAGTTGGGGAAAGAGAATGTGGTAGGTCATTGTGCTGGCCATAGAAACAGATGATCTTAACTTTATCTGCCCCATAGATCATCGCAAGGTCTGAAAGGGAAAACTTTGCATTTGCTTACTGTATGCAAAGTAATATTTATTCTTGAACTTCACTTGACTATGAAACTATACTCTGTGTATTTTTTTGTTTCACAATATAATTCTTACTTTTACGCTCCATTAAAAAGAATTATAATAAAGTAGTGTCTCTTTTATTTGAATTCTATTAATAAACAAGCATAATACACAAAAATCCTTTAAAGAAAAAACAAAGCTTATATTAAGAGTATCAATTAGTTTGTATCGATCATGTAATTAAATTTGTAATAGATGTAGACTAACAATAGTAAATCTGTGTGATTAGAAATATTTTTTTGTTACCAATTGTTTTTGTTTAGCGCAGTTTCATGCTTTTAGCTTTCTCAATACGTTATGATCCTATCACTTGCCTGGACCAGATGGAAAGGAGTAGGAGGTGAAAGAACGGGGTATCTGGGTGATCACTTTTTAATTGTATTTTGTTTTCAAAAGGGAATGACCTGAATTAAAACTAGTGGGCTAAAGCCTTCTCAGGCTTCTCAAGCCAACCCAGTAACCACTCTACTAGCGAAGAGTATAGCTATCTATTGTTTCTATTTCATATTTGCGTTCACTAAGACAACACTCTAAATCAGCTTATACAACCACTTCAGCCAAGTACAAAGTCTTTCCATGATTAGAGATATTTTATTTTATTAGGTTATAGCCTTAAGGAACAAAGTTGTTTTTAATTGATAAATGTATTAATGGACACATTATCTAAAATCTATTTCAACTTTCATTGACCTTTTATGAAAAGGTTTCTAAAAATTATTACTATTATCACTCAAATGTGTGTCCTGCCACCTACAAGAGAGCTCACCGTCTCTTTCGGAAGCCATCTACTGCCTGCTATTTCCCCTCTAAGCCAGTGAAATCAGAATGGAGCCATCTGCACAGAGGGCATAAATAAAATTTAAATATGCATTCAGCAAACAAAATGGCTTTGTCTGCATCGGATGGGGGAAAAATGTGCAGGTCATAACTGGGCTTGCATAGACATGTTAAACACTGCACACATCCTTAATCTTCAGTATTGCCATTATTATAATTATAAGAATGATAAATATTTTCATGATAAAGTTCTTAAAATTAAAAAAATTAGCTTACAGCGTGGGCATTAACAATATCTCTCCGGATTTTAGCTTCATGAGCCTGTTTCACCTGACCTTTATTCTCCTAAACAGTAGATGAAAAAAATTAAATATTGTTAAGAACTTAGTAGGTCCAGAGGATTTCTCCATTCAATAAAACAAGAGTGCTGTACTAAGTAGAGAGATTTACAACAAGAGTACTGTACTAATTAAGGAGATTGACAACAAGAGTAGTGTACTAAGTAAGGAGATTTCCAACAAGAGTAATGTACTAAGTAAAGAGATTGACAACCAGAGTACTGTACTAAGTAAGGAGATTGACAAACTCACAGCAGGCTTACCATGATGCATAAAAATGTAAGAAACAAAGACAGCCGAGCCCACACAATGTCCAAAAGGCCTTGCACCTTGGTCAACGCTGGTTTTATTTCCTCCACCAGTTCTTGGGTTTTCTCAGTCCTGCTGAAGTTGTCTACCACAGACTGTAGACAGACAAATGCAGCTTTCAAGTTCACACAGGTCACTTCCTGTAGAGAGAACAGATTGAAACGTTGATCAAAGAAATGAAACAAAAAAAAATGGCCAAGTCATCGAAATGTGATTACAAATATCTTTACAAACTTTTTATCAACTCACAATGTTACTAAGCATTAATATATAACTTTTTTTGTAAACTTGAATGTTTTAATGGCTTTCTGCCAAGCATGGCTATATAAATCTAGAATTCTTTTTAGTATGTGACAAAAAATGTGTAAATTAACTTCCTCTTTTGAAGCAGTTTTCAGCAAGTGGGGGAAAGATATACAAAAACATGAAGTACAGTTTACTTTTTTACAAAGCTTATCTCAATGTACTCTGTCTGTCTTTCTGTCTGTCTGGTAAAAAGTTTGTACATGCTTTTTCTCCCACACTCAATCTAGGATCAACTTGAAATTTTGCACTATTTAACTATAGATAATACATTATTTTGTTTCAATTAGTCGCATTCAGGAGACTTGAGCCCTGAGATTGACTTAAAGTGGTACAACATTCACCCAGATACCCCCCTCCCCCCCCTTTCCTTTTACCAACTGGTTGAGACAAGTGCAAGGATCACAGCACATTGTGAAAGCTAAAAGCATGACATTGCAATAAACAAAAAACAATTGGTAACAAGAAAAACTTTAAAAAAATACTTTTTTAAAAGACAAAGTTTATATTAAGTGTAATTGTATCAATTACACTGGATCAGTCATGTAATGCTATATATGATTGACCTAGATCTGTGCGATAGAAATATTTTTACCAATTTTTTTGTTTAGCTTTTAGCTTTCTGAATGCACTTTGATCCTATCACTTGTCTAGACCAGTGGTGAAAGGGGGGGGGGGAGGGAAGAAGAGGTATCTTGGTGAATGTTCACATCATCCTATTTAAGTGCTTAAAAAATGTTTAACTTAAACCACCGTATCTGTCAAGTACGATTTCTTTCTCTTGTTCCAAATAAAATAATTAATTTCCAATAGTTATTAAACTATTAATTTTTTAAAATTGATTCTTGCGTTGTCAGATAAAAGAAATAATTGTGCAAAATTTAGGCTTAATCAGAGATTGGATGTGGGAGAAATAATGTGTACAAACTTTTTAAAATACAGACAGACAGAGTTGATATAAGCTTTGTAAAAATATTTCTAATCACATTGTTACGTATCTAGGCATTGTTTTTTTTTCTTTGACCTGTTGCGGTCGAGAGACGGGGAGGTTGTCTGCCCCTTGTGTAATAAGTTTTTTTTTATTCGTCAAGCCACACAGACAGTGTGACCGGTCCTTGACCTATGTGTGTACCTCTGGTTGAAAGGAGGGTGGTTTTTTTTTTTCTTCTGTCTCTTTGAAGAGCGTTCTAGATCTGGGTGTTGATGACTTATTCTGTTCTAGAAATTACTAGATTTGTCTTGAGATCGACGCGCGGTAGATTATATAAAGACCGCCCGCGTAACGTTGACGGACAGACATACGGAGACAGCCGTGAGACAGAATAGCGGAGACATTGCGTGACCCGTGCGTGGTATACCATTTATCGTGTAAGTTAAGATTTTTCAAGGCCTTGCTTGTATTTGTAATTATATTTTCAAACTCTTGTATTGTAATATTTTTACATGCCATTTTTGTAAAAGGGTTTTGGTCAACCCTTCCAATTTGTATTGAGTAAATGTTTGTTTTTTTTTTGCTTTATGTGATACAGTTAAACGTACTATTCGAGTTATCTTTTATTAAACATTAAGTTGATATTTTACCTTCCGATTTCTTGTGTCATTTTTTTTTGTTATTCATTGTAAGTCTTTGATTAAATTCAGACTTAAGATAAGTGACACAACTGCTTTTCTATTGTCACGTTCCCCTAGGCAAGCCATTTAAAAGTAGAATTCAATTCGTAATACGTGACAAAAGAAGTTTGAGGGCTTTCGTCCGGGATATTTTTCTGAACCTATTTTCGTCTTACTTGAGTAATTTTGTAAAGGCGAAGTTGACTTTAACAAAAAATTTTTTGTGTCAAAGAGTCGGAAGTAAAGTATCAATAGTATTGACCAAACTCTCTTAAGGTTTTTTGTTGTACTGATTTTGTACTGTATATTTACATTGTATACATTTTTTTTTGCTTGTAATAGTTGTTAGTTAGTCATGGATATTCAGGTTTTTCTTGCAAATCCCTCTGTGGAAGAGCTTGATGCTTTTACTAGGAAGGAACTGGTCCTTATTTCTAAACATTTAGGGTTAAAAATAAAATCAAATGCCCTTAAACAAGAAATCAGAGATAACATTGTAATCCATTATGTAGACGAGGAAGTGTTTTCTGAAGACCTTTTAGAAACCCTTAGACCCGATGAGGGTAAATCAGATGTAGAACTTCAGATAAAATTAAAACAAATGGAAATAGAAGCCCAGTTAGCTTTAAAAGAGAAGGAAATTATCTTGGGGAAACAAAAAGAATTAGAGCTTGCAGCGGCTAGAGAGCAGAGAGAAATTAAACAAAAAGAATTAGAGCTTGCAGCGGCTAGAGAGCAGAAAGAAATGGAAATGAAATTACAAATAGAGTTAAAAAAAATTAGAGTTAGCTGCTAATGTAAGACCAGATTCTTCCCCTGCCAGTCATACTGCTGAAGCAACAAAATTTTTGAAAATAATTCCACGCTTTAATGAAGCCACAATTGACAATTATTTTCCACAATTTGAACTTGCTGTGAAAAATTTTAATGTACCTGAAACTTTGTGGCCCACTTTGCTGCAAACAGTTTTGACTGGTAGAGCTGCAGAGGTATTTTGTTCTTTGACCATTGAACAACAAAAAGATTATAATGTTGTTAAGGCCTTAATTCTTAAGGCATATGAACTTGTTCCGGAAGCTTACCGAAAGCAGTTCAGGGATTGTCGCAAATCGGATGGCCAAACCCATGTAGAATTCCTGCGGGAAAAGGAGCGACGCTTTGAGAAATGGCTCACTTCCAGGGAAATCGGCATCGACTTTGCAAAATTCAAGAACCTAATGCTGATGGAAGAGTTCAAGAGTTGTGTGCGGCTGGACGTCCGTACGCATATAGCTGATCGTGGCGAGGAAGATGTGCACAAGGCTGCAGTGTTGGCAGACGATTATATAATATCACATCAATTTTCCAAGTATACGACGGATGTCAAGCCAAAACAAGTCAAACAGCCTGAGTCCATTGCTAGCAACTCCATCAAGAACAGCAGTACAAATGACAGAAAACCTACTACAAGTAAAGCTACTTGTTCCTACTGCAAACGAGAAGGCCATAAAGTTGACGATTGTTGGAAATTGAAGAAGAGAAACGAAAAAGCTCCTTCAAAAGTCAGCGCTTGCACAGTACAGTGGTCATCGAGGTTTACTCCCTCATCCTCAAGTCATATCAAGAATACCTCGACACCACCTGTTTCAAATGTATTGACTGTACAAGACTCTCCAAAAATGTCTCCACAGTGTTCAAATGACTCAACAGTGAGTTCTTCAAATTCATCTTTACGATGTTCCAATGACTCAAACAAGAGTTTTTCAAATACATCAAGCCGATGTTCCAATGACTCAAACAAGAGTTTTTCAAATACATCAAGCCGATGTTCCAATGACTCTATCCAGAGTTCCCATAATACATCACCCCGATGTTCCAATGACTCTATCCAGAGTTCCCATAAGACATCACCCCGATGTTCCAATGACTCTATCCAGAGTTCCCATAATACATCATCCCGATGTTCCAATGACTCTATCCAGAGTTCCCATAATACATCATCCCGATGTTCCCATGACTCTATCCAGAGTTCCCATAAGACATCACCCCGATGTTCCAATGACTCCATCAAGAGTTCTCCAAATACATCCAAAAGATGTTCTACTGACTCAAGAAAGAGTTTCTCCACTGCGTCTCCTAGAGATGTCAATGACTCCAGCGAGAGTTCGACCCAAGTCCAGTCTGCATCAACCAAAATTGATGTTTTATTAGAGGATTTTAAGCCTTTCATTTCGGAAGGATTCGTATCACTACCCGGTGATTCTACAAGTCTACGACCTATCACCATTTTGAGAGACACAGGTGCCTCACAATCGTTACTTTTAGAGGGTATCTTGCCCTTGTCTAAATCATCATCGACTGGGAAGAGCATCCTGTTACAAGGCGTAGAGCTTGGATGTATAGATGTGCCTCTACATCTAATCGACATAAAGTCAAATCTCATTACTGGACCGGTTGTTGTAGGTGTCCGACCAACATTACCATTGGAAGGCATCTCGTTGCTGTTAGGCAATGACTTAGCAGGTGGAAAGGTGATAGCCGAACCCATCGTCACTCAAACACCCGACTTATCTGCCACACCCGAGGAAGACCTAGAGTTATATCCGGCGTGTGCAGTAACAAGGGCAATGAGGTTGAAAGCATCTCAAGAAGAGAACGTCATCAAAGCCAACAGTAACCACGATGATGTGGACTTGAGCACCACATTCTTTGCTTCTCTTGAAGAAGAACCAACGCCAAATTCTGAAAAGCCGGCATCAACTCGAAAACAGTTGATTGAGGACCAAAAGAAGGATCCAGAGCTCGCCAAACTCCGAGAAACCGCAATGACATCACAAGAGGCAGAGCTAGCATCAACGTGCTACTACATCCAAGATGATATGCTCTTCAGGAAATGGAAACCTCCAGACGCATCCAACGAAGAAGAATGGAGAATATGCCATCAAATAGTGTTACCAGAAAGATACCGAGCGTACATCATGAATCTGGCTCATGACACACCAATGTCAGGTCATCTCGGCATCCACAAGACATACCACAAGATTATGTCACACTTCTTCTGGCCACGTTTGAAGAAAGATGTCATCCAGTACTGCCGATCCTGTCATGCCTGTCAGATGGTTGGCAAGCCAAATCAAAAGATCCCTGTTGCTCCTCTGAAGCCGATTCCAGCCTTTAAAGAACCTTTCAGCAGAGTACTTATTGACTGTGTTGGTCCTCTCCCAAGGACAAAAGCTGGCAACCAATACCTGTTGACCATTATGTGTGCTTCAACTCGTTTTCCTGAGGCTATTCCTCTAAGGAACATAAAAGCATCAAACATTGTGAAGGCCTTAATCAAGTTCTTTACTCTATTTGGTCTACCAAAGTCCATCCAATCGGACCAAGGAACGAATTTCACGGCCAATCTTTTCAAGCAAGTCATGACTCAGTTGGGCATCAAACACTGCATGTCGAGTGCGTATCATGCCGAGTCGCAAGGCGCTCTTGAACGATTCCATCAGACTCTCAAGAACATGATCCGAACCTATTGCTTTGAGCACGAAAAAGACCTGGACGAAGGAATCCACATGCTGCTGTTTGCAACCCGTGAATCCGTCCAGGAATCGTTGGGATTCAGCCCTTTTGACTTAGTCTTTGGCCATTCGGTGCGCGGTCCCTTGAAATGTATAAAAGAGACTTTGTTGTCACCAACAGCCACTGAAGGACTTTTAGACTATGTAAGTAAGTTTAAAACTAGACTTTATGATGCTTGTGTTCTGGCCAAAAATAATTTACAAAACACCCAATCCAGCATGAAACGCTGGTATGATAGAAAGGCCCGTGTTAGAGAATTTTCTCCCGGGGATAAGGTGCTTGTATTTTTGCCCATACCAGGTCAACCCTTGCAAGCCAGATATTTTGGTCCCTATGAAATTGAGACCAAAATTAGTGACCTCAATTACACAATCAAAACTCCTGACCGTAGGAAAAAGACTCAGCTATGTCATATAAACATGCTGAAGCCTTATGTATCTCGGCCAGATCATTCAGATAAGAGTAATTGTGTTGTAAATACAGTCAAAAGTTGTTCAAATAGTCATGTTTCTCCTATTGATGATGATATTGTAAAGGAGAAATTTGGACAATACAAAATACCTAATTCTTTTGTATTACAAAATTTGGATGTAAAACTGTCTCATCTGTCTTCGACAGAAAGGCCAGTTATCATGAAACTCATTAATGAATTTAATGACATTTTTTCTGATGTACCAAAACAGACTAATGTTATAATGCATGATGTAGATGTTGGCGAGGCTACTCCAGTCAAGCAGCATCCTTACAGGGTCAACCCTGAAAAACTTGCCATACTTAGGTCAGAAATCAAGTATATGCTTGAAAATGACCTCATTGAACCAAGTTCCAGTAGCTGGAGCTCCCCATGTGTCTTGATACCTAAACAGGACAAGACTTATCGTTTTTGTACAGACTACCGTAAGGTAAATGCTGTAACAAAGACCGATTCATTTCCTATCCCTAGGATAGACGATCTCATAGATCGTATTGGTGACGCTAAGTACATCACCAAAATAGACCTACTTTCAGGTTATTGGCAGGTTCCCCTGACTGATCTGTCTGTGGCATTTTACGTCTCGAGAGACGATCTTTTCCCTTTGCAACTTCTTGTGTGACTAAAGAGGCCAATCCTTGATACACAGCTGCGATCGCAGGTTGGGCATATATAATCACCAGGCGCCGTTGCATTTTCACCCTTCTTTCTGCTTCTGTTGTGTATGGCATCTGCAATCTTTGACCCTTCCTTTATGCTCTCTCTCCATGAGGATCTGTCCAGTGCCACCTCTTCCCAGTTGCCAGTGTCGATTTTGAAGAGCTTCATGTCGCGTTTGCATACATCCGTATAACGTAAAAGTGGGCGACCAGCGGCTCTCCTGCCTTCTATCAGATCGCCATACAGGATGTCCTGTGGAAGTCGACCTTCTGGCATTCTACGAACGTGGCCAAGCCAGCCAAGGCGTCTGCTGCTGATAACAGAGCGGATGTCCTGGCACCCTGCTCTTTGTAGCACTTCCTCATTGGTTATCTTATCTTGCCACCTTATTTTAAAGATCCGCCTTAGGCATCGGAGGTGGAAAACATTCAGCTTTTTTTCCTGCCATGAGTAGGTTGACCATGTTTCACTTCCGTACAGCAAGGTGCTCAACACACAGGTCCGGTAGACTAGGGCTTTAGTACTGTTAGTCAGCAATATGTTGTCCCAGACTCTTTTCTGCAGCCGTGACATGGTGGCCATTGCCTTGGCTATCCTGTTGTTTATGTCTTTATCCAGTAGAGTGTTGTTGGATATGATGGAGCCAAGGTAACAAAAGTGATCAACAATTTCTAGTGGTTGGCCATTAATGCTTACTTGAGGTGCAGTGTTTGTGTTTTGGACAAGTATCTTAGTCTTGCTTTGACTGATGTTTAAGCCGAACTTCTGGCAAGCAGCAGATAATTTGTCAACCAGGCACTGTAGCTGAATATCAGAATCAGCCACAATAGCTGCATCATCAGCATACAGGAGTTCCCTGACGAGTAGCTTCCTAACCTTGGTTTTTGCCCGCAGCCTTGAAACATTAAATAGTTTTCCAGAGGATCTTGTATGGAGAAACACACCTTCGTTTATGTCGTTGTACGCATAATGCAGTAGACAGGAGAAGAATATGCCAAACAGAGTAGGTGCGAGCACACATCCCTGCTTGACACCACTGCAAACCTCAAAAGGTGCTGATTGGGCTCCATTGAATTTGACAGTGCATTTAGTTTCCTCGTGAAAACACTCAATGAACTGCAGTAGTTTGGGAGGGCAACCTATTTTCCTCAGGAGTTTGAAAAGGCCACTTCTGCTGACCATGTCAAAAGCTTTAGTCAGATCAACAAAAACGATGTAAAGGGGTCTGTCTCTCTCTCTGAATTTCTCCTGCAGTAGTCGTAGAGAAGATATCATGTCTACAGTGGATCTACCACTCCTGAATCCACACTGAGACTCTGGGTAGACTCTAGAAGCTATCACTTGCAGCCTGGATAGTGCCACTCTAGCAAAGATCTTGCCCACTATACTGAGGAGAGAGATACCCCTGTAATTGTTGCAGTCACTCCGATCCCCTTTGTTCTTGTATATTGTGACTATAGTTGCGTCACGCATGTCCTGTGGGACATGACCTGTTTCCCAACAGCGGCAGAGGAGAATATAGAGTTCAGGGAGCAGGAGTGATTCGTTGACTTTCACTACTTCCACTGGGATACCATCACTCCCAGGAGATTTTCTATTTTTTATGCAGTTAATTGCTTTTTTAAGGTCACTGAGGTTCGGAAGATCATCTAGGCATTCCAGTACTGGAAGATCTGGTAGAGAAGCCAGGGCGACATCGTCTACTGTGTTCTGTGTGGCATAGACTTCGAGGTAATGTTCTGTCCAACGTTCTAGCTGCTTGGTTTGATCTGTAATTTTTTCTCCTGATTTGGATAGAAGGGGGGCAGGCTTAGACACTGTTGGACCCAGGGCCGCTTTAATGCCATCAAATAGAGCTTTGCTATTTCCTGAGTGGAGACTGTCTTGGATTCTGTTGCAGGTATCCCTCCAAAAGTTGTTAGCACATTTTCTAGCCATTTGTTTCGCCTCTTTATTAGCACTTTTGAAGGCCTCCAAAGATCTTGTACTTGGCTTTGTCTTGAGAGCGAGTTGTGCAGATCGCTTTTTCTCGATGCAAGGTTCCATTTGTGCTAGATTCGCCTCAAACCAGTCTACATTTTTGTGTTTTTGAGGCCCAAAGGCGGTGATTGCCGAACTGTAGATTACATCTCTTAATTTCTCCCATCTGATAGAGATGTCTTCTTCATTACTTAACGAGGAGATTGAACTGTTCAGGAGCTCGCCAAAGAGTGCACACTTCTCTGGGTCACCTACATGGTTGACGTTAATTCGCCTAGTTCTGGGTTGAGTGGAAGTATAAGCCTTCTTGAGAAGTAGTTTGATTTTGCTTAGCACTAGTGAATGGTCTGAGTTGCAGTCCGCACTATGGTATGAACGGGTGTGGATGACACTTTTCAGATCCATCCTTCGGGTGATGCAGAGGTCAAGCTGGTGCCACCTTTTTGAGCGTGGGTGCTGCCAAGAGACTTTATGGCGTTCCTTGCCAGAGAAGAATGTATTTGTTACACACAGTTCATGAGAGCTACAAAACTCGAGTAGCCTTTGGCCATTGTCATTGATTTTGCCAACACCATGAGGTCCCAAGCATTGTGGCCATGCATCATTTCCACCACCAACACGGGCATTAAAGTCTCCATTTATATAGAGGTGCTCGGATTTTGGAATACTTTTAATTACGTCCTCTAGAGCTTGATAGAATCTGTCTTTGTCCTCTTCCGGTGCAGCAAGGGTTGGTGAGTAAGCACAGATTATATTAACTTTGCCTTGCGG
Source organism: Biomphalaria sudanica (assembly GCA_036873155.1). NCBI lineage: Eukaryota > Metazoa > Mollusca > Gastropoda > Planorbidae > Biomphalaria > Biomphalaria sudanica. The sequence goes on along the minus strand of JAZGLO010003763.1, from coordinate 668,401 downwards.
TGATGCAAATTTCATGTGTGATACTCTTTCATTGCCAATGGGAAACATCGCGATGCAGGGGACGAGACTGTTTCTTATTGCGAAGCCGACGCCATGTATTCTAGGGCTTTGTTCTGGTTTTCCTTGCCAGTAGAATGTATAGTTGCTTTCTGTAAGAGATCCGCTGTCTGCCAGTCTGGTTTCTTGCAGGCAGGCCACATCAATGTTTAGTCTGCTGAGTTCTCTGTCGATGCCCTGACTGATAGGGCAAAGGAAATCTCCGCCTTTGTCACCCCTGATGGTCTGTACCAATACAAAGTGATGCCATTTGGCATGAAGAATGCTCCTGCCACTTTCCAGAGAATGATAAATGCCCTGCTTGCTGACATGGAGAATTGCCACGCATACATAGACGATGTAGTAATTTTTAGCCAAGATTTTTCTAGCCATTGTAAACAACTGCATTGTCTTTTTACTAAACTTTTACATGCAAAAATTACTGTAAACCTGAGTAAGAGTGATTTTTGCCAGGCTTCCATCCAATACTTAGGCCATATTGTAGGACAAGGCCAGGTGAAACCTGTAATGGCCAAAGTAGAAGCTATCCAAGCTTTCCCTATTCCTGCTGATCGGAAACAACTCTGAAGATTTTTGGGAATGTCTGGATATTATAGAAAATTTTGCGAAAATTTTTCTGTCATTTCCCGTCCTTTAACAAACCTCCTGAGAAAGAACGTCCGATTTACTTGGACGGATGAATGTCAGAAAGCCTTTAACCAGATCAAGCAGATATTATCTAGCTCTCCCATTTTGATGGCTCCTGACTTCGGAAAACCTTTTAGGTTAGCTATTGACGCCAGTGACACAGGTGTTGGGTCAGTCCTTTACCAAGAAGATAATTTCCAAGTAGAGCACCCTATTTGTTTCTTTTCCAAGAAATTTAATAGACATCAAAGAAATTATTCTACTGTGGAAAAAGAATGTCTTGGGTTGATTCTTTCTATACAACACTTTGATTTTTATATCAGTGGGTCCAGATGGCCACTGGTTGTATTTACTGACCACAATCCCCTTACATTTATCCACAAAATGTCTGGCAAGAATCAACGACTTCTCAGGTGGAGTTTATTTTTACAAGAGTACAACCTAGTTCTTAAACACATAAAAGGCAGCGAAAATGTTATCGCCGAAGCCTTATCTAGATTGTAAAAAGTATTTTGATGTACATTTTTTTTATATATATCATGATAAATACATTCTGTAATGTAAATATTTTTTGTAATTTTCGTGGAAATGTAAACTTTTTATTTTTAGGAGGGAGGTGTTACGTATCTAGGCATTGTTTTTTTTTCTTTGACCTGTTGCGGTCGAGAGACGGGGAGGTTGTCTGGCCCTTGTGTAATAAGTTTTTTTTTATTCGTCAAGCCACACAGACAGTGTGACCGGTCCTTGACCTATGTGTGTACCTCTGGTTGAAAGGAGGGTGTTTTTTTTTTTCTTTTTTCTTCTGTCTCTTTGAAGAGCGTTCTAGATATGGGTGTTGATGACTTATTCTGTTCTAGAAATTACTAGATTTGTCTTGAGATCGACGCGCGGTAGATTATATAAAGACCGCCCGCGTAACGTTGACGGACAGACATACGGAGACAGCCGTGAGACAGAATAGCGGTGACATTGCGTGACCCGTGCGTGGTATACCATTTATCGTGTAAGTTAAGATTTTTCTTTTTCAAGGCCTTGCTTGTATTTGTAATTATATTTTCAAACTCTTGTATTGTAATATTTTTACATGCCATTATTGTAAAAGGGTTTTGGTCAACCCTTCCAATTTGTATTGAGTAAATGTTTGTTTTTTTTTTGCTTTATGTGATACAGTTAAAAGTACTATTCGTGTTATCTTTTATTAAACATTAAGTTGATATTTTACCTTCCCATTTCTTGTGTCATTTTTTTTTGTTATTCATTGTAAGTCTTTGATTAAATTCAGACTTAAGATAAGTGACACAACTGCTTTTCTATTGTCACGTTCCCCTAGGCAAGCCATTTAAAAGTAGAATTCAATTCGTAATACGTGACAACATATATTTATTATTGTTAGTCTAGATCAATTACAAATTTAATGATATGACTGATCTAAACTAATGAATACAAATACACTTAATATAAGCTTTAAGTTTTTCTTTTAAAAGTATTTTTCATGTTTTTTCTTGTTATAAGAAGATTTGCTTAAACATTATATTTTCTAAAGAGCTGATCTCATAACTAGGAACTGACCCATGGCTCCATGGTTGGTGACTTGACACAGCTGCTGCCAGACCACTTCTGTTCACTGTTTCTAGTCTTCTCCACTGACAAGTTCTTTAAGGACGATGAGTCCGCCCCATCACTGACATTTGCATTTCGCTTGGCAGACAGGTAAGCGTTTGCTGCCGCAACCACCACTGCCTCCTCACAAAGGCTGTTAACTTTAGCTATCTGAAATGCATATAGCTACTAGATTAACTATTGACTGTCTTTAGATTTTATGACTCAGTAAAAAAACAACTTAGTCATGCTGTTTTTTAACATTCATCATCATCATCATCTTTTTTTGAGTTCCCCATGGAACATAGGGCCTCAGTAACAACACCCCACTCTCAAGTCCCTTGCTAGATTTTTAATGGCTTCCCAGCTCTTTCCTGTCCTCTCAGCTTCATCTAGTATACTGCGTCACCACATTCTTTTCGGTCTTCCTCTACATCTTGTGCCCTGGGGGTTTCACTCGGTTGTTAGTATCTTTTGAAAAGGTGTGACCAGTTCATCTCCTCTCTAGGATCTGCTCCTCCATATTTTTAATGATTAACATTAATACTACAAAAAAGGCACAAACTGGAGAGAGTAGAAAAGCTTTCTTTGATGCCTGCCCCTCCCCCCTCATCTTCTGTGTCAGAAATAAAACATTCGAACATAAAGAATGTCATTTACTACTTGATGTTTTCATGTTTTCAATAAAACTGGATGCATTAAAACTTGCAACAAAGAAATCATGAATAGCATAAGATATGTACAGTCAGAACTATAGGCATGTATTCTGAAGGGGTAAAACAAAAGATGGTCAGACATAAAACATGAGAAAACAATATTTAAAGACAAACCTTTTCTTTCATAATGGCCATCACTTCATGAACCAAAGAGGCTTGTTGATTGACCGCGGACTCGTAAATCTGGTCAGACAGTCTCTTCATTTCCTGTTTTAGTTCAGTCACCTCGTTGAGGTACTTGCAAGCCCGTTGTATCTTGGTAAACTGCTGGGAGGAGTTGTCTGGTGTAAAACTGGCTTTGATCTGGTGCAGCACACGTTTCAGGCCCCCATTCTTCATATCCCTGCAGTGGGTCGAGAAGGCCCCCACAGTTGTGATGTCATACATTTTCCCTGAAATGAAATGTTGAACAAACTATTTCAAGAAACCAACTATAATGGGCAGAAAAATAGCTCTAGGTTAACTTTGGATGATGGGTGTGAGGCTAGTAATTCTCCTAAGTGAATTTATATGGTCTTGTGACAAATTAACTGAGCTTTACTGTCTGTCAGTGTTGCAGAGTGGAGGGATGTAGGGTCAGAATGTTGTTGTTGTTTTGGTTAATATGTTAATTCCTCTATAATTATTTGTAATCTTCTCTCAAAACTATGGTCTGTTAGTGTTGCTATTTCATCTTTGAAGCTTTAACTGTTGTCAAATTTCCATATTAGCACTTTTCTTAGAAATATCTGAATTCTATCAGGAATAATTAACACAGTTGGTTATTGCTATTAGCATTATTAGTGGTTTCCTATTAATTAAACCTTTGAAGATAATTCATAATTATTATTTTTCAATTCTCCTATTTCATTAAGGAAAAACACTTATTCTCCAATGGTGCTTCAAAAAAAAGTTGCCTTCTACTTAAATATTTTATTTAGGCTGAAGTCTATATGTATTCATTCTGTAGAAACAACATTAATTTATATATATGAAGTTCCATTGACATATCTTGCTTTCTAATAATGTCCCTAAGCATTGAATAGCGTTAAGAATAAGCTAGCAAAAACTAAGTATCGGTACAACAAAATATAGCTTCACCGCAACTTATTATGCAACCATTAGAAAATTTTGCAGACTTATCTATTATTTTAGAGTATAAAGGTGATGAAGATTGTGGTGCTGAGTAGTAAAGCGCTTGGCTTTCCAACTGAAGGGTTTAGAGTTCCAATCCTGGAGGAATTTTGACAAATGTAGATTTGTTAGGACTAAGTGGAAGTAAAGGTGGTTTGGTTGTTGTGCTATCCACATACAATATGAAACCTTTTTGTTAACCAATGGCCATGAAACAGATGACCTTTTCATCATCTGCCCTCATATATTGCAAGGTCTGAAAGGGCTACCATTACCTTTTTTTTTTTTAAGTGCGATGAGGTGTATCTAAGACAATGAAGTACTATAAACAAAGATTAGATTTGACCTGGGGTAGAGAAGTCCGAGGACACCACCATTCTCTCCACATGGAGGTTGATAGGAATAAACTCCAGCTCCAGTTTCCCTTTGTCTGCACTTCTTTTGAAAGTGATGCCTACATTGTGTACAGTTTCAAAAGGAATTACATAAGAGAAAAGAAAAAAAGAAAAAATTAGCAGAAGTCAGTTTAGTAAGAAAAGAATAGTGTCATAAATATTGAGTTCTGTATTACTTTGATATTGTAAAGAATATATAATGTTTACATTGCTCATTTACTGCCATTTGTTGAAGAAGTATCATTTATTCTATTTTATATCATAAATTAAAGTACTTGCAGGACTCTATCAATGTGTTATCGATTCATTTTTTTGAAAAAATCTGAACATGCTGGATTCTAAGTTATACTTTTTTAATGATAATTCGATTATACTTAGATCTACATTTATGACTCGCTAAAATACATACAAATTGATATCAGTCCTGTTACACTTTTAACTCTTTCTATCCTAATTAACAATACCATCGTTGATTTGACCCCATTAATTTAAATTAATTTTTGATTTTATAAACTTTAACTTTTGTGTTTTATAAAAAGAACATGCGTTCTCCTATAATTCTTTATCAAAAGTAACGTTTTCTGATTACAAAGATGTTATTGAAGTTTGATCATATCAGGATAGAATGTACAAATGTGCAAAAAGAACGATTCTGTCAGAATGTGGAAAATAATTACAGAGAGAAAGAGTTAATAGTTGTTTTTTTAGTTTCTTTCTAAGTAAAAAGAAATTCATGTTTAGGAGTACTAAAGTATGGCTTGGATTTAAAGTTGCTGCCATTAAGGACACCTAGCAGAGTTCAAGGTTCTAAGTTTTATCTTGGTTTATTTTTGCTTTAAACTATATGCTACTCTTTTAGTCTTGAAATGTAAAGAGATAACCCATATTTTAAAAATTTTAACAAAATATGATAGGGAAAAGAAAATCATTAAACACTTTGGCAATGTTGGCGGGAGCAAAAGTAAAAAACCAGCAACATGAAGAGTGCAAAGTTCAATGTGGGCGTGCAGTGAAAAGAGTGTAAAAGGTTACAGGACCCCAAGAGAGGCTATGACCTAATGAAATGCTATGTGACATGCCATTATTACATAAACATATAGCAAAAAAGGAATCAAAAGTGCAACCTATTCACTAAGTCATTAGTTGGGGAAAGTAAAGGCAGTTGATCATTGTGCTGGCCAAATGGCACCTTCGATGACCAATGGCTATTGAAACAAATGAACTTTACATCATCTGCCCTATAGATCACAAGTTCTGAAAGGGATACTTGATGTTCACCTCAAGTTTCATAGTTTCAATCCAATTCAAGACTGCAGTTTTATATATTGATATCCCCAAGTTCGCCTAGCTAACATGTCTTGGGCAAGCCTGGGATGGCTGGTTAGTCAAGTGGTCATAAGACACTCTAGTGAAAAAGCTCTGTTAGTCTAAAGGAAGTTTTTGTTTTTCATTCAAACTTCATTTCATGTTGTATGTTTAGTTCAGCAAATGCAACATTTAAAAAGAGTTATTAATGTACTTAAATACTACAACGACACCATGACAGTACAGTGAAAATCACCTGCAAACTCTCGAAGGTGCAACTCGTGTTGGCTATAAGACACAATGAGGCTCATGCAATAATCAGCTGCTTCTTTCTTGGCAAAGTTTTCATCAAACGCAAACTGAGAAAGAAAAAATATGCCATGCAAAAACAAACACACACAACTCATAACAAGCTTTCCAATCCAAGACATTCAGAGAACCACCTCCTTCTTAGCCGATTTCGATCAGCAAATAAAAAAAAAAAGCATGAATAGCAATGAAAAAGTTTCAAAATAAAAGACTAAAAACAACTCAAGAAAAAAAATGAACAAAGATGATGACAAAATCATGTCACACCCATTTCTATCAATGATTTCAAACACTTACAATTAAATTTGTGTTTTTAATCTTAAGGAATAGCAACTTTATTAAATTACTTACTATTAACAAATGATTTTTAAAAATAATTCAAAATCTAAATTGTACTGAATTTAAGGATTGGACATTCTCAAGTTGTATACACTTCAGGATGCACTACTCTGTCAGCTTGTCAAAAATAAATCTTTTATTTACAATCCAAAAACATCCTTATTAAATATAGCAAGAGTTAATCCCAACAATACCAAGTTGCATGAAATTGTAAACAATTTTTTCACCATTTATTTTTGTTTTCAACTATTAGAAATGATTTTTTTAAAAATCATTCATTTGCATGGGAGAGCATGGGTTCTATTTAGAAAGCAAGTCAAAGTAATAAAAAGGACAAACTGGCAATGATTTTATGTTATAATGCATGCAATTAGGAGAGAGGTTAAAAAGGTTTTCCAAGAGGACTCCGTGCTTGCATGCTGAGACAGCTAAATGTAAAAACCTGAGTTGTCTGTGTACATGTCCATCATGTTCATGTAGGTGGTAGCCCTCTCAACCCCCAGACTTTTCCATATCAGTTGCTCTTCTTCCCATTCTGTCACTAGCTGTCAAACATGAAATAGTCAATTTTAAGAGGCCAACCTTTTCTAAGATTTTATCCACGTTTTATAACTCTTTTAACCTTTATGAGATGACGCGGCCGATCGATTGTCCCAATCTGGTTCGGTGAAAAATATGAAAGGTTTTATTGACTGATAGCCCTAATAATACTCAGAGCAGTAATGAGGAGGGCTTTAGATCTAGGTCTACACTAGATCTAGTACTAGTAGTGTTGAAAATGCACATCAAATGTAACATGGTTTAGAGTTAGGGGTGAGGAGCTGGATAGAGATGACCCTTCTGAGTTTTTGGTTACTTTAAATATACCCCAAGGCAGTGATGCCCTAAATACGGACCACGACGTGGCTCCTTCCGGCCCACCAAGAAAATCCCCTCTTCAGCTTGAAACAAAAATCTTTCCCTATGTTAGGGTAAATCGATTGGTACTGATAATAATCCAACATATTTGTTTTTTAAAGAAAATTTTTTAAAGAACATAACATTAAACAGCTTTATGAAATCAAAACATATACATAAATAATAAGGGGGGATTCTTGGTTTGTAACGCCATTGTTATTAAATTACCCTCTGCGCAGGATTGATACGAATATTTGCAAAAAAGAAACAAGAAAAAGAGTCGGCTGTAAGACAAAGTTGCTCTGTAAGTAGAGACATGAAGTCATTTTTCGACTTTCCAAAAAAGTTGCTAGCAATTATGGAAGAAATGAGTCCTGAATAGAAGATTGCTGTAAAAGCGCTCAACCTTTCTTATGATAATTCTATGCGAGGGAAAGATATGGGTCCATTAAGTATCTCCATTGAAAACTAAGAGACAAACCAGATTTCGAAATGTTCTGTTACACTGACGCGTTGCCAAAACGACCTGGTGCCTGTTCAGCCTGGGAATCGACATTCTTGGAGCCCCATTCGAGCTTCAACTCGGTGGGCTGCGACTCCAACGTGAAAACACGCCAAAATATCTAGGAGTCACACTAGATAGAAAGCTCTCAATGCACTTGCACATCCAGGACGTTGAAAGAAAAGCCTCGGAGAAGTTAGGGTTACTCAGAAAGCTAGCCAGTACCAAGTGGGGCGCCCGAGCTGACATGCTACGCACTCTGTACACGGGGGCCGTCAGGTCCCAAATTGAGTACAGCCTGCCCGTGCAGGTGTACGCAAGCAAGACGGCCCTCGAATCACTCGATCGTGTACAGGCCCAGGCTCTTAGATTCATTTGCGGCACCTATAGAACGAGCCCAACTTCCGCTGCAGAAATCATGTCCAACGTGGCTCCTCTCAGCCTGAGGAGAGAGCGCGCCGTGCTAACGGCCCTGGAACGCTACAAAAGGGGCGAACCAGGGCTACCGACCCATACTCTAGTCACTCGGTGGAGAGTTAAAAACCGGATTAAACGGACCTCATTTATGCACTGCGCTACAAATTTGAGTGCACAAGCTGGTCTCTCCACTGACAGGGTCCCAATCCGACGGATAGGCACGTGCCCGCCCTGGAGGAGACAGCCCATCCCTCCCATCAATCTAACCATACACGGGTTGGAGGGGGCCACAAAAAGACACACACACCCGGACTTACTAAGGAAAATGGCAATGGAAACATTAAAGACCTACCCGGCCAACGCCATTTATTGCTACACAGACGGGTCGGTCATGAAGGACCCCGTAAGAGCTGGGTATGGGGCCTATATCTGCTACCCAGACCTCGAACCAGACAAGCTATCTGGCACATGCGGCCTCGCTGCATGTAGCTTTGATGCTGAAATCTCGGCAATAACATATACACTCAAATATCTGCTCCAAAAATTGCGTGAAAACATAACCGTTGCGACTACCGTTGTAATGGTTACCGATTCCCAATCCTGCCTCCAAGCCATGGCTGGCTTAGGGGGAAAGTCCGAACTGGTGGAAGAGGCATTAGGCGCCGCAAATAACATCCGCCTATTTATTGGAGCTGTCATCTTTATGCAGTGGGTGCCCTCGCACTGCGGCGTGAGGGGCAATGCCGTGGCTGACGCTCTAGCACGAGAAGGAGCGCTGGCCGTACCCACTTTCGAATCACCAAGTACGTTTAAACAGGCTACCACAGTAATACGAGAGTGGGTGCATGAAAAGTGGTTGAAATCCTGGGATGACTCCAACACTGCCAGGGGAGTCTGGCAGCACATGCGACGCCCAGATCGAGAGGACCCGTGGTGGAGGCTAAAAAGGTCGGAACAAACAATAATAGCGCAGTGGCGCACGGGACACTGCCCAATAGGTGCGTACTTCGCCCGGTTCCGACCAAATTTTGATGCCCGTTGCCGACACTGCGGGGAATCAGAAGAGACGGTGACGCACGTCTTGCAAGAGTGTCCGCAGCTCCGCGAGCTGCGGGAAGACGTATCCAGTGGTTCATTGTGTTTGTATGGAAGCTATGAGGCACTACGCCAAACAGCAGAGTTCCTTACCAGGGCACTACGGGAGTCCTAGGTCTCCCTGCCTTGTCACCAATTGGAGTTCATCTCAGGTTACACTGACGAGTCTACCACTCAAAATCTTGGTATTTATTTGGTAGTACAAACAGCAGTTTTGAAATCCAAGAAGTTAATAGCTATGAGGAGCATGCATGGGACATTCACTGGTGAAGTCATGTCTAAGAAGTTTCGACCAACATAGGGGATCTTTCTCTTTCTTGGGAGAAATTAGTGGGAGTGACTACTAATAGTGCCACAAGTATGTTTGACAGCAAGAGTTATTCGAAAAGTTGTTGATGTGACAGGTTAGCGAAAGTGACGTGTGTTTGGCGCGTTTAATGTCTAGGGAATGATTGTTTTTTTAATTATCACACGCCAACCCATCAACATATAAATCGGGAGCAGGCACGCAACGAGACAAGCAATGAAAGAAAGATACAAAGTTGAAAATGAAGAATATTTACTTACATAAATATTTACATAGAAGAATAAAAAGGGGGAGGGTTTGCATCTATCTCTAATCAATAATATATTTAATCATCACTCTTGCACTTAATAAGAGAGTATGTCACTTTGTCTTCTGAACTTAGCTGGTTGTCCTGTTGATGTCGCAAGCTGGCTGTGATCCTGGCTTGAGGTTCTGCAGCTGGAGGTGGCGCTCTAGGGGGTAGAGGGACGCCGGTGATACAGTTCTTGTCTCAATCCAAAGTTCTGATATCTGTAGTGGGCACAGTAGGGTGGGTGGCCAGCTACCGTGGGCACAAGTGTACTGCGAGCAGAGCTGATCTGCCGTGGGCAGCATAGTTAACAGGAAAAGTCCAGTGAGTTACGAAGTTCAGGCGGAGCTATGACGTCTCGCACAAACTCTGGGTCTATAGCGACATCGTGCCTAATGGGTTGACAAGTGGACTGTCAAATAGGCAGGCAAGTAGAGCCGATAGCACCAATCAAGTAGTTGAGTAGATAGAAGTAGGCAGTAGATGATACTCAATAGCAAGTAGGCAAGTGTGCAGTGCTGAATAGCACTAAGTACGAAGGCAGGTAAGTAGGCAGTCAATGCCAAATAGGCAATAGGCAATTGATCCGATAAATAGGCAATTGACTAGGCAGACAATGCCAAACAAATAGGCAGGTGATCCAAACAAATAGGCAGACACCTGAGGGAGGCTGCGGATAAATAAAGACAAGTTAGGACATGTCTCTCATGCATCTTATCGGTGCCCTTGACTGAGGTGCATTCGTCAGATCGGTAAAATTGCTTTAAAGCACATTGGGGAGATGATGACAAATGGGATTTGGAAAATAGACGGCAGATAATAGCAATATAAAAATGTACATAAAAGGGGAAATAATAATCTCAAATAAACAACACAAGTTGGAAAGAGAAAAAGGGGGGGGGGGTGCGGAAGGGGCGGTGGTCAACGACCATGACGGTTTGTTAACACATGGCCGTCGGACGAGAACAATGGAATGTGCTTGAAAGGAGAGTGTCTGTTCAAGGGGCGCAACTCTCTTCAAAAGTAGAATGACTAAAGGGGAGATAATTCATATCTCTTTTCTAAGTGCAGTATTAGTGCGCTAGTAAAATTATCACGGCAGTCAGCCGAGATAAAGGAAATAAAATAAGATGTACAAATATATACATGGTTGCATCAACGATCTATTGAGCAACGTAGCATTAATAGATTAATGCAATACATAAATAAATACATATGCCATGTTTATGTTTTCTACTTACGACAGTGAGAAATACACAATGCACTAATTAAATGTAAATGAAATAATAAAATACACATGATAATATCCAGTGAGAAATATACACAAAAGTAATTAAGATGGAACTTGTGATTAAGTTCGACTTACCACCAGGTATTCCTCTAGGAGTAAAAGTGAATGAAATAGTCCAGACTCGACTGTTCAACGAGAATGAGAAATAAGATAGTAAGTATGATTCGGATCTACTTTATAAAGTCCTGAAAGAGGTGGGCGGAAACAGGAAATGGGATTGACCAAAGGTTATCTCTCACGTGGGTGAATTTGACTTGAGGTGGGAGTCGCACCTTGGAAAGGTCAATAGGCGTGTTGGTCCGAGTCATCTCCTAGATCAAAGAGAGATGTGGGAGAGGGGGGAAGAAAGATTGACTCGCATTCCACCCAAGGTGGTGTCAACTGCAGCTGTCAGACATCCGGCAGGTAAGACCAAAGAGATTGTGTGTTTATTTTTCCCCGATCAAGGGCATATAAGTGAGAAGTCGCCAAGGTGGTGGATCCAGTCTAGTGAGAAGAGGAGAAGGTGGGGCGGGCGATGAAATTGGGGATAGGACGGGGAAATAATTAAAATAAAATGAATAAATAAAAATAATAATTAATGCTGTTTAAGTTTGAGTGACTCTGACCGCAAGCTTTTGACTTGTCACAGTCGAGTCGAATGGAACCAAGCCTCTGAGGCTTCATTGAATTCACCCTAAAAATCTATGTGGCAAGGTGTTCAGTCTCGACCATGTGATGATGATCGTGTTCAGATTGAACAAAGTTTGTAGATTTGAAAATCTGCTGCCAATGTGTCAACAATCACAATAATTATAAACGCTTTTTTGTGAGAAGTATCTAGAATTTTAGATCCCGTGCTCTGACTTGATGTCTCATCTCAGCAGTCGGAGTTGGTTTATGATAAACTTCCCAACAAATAATGTAACTACTTTCAGGTGGTATTAGTTCATTTATTTCTCTTCAATAAAATATATAGTTTTATGTATGTAAAATAATTAGTTTATTGGTTATGAATTTTTTTGTAATAGAAGTACTCAGTTTGTAGATAATGCTACGTCTTCTTGGTACCAAATGTGCTAAAAGTCACCAACTCAAAAGGGTTAACCATTTACAATCTAAACTGGTACTGTCTTCAAATAACTTGGAGAAAAAAAGTATATCAACAGACAAGGAACATGTCACTGGGGAATGCAGTCTTACACCCTGGCAGAAACTGTGACACTGCTGATCCTAAACTGTATCAGCCCAGATTGGACACATCAGCTGCATGGAGGGTGAAACTGCTGTGGGCAGGCATTCATCTCATCTCTAAAGAGAAGGAGGATGCTATCATATGGCAGAATCTTGTTAAAGCCTAATGGGATAGCTGAGATATTTGTTTGTGGTGTAATGCTAATGGTTACAGTATGAATGTGCCAGTTCACCTGAATAAATACAATGTTGTGGTACATGGCGCAGCGCAGTGTGAGTGATTAGATGGATGCAATAAAAAGTAAAAATAAAGTTCCCCTTTCAGACTTTACAATCTATAGGGCAGATAATGTAAAAGTCATGTTTTTGTGGCCACATAAACAAGGGATCAATGCGATAGGAATTTAGAAATAACATCAAAACAAAAACATGTCACCATAATGGATTTTTTTTTTTTTTTTGATTTTGAACAATTCCATTTCTTTTTTTTTTTTTAGAACTGGAGTAAAATTATGTAAATTTTTTTCATTTCTTTTAATTGATACAATAATTACTGATAGCTTAGAGTTATACAAATATGTTCTCAGCAAAGGGTCTTAACTCCTGTGATTACACTGAAGACTTACCTCCCCTAGATCTTGCAGCATGGAGATCATACATTTTTCTTCTTGTACCCAAAGATGTCTATGTTGAAGACAAATTTAAAACAGAGCACAAAAGTTAAAAACAACTTTCATAATATCTCTTCCTAACACTATAATTCATTAATAAATCTTTAAAAAGCTTTTATACATTCTCTTAGTTTTAATTAAGTTAAAATAAGAGATCATTAAAAATGAAATGAATCTTAAAAGATATGCAACTATGTTAACATTTAAACCTACAACAACTGTATTGGCAGCTCAAAAGTCCACTTGCTCTCGGCCATGTACTCCGAGACCTGGATTTCTGACCTCTCGCTGTTAGTGGCAAAACGAAATGACCGTTTTATGATGTCATTGAAATGGGCCTGCAGGTGATGAGATTGATTTTTGATGGAGGCTGATTTGGTTCGTCTGTTGTACGTCCCATCCTGGTCAAATAGGTTTTGAAAGTGAACAAACTTGATTAGTGACATTGTATGCTAAAGTTTGAAATACATCTTATCTTATATTATATGATACAGAAGTTACTTCAAAAAAGTAGATGATTACGTCCTATGCGTCATGCATTTAGTTATGCATATTAACTAATGACCTAAACTCTGCCAAGTCAATGGTTTTCCTGGCTAGTTCAGTCAACTCATTCCATGCTCTAATAGCGCTAGGCAAGAAGGAGCATTTGTACAAATTTGTTATAGCATATGGGACGAGGAATGTGCCTTTATCTTTGTGTCTTTCTGAGTATGTTATTAAATTTTGTTTTTGTATTTGAAGATTATGGTTCAGTGTTTTATGTATAATTGCTACTTTACTTTTAAATCTTCTATCCTGAAGGTTTTCTAAATTTAGTGATTTTACTAAAGGTGTTACTCTAGTCAAATGTGAATATTCGTTTGTTATGAATCTCATTGCTCTATTTTGTGTCTGTTCCAGTTTCTTAATGTTTTCTTGAGTTGAAGGGTTCCAAACAGAGGATGCATATTCTATAATTGGCCTAACCAAGGTTAAATAACATTTTAGTTTTATGTTCTTATTTGATTCATAGAAATTTCTTCTAATAAATCCTAATGCTTTGTTTGATTTTTTTTATAGTTTCATCAATATGGAGATTCCATGACAGTTTTTCATTTATTATAACACCTAGGTTATTAGTTTAACACATTCAATGTTTACAAGCTGTAAATACACACCATCAATATTAATCAACTCTTCTTTGTGCTGAAACCCAAGAGTGTTCATAAAATTGCCTCAGTGAGACTAACTAAGGGGGACAACACCAGCTGGCTAACACAGATACACACAATTCATGAAAATATGAAGGAAGTCACTACAAATACATATGTAAATTAGAACAAATTGCCTTTTCTAAATGGATGTTATTTAGAATACACTCTGCCAGGTATGATACTAAACAGAATTTTAAAAAAAATTGTAAGTTATGTTTTTTAAAAAAACCAGCAGCCTTCTAACCAAACGATGTAAGTTCCATTTATTTTTTTTAGGACATTCGTTTTGTGTAGCCCACAAAATAGTAATATTTAGGGGCCTCAAACCACAAATAATAACCCTAAAGCCTCAAACCTAGAATAATTAGCAAGCTCTGGACCAGACCTGTGACATTCTCCATGAGTAAAGAAATACTACACCTAATTACAAGCACAGAGCTGGACATTAGGTCTAGCACCAGGTACATGACTACTTCACATTCACAACAGCTGACAAAAGTTAAGTATGCAGACAGCTGATGAAGAAAGTGGTCAGTAAAAGCATTGAATTACCATGAGAATAAGGCTGGGGAGGGGTGGGGAGAGAGGTAGCAATGAAAAGGAAAGTAAAAACACAAAGTAAATACCAGTACTGCAGAATGTAGTACTCTGGTAAAAGGTTTCTAAAATGTTTGACAATGTTTCAGATGTTCCTTCAGAGTTGAAGATAATTTACTTCCTAGTCCAAACCTCCCGCAGGAGGATGGAGGATGGGAGTGGGCAGGGTTTGAACAGAGACCATCGATAAGTCCAAACAACAGTCCAGCACGCAACATGACCAGGCATACATCTACAATTTAGTCACACACCTACAGGCACTACAGCTGTCACACACACATCTTACTCTCAAACACACACCCACAACATGCTAACAGTCACACATACACCTACAACTTCCATACTATTGCATTCATACACCTACAACTTCCATACTGTTGCATACATACGCCTACAACTTCCATACTGTTGCATACATACACCTACAACTTCCATACTGTTGCATACATACACCTACAACTTCCATACTGTTGCACACATTTACCTTTTGATTCTGGAGCTGTGCCACTGACAGCTTGTCATCATTAATCCAAGCTGTAACTCTAACTGTTCCACAATCCTTTAACCTATTACCACTGATATATGATAGATTTAAAAATTATCAAATTTAAAAATATCTATATCTAAAGAAATATAAACACATTCTCATCTCTTAATCTAAGGAAATAAAGTTCTTAACTCCTAAAGAGTTGTATAAGAAACATGAGCAAGTTGCAAACATCGTATCAGCTGTATAAGGAAATATGAACTCATAATAAGATGTCGAAGGAAATATGAACAAGTTGTAAACTATTAATGAGCTAAGAAAATAAAAAACTCATATTTCTAAGGAAATAAGAATAAGTTCCAAACTCCTAATGATCTATCTACAAAATATAAAACCTAAACTCCTAATTATTTGTCTAAAGAAATATTAACAAGTTCCAAACTCCAAATGAGCTAAGGAAATATGAACCACTTCTAAACTCGTAAATAAAATATAAAAAAAATTTGCAAACTCCTAATGAGCTAAGGACAATTCATCAGGAGATTGGAACTTTTCATAATTCCTTAAACAGCTCATTAGGAGTTTAAAACTTGCTTATTTTTCCTTAGATTGCTCATTAGGAGTTTTCAATCTGAATTAAATTTAGTAGGATTGATTTTGTCAGAAGTGGTAGCGGTTATAAGCACTCTAATGCTTCAAGTAGGAGGGACTTGTTGGACTCTGATTTCAAATTCCTACAGCGTTGTACCTTAACTTAAACATGGGAAAATGAATCCCCAGGGAAAAACGTGGACACTTTGCAGCATACATTGCTAAATTGTGGCAGACCCTGTGACACAGCTGATCTCAAAATGCATCAGTTGCTATTTTTTTCAACCCAGCCGCTGCATGGAGAGGAGGGAACTGCTGTTTCTGGGTGACAACATTCTACCTCCTTAGGAAATGGAATGCCCAGACTTTCATGCCATCCAAACTCTGAGATGAACCACAGTCATTTAATGACCAAAGACAGCTGATAACTATTCCAAATTATAATTTGTATAATTTCAGTGACTAGTGAGTGGTACTGCACACTGACTTACCTAAGCTTGAGGGTCAAGGTTAAATCATTGTTGGCAAACAAATCCTGTATTGTGAAAGTGGTTTGACCAATGGGAGACATCTAAGGAAAAGAATTAATGAAATCGTGACACAAATCTATACTATTTTTCTAAGTTACTACTCACTGACTGACTCATTGATCAAGAGATCTTATAAAAGTCGTACTGAGCAGCATGAAATTAATTTTGTACTTATGCTCCTTTTACCTCCTAGGTGCTTGTAAAGAAACGTTTAGACAGATTCAGTTCCTGACCACCACTATTCACAAAAAAAAATTTCTATCAAACCTTTGCATTTTATTTTGGCATTTCCCCAAAAGGTCCCAGTCCATATATAAAGCATTAAAAAATATCACACAAAGTCTATATTTTAAAAGCTATTTTTTTTTCTTTTTTCCTAAGTCTACTTAATATTAATATGCCTTACATCATTTCTGCTTCCTTTTAGTTGCAGTCTAAATAAAAAACAAAACTAATCCTAATAGCGTTACAAAGATAAGTCTAGATTCTTTTTCTTCTAATTTAAGGATGTAGATAAAATGTTCAATAGTAACTATAGATGGTGTAAAAAGAATCCAAATCTGAAAAGTGTGTGGTGATTAATCAGAGGATCCCTCTAACTAACTAAATAAAAAAATAACTAGATTTGTTGTCATTTAGCTGCAGAGGTCAAATAAACAATGATGGTTAATAAAATCAAATTGATATTTCTTTGAAATAGAGAACAAAATATCAAAATAGAATGTAAAAGGAGAAAAGGGAATGTGGCATTCAATTGGGGCCTTCAGAAAATGATTTTTTTCCCCTACAGCCCTGAAACTGATGTTATGTATGTTGTGTCTAATACTATACACATTTCTTGCTTTAAAATAAAAGGTTGCAAAAAAATGTACATTAAACCAAAAGGGAACGGGAGGGGGGGGGGGAATCATGGCCGAAATAGAATATAGTTTGAATTGAGAAGCTGAAGAAAAGTCATAGAGTGGACAAAGGACTAACATTTTGTTGTTGGGAGGGGGTGGGGGCATGGGAAGTGATACTAGAATTAATGGGCCCAAAATATGTGTGTGTATATGTCAGGGGGGCGCATTATGAAGCGAGTCTTTCCAAATCAAGTCATATGTCAGAAAAATTATGACGTGCAGGTAAAAGAAATAAAATGGGGGTTCCAGAGAGTTAAAAAGAGTGTCCTGAAATTTCTTTATAATTCACCGGCTAAAAAAGTATGTCAAGTTGATAGTTGTCTTCTGTTTATAACAATCCAAAAAAAAAAAGAAAAGGCGTGTTCCAGCCATAATGAACAATATAAAGCCTGGGAACAAATCAATGGTGTATACTCCAAGTATTATTATAAATAAATTAATCAAGATTCTCAACAACTTATAAATTATAGACATTCCCAAGCGCTATGAACACTATTATTATTTAGGTACGTTAAATAACGCAAGCAAAATTTGAAGTAAATCTCACCATTGTGACTAAA
Source organism: Biomphalaria sudanica (assembly GCA_036873155.1). Classification (NCBI taxonomy): domain Eukaryota; kingdom Metazoa; phylum Mollusca; class Gastropoda; family Planorbidae; genus Biomphalaria; species Biomphalaria sudanica. The sequence goes on along the minus strand of JAZGLO010003763.1, from coordinate 650,436 downwards.
CCACATTCTATACTAAGAACAAATCAATAAGAATTCTGCTCTAGTGGAAATAAGATCTCATTATCATGTAATATTTACTTAGGCCAAACCTCTGCCCAACACAGCAGCAAATGCTTCAGAGTTCAATGCTAAATTTTCTAATTAAATATTCATAATAAAATTAATTAGTAAGATAATTACAGAATATAAAATAACATCAAAACAGAAGAGCAATAAGTTGTCCATGTTTTTCAGTGCATCTTTTAAATTAGCTAGCCAGTGGAATTGATTGACTTACAGTTCCTGTCATCCTTTCTACAACATTGTGTACAGTAAGTCGAACTCTAGTGCTTGTGTCGATTCCGAACTTATCCCCAAAACCTATTGTCTTTAAAAAATGGGGGTTGTTGTCTTTCTAAAAAAAAAACAAAGCAAAAAAAAAACATTTAAATAGAACACAGATATACAATCTAATACTGCCTTATAACTTAGCATCAACATTAAACAAGCAAAATAAAATGAGATTACTTTTTTTAAAACAAAGCTTATCTATGGGAAACAACCGCTAATTACTGCCATTTCTGTGACCATGCCCTGTGAATAGCTCATGTAGAAATACAAAAAAATGTAAAACCTTGAGCCAACAATAAAAGAGAACACAACAAAGAGAAAGTGAGGGATCCCACAACAGACTTTAAAAATATAGCCTAATTACTAAACAAAAACAAAGCCTAAACCAACTTGAAAGTACCCCCTGCCCTTCCTCTAAACTTGAGAAATACTTGATCCAAATTTGTAATGTTTATTTCATTGCCAACTCTGTTACAAACTGTAACTTAACTGGCAATCTTTTATTGAACAACTTATGTAACTTAACTGGCAATCTTTTATTGAACAACTTATGTAACTTAACTGGCAATCTTTTATTGAACAACTTATGTAACTTAACTGGCAATCTTTTATTGAACAACTAATGTAACTTAACTGGCAATCTTTTATTGAACAACTTATGAAACTTAACTGGCAATCTTTTATTGAACAACTAATTTAACTTAACTGGCAATCTTTTATTGAACAACTTATGTAACTTAACTGGCAATCTTTTATGGAACAACTTATGTAACTTAACTGGCAATCTTTTATTGAACCACTAACCTCTATGATCTCTGTATGGTTGTGGTGCATCCAGATTTGCTGCTGTGGTGGCAACATGGTGTGAACAACAACAAGAGCATTGGGGGGCACATCTGAGGTGTCATTGGGGAGACCAGAGCAAGCTGAAAGGGAAAAAAGAAAGTCTCTCAATGTCAATTGGCCTTGTACATCTCTGCATTCTGTAACCACAACAAAATGAGTACAGTTGGTAACAACTCTGAAATACAATATTTTTTGCAAATTTGGACAACAAGGGGCATAATAAAGATCCATTAACCAAATGGCTACTATTTCCAGTTAGTAAAAGCCTTTCCCATGCCTTTAGCAAAGAGTGGTAGCTCAGAATTTTAAAAAATTATAAAAAATAAATATTTTCCTAAATTAATCAAATTTAAGTTCTAATAATTGAAGGATATGTCTAGTTTAAAAAAAAAAAGTACTTTTAATACCTTTAGAATAAAAAATCTTAAAAATACTCACTTTCCAAGGTGGGGACTTAAACACTAGTGCTATGGAGATGTTCCCTTGAAAAATTATTTGAGCAATCAAAATTGTCTCGATTTTACTATAAATAGAATCATAATCTCTACAATGATTTTTAATCATCCTTGCAACAAGACTAGAAGAAATCTTCCATTTAAAACGTTTAAAGCAAGTATATTAAAAAGGGGATTTTAAAACGTTCTACAACGGTTAAGGACAAAAATGAGAAAGCATTCCGACTGCAGAAGGAGCTAATGGGTTAACTAATAATAATAAGGCTTGTCTTCGAGTTTAAAGATTAGTGAGGAATGCAGTATTTACTGTGGCTGCGCAACCCAAGCTGTGACCTACATATACCCAGGGCAAGCATAACCATTGTCCGCAGGTGGTCGATTTAGATTTTCTTTTCGACATCTGCGTCTGTCCTCGGCAGCAGATTTTCATTTGGGGGTTAACAAATAAGAAATGGTGAATACTCTATATTTAGAATACATTGTTACTGTTACAGTAGTAATGCTGAGGTGGACAACTGCAGTCAAACTGTATTTTCATTTTTTGGAACCAATAAAATTATCTTATCTCTTACCATCAAATGAAATATTTGAGATGATGAAGGTAGAGTTGTGAAGATACAGAAGAATGCCTACAAACTGTATTCTTAATCTCAATAATTAGTGCTGACTGTATAATGAAGGTTTATAGTTTATATTTAAAATCATAAAATATTTTAGAAAGTTGCAAATTAAAAATAAAACAAACAAACAAAAATTGTTCAGAAAAAAACAACAACTTCAATTTGTAACAAAAAATGGAAATTGTTCAGAAATAAAACAAAAAAGAACTTCACTTTGTAACAAAAAAATGGAAATTGTTCAGAAATAAAACAAAAAAGAACTTCACTTTGTAACAAAAAAATGGAAATTGTTCAGAAATAAAACAAAAAAGAACTTCACTTTGTAACAAAAAAATGGAAATTGTTCAGAAATAAAACAAAAAAGAACTTCACTTTGTAACAAAAATAAAAATTGAAGAAAACAAGGAATAATATTACAATACTGTAAAAACTAAACATTGGCAAAATCTAAAGGCAGGCATCCTTAAGGCAGACCATGAGTATGGTGGCTTAATGATGTAGAGGCAGATCTATTATGGGCATAGAGACGTAAAGCCCAGGATAGATCAGAATGGAAAAATATCCTAGAGCAGGCCAGGACCCTCCATGGGTGTAATGCCACATTGATGGAAGGATACAAACCAAAAAATGCAGAAATACCTGGCCATATCCAATACTCTATTACTCACCTAAAGATATTTCAATAACAGGCTCTTGACTTGCATTGTCTGAAAGAAACAAAACACATTTTTAGAAACTGGGTGAGAACTAAAGCCTCCTCCTCCTCTCAATTAATTTCATCAACTTTTTTGACCTCCCTGGGTATTTTTGCATTCTCAGAATTTGCATGGTGGCACAGCAGAAAAGCACTTGTCATCGGAATTGAGAGGTCATGAGTCAAAATCTGATAAGGGCTCTGATTTTGAATTCTTAAGAAGACCCCAGATTTCACCCAACTCTGATGGGTTCCTGACATTAGTTGTGAAAAGGTATGGGGGGTTAGTCATTGTGCTGACCTTATTGCATAAATCATGGGTTTCACAATAAAATATCAATAAATGGCTTAAAACTAATGCCCAAATCTTATTTTCAATTTGATACACATTAGACAGTTAATATTTTCATCTTTAGTTTTGATGTAAAGTGCTTCATTTTACTCAATGTAATTGATAGGGGCATGGTGGTTGAGTGGTAAAGCGCTTGGCTTTCAACCCTAGGTTTTACAGGTTTGAATCTCAGTGAAGACTGGAATTTCAAACATCAGGATTATTAGGATTCCCATAAGTCCACCCAACATTAATGGGTACCTGACACTAGATGGAGAAAGTCAAGGCATTTGGTTGTCGTGCTGGCCACATGATACCTTCATTAACTGTCAGCCATAGAATCAGATAAGAGTAAATTTGATGTCACCAGGTCTCAATGTTATTTTGTAAACAAGATTCAACCTGTAGATGTTATACTTAAAGAGATTCAACCTGAGATGTTATTACCTGAATGAGATTCAAAGTCCACACTGGAGTTACACTCTGTTGGAAGCTGGACAGGGTCAGTGCCAGTTTTCGTGTGTAGCTGCTCCCTGAGGCTCTGTAACTGCATCTTGAGACATTCATGGCTAGCAATGTGAAGGCACTGGATCCATGCATCCCTAATCTCCTCTGTGTGGGCATCAAACCGAAAGGGCTGATCTTCACCCTCGAAAACTGGAATCATTAAATCATTTTGAGTTACTAATACAAGAAAGCCCAACTAAAACAGCAGACTTAGTTTTTTTGTGTGTGTGGCTTTTAGAAAGTAACTTTAGATCTGAATTCTTTCTGATTTTCTGAAGTTAATCAAATACTAGAGAATTAATATTTTAATATTCTCTTTAGAGTATCGAAGATAAAAATGTCTGTTCTTGTTTTTATTTATTCCATGTTACCTTAAGTTTGTTTTATTCAGTGCTACCTCATGTTTAGTCTATTCAGTGTTACCTCATGTTTGGTCTATTCAGTGTTACCTCATGTTTGGTCTATTCAGTGTTACCTCATGTTTGGTCTATTCAGTGTTACCTCATGTTTGGTCTATTCAGTGTTACCTCATGTTTGGTCTATTCAGTGCTACCTCATGTTTGGTCTATTCAATGTTACCTAATGTTTGGTCTATTCAGTGCTACCTCACTGTGATACAGCAGGGAAAAGAAAAGAGCTAAGCTGCTAAACATGATTCATAATGATGATGATATACATAAAATAAGCAGTCACACTTAAATAAGGAAATTATTCTGATTCGTCTATGGGAGACTTAACTTTACTATTTGTCAGCCAAAACCAAAAAAAAAAAATAGGAAAGACTGATAGGACAATAAAAACACCTAAAATGAAACAGTATAAAAATGTAACTATTTATGAAAAAAAAAATATTCTTATGATCTGGGTTGTCCACTGAGACTTACCCAAGAGAAAACCATTCTTGGTTTCTTGGTCTACAGCCAGTTCTACTGCACACCTTTCCAACACTATAACTCCCAGAGGCTCTGACTTCTGTGAAAATTGAAAAAAAAAAAAGATTATTACCTGGTACCTTTGTCCCTTAATCACTGCTTAATCACTGATAGAGAAATACGGGACAACTGATGTTAAAGTTTTAAATTAGAAGACTGATTTCTTTCAAAAATAATTATATTTAACAAATTATTTTCTTTTGATCACCATATCCCTACCAATATCCAGAGGCATCTCTGGTGCTATTTTGTCATCAATGGCATAGGGGAAAAGCAGATGGCCTCTGAAAGACACAGCTGGAGAGTGCTCACAAAAGACATGGGACACACATGTGCAACCCAAAGAAAATCCCTTGCCAAAGGTAGGTGGAGATAACAAATAGAAAAATAGGCACACACACACCCCCCTCTCAGACAACAGATGTGGCAAAATAGGCAGGTTGCAACTGGGTTTTTGCATGATCATGAAAAAGACTTCACTCATCTTAAGTTTTTGGAATATTTATTTATCCTGAGGAGTGAGATTACACACCCAAAATTTTCAAGACTAAAACAGCTGGAGAAATGTTGTTTGACTTTTTCATTGATAACACACACGTATAGGAGAAGTGTTTTACTTACACTATCTTTGCTTTTAAAATAAAAAAGAAGATTTCCTCTTAGTCTGACATATCTATTCACATAGGCTGTGGATAAAAGAACATAAGATATATAAGTCAAACATATCTATTCACATAGACTGTAGATAAAAGAACATAGGATATGCTAATGCAAACTTGAATAGGTACTCTAAAAAATTAATGATTTTTAAAAACGTCTGAGGTAATGCTTAATTTTGCATTTATGACAATGTTAGGATTAAACTAAGAGGCAAAGTCAAAAACCTGTTGAAAGTCATAAAAATCATCTTTCAAAGTTAACCACAAATGTTAAGTTTCTAGGTCAAAATTACTGAATTCTCTGGTCTTTGGTTATAAAGAGTATTACAATTTTCCACAACGAATTTCCCAGTAGGTATAACAGGGTTTTCCTAACAAATCTGAGAGTTAACTTCTCATTCCATGATTTGAACCTATGAACCTCGATATGATAGCTAAGCGATTCATAACGTACTAGTGATGTCTCTTGATTTGTCTGTAGAAAATGTTAACATGCTTAATTCCAATTTTATTAGAAGTAGTTTGTAAACTAGATTTATGAGTTCAGTGACCTTCAACCTGCATGTAATGAAATAACTCTACTAGAATACCAATATCTTAGCTTTATTCAAATCTTCTAGAATACCAATATCTTAGCTTTATTCAACAAGATTACAGTAAACAGTGAACAAGCACTTTAGCACATGACTGATACACACAATGGACATGACAAACTGAATACACACAGAAAGAAAATAAACAACTCTGTCATATTACACTGTCAAAGATTTTAAACACTTTTTAACTGTCTTTTAAGCAAAAAAATAAATGTCTAATAAAAATCTGTAAATTTGTTCTAAACCCAATGTTATTGTCTTCACTTTCTTGATTGATTATACCTTCCTGTTTCTTAAAGAATCCATCTTGTTTTTCTTTCATCATTAGATATCCTTCTTTGTCATATTTTGACGTCTGCTGAACAAGTAAAGACAGCTCTTTTGAGTTGAAGCGCATTTTTTTAAATAGATTGCTTTGTCATGGGTGTTGACTTCTGCTGAAGCAGCAGTTTAAATTAGTGCCTGAAATAGAAATTAGTATACTTATTGTTTTTGTTTTTTTTAATGTAATTTTTGGTAACACTCTTTAAGAAATGTAAAAAAAATTTTATAAGCATTAATAGGCAATACATTAAAAAATATTAGTATAATTGTCTTAAAAATCAACATTTATAATATGACCTTAATATTCTAGATAACTTTAGAATTTTGTGGCATAAAAGACATTTATAACTCAAATAAGATAAACACTACTTGAAAGTGTAGTTTAACCTACATAATAGATCTACTCTTGTTTATCTAATAGATCTTATTTAATAACAACCTTTGATGAAGTTGTGAAATGTACTAGATTTAGACTGAAAGTTCTGAAGACAGTGATAATCCTACTGAATGGGTTAATATACAATATGCCCAAACTTAGTTCTGTTTTGTGTCGTATTATTAAGGGAGCGATTTTAGATAATCTTTCAGCATAGATTTGTAATCGAAGAAAAAAGAAGAAAAGAACAGATATATATGGTGTTTGTACTTCAATGTTGGATGCGCGGTGGCTGAGCGGTAAAGCGCTTGACTTCCGAACTGGGGTCAGGGGTTCGAATCCTGGTAAAGACTAAGATTTTTAATTTTAGGATTTTTGGGCGCCTCCGACTACACCCAGCTCTAATGGGTACCTGACATTAGTTGGGGAAAAGTAAAGGCAGTTGGTCGTTGTGCTGGTCACATGACACCCTCGTTAACCGTAGACGGCAGAATCAGATGACCTTTACATCATCTGCCCTATAGACCACAAGCTCTGAATGGGGAACTTTACTTTACTTACTTTTTTATTAAGGGAGAGCATGGGATGCGGGCAGGTGACCACCTTTTTTTCTTTGCAAGAAAAGGATTTTATTTAACTTTTATTTTTCAAGAATCGGCAGCAACTATATACTCAAACATGTTTTTAGATTATATGATTTTTTTCTACTCAAAATAATTTTGGTTAAATTTCTATTCAAATGTCAAAATCATCACACCACACTTTATATCCCCCTGCAAAATGTTTAACATTACTTTAAGCTATATATAGATCAATGTAGACATGCTCTTGATAGTTATTGCTATGATTTAGAATTTTAAAAAAAGCAGTGGGACATTTTGTACGTGTAAACTTCTTGGTATGGTATTACACTGCTTCAAGCAAAGCAGAATTTGACATTTCATACAACAGTGACATATATTAAATGGAAACTCTGATGGTTTTGAAAATTTTCAATATAAAATGTAACGTGTTAAATATATTTTAATTATTTTTTCCCTTTTTTTTAATAATAACTTTGAAATTGATGTTTTTCTGACTATTTTTTTTGTACATCCAAAACGGTAAGATTTTTAACATAATTCTAGATCTATGTGATGTCCGAATGGCCTAAATATGTAGCCTACGTATATTTGACGAATCTGACCAAGTTGTTAGTGTCGCAGATGACATTGATGGCATAGCGTGGACAGAAGAAGAACTAGCTGACCTGGTGATGCGCATTGACAAGACTTCCGCAGCATATATGGCATGCAAATAAATGCCAAAAAAAAACCAAATTATGACCAATAGCCAACAGGGCTTTAAAAGAGGAATCAGTATTGGAGATGAAAAGCTGACTCGTGTTAACAGCTTCAAATATGAGGAAACAAAACCCGAACTACTGGACCGAATAGCACAGTCCACAGCAGCCCTTTCAAAATTGAAAAATAATTTGAAATAATTTGGTCATGGCCACATTTTTATATGCTTGCGAGTCTAGGACGCTGACTGCAGAGCTAGAGAGGAGGATCCAATCAATGGAATTGAGATGCTACAGAAGGATCTTAGTCTTAGGCATCACTTTCAAAGACCACATCACAAAACCAAGAGATTAGAGACAGAGTTACTGCAGCGATCGGACCCCATGATGACCTACTAACTATTGTAAAGAAACGCAAGCGTAAAATATATGGCCATATTACAAGATCCACGGGGCTCGCAAAGACCTTCCTTCAGGGAACAGTATCAGGAAAAAGAAGAAGAGGCAGACAGAGAAAGCGATGGGAGGACAACATAAAAGAATGGACGAGCCTACCATTGATAGAGGTTTTAAACAAGGCAAAAGACAGGGAGGAATGGAGAAAGACAGTCGACAAATCTTGCTTGGTGCCCCAACGGTCCAACAGACTAACAAGGGATAGGTAAGGTTACTAAGGTAAGGTAAGTTAAGGACCAGGTTGTTAATAATAAAAATAATATATCTTATCTTATATAATACAGACGTTACTTCAAAAAAGAAGATGATTACGTCCTACGCGTCATGCATATTAACCAATGACTTAATGCTAATATCAGTTGGACTCACACTCACAGCTTATATAATTTTTACTTTTTTCAACTTTTTGGAAGGGAGGTGTGGATCTAGATTAAATTATATAGGTCTAGATTATATATATATATTATTATATATATATAATATAGGTCTAGATTCAAGTAGGTACTTCAACATCGCTATTTTAGTGCGCCGGAAGTCTGCTTAAAAACTGGTCCTCATGGTTTTGGTAGCGTCCCCGGTTACTGTCGGAAAAGTGCGTAAAACGTCATTATTTTTTAACCGATCTTCTAGATAAGAGTATCATTTTGTCGGGGAGAAAATGGCGATTCTTTTGATACCAAATTTGACGGGATTGGCTTACTAGATCGTTTTTTTTTTAGTTTCCAAAATTAGGGTGTGTTCCAGATAGGATTACTTTTTTATTTGTGTTTTGTAATTATTTATATTGGTTAGTAATTTGTAGTATCCATATCTACATAAGAATCACGTGTGATTATTAAGCTATTTTGGATGGCGCTCTTGGTATATGAATGCCAAAATGACCACCAAATCGAAAGTAGCCATTTTGCTATCAATTCTACCGGAAGTAGTAATAAAATACTTATAAAAGATTATTAAAACGAAGTTTTCTTGTTTATTAATATAGATAATGAAGCAAAAAACTCGTATTAATGTAGATCTAGATTTATTTACTAATAGATCTAGAGAAGCAACAGATAATGTAGAAAAATCAAATTATTGTTTTAATCATACACTAGAGTGTAGATCTAGGTCTAATACTTAGATTTAGGCTTAGATCTATTTTCTAGAATAGGAACAGAGATGCATAGCATGAAATCTAGAATTAGATAAAGATATATAATTGATTTGATATATAATATATTAGTTTAGTCTATACTTAATTGTCTTAATAAACTAATACTAGTTTCTAGATCTAGAATGTTGAGGACTAAATTTTTTTTTTATGTGAAATTTAATGGGAGAAAATCTTAGAAATAGCCTAAAAACTAAAACAGCTTTTTAATATCATCATGAATATGTATATAAATTAGATCTAGCATTCTAGATGTTATAAGTTTGTTTAGATTATGTCTGTATATATAATATATGTATTAACTTTATAAAAGAGACATTCTGATATCTAATCTAGGCAATTTGACTAATAATATTGATTTCTATTGCCTCTTGCCTTGCTCCCCCCCCCCCCCCCCCATATCCAAATATTTTGTAATTTTACATCTGCGTTTTTTGTTTTGTTTGGTAAAAAAAAAGGTCAATATTTTAAAAATGTTTTTTAAAGATTAATTTTTCATACTCCAGCTGTTTAAAGTCTCCTTTTAATTTTATGATTAACTATTAAGAAATAAAAACAAGTTTTCGTCAATATTTGAAAAAAATCTAGCTGTTCCCGTTGTACAATTTTTAAAAATAAATGTCACAATTTTGAATTGCTATTTTTCTTAAAAATTAATATTTATTTTTGTAGTAAATAACATGTTTAAAGTTTCTTGAAAATTTGAAATGGTAATATTAATAAATAAACAAGTTGTGCATGAATAAGTCAAATTCCGACCAAATTTTTTTTTTTCTTTTTTTTAGCTGCGTCTGGCTGTAAAAGTATAAAAAATAGATTTAGATGAAAGATTTGGGGGTTATAAAATGATATAAAGAACATGTAAAGTCTCCTGAAAATTTAAAATGGAAATATTGAGAAATAAAAAAGTTGTGCATGAATTAAGTCAAATTTTGACCAAATTTGTCGTCTCTATTTTCAGCTTTGCCCGGCTGTAAAAGTATAAAAAATAGATTTAGATGAAAGATTTGGGGGTTATAAAATGATATAAAGAACATGTAAAGTCTCCTGAAAATATGAAATGGAAATATTGACAAATAAAAAAGTTGTGCATTAATTAAGTCAAATTTCGACCAAATTTGTCGTCTCTATTTTCAGCTTCACCTGGCTGTAAAAGTATGAAAAATCGGCTTAGATGAAAGATTGGGGTCATATCACACTTTAAACAACATGCATAAAGTCTTCTGAAGATTTGAACCAAAAATATTGAATAATAAGAAAGATATGCATGCTTTAATAACAAAAAGTCAAAATTCGGGTACCAAAATTTTTTATTGAATGCAAAGCCAAAGAAGGAAAAAAAAAAAAATACAAAAAAAATCATAACTTTGCTTCTACTTATCATAGAAACATAAATTTGATATTTTTGTAAATGGGACACCAAGCTTTATTTAATGATATCAATTACAAAACAATATGATGAAAAAAAATTTTTTTGTTGAAGTGCCTAATTCAAGATTAGGCTTAGCCTTAGGGGTTAGGCTTAGGCTTAGGCATTTAATGATTTATCAATTTATCATGATTTATGATGTAGGCTACTCATAGATAGTAAGTTGGAGTAAAGTAAAATTTATGCAGAGAGAGGTAGGATAAAAAAGTTAGAATAACTATTAACTTCAATAAGATTTATAAATGGTAATATATTATATTATATATCTAATTAGTAGAGTAGATCTCGACTCTCACTTAAAAGTAAGTCTAGACAAGACAAGACAAAGACAAAGTGAAAGTCTAAAATCTAGATTAGATAAGCAGATCGGATCTAATCTAAAATACGGAGCCTGGAATTACTGAGTCTAGACTATATCTAGCGAATCTGAACGAACTTTGGTCCGCAAGCTTTACCGTATTTAGATCTACGTTTATTTTCACAAACTTATTCATACTTGGGATGGGAGTATTCCATCAATTGAATACAAGCAGAACAGGATGATCTCCCTTATTTAATTTTTATAGTTCTTTCCCTTAGAGTTGCCAAATGTTACATCTTTGTCGTTTCCATACAGTGATACACTGGGCAGAATTTAAACAAAGCTAATTTAAGCTTTAAAAAAACAACTTATCACACTCGAGCACCTAAAAAAAATATGCTAAAATCAATTAGAATTTTATTTTAGTCTAATGCAAAATATACTATTTGACAAAATTTAAAGATTAAGTCGGGGCTGAACCGCGATGCTCCTCCAACTACCCAAGACCGGCCCTGCATATAAATGCGTAGGCCTAACTAGTCTTCATACTCATGAAAATTGAATTCATGCATGCGTTAGACGTAATTACGTATTGCATTTCTACATAAAATAGACTTTGAGGATATGTGAAATAAAAAAAATGTACAATACATAAGCAATTTTAATTGGTCCGAGAAAAAACTTTTTTACATGATTCTGAAATTAGTCCTATCTAAAATGATTAAAGATTAAAACCACTTGATAAAAGAGCGATATGAAATGTAATTTCTAGTTTCTACATAATACACAAACAAACTAGTCGCCTACACTTCGTTTATTAATATTACTATATTATTGTTGTAAATCTAAAGCAGGCACTCAACGCAAGGCAGGAGGTAATACATAAACGCTGTATTTGTTTACAGCTATCAACAAATAGTTAGACTTGGACTTCCGCTATCAAGTCACAGGGAGGAATGTCTTCAGTTCTAAGAGTCCTTCTTAATACCAGAACAAACCACCGACACACTTCCCAGTGTCGCTCCATGTCTTCCAAACAGTTCACTTGCATCACACAGAACTTAGCCCCAGACTGTTCAGACCCCATAACTCCAACCGGATCTACAACAGTCCTTCCTCCTAGTATAAGTATAGGCTAAACATGTCTCATATTACTTGTGTTGAATGGTGCGTTGATGCGCACCATCAGTATGGCGCAGGAGCAGCGTTATAACAATAGGCCTAATGTGTACAAATCAAGTTCTGGTATGACGCCTTTATCAATAGCCTTCAACAGGAAGAGGACTTTCATTCAAAACAGTCTATTTGGCGGAGGCCCCACTCAGGTCACTGGCCCATCCTGTGCCGGCCCACCGGACATTTTTCCGAATGCCATCAGGGCCAGTCCTCCTCTGAATGACGCCTTTTCTTCTTTTGTTCATAATAATAAATAAACTCTTTAAATATCCAGGTCAAGACCGTGTCACGCTATGACGCTAAAGAGTGAGTGTGAATGATCGATACGTTTAAGACGTCACTAAATAGTTGGTCCATTTTGTGGTTCGATGATGACCACTTTGTCATCCAGGGGGCTGAGGGCTTTGCACTGGGGTTTTTATGCCTCCTCATGTGGTTGGTGAAACCTATGTGAGCCCGGAATATTCGGCTACACACTGGGCAGGTTATTCCAGCTGGAGCTAGTGTCATTGGCCTTGCTTTTCTTCTCTGGCGTTTTTCTTCTGCCAGTACTGTTCTCTTTTCCTCAGCAATTTGTGCGCCAGATTTCACAACGCGACGCCATGATGCCCTGTCATGTGTTTCTGTCTCCCAGGCGGCTGGGATAATGCTGAACGCTTTCAAAGAAGCTTTGAGGGTGTCCCTGAAGCGTTTTCTTTGTCCACCTTGTGAGCGCTTTCCTTCCCTTCATTGGCCATACAGGAGTCGTTTAGGGATGCGGCGGTTTTCCATTCTGCAGACGTCCTGCCCATCGCAGTTGGGACTGCATCAAGATTGTGTGGATCCTTTGCAGACCCGCTCTTTAAAGGACTTCAGTATCAGGTATTTTTTCTTGCCATTTGACATTCAGTATTTTTCTTAGTCATGTCATGTGGAAGTGGTTCAATTTCTTTGTTTTCTGTACACTGTCCACGTTTCTGAGGCATAGAGCAATGTAGGGAGGATGACAGCTCGATAGATCCTTAGCTTTGTATTTGTGGTGATACATCGTCTGTTCCAGACATTTTTAGACAGTCTGCCATTCATAATCGATCTTTGACGTAGGCCTGTAGAGGTGACTAGATCGTTCATATGACTTTGAAGAAATGTTTTGGTAAACATGTAGGCGGGGATACAAAAAGATTGAAGGTTGAAGAAAAGGCAAAGAATTATGAACAGTCTATTTTTTGTAAAACAAAACAAAAAAAAAAAGCTATATAAAAACCACGTATAACATAGTAAAGTGGTGCTTATTCATTATTCATTAATCATTATTATTTATCGCCATTATCTTCACTGAGCTTAATATATTTATTTAACAATAATATTATACATCAGTCAAGTTTAAGTTATTTATTATTTATATAAGTGATTTAGATCTATATGTTTGATGTCAATTTGCTCATCGCTTGATTATATTCTATTGAACTGAATTTGAAGATATTAAACCGAGACTATTAATCGTGATAGTAGTCCGGAACACTGACCTGTGAAGTCGAAACGAGCTATATGGCCTCCACTAACCACAGGTTGCCACGTCACATGTCAGTGTTACGGCCTACCATCACGATTGGTCTCGTCCGAACTGGCAAGCCATTATATGTGAGAGACAACAGAGAGGCTAAGTGCGCTTGAACTTGGCTGGGCTTGGCTACCTAGAAGGGGGCTCGAGGTTCGACACCCGACGCGGGCAGAGTTGTGTTTACTGAGCGCCTAAAGGCAGCACGGAAAACCAACTCCTAGATACCCCTTCCCCATCACTGGTCCACAAATGAGATTGGACCAAAAGCGCTCTGAGCATGCTATAAGCATGAAAGTAGCGCTATATAAAAGCTATAATAATAATACACTCCAAAAAAAAACTTGCAACAGAGTGCGTCACAGGGAATACTGGCTGACCTAGTTAGAACTCGAATTTGGTAGTCCTAACTGGGCTACATAAGTCTGATAAAAAAAACATAACAAAGAATAGAACGCTAAAAGAAAGATGTTATGAATGTTTCATTTGAAATGTTAACAGATAAGAACTTAGTCACTGGCGCTATGTTAACCGTTCTACTCTTACTGTTGGCTCTGTCTGGTATGTAAACTAACATTGTGTAGGCTTATATTATACACTTCTATTCTATTAACTCTTTCTCTCCTAATTGACGGTATCATCGTTGATTTGACCCTATTAAATTCAACTAATGTTTTATTTTGTAAACTTTATTTTGTGTTTATATAAAAAAGAGCATGCATTTAGCTTCAATTCTATACTAAATAAAACATTTTCTGATAACAAACGACAAAGCTATTGAAGCTTAATTATAACAGGGGAGTGAAATAATATTGAGCAAAATGAAAAAATCCGTCAAAATGTGGAAAAATAATTACGGAGAGAAAGAGTTAACGCCTTAGTCTGAAGTAAATTCTATCCAGTAAATGAGGTTTCCATGTGCCCCAGTTCTGTTGTACGTGTTTCATTGCGCTCCGTCCTGGGTGTTTCCAAATACCCTCCAAATGTGCCGTCTATAATCATTAAGTATAAGGCTACCACTTAGGCAGTGGTTCTCAAGCTTTAGTCCGTAGATCCGCAGGGATCGACGAGATGACCGTATGGGGGGTACGTAGAAAGATGCACATTGTATCCAATTAAAATAACGCCTATTTTTTTCAAATAGGAAACCTCAGAATTTGCGCTATTCAATTTGAGCTTAATCATCATAGGAATCCTTGGGGTCGTTGATTTCTCCTGTATGTTTTTCCATCGTTTGTCTTTATGATGTAAGATCTGGGTGCTGAATGTTTTTTTTTATGACATATGCTTTCTGCCATGTTTGACCTAGACGAACTCTCCGACAGAATAATCTTTAGGTAGTCTTGCTTTTGCATCGTATTTCACTTTGCTTTTCATCTGTCGTTCGTTGAGTAATGTCTTTGCATTTTGAGCTACCGATGGTTTCAATAGTTTGTGATCAGTTGGAATGATTCCCTGAGTCTTCTACTCGTCAGCAGTTGTGATGGTGAATACGGCAGTCCACTTATCGGAGTATTTCTATACTCGAGCATAACGAGATATGGATCTTTCCCACTTTTGTATGCTTTGAATACTTTAGCTTTCGCACAAAATATAAACAACCAACAATGACGTAATATCATATAATATTAGCACAGAATCTTCTTCGTGCAGTGGAAAATTAAGAAATTTTTGCCTATCTGGAATTCTGGTCAAAGCTACTGCGCCCAATTAATATAGTTCAGAAGAAACTCCAAAAGTCTGGACTGCATATACGGGAAGCTGCTGAAGAAATTAATACCCTTTCATGCTTTCTGCAAAAAAAAAGAGAAACTGACAAAACCCAATCCATAGAAAAAGCAAAAGAAGGTAGTGAATACTATGGATTCTCTGTAATCAAAACAACCAGAAGAAAGAAAAGACTTGATGGGAAGTTGAGTTCTAATGTAGGACTGTCAATAGAACTGCAATTCAAACGTGTTGCGACAGAAGTGCTGGATAAATTTCATATGGAGATGAAGGGCAGATTCCAAAGGCTGGAAAGAAAATGGATACCTTTGGGTTTCTTCTTGAACCAAGACACCTGTTAGATGAAGACCCGCTTATGAAAAACTGTGCTACTTTTCCTGTTTGTATGATGAAATAAATTTTAATGGCAACTCGCTTTTTCAATGATGTCATTGGTGCACGATAACTTTTCATCAACAAACCAGTAATACAATCACCAGTAGACATAGAGGAAACAGGCTTCATATGGTAATTACGTGTGCTCAAACCTTGCAACCTACTCCGAATACTGCGAACTCAGGCCACTTCCATTACGTCATGTGAGAGATCATTTTCAAAGCTCAAGCTCATCAAAAACTATCTCAGGAACACTATGACGCAAGAAAGACTTATCATGGCTTTAATGTCAGTGACGTCACAAATACTAGAAAGTATCGATGTAGATGATGTTATAGATTTCTTTGCTGCACATAATGCACAACGTGAAGCGATATCAATTTAGATTTGTCACTTGTAAACACTAATAAACAACGGTATTATTCATTGAAAAAGTCTTAATGATTATTTTTTGTTAAGTTTACTGATATACTGAACCAATTTGATTTTGGGCTTATACATTTTTGCTTACATTATCTCATGTCATATGTCGAATGTCAAAATGCAAGGGGCCCCCAAAGAGGTCAATCCCCCGGGCCCTCAAATCCCTAGTTACGCCCCTGAGAGAGAGGGAGTGAGTTGATATAAGCTTTGTAAAAATTGATAGACCTAAAGTTATTTTGTCCTACATTTCGCTAACACTTCAGTGTCACCGTCTTCTCTTTCTCTCTCTCTCTCTCTCTCTCTCTCTCTCTCTCTCACTCTCAAGAGAGGTTGCCTACATAGATATTGTCTGCCCTTAAATTATTTTTTTTTCTGAACTTGTCGACAGGAGTCAGAGGACAGCTGCCTTACCATGACGCCCATTGCGGCAACAAGCAGGTCATCGTCCATCTCTTCAACTGGAAGTGGAAAGATATAGCTCAAGAGTGTGAGCGTTTTCTTGGCCCGAAAGGTTTCTGCGGAGTTCAGGTCAGCTTGAACCAAACCCTAAAATAGTTATACTTTTTTATTGACACACACTGACGACAGCGGAATAGTAGACGCCATTGCTGCGCTTGACACAAAACCATAACACTGACCAGTCACAGGTCTGTGCGACTTTGCAACGAGCTATTGGTCTCCAGTGCCCAAAGTTGTGACGTTGCAAGTCAGTGTTTAGGCCTCCTTCGACGAATTGTCTCGCTTGACTCGGTCCTGTCCCGCAGCTGTTTCTATCACAAGACAGATTCTATTACAAGACAGATTCCATTACAAGACAGATTCTATTACAATACATATTCTATTACAAGACAGATTCTATTACAAGTAATGGTGCATAAGGAACGAAGTAAAATGGCTTCCGTGAAGGTGGTTTAAATGCTACATCACGGCGCATCTGTTGTCTTTTTTTTTGTTTCGAACCCTTCGTAGAAGTATGTTTTTGACATTCGGCTGTTGGCCTTTTCCTTTAAAAAGTTTGAAACGATACTAATAAGTATAATTTACACAGTTAATATTTTGTTTCATTACACATTTAATAAAATATAAATAATTATAAAATTTGTAATTATTTTATTGACTTTCATCTTCACCTGCACAATTCACTTATCCCTTAGTCCTATGGACTGTTTCATCAATATACACTTGCTCTCTCGACTGTCTTTCTCCATTCCTCTATTTAAAAAAGTATCTGACCTTAACCAATGAAAGTAATCATGAATGAATTTCATTTACAGATCTCACCACCGAACGAACATTTGGTAGAACGTCCTAATCGACCATGGTCTGAAAGGTACGCCCCTGTGAGCTACAAACTGACTAGCCGTAGTGGAACAGAGGCGGAGCTGAGGGACATGGTAAACAGATGCAAGCGAGTAGGCGTCAGGTGTGAAACTCCTCTTAGAGGCACCCTAGGAGCTACTTTTCCTTGGGAAAAAGAATGTACTGTCCATGTTTGGTCTATGTTCTGCTTATTATGTGTTTTCTTTTCCCTGCAGAATCTATGCTGATATCGTCATCAATCACATGGCTGGAATCGGCTTCAGTGGAGTTGGGTCTGCCGGAAGTCATTTCGATGCCAACAAAAGAGAATTCTCCGGCGTCCCTTACAGCATTGCTGATTTCAACATGGTGGGAAGGTGTCCTAATTCAGACAACAACATCCACAAGTAAAAATTAGAATAAGAATCTGATGTTCCCATTTTCTTTTTCTTCTTTCTGAAGTTCACAACTTGCAAATTTGTTTCGGCATTTTTTTCAACCAAGATTTAATGCTTGCATTATACAACAGTCGAATACAAACACGAAACATGTTTCCCTCTTCTTCTCTTTAGCCTGTGCACTGTGAGCCGCCGAAGTGTGCGAAGTGTGAACCAATGGGACAGTAGCTCGTCCTGCATTGTGCTATAATCATAGACATAAATAAATATAGACTGGCTGAAGGAAGTAACTTCATGTAACTTGAAAACATGTATATCTATTGTATTCGGATTTCCGAATTATGAAAAATTGCATGATCTTCATTCTTAGAGATTTAAAAAAAAAACACTAGTGAAAATAATGTAATACTTATATAGGTGTATGGCTGCAATAGATATGAATACTTAACTTTTATACTGCTCATAAATGCTGTATAATAAAGTACACAAAATTGCAAGTCACAAAATTTCGTTTCATAAAACTCTTTAATCGGCCAGTCTATATTTATTTATGTCTATGACTAGCTTATTCAGGCCTGCACAGCTTCCACAACGGGGAAGCCCCCGGGAAGTATGGTCATGGGACCTCGTTCTCACAGAATCCGCAGGCGTTTTGTTTCATTATTGGCTTTGTTAACTTTTTCTCTTCTAATTGAGGATACCATTCGTTGATTTGACCAAATTCAATAATTGTTTGCTTTTATAAGCAGTAATTTGTATTGTATAAAAAGAGCATGCATCCGCCTTCAATTCTATACCAAATAGAATATTTTCTGATAACAAAGTTCTAGAAGTTTAATCATATAAAAAAGCTAACAAGATCCTCGAAATAAAGAATCACCCTTTGTGTCAGGATTTTGTGATTTTACCATCACAAAAGAGATACAAGACACCGATAGCAAAGACAAACAGACACAAACACTCTTTTGTTGCCCTGGCAATCAAATCATTAAATAAGAACAATCTGATATAAACTTTGTCACATGTAAATTATGAGTGAGTCTGGTGTGAATGTACACTTTGGTTTCTTATAGTTATAATGTTTTTTGTTTGGTGTAATGCAAAGATTGTAAGACAAATTTCCGTAAGGAAAATAAAGATTATTATTATTATTATTATTATTATTATTATTATTATTATTACTATTATTATTATTATTATTATTATTATTACTATTATTATTATTATTATTATTATTATAACATGGAAGTGAACTGCGAATGAACAAAATGAATAATGCCATCGGATCATTTGTCTGGATCTTTTAAATGTTTCCATAGATATAGAAGCAGAAGCATTTCGGCAAAGCCATTTTGGCGCTATGGTAGTTTTGACGCCTTTCTATTGGCAGGTGTATTGTTTTTTTTTGTGTTGCTATAGTTACGATGACGTGAATGACGTCAGAAACTGCAACATGGGAGGACTGACCGACCTGTGGCAGGAGAAAGAATGGGTCCGAGGCAAGATAGCCGATTACATGAACAGCTTGATTGACATAGGCCTGGCTGGTTTTAGGGTGGACGCTGCCAAGCATATGTGGCCAGGCGACCTGGACGTGATCTGGGCAAGGGTACGTTTACTTTGTCTACTATAAACTTGTGAGGTACAATTTCTATTGCCATTTTTCTTCTTTATCATTAAAGATTTCTAGGACAAACTGTACCATTGAGTGTCAAATAACCAGACTTTAATTTGAAACGAATAATAAGATTAAGTAGGCATATCAAATAACCAACCCTGTATCTGAAACGAATAGTAAGGTTAAGTAGGCTTATCAAATAACCAACCCTGTATGTGAAACGTATGATAAGATTTAGTATTTATTATTCTTAGTCAATCTTACATAGATCTGAAATTAAACTGTAGCATTAGAAATGAAATATTAAGTCCCAAATAAGAGATACACACTGGAACAGACACAAAATAGAGCAGTGAGATTCATAACAAAGAAATATTCACATTTGACTACAGTAACCCCTTTAGTAAACTCACTAAAATAGAAAGCCTTCAGGATTGAAGACTCAAAAGTAAAGTAGCAATTATATATAAAACACTGAACCATAATCTTCAAATATAAAAACAAAATGTAATAAAATACTCAGAAAGACACAAAGATAAAGGCACATTCCACGTTCCATATGCTAGGACAAATTTGTACAAATGCTCCTTCTTCCCTAGTGCTATTAGAACTAGTCAGGAAAACCAGTGACTAGGCAGAATTTAAGCCATTGGTTAACATGCATGACTAGATGCATGACGCGTAGGACGTAATCATCTTATTTTTTGAAGTAACGTCTGTATTACATAAGATAAGATAGACTGTGTTATTAGGTATTAAATAATCAGTCATATATCTGAAATGAATTTTAGTATTTAGCACCAACTTTGGAGATTTTCAATACAAGGAGGCCTTGGAAAGATCTGAATGGAAGGATGTGTTGAAGTAGGCCAAAGCCCTCCATGAGCTTTAGCGCCACTGGGATGCATGGATGGATGGATGGATGGAGGCCAAATCCATAAATAGCCAGATTTGTAGTGTATTCGGTGTACAAAATAAAGCAAGTGTTATTAAGCTAGTTTTTTTTTACAAAGCTTACATCAACTCACTCTGTCTTGATTCGAGAATGGGTGTGGGAGAGATAACGTGTAGGCCTACCCACTTTTTACCAGACAGACAAAGTGAGTTGATATAAGCTTTGTAAAAACTCCCCGCCCGATTTTTCAGTCTAAAAAAAAAATGACAAGCCTTTTCACTTTTCGGTTCTAGTTGCACAATGTGGATGGTGGTCGCCCTTTCGTCTATCAAGAAGTGATCGCTGGTGGCGCTGTACACGCTTCTGAGTATTACCATCTTGGATATGTTACAGGTAAATATATGCTCCTCGTGAAAGACTTACGGGAAATCTTCACACATGGGAGGTAAATCCATAAATAGCAAGATTGTGTGTGTATCTGGTGTAAAGTATTCGGAAGCCATGTAGGTTTTTAATTTTTTTCTTCACTTTTCAGCACCGTAGAATCAGTGCTGGATTTATCTATAGGCAGAGGCGTAGTGAGCAAAACGTGCGCCCAGGGCATCGTGTCCCCCTCATTACGCCTCTGCCTATAGGCAACATAAGCTATAGTTTAGCCCAACCACCTCTTTTCTTGTGGGGCCCTCAAAAATGGTTACAGGAATACTTTCAATCTTTCGAAGAAAGAGCAATGGACAAAGTGCCTTACAAGGTGCCTAATATTTTTATCAGGTTATGGTCTTATCAAGTCTAAATCGAGTTCTGCGTAGAATCAAATTTCGAAACTCTTGCGCCTCTAGCACAGAGTAATTTTCATTTTTAAAACAGTGATCTTTCCAAATGGCGTCCTTGACATTGTTTATTTTGTCTATTTCTTTCAAAATCTTCCCTAATTTACTGTTTCCCATTTTCTTAATTTTTCTTCCGGTACCATTATATCGTTCCACCATTTGTCCATATCGATTTCTCTATCTATGCTATGTTACTGCATTTTATTCCTTAATTAATGAATTTAAATCACACTGAATTTGGTAGGATTATAAATCAAAGTCAATGATCAGACTACTGTCAATATCTTTTAGTGTGAAAATCCCCCCAAAATAAGGGACTCCTATGACTTCAGTAAGAACATTTTATGTAGAAATCATCTCGAGAAAATCTCTACTTTTTGATAGTTGAAAAAAAAATATGTCCAAAGATCGCCAGTATCAAGTATTATCTAAGAACTCAAGAATTAAAGAAAATAATTTCACCTTTAATCTATTTTTAGACTGTCCTTTAAATAAAAAAGAACTCTGACCTTTAAAATTAGTGCTCTGCATATATATACCGGAAATGTGTGTGTGTGTGTGTGTGTGTGAAGCTAGGGCATGTGGTCATTTTCTCGTGGGATAGCTCAGTTTTAAATAGTATAACAAACTTTTAATAGATTTCAAACGAAATCTCTCCCCCCCCCTCTCTAGAACGCAAACACTTTCTTTCTCTCTCTCTTTCTATTGCTCTGTCTTTCACTCTTTACTTATCTCTTTAAATGTTTCTCTATTTCTGTCCATCTCCCTTTCTCTCACTTCTTCCCTTTTTCTCTTTCTCGAAATTTCACTTTCTTCCTTTCTCTCTATTTCTCTCTCTCACACACACACACTCACACAATACTTCTTTCTAAATCTCTCTTTTTTCTTTTAGTGTCTTTCTCAATGTCTCTCTCTCTTCTCATTCTTGCGATTCTTCCACTCACTTTCTCTCTTTTCTTTCTTCCACTCACTTTCTCTCTTTTATTTGTTTCACCCACTTTCTTTTATTTCTTCCACTCACTTTCTCTCTTTTCTTTCTTCCACTCACTTTCTCTCTTTTATTTCTTCCACTCAGTTTCTCTCTTTTCTTTCTTCCACTCACTTTCTCTCTTTTATTTGTTTCACCCACTTTCTTTTATTTCTTCCACTCACTTTCTCTCTTTTCTTTCTTCCACTCACTTTCTCTCTTTTCTTTCTTCCACTCACTTTCTCTCTTTTATTTCTTCCACTCACTTTCTCTCTTACTCTTTCTTCTCTTTCTCTCTTTCACCATCACTATCCGTTTTCCCTAATTTCACTTTCTTTTTCTCATTGTAAGACATTCATTCTCTCTTTCTTTTCTTTCTCACTATCTCGCTATCTAAAGTTTTTTTTTTCTTTTTCCTCTAAACTTTACCGAATAAAAGAAAATAACTTTAATTTTTTTTGTTCCTCAGAGTTTAATTACGGGGAGCAATTGAAATATGCCATTAATCACTTTGAAAACCTCAGGGGCGTGGTTCACTTAGACTGGGGTATGGCCCCTACTGAGCACGCCTTTGTGTTTATGGACAACCATGACAACCAGAGAGGAGGGCAACTTCATTTCGACGTCAGTATTTTTATAAACTTTTTCTGTTCATTTTCTTGGTTTTAAGTTTGTACACCATCTCTTTCTTTGATTTTCTCTTTTTTTAAGTATACTTTGTTTTACTCTTATTTTTTAAAATTCTTTCTCTTTCTGTTGTATTGTTTTGTTAAAAATTAAAATGCAAGCCAATTTTTTTTTTAATTTACCATTTTAAAAACAATACTTTTAAGCAGTAGCAAGGTACCCATTGGGTACGCGTTCAAGAATGTAATATTATTATTATAGCTTTTATATAGCGCTACTTTCATGCTTATAGCATGCTCTGAGCGCTTTGGTCCAATCTCATTTGTGGACCATTGGGGGGGGGGGGGTATCTAGGAGTTGGTTTTCCGTGCTGCCTTTAGGCGCTCAGTAAACGCACCCGAGTCGGATGTCGAGCCTCGAGCCCTCTTCTAGGTAGCCAAGACAAGCCAAGTTCAAGCGCACTTAACCTCTCGACCACGCTTTCCCACTAATATGTTGGTTTCCCTCCCCACCCACGGGCGCACGCACACACACACACACTATAAGACACATTTAATCTGTATATTTACCAAAAGGCATTCAATGCAAGTAGTTTTAAATCTGCTTTATACAAGTACAAATTGTCAGGGCACATGTGGGTCCAATAAAGACTCCAATTAGTCACCAGCCATTGGCCCAAACGCAACGAAACCCCTACTTGCCATGGTTGTTATGATACAGACTGTGGAACCCAAATTGTCATGGGCCCGGGTTCATTGAACCCTTAACATTTCTATCAATGAATGCTACGCCACTGATTTTAAGTCTTGAATAATAAGTACTAGGAATAGGAATAATTCATTTATTTACATTTGAAATGGCAGTAAAACATTTTTTTCCCAGTAAAATTGATAACTAAAGTTATGTATTACTTTCTAAACGAAACAGAAATGTCTTCACTATGCACTCCTAACATTTCCAGAACCCAGTGGAATACAAGCGTGCTGTGGCCTTCACCTTGGCCTTCAACTATGGCTTCGCCCGAGTCATGAGCAGCTACTACTTCACAGATCGCTCACAGCCTCCACCTCACGATGGGGACATCATCAAAGACGTCACCATCAACGCAGACGGCAGCTGCGGCAATGGTTGGGTCTGTGAGCATAGGTAAGTATAGTCTACTAACGAGTAGTATGTTGAATGTTTAAGATTTGGGTGTGGGTTCGAATTTATGGGTAAAAAGGGAGATAAAGTTGTTTTTTTTCTTTTCTGTTCCTCTTATTAGCTTTCAAATTTATGGCGGGAACCTGGACACGGATTTCGAAAACGGCTCTAACGATTTTACTAGAAATTTGACAGTTTATGTACATCTTTGGGGAAAACATTTACAAGTAAATGAGCGTTATAATGTCTCGCGGCCGTTGTTAGAGCTCTCCAGCTGTCTCTTTTAGAATCAATCTGCTGCCAGCTACGTTCCTCTATGCCAGTGAGGGCAAAAGGGCGCCTGAGTTGATCTTTATAGCGCTTATGTGGGGCACCTATGTCACTCTGTCTCATTTAAGCTTGCCAAAGAGGATCGCCTTTGGCATGCGGTTGTCTCCCATGTGAGATAACTGTCTGACCAAGCAACTGTAGTTGGACTGTAGAATTAAATAAAAAATTAAAATGTAAGCACAGAGCAGATTTTGGAATACATTTTTATTTAAAAATCTTCAATTCAGGCATCTCTCTAGCCTCTTTGAGCAAATTCGTCTTTGTTTTTTAAATTCTTTTCGGTCTGACTCCATTGTTTTCATTTAACAAGGCGGGGGATGGAATGGAGAAGGGCCCTTTTGTTGAAGGCTGTTAGTGTGACCACGTTTATGTCCCTTTAACAGGTGGAAAGTGATTGCCAACATGGTGCGGTACAGGAATGACGTCCTGAACACGGGCATCGAGAACTGGAACGTCCAGGGAGACGTCATGTGGTTCAGTAGAGGCAACGTTGGATTCTTTGCAATGGGCAAAACTAACTTCAACAAGCACATATATACTGGTAGTTATAGCTTTAGAGTTTAACTTCAACAAGCACATATATACTGGTAGTTATAGCTTTAGAGTTTAACTTCAACAAGCACATATATACTGGTAGTTATAGCTATAGATTTTAACTTCAACAAGCACATATATACTGGTAGTTATAGCTATATAGTTTAACAAGCACATATATACTGGTAGTTATAGCTATATAGTTTAACAAGCACATATATACTGGTAGTTATAGTTTAACAAGCACATAATTACTGGTAGTTATAGTTACATTTTAACTTCAACAAGCACTTGTATACTGGTAGTTATAGTTATATAGTTTAACTTTTACAACCACATATATACTGGTAGTTATAGCTATAGATTTTAACTTCAACAAGCACATATATACTGGTAGTTATAGCTATAGATTTTAACTTCAACAAGCACATATATACTGGTAGTTTTAGTTTAACAAGCACATAATTACTGGTAGTTAGTTACATTTTAACTTCAACAAGCACTTGTACTTGGTAGTTATAGTTATAAAGTTTAACTTTAAAAACCACATATATACTGGTAGTTATAGTTATACAGTTTAACTTTAACAAGCACATATATACTGGTAGTTATAGCTATATAGTTTAACAAGCGCATATATACTGGTAGTTATTGTTATATAGTTTAACTTCAACAAGCACATATATACTGGTAGTTATAGATTTTAACTTCAACAAGCACATATATACTGGTAGTTATAGCTATATAGTTTAACCTTAACAAGCACATATATACTGGTAGTTATAGCTATTTAGTTTAACCTTAACAGGCACATATATACTGGTAGTTATAGCTCGTCTATTTGTCAACATAAACACCTTTATTTCATATAAACTAATTAGACGAATACACATCGATTATATAAGTATAGAAAACCTAGCTGGAACAAAGTGAAAACCCTAACCCTAGCTGCAAACTAAGAAGACGAACAGTTAAAATTTAATTTGGTTATTATTAACACTGATCTTGTCGATATTCTTGTTAGCTATCCAGGCTGAAAGACATGAGTAAAAACTAGAAAAAGAGATAAATTGTAGGATTAAATGAATGGGATGAGAAAGTCACAAAAAAAGGAGGGGGGTTATAAATTAGCCAGTCTCATTCCACGTTTCCAATGTTGGTACCATAAGCTACAAAGTAGATCGTTTTTCTCATTACTTGAAATGGCCAGTAGTCTTCAAGGCCCTTTTCCTGTCTCAGCCTCCTAGGTTGTAGATTAATTTAGCTTCAAGTCTTTTATTCTGTTGTTTTTGTTACGTGCTAAGTCGTTTCTGTCTCATTTGTAGTTGATTTATTTTTTTTACAGCCCCTCTTATTAGCTTGCAAACTCTTGGTGGACATAGTTTGAAAAAGGCTCTAACAATTTTTTAAAGAATTTTGATAGTTTACGTATATTTTAAGCCGGATAAAAATTATTAAGTTCTGGTTTGACCGTTATAATTTTTTTTTTTAAATGTAATAATAAATAGTTGAACAAACAAATAGACTTGCTTAAAAATTGTGCGTACAGTCTTCTGTAGCAATGACCTGGACTGGAAAAGAACTTTATTGTGCAAGCTCACTGGAAGGACTTCTGGCACTCTTCAAACGTTACTAGTAGTGACGTAGCTGGGGTGGGGGGTGGAGGGTTGGTGCCTAATTTGAAAATATCCCCGGCCCCCATGTGAGGGTCCCCCAAATGAGTGTCCGGAATTTGTTTCTACATTAATTATTATCTCATGACATGATGTCGAATGTCAAAATGCATAAAGAATTCAAGCCCCCCCCCCCCTCCCCGGACCCCCAAATCCCTAGCTACACCACTGATTACAAGAAATATAACACTAAGAAATAATATCGGCACTTTCGCTTCACGAATAAGAAACTGATTTAAAAAAACGTATTTTCGTTACTTGTTAAAAGGTTTCAATAGTTTTACACTATCTGGTATCTTACTATCTGTTATCTCACTATCTGGTACCTCACTATCTGTCACCTCACTATCTGGTACCTCACTATCTGGCACCTCACGATTAGGTACCTAACTATCTGGTACATCACTATCTGGTACCTCACTATCTGGTATCTCACTATCTGGTACCTAACTATTGGTACCTCACTATCTGGTATCTCACTATCTGGTACATCACTATCTGGTACATCACTATCTGGCACTTCACTATCTGGTACCTCACTATCTGGCACCTCACTATCTGATACCTCACTATCTGGCATCTCACTATCTGGTACCTCACTATCTGGTACCTCACTATCTGGTACCTCACTATCTATTTTCAGTCCAGATCGTATCCTTCTAACTCATTCTAGAATCTAGATCTACTTAACTGTTTCTTAATGTCCCTCTTACATACACTGGCTATAACAAACAATCTTATTCCTTTTTCACTGCGTCCCCTCAGGTCTCCCAGCTGGTCAGTACTGTGACCTCATTAGTGATTGCGCCAAGAAATTTAATGTGGACAGTAACGGCATGGCCGACATCAGCCCACACGACGGACACGAGCCATTTGTTGCCTTCACCACAAGTAAGAACTTGCATCCTTTGCCTTTTAATTCCTGCTAGAGAAATTAAGCTTCATTTCTGCTTTGAATGCTAGGAAATTGGCTTATTCTATTTTAGCTTAAGCATTATTTTACATTTAAACTGTATATATATATATTTTTGTGTGTTTTGGTCAGAGAGTAAAAATGTAGCTAGAAGCACTGCAGCTGCCCATCTTGATGAATATGTTCCACCCTCTCTTTCTGACATTAAAACAACTATCATATTCATTAAGGCGGAGCTACCTGACGGACAAAATGTGTTTATACGTGGTGGCATAGACCACGCCCGAAGACAAGGTAAAAGAGGCAATCTGGGTCTATTATTTAATTAAATTGAATAGTTTTGTAGAATACGGTAATATGTTTGTAAAATATTTTTTTACATGTTTAGTTTCTGAGTTGAAGATAATTTACTCTCTATTCTAAACCTCCTGCAGGACAACAGGGGATGGGACCATTGATAAGTCAGAGCGACAGTCCAGCATGCAGTTAGCATGACCAGGAAGCCATCCTAACTGTTATGACCATTATTGGCGTTATATAAAGTTATAAAAAGTTGAAATTCTAGTCAAAATAGTCATTATGGATTTTTTAAACATTGTTTACTATGTTGACTAGTAGCTAGAATGTAATCATCTTGAATTGTGAAGAAGTCCTAAAACAAACAATGTCTTCCTTTTTCGTATCTTTTAGTGTTAATATTTTTTCTTTTGTAGTAGCCAAGCCTGTAACGTTGGTTAAGTGACGAGGTGATTTCGTTTTATGTAAATCTTATTTATTCATAAAACGGTTTGTAATTAACTTAAGTGGAGCAACAAGACAAAATACTTAAAATTACCCCTCCCCCCCCCCAATAAAAAAAACAACTAAAAATACTCCAAAGTGCTTCAAAATACCCCAATGCACTATTCTCGCAAGGGATCCAAAATACTGAAGTAGACTAAAATTCTCTGAACATAGCACTACCAAAATTTACAAAATATTTTTTAAGTTATTTTTATAATTGCAAAGCACAAAATGCATACAAAACAATAGTATTTCATATAGTAGAAAAAAAAACACACTTTGACATTGTGTTAAACAAAGTATAGTCTAGTTAGGTCTGTATCAATGAGAATTTTCTAAAATGTTGCATTCAGTTGTTTTTTTTCTTTTCTTGGCTCAGTCATAAGGTCTTCATAGATGTTCGTACATCATTCTACCAGTTCGCATTTGACTGTAAAAAAACAAACAATTAACAATTTGTACAATTTTTAGGTTGTGATCTGATGGATGCCCGACTAAGTGGCTGCAGTCTTCCCATCAGACATCTCACAGTTGGCAACGATACTTATTTTCAAAAGGTAGCATACTTTGATAGTAGAAATATATATTTAGATCGGAAGAAGAAAAACAATGCAAAAGAATATTAATAAGCGACACTTCGTGATTAAAAAGTAATTGACAATATCGTACTATATACGAAAAATGTAAAAGTAGTAACAATGTTGTTTTGTATATTAATGCATGTAAGCCAATTAGCCTTTTTTCTTTTTCGGCCATTTTTTCCTGACCAGTTCAACACTTGGTCTAAGGGAGATAACTACCTGGATTGGTATGGAACAGAGTTACATCAAGGGGAATACAATCACCAGCGACCGTACGGAACACCAGCAGTTCTGACAACGAATAGAACCAATGAACCTGGTTATAGTCCGTATAATACGTGAGTATTTTATCTATAAATTTGGCGAAATAATCAATAGTTCTGACAAAGACGCAATGTACAGTTTCTCCGATTCGACTGCTATGCTTAGGACAAAGGACCAGAAGAATGAATAAATTACTCAACCAGTCATGGTAGAGACGAAGTCATGGTGTACGAGTGGTAAAGTGCTTGGGTTCGAATTTCGATGATGACTATTTTTTTTTTTAATTTGGGATTTCAAGGACGCCCCTGAGTCCACCCAACTCTAATGGGTATCGGACTTTTTTTGTGTGGAAAATACAGTTTTTAAAATGATTATTCCCCCCAGTCCAAGTCCCAGATGATGACAGCGGCAGGATTTAAACTCGGGACCATTGTGACGATAGTCCGAAGCGCAAAACTCAGGATTATTTTTAATGTATTAGTTGCTCCAAGAGCTGGGTCGATCTGGTCAGTTCTGAAATCTTTTGAAGTATTGGAAACCACAAGTACAATTTACCAGCGCTATCT
The DNA here is from genome assembly GCA_036873155.1 of Biomphalaria sudanica. Lineage (NCBI taxonomy): Eukaryota > Metazoa > Mollusca > Gastropoda > Planorbidae > Biomphalaria > Biomphalaria sudanica. The sequence goes on along the minus strand of JAZGLO010003763.1, from coordinate 620,485 downwards.
ATTTCAATATGTCTTCTGCCCTGACCTTTCCAGAAAGGTCATCAGAGGGGCGCTGTTAGCAGTATGCTGGGGGTGAGGACAAGTCTCAATGCGGGGCTGGTAAATGTAGGCTATATGCTAAATACTATAGGCCTAATGCTTGCAGACTTGCTCGTCGCTTATGCTGTCCAATGTGCATTTAGACTTTGTTTTTTACAAATCGTATATCAACTCGCTGTCTGTCTGGTGCACATTTTGAATGCGTTCTTTCTCCCTCTTTCCATTCTCAGATTAAGTTGAAACTTTATAAGGTTTTTCTTTGTCGATGGCAACACACGAATCAATAAAAAAAAATTAATCCGTTAGTTAATTCAATAGTGGTAATTAGTTTATTTAGTGTGATATCGAAAAGGGAAAATAAATCATAAAGATACATAGATGTAAATATGGAGTTCTTCCCTAGATAAGCTTTGTTTTTAAAAAGTATTTTTTATAATTTGCTTGTTTTTTTTTTTGTTGTTGTTGTAATAAAACTAACGTATTAGTACCATTTCCTGCTAAATAACATTTGAATCGTACGATCGTTAGCCCCCACCCCCTCCCCTTGAGTCGCGAGACCTGGGGAAGGCCGCCGCCACACTCCAAGGCCTCCTTTGAGTTAAGGAATGAAAGAACAAAATGACTTTGCCATGGTCCATGTTTTATTTATTTTACATTTCAGATTTGGACATGGGTATTGGATGGTGGCTGTGGAAATGGATTGCGCTAGAACCCAAAATGGATACTTTGAGATGAAGGCCATGGTGAATGGGGCATGGGAGACAGATGTGTCCAGTCCGACGTGTTCAGGGAACGAAGGGGGAGCCTGGCCGTACCACACAAACAACCACTGGGCGAGATGTGGCTATAAGAACATGTTTCAATATGGCTCAGGAACTTGCTCTATAACTACACTATAAATTGTCCGATATATGTCATTGTAATAAAAAAAATATATATTCTTAACGAGCTTATTTTGACTTGCATATTAATGGTATTTTTAATTGCCCGATGTCGTATTATCTTATAATTTACAGACGTGACTTCAAAAGATAAGATAATTGCGTCCTACGCGTGTCCCGGTCTTAATCTAGTCATGAATGTAATTAGAGACTTAAAACTCTGCTAAGTCGAGGCTTCCTGGCAGACTCGGCCAACCCATTTCATGCTCTAATTAAACCCGGGAAGAAGGAACACTTATATGAATTTGTCCTGGAATATGGAATAAGAAATGTGCTTTTGTGTCTATCTACCTTCTACTAAAGTCGCTTTCGAAAAAAAGCGTGTCTGCAAAGTATCGATCTGAAAAAAAAAACATGAGTAATTTAGGATATAATGAATATATATAAATGAATAAATAAAAATAAATGAATATAAACGAATGAATATAAATGAATGAATATAAACGAATGAATATAAATGAATGAATATAAACAAATGAATATAAATGAATGAATATAAACGAATGAATATATATGAATGAATATATATGAATGAATATAAACGAATGAATATAAACCAATGAATATAAAAGAATGAATATAAATGAATGAATATACATGAATAAATATACATGAATAAAAATATATGGATGAATATACATGGATGATTAAATAATTGGATGAATAAATAAACGTGTGTGAGAGAGGGAAATCCAGGCGTTCTATAGATTCAGGACGTTTTCCCGCAAAGTAGGAAATAGCTTCATTACTTTCTACTTTATCTAAGCATTGTTTAGAATGTCTAAGAAATCTTTAAAATGAATTGATCTACAGCAAGCAGTGTAAAACTGTTTTATTTAGAGTAGAATCATCACAGCGAAACGTTTCAGTAGCTTATAGATCAAGAACGTTTCAGTAGCTTATAGATAAAGAACGTTTTAGTAACTTATAGATCAAGAACGTTTCAGTAGCTTATGGATCAAGAACGTTTCAGTAGCTTATGGATCAAGAACGTTTCAGTAGCTTATAGATCAAGAACGTTTCAGTAGCTTATAGATCAAGAACGTTTCAGTAGCTTATAGATCAAGAAAGGTTTCAGTAGCTTATAGATCAAGAACGTTTCAGTAGCTTATAGATCAAGAAAGGTTTCAGTAGCTTATGGATCAAGAACGTTTCTGTGCATCAACAATTAGTTACTGGACTCAGTTGTAGTACAAAAACAAAACAAGAAAAAAAAACAAAGTTCTGAAATCGAACGCCACACATTTGCGAGAAGCCGGGCCAGTCCGAGACCGTTCGTTATAGAAGGCCTTAGCACTGACCTGGAACGTCACAACATGTGGGCGGTTTAAACCAATAGCTCGTTCCCAAGTAACGTGGCAATAAGATAATGGTTTAAACTGCCCGCAGGTTGGACGTTACAGGTCAGTGTTCAGGCCTTCTATAACGATTGGTTGTCAGGGTTATGTTAAGGCCTTAGATCGTTTGCCCGGGCCCCTGACATTCAACCAGGCACCTTCGTGCTTGCAATAAATATGTGACTCACTGTTGACAATGTAAATATTTAATGATATGAATATAAGTTATGATGACAAACCAATGGAGTAATGACATTGAATTTGTAACATTCTAATATTGTGGATCTATTAATTAAACAATAATTCTACACTTTGCTATCCGACCACGTGACACATATATGCTCGCAATCACACCAAAACACACTGCTGAATCTAGGACTTAGTGTAGAACTCCACTCCCATACTAACTCCCTGTAAAGACAACGTAAAGACAAACTAAAAAGGTCTAGTAGACTATCACTATGGCTTCGAAACAACTGCCAAACGCAGTCCTGCCTTAGATACTCACCCTAAACAGGGGAACACAGAAGAATCTCAACAAACGTTACACCAGCATAACAAAAACACTCCATCAGCTTACAAGCAAGGCAACAAAAAGAAAATGCGTTCAAAAAAAGTGCACTTAATACACATTGGTGCTAGAATGCCATAACCTACGCACCGACATTGGTCACACCTGGTCATGTAAAAAAAAATGGATCTCGTATTTTCCTGTACTTTGGTTACTTCCTAAACTGAAAGTGTGGCCAGTTCTCGAACTGATCGAAGTGGCCGTGGGGGATGGGGGCGCTATGGCCCATACATGATGTACTTGAAAATAAAAGTTTTTATTTTAATTTGGCTGGCCACTTCCTGAAATGCTGGTAATTCCTGGGCAATATAACCATGCGCTAATGCAATTTGCAAGACTCCCCCGATAGAGGTACAGATTTAGATTCCTGTAATGTCGGTCGACTTAACCTTAACATCAACAGCAAGAAAACTGTTCTTCAATGGATGGCTGCCTGGTCGTGCGGTTTGCTCGCTGGACTGTCGTTTGGATTTATCAATGGTCGAGGGTTCAAATCCTGCCCGCTCCCATCCCCCGTCGTCCTGCGGGAGGTTTGGACTAGGAAGTAAACTATCTGAAGGAACATCCGAAACATGTCAAAACAAACAAACAAGAACAAGGGATTCCAGCACACAATGAATTAGAAGGCAATGAAAAAGCAGACATACTTACCAAAGATGGAAGAATGAAAAAACAAATGAAAATCTCTCTACCCAGAAGAAATGATGAAAATAATAGTGTAGAATAAATAAGAATTGGACCAGCTCACATCCCAATTACAGGAAAAAGGACGCCTATTCTAAGCTATCTCGACATGACCAACGCATGATTTTTCGACTCAGAACCAGACACAACAGAATGAGACAACATATGTTCCGGAAGCTTAAAGTCGGGACAAGCGAAACCTGATCTTGTGGAGTATCACCAGAGAATGCAGACCATGTCCTTCAAAGCTGCATACTATATCAAGAGGCCAAAACCCTCCTATAGAACAAAAACTATACTGCGCAGTTCATCTCAGATAAAGGATTACAGATCTGAACCCTCCTACGTGTAAAATGAGAACGAAGAAGAAGTCGGTGGACTTCCGCTGTGACGATAATTTTCATTTTGCCGTTTCTTTTCAGAGAAAGTCCAGCATCTGCAACTCTGACTTTTTAAAAAATTATTCTGACAGTAGTTTCATGTTGAGTATTATTCCTCGGCTTTTGTGACTAGAAAATGTATGCTTGATAGTATCCAAGCCAATGCGTGTGACTGTGCATTACATAAAATCCGTCAACCATCTTTCTCCATTCCTCTCTGTCCATTTTCATTTAGTAACTCTTTTTATGTTTTTAAACTAAAGTAATTCCCCCTTTTATTATTACTAGCTATCTGTATGTCTGTTTCCCAAACCTTAAATGGTCTATGATTAATTGCTAGAAAACGCCGTGGACTGTGCCATTCGGGCCAGTAGTTCAGGCTTCGTTCCCTCATCTTAGACTAACTGAGACAATTGGTCCGACGTATTTAAAACTACTGACACTAATTAGCTTTTCACATCCAATACTGATGCCCCTTTTAAAGCCCTTTATTGACTATTGATCATATTTTTTTGTCGGCATTTATTTGCTTACCATATGCTGCGGATTAAATATTTAATTCATTTCAGTTAAAACACAACAGCTTCACACGTATTAGGAAACATTAATTTTTATTATATTATTCAAACAACGTAGCTCATATCATGACCCTCACATGAACATTATGTATTGAACCTATGGGCCTACTGTAGATAGATTAACCTTACAAAATAAACAGTAGATAAAACATTGAACCTATGGGCCTACTGTAGATAGATTAACCTTACAAAATAAACAGTAGATAAAACATTGAACCTATGGGCCTACTGTAGATTGATTAACCTTACAAAATAAACAGTAGATGGTTGAACCTATGGGCCTACTGTAGATAGATTAACCTTAAAAAATAAACCGTAGATAAAACATTGAACCTATGGGCCTACTGTAGATAGATTAACCTTACAAAATAAACAGTAGATAAAACATTGAACCTATGGGCCTACTGTAACACGCAATTAGACAGACAAAATCATTAGGATAAATTGAAACGTGATTTAAACATAAAAATCAATTAGACAGTTTTTATTTTTTTTTAGATCTTTATGTAATATTCATTGGCCTCCTTCAGTCGTAGAACGACTATGGTTCATCTCAGAGCACACTTCCTCATGTGGCTGTGGAGCCCTATTTTGGAGAGACACTCCCGTCCACAGATTAAGGTGGCTTTTGCTTCGGTGGTAGAGGAGCTGGCCGTTTTTCGGATTGTGCGTTTTTCTTCCTGAGCTGAGACCCATGTACTTTCACTGTCCATAGCTTTCTTGGTCACTGTCTCTCTCCACCTGTTGCGGTCTAGAGCTGTGTCTTCCAAATTGTCAGTATTGATGTTCACGGATTTGAGGTCACGTTTTATGACATCTATGTAACGGAGGTGGGGGCGACCAGGTGGGAGGTGGGAGTTGACCATAGAGGATGACTTTCGGGATGCGCTTGTCCTCCATCTGGCGAACATGTCCAAGCCAGCGCAAACGGCGTTGTCTGAGGGCTGTAAAGATGCTGGGAATACCTGATCGCGCAAGGATCTCAGTATTGCACACTTTTTCTTTCCATGTGACATTCAAGATCCTACGGAGACATCTCAAATGTAACGAGTTAAGTTTTCTCTCTTGCTTTGCGTAGGTGGTCCATGATTCACTGCCATACAGCAGTGTACTCATAACGCATGCCTTGTAGACTTCCACTTTGGTCACCGTAGTTAGCTTATGGTTTTCCCAAACTCTTGGTCTGAGTCTAGCGAATGTCGAGGCAGCCTTCCCTATGCGTTTTTTCATTTCCTCTTCTAGAGACAGGTCATCTGTAATTGTGGATCCCAGAAAGCAGAATTCGTTTATGGCGTCCAGCTTGTTATCGTCTATGAGGATGGAGGGTGGTGCTGTAGCAGGTGGTCCCATAACATTTGTTTTCTTCGTGCTAATAGTCAAGCCATATTCTTTACAGGTCTGAGAGAAGCGGGACATTAGTGACTGAAGTTCCTCTTGCGTGTGTGCCACTACCGCTGCGTCATCCGCGAATAGCATATCTCTTACGAGGGTGGCTCTGATTTTTAGTTTTGGCCCTCGGTGTGGCAATATTTAGGAGTTTGCCATCAAATCTGGAATGGAGATATTCAGTAGATTTGTCAAACGCGTTGTGGATTAGCAGTGAAAATAGTATTCCAAAGAGGGTTGGGGCCAGGACACATCCTTGTTTAACTCCGCTGTTTATACTGAATTCCATCATATTTTGGTGGAAAGATATGATTACATTTAGTAGCTTGGGTGGACAGCCTATTATCTGTAAAATTTTAAAGAGGCCATCTCTGCTAACTAGATCGAAGGCCTTTGTCAGGTCAATAAACGCAATGTACAAAGGCATCCTTTGTTCTCTGCACTTTTCCTGGAGTTGGCGGATGGAGAAAATCATGTCAATCGTGGATCTCCCTGAGCGAAAGCCGCATTGTGATTCTGGATAGACCCGACCAGCGAAGTATCACTCGAGCAAAGACTTTGCCTACAATACGTAAGAGAGAGATTCCCCTGTAATTGTTGCAGTCGCTTCTGTCACCTTTGTTCTTATACAGTGTAATGATTTTAGCATCCCGCAGCTTCTTGCCAACATTTGCAAAGCAGTTCGTGTAGAGGTTGGATTAGAGTAGTTTTGCATTGTTTTAGAAGATCTGGGGGGATACCATCGCATCCGGGTGCTTTGCGGGCAGCAATGTTGTCTATGGCTTTGTTGAGCTCTGAAAGGGTGGGTGTTTCATCTAGCTCGTTCATTGTGGGTAATTGTATGATGGCCTTAAGGGCTGACTCAGAGACTGAGTTTGTTGTGGCGTAGAGCTCAGAGTAATGTTCAACCCATCTGTGCATTTGTTGGCACTTGTCTGTGATAGTTTCCCCAGTGGTTGATTTCAGAGGTGCTGTCTTGTTTTTGGAGGGGCCGAGAGCCTTTTTGATTCCTTCGTACATCCCTCTTATGTTGCCCACTTGGGCTGCGAGCTGAATACTCTCACTGAGCTCTACCCAGTATTCATTGGCACAGATCCTTGCTGTCCTCTGTGCATTGGCTCTAGCTTGTTTCAGGTTTAGCAGGTTGCGTTGGGTAGGTTTTGCCTCGTAAGTAGCGAGTGCATCTCTCTTTGCTCTGATGACAGGTGCTAAAATAACTGCTTTAGAGTCGAACCAATCCAATCATTTTGTTTTGTAATTTTTCTTCCAAAGATTTCCAGAGAAGTCTTTTGTATGGTGGACTTGAGGTGTTCCCATTTTTCTGTTGCTGTATTTTCAGAGATATTTTTATACTCGCGTTCAAAAGATTCCGCAAACTGTATCTGGAGATCAGGGTGACACATCTTGTATACATCCGATTGGGGTCTTCCAATCTGCTTGGTATGGTGGATTTTTTGGGGGAGAAGAGTGATCTTACAACATACCAAGGAGTGATCTGTGTCGCAGTCTGCACTGTGGTAGGACCTGGTAAGCTTGACAAATTTTAAGCACTTTTGTCTTACCATGATTAGGTCTAGTTGGTGCCCGTGTTTGGAGCGAGGGTGCCGCCAAGATACTCTGTGCTGCGATTTAGTCATGAAATAGGTATTAGTGACGCAGAGGGAGTGTAGTGAGCAAACCTCGAGGAGCCTTTGTCCATTTTCATTTACTTTTCCGACACCAAAACGCCCATAACAGCTGTCCCATGCAGAGTTGTCAGATCCAACGCGTGCATTGAGGTCGCCGAGGATGATAACCTGTTCCGTAGTTGGGATCTCGCTAAGAGCAGACGAAAGGTTGTCATAAAACATATTTTTGGCCTCTGCTGTGGAACTCAGAGTAGGAGCGTAGGCACATATCAAAGTCACATGTCCAATAGATGTGTTAAGGCGTAGTGATAGGAGTCTTTTTGAACCGTTGCACTTCAGCTCTACTGTGTTCAGCAGTGTGTTCTTAACTGCAAAACCAACGCTATGTTCCCTTACTTCACTTTCGGCTTTGCCTTGCCAGAAGAAGAAGGTCTTTTTCTTTGATTGAACCAGAGTCAGCTAAACGAGTTTCCTGAAGGGCGGCAATGTTTACTTTGAGCCTAGACAGTTCATCGTTTATTATTGCAGATTTTTTGACATCTTCTATGTCTGGTAGGTTTTCATTAAGTCAAGTTAGTAGAGTACGTACGTTCCATGTACCCAGTTTAAGAGTGGAGCTCCTCTTTTTTTTCTTCATGTTGACTGGTACATTGGCTTTGTGCCTGCTTTTCAGATTTTGTCCTATCCTCGTGTACCCAAACGAGGAAGACAGGCATGACGGGACAGCACCTTATTGGCTGGGGGCTGCCCAGCTTGAGGCGGGCGGTAGCTGTCCATTGGAATCATAGGATCCCTCCCACCGACGAAAGTGGCCCCTGGCGCCCTGCTCTACGTCAATTGATCATTTGAGCTTATAACCGGTGACTGCCACTTCCCGTGTTTGGCCGACGCCAAAGGCGAAGCTGGAGTGTCCTCTCCAGTTTTTTGGGATTAGGGCTTTGAATAAGTGAGATGAAAGCCTGGGCATTGTGTATGGTCGGAATGATGTCGCCCACACAGCAGTTCCCCCCTCTCTGCGCAGCTGATGTGACCAAAGTAAAGGAGTATCCAATACAATTTGGGATCAGTAGCGCCGCAGGATCTGCCAGGCTGTAGAACGGTGTGCCACAGTCTGCCTAAGGGTCACCAGCTCCTGAATTTTCCTCAGGGTTGTCTCCCGAAGCCCTTCCCGTGTTTGGGTGTAGCCGCAGGGCAGCGGAGGTTTGGATTCAGAGTTTTCCTTCTCCTAGATGAGTAGCCAACCAAGGCTAACGAGCCCCTCCTGCCCGAAGCTTACTGGTTTAGGCGCCAGTTGCTCGCTTTTGCCCCTTCTCCTGTCTGTGGTAACGGTTTCGCCAGGCTCAGTAACTGACCCACAAGTGAAGGCCAGGAGTTGGACTGGTTGTCAGAGGCTATTTGAGACTTAAAATCATAAACGATTTACGCACATAAGAATATTGCCCTTAAATTCATCCCATAGGCCTACATCAGGGACAATCATGTTTGGTCTTGGCAATCAACTTGTCTTGAATGATTTGAATGTTTTGATATTCCAGAAATCGGCCAGCTTCCATGTATTTTTAGTCCATTTTATAATTTGTAACTAGAAAATGAAAGAAATGTTTAAATATGAAAAAAATTGAAACTAAAGTAAAAAAAAATATTTCAATAAACATAATGGAAATAAAATGAGTAGCCTAGATAAAAAATTGTTTTCACACAAACTCAGAGGCGGCCCCTGTTGGGTCCGCTGTTTGGTAAGCAATGCAGGTAAAAATGCAGATTGTGTTATTGTCAACTCAAACATCATAAACCATGAAGTAATAACTCATTCACATTCATAGCCACCTCCGTACAAAATTTTCTTATTACAACGTGTTGTAAATTGATAAAGGTATAAACAAAACTTATATCAGAAATCTAGAGTTTGTAACCTTTTACCATTTTCATCGTGGCATCCCCGTGGAAACGCCTACAACAGGGATCGTTTAAGCCTACAAAGAAAATGGATAGGCATACAGAGAAAACGAATCATTATCTCAAATGTTAACTTAGCACGAAGTAGAGTATAAGGAAAAGCTCTCCAACTGCATAGCCACGTCGTTTCTACAGGGCGTCGCGTTCAGTGTTTGCAGCCATTTTACGATTGGTTGTGGTATATTGTAGAAACGCTAAGGACTCCCTCGTGGGACTCGGCCTCAGCCTCAATTTAAAAAGGGAGTAAGGTTCAAGCATTGTATAGTCCAGCAGCGATTCCCAAAGTGGTCTATATAGACGACCAGGGGTCTACGAGGACTTCCAAGGGGTCTACGGAAGTGAAAAAATAAATTGGGGGTCTATGACCTGTAAATGGGGGTCTACGATAGTGGAACTCATTTAAGCATGCAGAGACTTTAAATTTCACTTCCCATTAATGATTTTACCTTAGTTAATCCTTTGAATTGTAACTCTGTTAGTCGAATGAGTTTTTTTTTTAATTTTTAAATTTTAACATCTTGTTGGAAATATCGTAATTTTGTCAACATGAAATTAACATTGTACATGGCCTAGTTAAAAAGAACTGCAGAAAGTACAGTGTTGGTTACTAGACATTTGTCTGTATTCGTCCTTGTCGAACAAGCCATTTCATATGTGCTTTTTCTGTAACAAAGTTTTAAGCTAAGTTACAATGAAACAATCTAACCTGGAACATCATTTGAGACAAGGACAACATAATAAAATAGATTGAGATTGGAAATACTTTCCAACACTTTTAGGTCAGAACAATAACAAAATGTTTGAGTTTGATTAAACATCCTAAAAAGAAAAGAGGTTTGTGAGTGTCTTACAATATTTTTTCTTAGGCCTATTTCAAACCCCAGAAACCTGCACAATTAAAAGCCACACACATCTGATATCATAGTAAACATTTCTCTAAACAACAATATAGTTCAAAGGTGAATGGTAAGAGGAGTTAGGACACTGAAAAGTTATCATGTAATTACTTTCCAAAGACATACTTCTAAAAAAAAAAAGCTGGACTAGTTAACCTTGCCTGATAATATAGTGTTATTATTATCATGCTTTCTTTTTGTTATGAATCAAAAATCCATAAAGAACTGCTCATTGCCTGAAACTTTGATCAATTGCTCCTTCACAATGAAGTATGATAGTTGTCGAAAGGCTTATGTTTGACAATATTTTTTCTGAGCTCTTGGGTGTTAAAAATCCAATTTTAACAGACTTATTTCATAAATTTAATGAGGTTAACTTACGCTACAAGGTGATAACCTAAATTATTTAATACAATAACTAATGAACGTTGAACCATGCCTATTTAATAGTAATATGCCAATGCCAATAATGATGTGCTCACGCTGCATGTTATTACTTTAAAAACATTTCATACAAGATTACGTTTTCAAACTGACTTTTTTTCCCAAAACAAAACAAAACTTTCATAAATTGTTAGCAGCTTGCATAACATCAAACACTTTTAATGTGATATTTTTTTCTTTCAATAACATTACTTTACAAAATAAAAAAAAAACTACTTTTCATTGGTCTTATGAGAAAAAAAAAACCTTCCATACCAGTGGCGTAGCTCGAGTGGGAGGAAGTGGGGTCCAAATTTGAAAATCCCCCTCCTCACTTGAGGGTCCCCCAAATGAGTGTCCGAGATTGGTTTTTACATTAAATATTACGCCATTATCTTGTGTCATATTGTCGAACGTCAAAATGCAGGGGACCCTAAAGAGATCAAGCACCCCCCCCCTAGCTACGCCATTCTCCCATAGTAAATAATCTTAATATATCCTCTTTACTATATATAGCAAATATTTATAAAATATTGTCTATTTTATGAAAAACAAAGTTACAAAGACAGTTAGTGTGGAAACACAAACTCAAAATCGGCCCCCGAAGTGGTCCACCCAGGCAGGTAAAAAGACAGGTTTCAATATTTTCAGAAAGAATATCAGAATGAAATTCTATCAAAGGCAAATGACAGAGAAATGAAGAAAAAAGGTTGACAGGTGCCCCAACAGTCCAGCAGATCAAGGGATATGTGAAAGTGAATGTGAACTTGGACTAACTGATGTCATATAATGATTATCTAATTGATCTAGTTGTTTTGTAAAAAGTCAATATCTTATTCAAAACCAAAACCTATTCAAAGGAAAAAAGTAGACCCTGAACTTCATATTCTCAATATCTATTCTAGTTATTGAGATTTAAACGCCACAGATTGACGGACCGACAGACAGACCACACTAAAACAATACATCAAGAGGCTTCTCCAGTTTCGATGCCCACTGCAACGATGGATAATAAATTTATTAACACATTTTTGTCCTGAAATAAGAAAAGAAACTTTGTTTGAATTAGATTTCAAAAGTATTTACCTTTACAAACAAATAGATTCTCTGTACTAAAGATACACGAGTAGTAGCAAATATACGGTTAGACCACTGCAGCTGTTTCGCTAGTAGTCTGAAAAGGGTGACGTCTGCACCAAATTTGTAAAAACTGTCGTAGCCGGAGCTTTAAACAAATCAAATGCAAAATTAATTAATTTTTTTTTTGAAGGCAAACTATTTTACGCTGGCCTAATACGATTTTAAAGTATACGATGTGTCTCTAACAACTGGCTGATGCAAAAGGTGTGGGGAAGGGGGAGGATGAGGTATGGTACAACGTGTACAGTGTGTACGAGGTGTACACTGTTCATTCAGGCTGGTGAGAGGGAGCTCTTGTTCACGTTTGCTGGCCTTAGGGTTCCTATTGCAATGCACGACTCTGCACGACAATTTCAAATGGTACCACGTGGATTCATTGTCATAATGAGCCTCATCACAAATCAAAGAAACCGATTCGAAACTTGTGCTCTTAAAGCCGGACATAAATACACTCCTGAAATTTCATGAACTTCATCCAAGTCATATTTTTTTAAAACTGTATTTTTAACATTTTTAATTATAATCTTAATAAACACTCCTTCAACCACATCTTTTGTTTTTGTTTTGTTTTGTTTTGTTTTTTTGTTGTTTTTTTTACTTATGTATGCATTTATGAAACTTTTCCATTTAGGTGTTCGTGGGTATGTTTTGACTATATAAAGTGGTCCCCGGCTCAAAAAAGTTTGAGAAACTATAAGGTAGGGGCTGTATTTAAAAAAGGGCAGGAGGGGCTACAGCCTCGGAGCCTCTACAAGAAGCATTCACAAAAGAGGTAAAAAAAAATATATCCGAATTTCGACGGGTTAGAAATTTTAAAGTTTCCTTTTTTTTTTCTCCTAGTTTTATTTTTTTTTTCGCATTTTTACGGCTAGCAAAAAATGTGATTCAGAACTGTACGCTTATAGCATGCTCGGAACAAGTCAATGCAGCTCCGGATTTACAGCAGCGCCTCTTCCCTTACCTCCACAAACTCAAAAATATACACTTTTTGCATATTAAATATTTTTTGAAAAAAGAAAGTGAGATGAAAATTACAAGAACTCTATTTCTTTTTTTTTTCTAAAATATAGCCTGCTTTTAGATATGAGTATTTTCATTCATAAGTGGATCTTTATTTAAGCTTTCGAAAAGATGTTCAAGGTCTCCACAAGAATCCAGGGCCTCCATTTTCTAAAATCCGGCCCTGATTATATAGTTAAACAAGGCTATCTCATCTCATCTCTGCATGTGGTCCCTTCAGAGGCATTGGCCACCAACCAGCTTCCTCCAGGCATCTCCGTTCTGGGCGAGTCTCTCCAACTGTACCCACGTCTTGCCCATCTGCTTTCAAATCGCGGCGCCATGTATTCCTGGGCCGTCCCCTATTCCTGGCTGCCTGAGGAAGATTCTTATGATCCCCTGGCCAGTCAAGATCTCGAATGAGAAACTGTGGCAAAGAACAAAGGAGCAGCACATTGAAGTAGATATCCTTCAGAGACGCTGGAGTTGGATAGGTCACATCCTTAGCAAGCCTGCATCCGGCGCCTTCGACACGGTCACGGAGGTCACGCTGCATCCTGCATAACAAGGCGTCCTAAACAAGGAAGATAACTAAATAAAAATCACATCCTACTAAATAGCTTCCCCTTTTAATAAGGTCTTCAAACATAAGATGTGAGACCGTTAAGCTAAGTACTCTTGATCTTAGCACTGTCTGCCTCGAGACTCGACACCCGACACGGGCAGAGCTGTATTTCCTGAGCACCTAAAGGCAGGACAGAAAAACCTTCTCCCCCCACAAAAAACGTCTCTTCGGACGAAGAAGAACTGTTCATTAAATATCCATAATGCTGAACTTACGTATTACGATGAGGCTTTCCATAATGTCGACGTTGTATTCTGGTATTGGAGTTCCAATATAGCAATGATACATTCCACGGTCTTCAATCGTTGTCGAGTGAATAATCAATAGTAACACGGCCGTCTTATAGTTATCAACGTACTGTTTTCCAGCTCGATTTCTTGCCAAGGTGAGTATTCCATTCATTTTGAAGGTCCAGCCGGGGAGAAATATGCTATTCCCTCAACAAACTCAGCATATAATATATCTTTCGGGATTCTACCATCTGACATGCGGGTGACATGTCCGAGCCAGCGAAATCTTCTTTGTGTCAGGAGAGTATACATGCTGTTCATATTGGCCAATCTCAAAACTTACTGATTGGAGACATGGTCCCTCCAAGAGATGCGTCTCGGGCAGGGCAATTGGAGACTTTTCAATCTGTGCTCTTGGTACATGTAGGTTGACCAGCTTTTACTGTCATAAAGAAGAGTGCTCACAACACAGGCATTGTAGACTAAGATTTTGGTCGCTGTGGTCAACTTACCATTTTCCCAGGCGCGCTTGGAGAGTTTTGCCAATGCTGTAGTAGCTTTTCCTTTTTTTTGTTTTGTTAACTCGATGTCTAAATCTATGTTACTGGCAACTGTTGAACCCAAGTAGGTAAATTCCTGCACCACCGTAAGGGTGTGGTTTCCACTATGTATCACAGGTATTTCTGCGACGTCTTGTGCCAGGGTTTTGGCCTTGGAGAGACTGATTATAAGGCTAAACTCTTGACAAGCAGCTGCCAAACTGAACAGTGCCCTGCATATTTTCGTGAAAAGCTGACACTAGTTTCCTTAACTTATTTGCACAGCCGATTCTCTCTAGTACAGCTAACAGACCGCTTCTGCTAAAAAGGTCAAAAGCCTTGGTCAAATCAATAAATGCCAAGAAGAGGGTCTACTTTTGTTCTCTGCTCTTCTCCTGTAGCTGCCGCAGAGAGAAAATCATATCTGTTGTAGATCTACCTGCCCTAAAGCCACAATGAGACTCTGGATAAACACGTCCTGTCAAGCTCTGTAATCGCTTTAGTTTGATTGTTATCATTGTTCAAAGCACACAAATAAATTTTAATTTGGCTTGAGAAGTGAGACGTAGTGTTGCTTACAGTTAAAATAAGATTATCTAAGCTTTGTAATAATCTAATACAGATTACATCTAGATTTAGACTAGTTCTAAATCAGAAGTCCAGATGTAGTTTCAGATATAAGCTTTGTAAAAAAAAAGGCTGGTAACCTAGTATATCATTACGGAAATGTGTTAGACTAGTCAAGCACTCTAATATCTATAACAAAACTTCTCTAATAAAGATCAGGACAGTCAGCAGGCCTCTTTACAAGAAAATATAAAATACTTAATGGGTCTTATGCCATTCAAAGAGACATTTTGATGGGGGCCCCCGTCGGCCTATTGGGTTCCGGCCCAACCGAGCATTTGCCCTAATGCCCATATACTATGATATAACCAGTCCGCAGCCACCGAGACCTCCATCTCCGACCAATAATAAAAATCGTGGCTACGCCCGTGTCGTCTACAAAATGCATATTTAATATATTGAAGTAAATCTTAAAGCAGGAATTAATTTTTGTTTTAAATGTTACGAATTTATTTTGAATGTTGTGTGTTCAGAAAACAAAAGAGATACCACGTAATTATGATTCGTAATTGTATTATGGTTAATACGGTAATATTTTTTTTAATATCACCATATTAACATACTCATCGTTTCTGAACAAAACAAAATTACTTTGCGATGGTAGGCAAATGTTTATACACAAACATTAGTTCTAAAAAACATACCGCGCGTCATTATTGAGCTAGAAATATTCTGGAAATCTAAATCACAGGCACATTTCTTGTTCCATATGCTAAGACAAATTCGTACACGTGCTCCTTCTTCCCTAGTGCCAGTAGAGAAGCGAATGGGTTGCCTGAATCCGCCAGGAAAACCAATGACTTAGCAGAGTTTAAGTCAGCGATTAACACGCATGACTAGACACAAAGATGCCTGGTCGTGAGGTGTGCATACCCTGCCCGGCTGCCATCCACCGTCATCCTGCGGGAGGTTTGGACTAGGAAGAAAATTATCTTCAGCTCTGAAGGAACATCCGAAACATGTAAAACATTTTACAAGCTTCTATTAATTTACCGGGATATTTCTTTTGATGTGCTTTAATTAGCAGAAGGGGTAAGGATGCTTATAATAATGTATATTGTCATATTCTAACGAAGCAACACTAGAACTATCTTTCTCAAAATCACTCCGCATGATTATATCCAAACTATTGTGTGTGTATAGTTCCTATCTATCATTGCAGATATGTAAAGATAACTACACACATACATTTACTTAATCGGTGGATCCACGGTGTAGGCTAACGATAGAGGTAATTTCAACCACAAAATACTGTTTCTGTGTACATCGAAAAATAGTTTCCCTAGACGTCACAATGTAGCTCTAGATCTACGAATCTTTCATGGCATTGAATAAATTTCAATTTTGTTAAAAATTACGAATCAGAAATTTAAAAACTTACCTATACAAATACTACTGAGAGTCCAGATAAATAGACACACACAGAGATTCATTAGTTTAAATATTGTAATGCTGAGCCCAGAGATTCATTAGTTTAAATTTTGTTACATCAGATACTAAACCCTGAGATTAATTAGTCTACATTTTTATAAAAACAATACTAAACCCAAAGATTCAATTTCAAAAAATCTTGTAAAATCAAATACTGAGTCTAGAGATTCATTCAATATTGCAACTGGAAAAATGGTAGGGCTATATTGTAGTGTCCAAAGATGCAATGAACATTGCATTCTTAAATAGATCTATAGTCTAAATATAACTAGTAGCCTACTGATGTAAAAAAAAATGTTTTTTTTTTTATGAGAACCGGAAGTGAAAGATTTGAAAATCGAACAAAAAAGTATGTGAAAAAAAATTAGAGTAGAATTTCGAAGTCTTCCTAGTAAAAGCCATTCTCCAAGGTACAGTGGAGGGAGCACGAAGAAAGGGTCGACCAAATTAAAATTGACTGGACCGGCCTCTCTCTTGATATCCTTCTAAGAACAGCTGCTGACTAGAAAAGTGGAAGGATTTGGCTACGACAAACTGTCACATCACAGCTACTACAAACTGTCAAAGCACAGCTACGACAAACTGTCACAGCACAGCTACGACAAACTGTCACAGCACAGCTACGACAAACTGTCACAGCACAGCTACGACAAACTGTCACAGCACAGCTACGACAAACTGTCACAGCACAGCTACGACAAACTGTCACAGCACAGCTACGACAAACTGTCACAGCACAGCTACGACAAACTGTCACAGCACAGCTACGACAAACTGTCACAGCACAGCTACGACAAACTGTCACAGCACAGCTACGACAAACTGTCACAGCACAGCTACGACAAACTGTCACAGCACAGCTACGACAAACTGTCACAGCACAGCTACGACAAACTGTCACAGCACAGCTACGACAAACTGTCACAGCACCGCTACGACAAACTGTCACAGCACAGCTACGACAAACTG
Organism: Biomphalaria sudanica; assembly: GCA_036873155.1. Taxonomy (NCBI): domain Eukaryota; kingdom Metazoa; phylum Mollusca; class Gastropoda; family Planorbidae; genus Biomphalaria; species Biomphalaria sudanica. The sequence continues at coordinate 603,106 of JAZGLO010003763.1, read as the reverse complement.
TCACAGCACCGCTACGACAAACTGTCACAGCACAGCTACGACAAACTGTCACAGCACAGCTACGACAAACTGTCACAGCACAGCTACGACAAACTGTCACAGCACAGCTACGACAAACTGTCACAGCACAGCTACGACAAACTGTCACAGCACAGCTACGACAAACTGTCACAGCACAGCTACGACAAACTGTCACAGCACAGCTACGACAAACTGTCACAGCACAGCTACGACAAACTGTCACAGCACAGCTACGACAAACTGTCACAGCACAGCTACGACAAACTGTCACAGCACAGCTACGACAAACTGTCACAGCACAGCTACGACAAACTGTCACAGCACAGCTACGACAAACTGTCACAGCACAGCTACGACAAACTGTCACAGCACAGCTACGACAAACTGTCACAGCACAGCTACGACAAACTGTCACAGCACAGCTACGACAAACTGTCACAGCACAGCTACGACAAACTGTCACAGCACAGCTACGACAAACTGTCACAGCACCGCTACGACAAACTGTCACAGCACAGCTACGACAAACTGTCACAGCACAGCTACGACAAACTGTCACAGCACAGCTACGACAAACTGTCACAGCACAGCTACGACAAACTGTCACAGCACAGCTACGACAAACTGTCACAGCACAGCTACGACGAAAACTAAGGGGAAAGACAAGAGAGATGAGCTTGCCATTGACATGCGTATAAAAGTCTGTATTACATGCAAAGGCTACTTTTTCTCTTCTCTAAGCGAACCGTTTTTGTTTTTTAAAGTTCTAAAGTATTTTCAAAAGTGTTTCTAGTTTTGAGATCTTAACGCGACAGACGGACGCCCGAGGGACGGACAGACTACGCAAAACTAATAGCAACAATAATAGGTCTTGTAGTGAGCCCCTTAATGTGCCACCCTAAATTCGGGAGAAATGTGACCTTCCTGAGTTGAGAAAGTCTAACAGAACCGCCTCAGTGGAGATATTGGAATGTCTTCTTAGTAAAAACCTGAGTCGATCGTGTTGCTATTCGAGAAAAACACTATACACTTTCAAGAAGCGGTTCTCAAACTTTTATGCTCGGCGACCCCTTTTTACAATCCCCCCACTCTGCCGCGACCCTCCCCCCACACACACACCGCACACACACACACAGCAATAGAAGAACAGACAAAAACTATCCATTTTTTCGATGGTCTTTGGCGACCTCTGGCAAATCGTCAATCGACCCCCAAGGGGGTCGCGATCCGGACATGTAAATTACCCAAAGAAATATGTCCCAGGTTACTTTACCACAGATCATCAACAGGTCCAACAGAAAATACAGCCTCCGTAGCCTCTGTGGCTTTATTTTGTACTGTGGGCAGATGTTTCGCGGGGCCGGATAGAGTAGTTTTGTGCAGCACTGTACTACATGAAATATTCATTGGATACAATACTCTCTCTTTCTCTCTCTCCTTGTCCCGCTGTCACTCAGTGACTATAACTGTGGTCATTTATCCATAAACAAAACAAAATTGTGTTATATTTTAGGAACATTTTCAATAGCTGACCTCGTTGAACATAATTCGAACAAGGTGTGGTGTGCATTTCGGACAGCCGTCAGGATGGTCCTGGGTTCCAACCGTTCCCACTTTCCAATCCCTGTCGTTCCACTGGAGGTTTCAACTAGGACGTAGTAATCGACATCTAAGGGGGGGGGGAGATGTTGTAAACATCATCTTTACCTATCCCTTAATCTTTTGAAACGTTGGGGCACCACACAAGATCTGTTGACCTTCTTTCTCCATTCCTGACTTTTTTTTCTTCCTTGGATCATTTCATTCTATGACGGCCTGTCCATTCTTTTATGTTGTCTTCGCTGTCTGCCTCTTCTTCGTTTGCCTGGTACTGTACCCTGAGGATCTTGTGATGTTTGAATTTGCATATTTTGACAGTGTTAGCAAGTCATCGTGGGGTGCTATTGCTGTGCTAATCCTGTTTCTTCATTTGTGATGCCTTTTTGTAAGTTATATCTAGGATCTGTCTGTATTATCTTAGTTCCATTGCTTGGGTCTTCTCGAAATCTGCAGTCAGCCTCCAAGATTCGCTAGCATATATATAAATGTGGCCATGACCAAGAAGCACATCGGTCTGATTTTGTGGCCAGGGCTATACATTTGTCTAGCCAGATTTATTTTGAGTTTTGCACAGTCCGAAGCACATAAAATGATTACAAAAAAAAATGTCATGCAATGCGAAGGCAAATACATAGACACAATACGGTCGGTCCCAGTACCTACAGTAGCAAGACATTTACTATTTTATAAACATTTTAGACAATGGGAGCTTATCCCCATGTACTGTCTTGAACCTATCATCCATTAAATGATTGTCTAAACAACAAACAAATTGAACAAAGTATTATCTAGATAGACTAAATGAGATTCTAGCTTGCTGAGTGCAACAAATGTGAACTCATTTACAGATAAAGAAATGTAAAAAGATAAGATTGTTCGTCGGTCAAGGTCAGACAGATTTCCAAACTCAATACAAGTAAAAATAAAATCAGGCCTTGGTAGGTACCAAAACACACATCGATAGTGGCCTCATTTAAAATATTAGGAATGGTTCTACCAGTTTTTATTTTCTTAATTTTTGACAGTAAGTAGACAGTTTTTACACAGCTTCTATCAACTCATTCTGTCTGTCTGGTCAAAAGTGTGTACACGTTATTTCTCCCACACCCATTCTCGGCTCAAGCTGAAACTTCGCACACTTATCCATGGGCATAGACAAGACATCGATCAATTTTTAAAATGTAACCAATTAGACAATTAATTACTAGTAATTCATTATTTTGTCTAATAGAAACGAGGGAAAATAATCCTATAATACTTCAGTATTCACAGATATTGCTAAATTTGTTGGGTTTAATCCCCTCAAGTAATTGTTAACGCTATTTCTTCCTCACACATTCTCCGGTCAAGTTGATACTTTAAACAATTATTTATTGTACCTTCCATGACTTTTCATCGTGCTTGGGCCACGAAGAGAATTATATAGGCCCATATAGAAATAAACTTCATTTTTTTGTTAACACTATCTACACGCTATCTTTATCGGAGTAGAAATATACCAATGAAATCTTACCTTTACCTTTACCTATCCCTTAGTCTGTTGGACCGTTGGGGCACCAAGCAAGATTTGTCGACCGTCTTTCTCCATTCCTCCCTGTCTTTTGCCTTGTTTTAAACCTCTATCAATGGTAGGCCCGTCTATTCTTTTATGTTGTCCTCCCATCGCTTTCTCTGTCTGTCTCTTCTTCTTTTTCCTGGTACTGTTCCATGAAGGAAGGTCTTTGCGAGCCCCGTGGATCTTGTAATATGGCCATACATTTTAAGCTTGCGTTTCTTTTACAATAGTTAGCAGGTCATCATGGGGTCCGATCGCTGCAGTAACCCTGTCTCTAATTTCTTGGTTTGTGATGCGGTCTTTGAAAGTGACGCCTTGGATCCTTCTGTAGCATCTCAATTCCATTGCTAGGATCTTCCTCTCTAGCTTTGCAGTCAGCGCCCAAGACTCGCAAGCTATATAAAAATGTGGCCATGACCAGGGAGCGCATCAGTCTGATTTCGGAACCAATGAAAATCGCAAGACGATAAAAGAATGTAACTCTCTCTCTCAACTCTCTCAAAGCTCTTCTTGCTCTTCTGTTATTCAGTCGTTTGCTTCTTTTTTTTTCTCTTCTTGCCAAAGTTGTGTTTGGTCAGTTACCATACCATGACCCACACTGCAACAATAAGCAGGTCATTGTCCACCTCTTCAACTGGAAGTGGACAGATATAGCTCAAGAGTGTGAGCGTTTTCTTGGCCCGAAAGGTTTCTGCGGAGTACAGGTGAGCATATAATTTGTTTTAGAAATATAAAGTTCTGCTAGTCGACAGGCGGCGTAGCATACGCCGCATTTTGCAGGGCCGACCTTAGGCCACTGCATCTATGCGACCGCAGTGGGCCCCGCACTTTCATAGGACCCGTGCTTATTTTAGGTGTATAAATTATTAAATTAAACCATTTTATAACATATAACAGATTTCCCGCGGCCTTCTGTCGATTTATCCGTATCCCTACCCAAACTTGGCCCCGCGAAATCCGTTTCGCATAGGGCTCTACCATGGTTAAGTCCGGTTCTGCTATTTTTTTGACGGATGAATACTACTCCCCCCCCCCTTCTTTTTTTTTTTTCGCCTCTTAAATTACCCAGGATAACTACCTCCGTCTCAGTTGCAAAAATAAAAGAGTGATCTTTCCATGGTGTCCAAACTCTTGAGCGTGCTCTGTCGCCTCGATAGCTACTACAGAGTAGATTACTCCCCCCCCCCCTTTTTAACGTGAGGTACAAATATAAAAAAAGAGTGATATTTCTTCTTATTTTGTGACTACGTGTTCTCCCCCCCCCCCCTCCCCCTCGTGGACTATCCGCAGAAATTATCTATCCCCTAATGTTAGTGTAGACTGTCGAGGGAGTAAGAGAATTATATATATATATATATATATATATATATATATATATATAAATATTCGTGTTGTATCACTTGGTTTGGTCATCGGGTCCCAGGCTCGTCCCATTCCCATTCACGTCCACTTTGAAATATTGATTTACATTTGAACCACCAAAAGAAGAAAAAAACATATAGTGCCTACACTTTGTATGATAAGTAAAAGATTCATAATGAATGGTTTCTTATATGTAAAATTGAATTAAAATGAAATAATATAGAAATAAATGAACGAATTATTAAAGCGTTATTAAAATGTACATGTTTACACTAAATAGGCTACAATTACAAATAAATATATTATGTATGTATTAGTTTAAAAATTGTCCATGCCAACCAGATGTACTGACATATTTCATGAAATAAATAGTGAATCTAATTTTTTAAATAAGTATTTGCTGTTTTCATCCACCTTTGCAAAATTGTGTAAACCATTGTAAACGTGTGTCCTCCTTTGTTAGCTTTTGTCCTCTTTTGTTAGCTTTTGTCCTCCTTTGTTAGCTTTTGTCCTCTTTTGTTAGCTTTTGTCCTCCTTTGTTAGCGTTTGTCCTCCTTTGTTAGCTTTTGTCCTCTTTTGTTAGCTTTTGTCCTCTTTTGTTAGCTTTTGTCCTCCTTTGTTAGCGTTTGTCCTCTTTTGTTAGCGTTTGTCCTCCTTTGTTAGCGTTTGTCCTCTTTTGTTAGCTTTTGTCCTCTAGTGTTAGCTTTTGTCCTCTTTTGTTAGCTTTTGTCCTCTTTTGTTAGCTTTTGTCCTCCTTTGTTAGCGTTTGTCCTCCTTTGTTAGCGTTTGTCCTCCTTTGCTAGCGTTTGTCCTCCTTTGTTAGCTTTTGTCCTATTTTGTTAGCTTTTGTCCTCTTTTGTTAACTTTTGTCCTCTTTTGTTAGCTTTTGTCCTCTTTTGTAAAATTGTGTCCTCTTTTGTTAGCTTTTGTCCTCTTTTTTTAGCTTTTGTCCTCTTTTGTAAAAAATTTTCCTCTTTTGTAAGCGTATGTCCTCCATATACGTGTCTAATAACCATAATCAAGGACACCATATTCAAATATCACTGGTTGTTACCAAAAAGTAAAGGTTACTTTGTGCAACAAGCGAATGAAAACGGAGATTTGATTATGTGAAAGTCCCAACAAAAAAAAAAAAAGAATATAAAATCGTAAACTCATCTTCTTATCTTATCTTACCAGTGACTTGGCAGAATTTAAGTCATTGGTTAGTATGCATGACTGAATGCATGACGCGTAGGACGTAATCATCTTCTTTTTTTTAAGGAACGTCTGTATTATATAAGATAAGATAAGATCAGATCTATTTTGTTCCAGATCTCCCCGCCAAACGAGCATTTAGTGGAGCAGCCGATAAGGCCATGGTCTGAGAGGTACGCCCCGGTCAGTTATAAGCTAACCAGCAGAAGTGGAACAGAAGCAGAACTGAGAGACATGGTCCTAAGATGTAAGAGGGCTGGAGTAAGGTGAGTTGGATCAAACGGTATTAACCCAGATATCCCAAACTGGCTACATCTTGTAGTTGTATGTTAAGAAAGTCTAACCTGGGTTTTTTTTTAATTAAGTTTATATTGTTTTTTGTCACAGAATATATGTTGATATCGTTATCAACCACATGGCAGGTGTAGGCTTCAGCGGGGTGGGGTCTGCCGGGAGCCATTTCGATGCCAACAAGAGGGAGTTTTCTGGAGTACCCTATAGCGTTTTGGACTTCAACATGGTGGGGCGGTGTCCTAACGCCGACAACAACATACACAAGTAAGTAAATGTTCCTTTTATAGTAACAAATGCATGAGCCCACAAGGGGAACTAACTGAACCTTGCTGTTTTCAAGGCATAGAAGAGGCGGCCTTAGCATTACACGGGCCCTTAAGCCGTGAGCGTTGACTTAATATATATTCTGTAACACGCTAACGGGCTCATCCACCTCTAATGCTATAGGCCTTTTTAGTGTAACAAAACATAGTATTGTTATAACTCTGCCATCGCACCGCCATCTAAGCTAGAAGGTGCGCACTGTGATAAACTAGACTGGAAAGGATGTCAACATTAGAAGAGGAGAACGATTTCCGCCCAAGTAAAGAGCCAATATGGAGAGATTGTGTCTAAGATAGATGTTGTTTTGTGTACCTGGGATGTCATGTGAATAAACGTCTATGTCTCGTTGAGTTGCCTCACTTAAGTTATTACAGTATATTACGTAGGCAATGTACTGTTAGCCGTTTCATATTGATGAGGAGGAATGTAATCAACGTAGGCTTACTAATGATTCAGAGACTCCCGGCAAGAGAAAAACAACAAACTAAATAATAAGTTCTGCTTTTGGGAGGCCTCCTCTGGCGCTGGGGCTGGGGAGGTTGCCTCATTAGTAAACCCCCAAGGCCTCCTCTGAGTCAGAGAGGTTACTATTTCAACTATATATTTCATTCATTGATTTTCCAAAAAGCATTCTATCACTATAGTTAAGGCGTAACAATTGGATTGCAAACCGCATAATTGCATAAGCAGCTTAATCGCACATTAGCTTAGAAGCGCGAAAGCAAGTTAATAATGTACTTCTCATTTCTATTAATATAGGCTCTCTGCTTATTGGAGTATTCTTGTTAATTGTATGAACAGGCCTAGCATGGCTACTGTTGCAGCTAAGCGAGTTGCTCTGCATTTTCTGTTTCACTTCTGCAGCTTCAATGATGTAAACGACATTCGAAATTGTAACCTGGGTGGACTGACGGACCTGTGGCAGGAGAAAGAATGGGTCCGCGCAAAGATCGCCGACTACATGAACAGCCTGGTGGACATTGGAGTGGCCGGCTTCAGGGTGGACGCTGCCAAACACATGTGGCCTGGTGACCTGGAGGTCATCTGGTCGAGGGTAGGTACAAAGTCGGCGTTAGAGGGTGGGGGGCATGGGACAAAACGAAACGGCCTTAGCTGTACACGGGTCAAGCAGCTCTGAGCTGATGGTGACAAAAGAATTTCCCTATAGCAGGGCACCCTTTATTTATTATTTTTTTATTTTTTTTTTAAAACTAGCCAGAGACCGTGGAGAGTGGCGTGTTTTTGTCGAGGCCCTATGTTCCATGAGGAACTCAAAGGAGTGATAATGATGATGAGGGCACCCTTTTTGGAAATGAGCCTGGCCGTTATCCTTATTCGCCACCATTCGAAACAAGAAAAGCCAGTCTTTGGGAAAATAAACAAACATAATGCTATTAAATGTCAAGTTTTCAGTTTTCGGTTAAAGCAAGAGTCCCTTACATCGGTCGTAGGCCTGACCGTCGCTTTATTGCTTTACGTTTATCACTTTTAATTAATAGTGACATGACCAACTTGTAATAGTTGCTGCCTTGATCTACTTTAAATGCTGACTTGATCTATTTACTGTTAAAACAAATCAATAATATATTTGATAAAAAGTAATTTAAAGTGGTATATAAAGGCCATGTGTGTTATTTAAAAGTAACTCGTTCAATATATGCAGATTCATGTGGAGAAGGGAGAACTCTTTATGTTTACATATACTATGTAGTACCTTTATAAGTATACTATGCAGTATCTTAGTTTAAGTGTTTTTTTCTTTATTCCTCTATGGCTTCACCTATGTCTATACTAACAACATTTTAGGTCCGCGATGTAGATGGAGGTCGACCTTTCGTCTACCTTGAGGTCTATGCTGGCGGCATCATCCCATCTTCTGAGTACTTCGGTCTAGGTTACGTCACAGGTAAACAGATTTCAACTTTTACCCAGGTGCCTTTGCGGGAAAAAATCTTATCTTAGGCCCATATATAAGTAAAGAAGATTCTACAACCTCTTTACACACGGCTCGTGCTCAATGGGACAGATGATTTATAGATCTTCTTCTATGGTGGGAGTTTCGTGCGGCCAGCAAAAAGACAAACTGCCTTTATTTTAATAAAATAATTAAAGTACCTACGATAGTTAGGTGGAACTTTGGGCCGTTACAAAGATTCATAAAGCTCAAAATCTCGTCGGGATTCGAACTCGAGACGATCCTATATTTCGGAAGCCAAGTCTCTAGCAGGTAGCTCAATTAACTTATCGCAACAAAGATAATTGTCAAAATCCTATAGCATTCCATAACATACAGCAAAATGTGATACTCCTAGTTTGTAGGATTACCAGGATTTCCAGAAAGACTAACATTTTCACATTAGCTTGTTTTTATGTACAAGTTTAGAACTTTCTTTGAAAATGTCTAAAACTCCTGAAGTACGGCAGGGGATGCAAGTTTGCAGGGTTCGAACGGGAGACTATCCTAACTTCAGTGATAACATAACCTGGCAGCCTGGAAAGAGATAATCTCTGCATTATATTTATAGCTTTTATATATATATATATATATATATATAGCGCTACTACTTTCATGCTTATAGCATGCTAAGAGCGCTTTGGGGGGGGGGAAGGGGGTATCTAGGAGTTGGTCTTCCGTGCTGCCCGAGTCGGGTGTCGAACCTCGAGCCCCCTTCTATGTAATCAAGCCAAGCCAAGTTCAAGCGCACTTAGCCTCTCGACCACGCTTCCCACATGACGATAAGAGCTGTTAACAACACACTCTAGGTTAATAAAGCCATGATATAGGCCTACTGTCAGTTTGACTTAATTCAACATACTGAAAGAAGTTCTTATATTATAGCCGTTCCAATCTGCTGTTATGATTAATTGATAGTTTATCATTTCAGCTTTCTGTGTCTTTTTGTGTTCCAGAGTTTACTTACGGGAACCAAGTGAGAGAGGCAGTAAACAACTTCAACAATCTCAGGGGCGTCGTTCATCTTGACTTGGGGATGGCGCCTACGGAGCACGCTTTTGTCTTCGTGGATAACCACGACAACCAGAGAAACGGCCAGCTTCATTATGATGTAACTATTGACATTTTATGGAAAGGCCTATTACTTTCATAGCATTATGGGTATAACTTTCATAGCATTATGGGTATAACGTTCATAGCATTATGGGTATTACTTTCATAGCATTATGGGTATAACTTTCATAGCATTATGGGTATAACTTTCATAGCATTATGGGTATTACTTTCATAGCATTATGGGTATAACTTTCATAGCATTATGGGTATTACTTTCATAGCATTATGGGTATAACTTTCATAGCATTATGGGTATAACTTTTATAGCATTATGGGTATTACTTTCATAGCATTATGGGTATTACTTTCATAGCATTATGGGTATTACTTTCATAGCATTATGGGTATAACTTTCATAGCATTATGGGTATTACTTTCATAGCATTATGGGTATAACTTTCATAGCATTATGGGTATAACTTTTATAGCATTATGGGTATAACTTTTATAGCATTATGGGTATAACTTTCATAGCATTATGGGTATTACTTTCATAGCATTATGGGTATAACTTTCATAGCATTATGGGTATTACTTTCATAGCATTATGGGTATAACTTTTATAGCATTATGGGTATAACTTTTATAGCATTATGGGTATAACTTTTATAGCATTATGGGTATAACTTTTATAGCATTATGGGTATAACTTTTGTAGCATTATGGGTATAACTTTTATAGCATTATGGGTATAACTTTTGTAGCATTATGGGTATAACTTTCATAGCATTATGGGTATAATTTTTATAGCATTATGGGTATAACTTTCATAGCATTATGGGTATAACTTTTATAGCATTATGGGTATAACTTTTATAGCATTATGGGTATAACTTTCATAGCATTATGGGTATAACTTTTATAGCATTATGGGTATAACTTTCATAGCATTATGGGTATAACTTTTATAGCATTATGGGTATAACTTTTATAGCATTATGGGTATAACTTTTATAGCATTATGGGTATAACTTTTATAGCATTATGGGTATAACTTTTATAGCATTATGGGTATAACTTTTATAGCATTATGGGTATAGTATAATTATCCTACCTTTAAAGATATAGCGGTCTTAACTTTATGGATATAATTTAATTGTCCTAAATTTATTAATGTTTATTTTATTTTTAAATTCTGATATTTGTTTTTCATACAAATGATACTGATGTGTTAAAGAATCACAAAATATTTTCTTCTCATTTAATTATCTACATGTCATTATAAAACAGAAGTTAGAATGTAAATAATTCTTTTCAAAACTGAAAAAAAAAACAACTTTTAAGGAATACAATTTTTTACAATGGTTTTTATAAAATATTTTTAATAAAATTTTAAAATATTTTATAGTATAAAAAACAACAACTCGTATTTGTTAAATGATAACGTTTGTTACAACAGCATCAAGAGGGTTGAAAGTAAATTATTTGTGAGTGAAATGAAATAGATTGCTTACAGTTTTATAACATACCACCTTAAACTTTGAAGAAATGTATTTAGAAATCAGCTCACCTATCCCTTGGACTGTTGGGGCGCTGAGGTCTATCAACCGTCTTTCTCGATTTCTCTGTCTATTCTTTTATGTTGTCTTCCCATCGCTTTCTCTGTCAACCTCTTCTTTTTTACCTGGTACTGTTCCCTGAAGGAAGGTCTTTGCAAGCCTCGAAGACCTTGTAATATGGCCATAGAGTTATAGTTTCCGTTTTTTACACTAGTTATCAGGTCATCGTGGGGTCCAATCGCTGTAGTAACTCTGTCTCTAATCTCTTTGTTTGTGATTTGGTCTTTAAATGTGATACCTAAGATCAGGGGTTCTCAGCCTGTGGGTCGCGACTCCATTGTGGTCGATTGACGATTTGCCAGGGGTCGCCTAAAACCATCAAAAATATGGATTGTTTTTGTCTATTCTTCTAATGCTGTGTGGGTGGCGGTCGCGGCAGAGTGGGGGATTGTAAAAAAGGGTAGCCGAGCTTAAAAGGTTAAGAACCGCTGCCTAAGATCCTTCTGTTGCTTCCTTTTTTTCATAGTTCACTGAAATGTTTCTCAATACAATACAGTAGGCCACCTTTGCTTCTTCTTCTTTGTTATCATTACAATGTTGGAACATTCAGACGAGAAGTAGGCTACTGTCTCTGAGATGAACTGCCCATTTTCCCCCTAATCAGGCAGCTCTAAATCAGTGGCGTAGCTAGGGTGGGTGGAGGAGGGGGAGAATTTGAAAATCCCCCGGGCCCCACTTGAGAGGGGCCCCCTATTGAGTGTTTTTTACATAAAAAATTAAATATTACGCAAAATGCAGGGGCCCTCAAAGAAAAAAGCCCCCGGGCACCAAACGATGGAAAATTCCTAGCTACGCCTCTGCTCTCATTTTAATTTTTCTTATATTGAATGGGTTTGGGGCCAGTGTCTTTTTTGGGCCATTGACAGAGTATTCAGGTTCGCGTCAGAAGATTAATTGAGGAAGAGTAGGTTATTATACATGACTCGATGAACCATCTGTCATTCATGTAGGCCTATAGTGTCTCTGGTGCCTATAAAGTCTCTGGTGTCTGAAGTGTCTATAGTGTCTCTGGTGTCTATAGTGTCTCTGGTGCCTATAAAGTCTCTGGTGTCTATAGTGTCTCTGGTTTCTATAGTGTCTCTGGTGTGTCTCTGGTGCCTATAGTGTCTCTGGTATCTATAGTCTCTCTGGTGCCTATAGTGTCTCTGGTGGCAACATTTTAGATTGTTCAACTCCAATCGTTTTATTCCTAATGTGTTATTCCTAATGGAATAGTTTGAATTGATCTGCATTAAATATGAATATAACGGATTTATTCTACGCCCTAAAATAATTATTATCGTTACTCTTACACCAGAATCCAGTAGAGTATAAACGTGCTGTGGCCTTCACCTTAGCGTTTAACTACGGCTTCGCGCGGGTGATGAGCAGTTATTATTTTACTGAGCATGCGCAGCCCCCACCTCACGACGGTGACATCATCAAGGACGTCACAATCAACGCAGACGGATCGTGCGGCAATGGATGGGTGTGCGAACACAGGTAGGGTAGCTGGCATAACTTAGCTTAAAATGTATTATGTAATATCTACGGGAGTTGAGTTCTAATTGTGCACGTTGGAGTTAAAAACATGACCGGGGGGGGATTCTTTGCAGCTTTTTAACACCCCCCCCCCCCCCCGAAATGAGAATCCCCCCTCCAGGACCCGGTGCGGAATTTAGTGACTGATTTTTTCGCTTTGATTTTGTTTATTTTAGGAGAGATTTTAAGACTAAACCATCACTTGCCCCAGCGCAGCCAAGGGGGTTTTGAGTTTAAAGACCCCTACTAGGGGGTTTTGCAATTTAACCTTCTCTTCTGTAAAAGAAAAGAAAAAAAAAACTGTAAACGACAATTCCAAAATTCCAAGAGCATAGCTAAGGGGATTTTTATTTTAAATCCCTTAAATCCCCCTCCAAAATTTACGATAAATTCCCTCTCTTCAATATAAGACTATCCATACATCAGTCACCAGATTCTATGAGCGTAGCCAAGTGGAGTTTTGTGTTTACCCCCCCCCTCCAGCGGGGTTTGCAGCCAAAAACCACCTCTTCAATAAAAAAAAAAAAAGCAAATTACACACTCAAAATTCTTTGAGCGTAGCCAAAGGGCGTTTTGAGTTTAAACGCCCCTCCAGCGGGGTTTGAATCTTAAAAATAACTCTTCAATATAAAAAAAGCAAATTACACACTAAAAATTCTATAAACGTAGCCATAGGGGTTTTGACTTTGAACCCTCTTCTGCGGGGTTTGAAGCTAAAAAAATACCTCTTCAATATAAAAAAAACAGCAAATTACGCACTCAAAATGCTATGAGCGTAGCTATATAAATATTTTTTTTTAGTTTAAACCATCCTTCAGTGGGGTTTGAAGCTAAAAAATAATTCTTTAATGCGAGACTCCAACTATGATCTTCAGCTGCCATGCACCAAATGCGAGACTTCAACAATGATCCACATCTGCGATGCACCGAATGTGTAGCATCAACGTTCAAGTCTGATCCCCGTGAGTTGAGGCCCCGGTGTTATCTCCCAATTTTGTCATCTTTTATTGTAAGTTTGACCCCTTCATGTGATGCTCCTATGTGTGAACTCTTAGTGTATCTTCTAGTGTAAGGCCGTAAGTGTGATCCCATAGTGGGATGCCCCCAAAAGTGAGACTCTCCTTCTGCATCTATTGTGATTCCCTAATGTGAAGACCCAAGTTAAAATTCGGTCCAATATAATATATTCAGAGTAACCGAATTTGTGAATCGACTCTTGTAAAGGAGTAACTGATATTGCAGGTGGAAAGTGATCGCCAACATGGTGCGGTACAGGAATGACGTCCTGAACACGGGCATCGAGAACTGGAACGTCCAGGGAGACGTCATGTGGTTCAGCAGAGGCAACGTTGGATTCTTTGCAATGGGCAAAACTAACTTCAACAAGCACATATATACTGGTAGTTATAGCTATAGAGTTTAACTTCAACAAGCACATATATACTGGTAGTTATAGCTATAGAGTTTAACAAGCACAAATATACCGGTAGTTATAGCTATAGAGTTTAACAAGCACATATATACCGGTAGTTATAGCTATAGAGTTTAACAAGCACATATATACCGGTAGTTATAGCTATAGAGTTTAACAAGCACATATATACCGGTAGTTATAGCTATAGAGTTCAACAAGCACATATATACTGGTAGTTATAGCTATAGAGTTTAACAAGCACATATATACTGGTAGTTATAGCTATAGAGTTTAACTTCAACAAGCACATATATACCGGTAGTTATACCTATAGAGTTTAACAAGCACATATATACTGGTAGTTATAGCTATACAGTTTAACTTCAACAAACACATATATACTGGTAGTTATAGCTATATAGTTTAACAAGGCCATATATACTGGTAGTTATAGCTATACAGTTTAACTTCAACAAACACATATATACTAGTAGTTATAGCTATATAGTTTAACAAGGACATATATAATGGTAGTTATAGCTATACAATTTAACTTCAACAAACACATATATACTGGTAGTTATGACTAAATAGTTTAGCCTTCACAAGCACATATATACTGGTCATTATAGCTATAGAGTTTAACTTTAACAACCACATATACACTGGTAGTTATAGCTATATATGGTGAAAAGTAAAGGCGGTTGGTCGTTGTCCTGGACACATGACAACCTTGTTAACAGTGTGCCACAGAAACAGATGACCTTTACATCATCTGCCTTATAGATCGCAAGGTCTGAAAGGGGAACTTATACCTTTTTTTTTTTAATTGTACATTTATAATGTGTTAGCTCCCTTAAAAATTGAGGAGCTGTAAATCTGACTCTTATATCGTAGATCTTGGTGTATGGGCAGTTTGTCTAAAGTCGTATTATTTTTTTAATTAAATTTCTTTTAGATCTATGTATCTAGCCTAAGCATATAATAATGTCATGGAGCTTACTGTGAAATACTACTTGTGTTTCACTGTGTGTCTCCAGGTCTCCCAGCTGGTCAGTACTGTGACCTTATTAGTGACTGCGCCAAAAAGTTTAACGTGGACGGTAACGGCATGGCCGACATCAGCCCACACGATGGAAATGAGCCATTTGTTGCCTTCACTACAAGTAAGTATCTCCAAAGATATCACTATACTGGATTGATATTATGTGAACAGATTCAATGGCTTCCTCTCGAGTCCTAACTCACGAGGAGTTTCATGACAATGGTTCTAATGATGTCCTACAATTTAGTCAAGAACCACACCGATCTTCAGTTCATGAGATTTTTGAGAACTACTGTGGTTCAGAAGTTTTCCAAGGGAGCACTTTTATTATTAGCTAGATGCAATTTTACTTCTGCTATCTAGCAAGGAAAGTCAGCAACTGGCTCCGCAAAGGGTGTATGGAAAAACCTGGGGCGGATTGGCTAAATGGCTATAAGGGGCAATAGGCAAATGCCCGGCCGGCTGGCACCAAATGGGCCGGTCTGGTCGTGACCAAAGAGATTTTTTTTTCAATGCACACAACTTTAAAAAAAAGTGTTAGCAGCAAGACACAGATGCCTGAACACGTTTTATTTATTTATTTTTTTGACAATTAATTTTGTTTGGAATTCAACAAGAATATCAAAAGCTTTACACTATACAAACTGTACGTACGTTAGACCTTACTTTTTGCAATGTACAAGCAGCATACAACGCAACACTGCTTTGATATCTTCGAATTAGTGTTTGGCCTAATCATTTGACTGGCATTCCCATTTCTTTAGTGCTTCTTCCCTCCCCCCTCTTTTGATGGTTCCATTGACAGTGCTACCGAAAAAGAGAAATGAGAGAGGTTT
This sequence comes from Biomphalaria sudanica, assembly GCA_036873155.1. Lineage (NCBI taxonomy): Eukaryota > Metazoa > Mollusca > Gastropoda > Planorbidae > Biomphalaria > Biomphalaria sudanica. Next base: position 587,309 of record JAZGLO010003763.1, on the reverse strand, counting down.
AATTAGAGAATTATACATATAATTTGACATGCCATTTGTGGGCCGGGTTATATTGTAATGCCAGGGCCGATTTTGATACCCAGTCAGCCCCTGGGAAAGAGTAGCAAAAAGCGCTCCACAGATGTCTCGTGTCTATAGCAAAAGCGCTCCACAGAAGTCTCGTGTATATAGCATGAGGACGGCTTCCTAGAACTATATAATAAATAGATGATGCATCAAAAACCAAGATCTTATCACGTCGACTCATTGCATTCATGCATTTTGTAACCATCTCTCTCATCTGTCCCTAGACTTTCGTCGTAGGGCTGCTGTGACTAATCAAATCCCTCCATTTTGTAACCATCTCTCTCATCTGTCCCTAGACTTTCGTCGTAGGGCTGCTGTGACTAATCAAATCCCTCCATTTTGTAACCATCTCTCTCATCTGTCCCTAGACTTTCGTCGTAGGGCTGCTGTGACTAATCAAATCCCTCCATTTTGTAACCATCTCTCTCATCTGTCCCTAGACTTTCGTCGTAGGGCTGCTGTGACTAATCAAATCCCTCCATTTTGTAACCATCTCTCTCATCTGTCCCTAGACTTTCGTCTTATGGCTGCTGTGACTAATCAAATCCCTCCATTTTGTAACCATCTCTCTCATCTGTCCCTAGACTTTCGTCGTAGGGCTGCTGTGACTAATCAAATCCCTCCATTTTGTAACCATCTCTCTCATCTGTCCCTAGACTTTCGTCGTAGGGCTGCTGTGACTAATCAAATCCCTCCATTTTGTAACCATCTCTCTCATCTGTCCCTAGACTTTCGTCGTAGGGCTGCTGTGACTAATCAAATCCCTCCATTTTGTAACCATCTCTCTCATCTGTCCCTAGACTTTCGTCGTAGGGCTGCTGTGACTAATCAAATCCCTCCATTTTGTAACCATCTCTCTCATCTGTCCCTAGACTTTCGTCTTATGGCTGCTGTGACTAATCAAATCCCTCCATTTTGTAACCATCTCTCTCATCTGTCCCTAGACTTTCGTCGTAGGGCTGCTGTGACTAATCAAATCCCTCCATTTTGTAACCATCTCTCTCATCTGTCCCTAGACTTTCGTCGTAGGGCTGCTGTGACTAATCAAATCCCTCCATTTTGTAACCATCTCTCTCATCTGTCCCTAGACTTTCGTCGTAGGGCTGCTGTGACTAATCAAATCCCTCCATTTTGTAACCATCTCTCTCATCTGTCCCTAGACTTTCGTCGTAGGGCTGCTGTGACTAATCAAATCCCTCCATTTTGTAACCATCTCTCTCATCTGTCCCTAGACTTTCGTCGTAGGGCTGCTGTGACTAATCAAATCCCTCCATTTTGTAACCATCTCTCTCATCTGTCCCTAGACTTTCGTCGTAGGGCTGCTGTGACTAATCAAATCCCTCCATTTTGTAACCATCTCTCTCATCTGTCCCTAGACTTTCGTCTTATGGCTGCTGTGACTAATCAAATCCCTCCATTTTGTAACCATCTCTCTCATCTGTCCCTAGACTTTCGTCGTAGGGCTGCTGTGACTAATCAAATCCCTCCATTTTGTAACCATCTCTCTCATCTGTCCCTAGACTTTCGTCGTAGGGCTGCTGTGACTAATCAAATCCCTCCATTTTGTAACCATCTCTCTCATCTGTCCCTAGACTTTCGTCGTAGGGCTGCTGTGACTAATCAAATCCCTCCATTTTGTAACCATCTCTCTCATCTGTCCCTAGACTTTCGTCGTAGGGGTGCTGTGACTAATCAAATCCCTCCATTTTGTAACCATCTCTCTCATCTGTCCCTAGACTTTCGTCGTAGGGCTGCTGTGACTAATCAAATCCCTCCATTTTGTAACCATCTCTCTCATCTGTCCCTAGACTTTCGTCGTAGGGCTGCTGTGACTAATCAAATCCCTCCATTTTTCCCGGTCAGCAGCTTTTCTTAATAGGATATCTTTTAGGTTATCCAGCCAGCTTTTCATTGGACGACCCTTTCTTTGTGCTCCCTCCACAGTACCTTAAAGAATAACTTTTTGACAGTGATTCATGTCTTAAAACCAGCTCAGCTTTCGCTTCCCTAGTGCTATTAGAGCATGGAATGGGTTGCCTGAGCTAGCCTGGAAAACCAGTGAATTGGCGGAATTGGATGGCTGCCTGGTCGTGCGGTTTGCGCGCTGGACTGTCGTTCGGATTTATCGACTAAACCCTGTCCGCTCCCATCCCCCGTCGTCCTGCGGGAGGTTTGGACTAGGAAGTAAACTATCTTCAACTCTGAAGGAACATCCGAATTATGTAAAAAATTTTACAAACATTTTTACAATTTAAGTCATTGGTTAATATGCATGACTGAATGCATGACGCGTAGGACGTAATCATCTTTTTTGAAGTAACACCTGTATTATATAAGATAAGATATTGAAGAGTTCCTCTTTTTTTTTTTGACTCGTTGAATACATTCACATTTTGAGATTTCATATTGTGCTAAGAATAACATTAGATTTTAGGGCTGTTGGAATGTGTTCTTTGTTTTATCTTAGAGAGTAAGGACAGGACAGCAAACTCACCCCCATCTTCTGAAGAGTCAGTCTACATCCCCCCTCTCAACGCAGACTTCAAGAGAACTATCATTCTGATAGAAGCTAACCTGACCAGTGGGCAAGACCTGTTCATACGCGGGGGCATTGACCACAAGCATAGAGCTGGTAAGATTTTAAAAAATTCACTATCTTTAAACTATCCCCAGGGCACCTAATTAGCCCTCACCTAGCGAGTTGCAGCTCAGAGACACATTCATAAAATCCAGTCATGTCAATTATATGTATCTTTATATTGTCACAGGTTGTGATGTTGATGCCCTGGCTAGTTATTGCAGTATTCCGATACGCCACTCTCTTCAAAGCAACTCTTCATACTACGACAAGGTAATGTATATACTGTATAAACTCAATTTTGAAATCAATAACAATCCTAAACAAAACAAGTGAACTATAACAAAAACAAAGCTTATCTAAAGGGGAAGGACTCCGTCCTTACAACTATATCTACCAATATTGTACAAGTCATTTCCCTTATTTGATATTTAAAAAATTAATTAATTGACTAATTGAGTATTTTTGTTTATTGATTCTTGTTTTGTTATTAGGTAGACTAAATAATTGTTTACAGTCTCAACTTGATCGGAGAGTGCGTGAGGGAGAATAAGCCCATCTTAGACAAATTTAGACATCTGTGTATACTTAAGTATTAGTTTCCCTTGTTGCAATAAAACAAAATAAAGAATTACCAATAATTAATTGTCTAATTGGTTACTTTTTAAAATTGATTCATGTCTTGTCTATTGTCAATGAACAATTGTGCAAAGTTTCAACTTGATCAGAGAATGGGTGTGGGAGAAATGTTATGTACACATTTTACCGGACAGATTGATCTAAGTTTTGTAATAAAAAAAGGAATGAATATTTAAAAATGATTTAAAATTAACAAAATCTATAACTTCAATATAAAATTTATTTTGTTTATAAAACACATTTAATTTTAAACAACACATTCCACAAAACAATTTCAAAGTTTCAAAAAACCTCAATCATATAATAAAATAAACCAGCTATTTTTATTTTGTTCCAGTTTAACATATGGTCAAAGGGAGATGATTTCTTGGATTGGTATGGTATGGAGTTGTACCAAGGGGAATACAATCACCAGAGGCCTTATGGGACACCAGCAGTATTGACCAGCAACAAGCCTGAAGATCAAGGCTACAACCCATTCAATAGGTTAGTGTCAAGATTTCTAAATATAAGCCTCATTTTGACATTATATACTTGTGGAACTTAGGAATTTAAAAATATATACTCAAAGATGAAATCAATAATATTTGACTAATATACAGTTCAAACATTAGCAAAAACTATTATTACAAAATGTTTCAGGTTGTGATACCAAATACTATTAGGCATTCATATAGTAAGGGGCTTATATTAACAACCTGGAGGTCTGACCAACAGGAAGTTTGGGGGCTTCATTGTATTAACATTACTTAAGAAATAAAAAAAGATAATTATTTCCCAGCTCAAAACTTCCTGCAGGACGGCAGCAGGCAGGGTTTGAACCATTGAGATAATAGTCTGAAGTGCGTACCACAAACCTTGCAGAGTTGTAGAATGCATGGCGGCAGAGTCTTGGAATACAAAATAGCATGATGGAATGCATAATGATAGCAGACTGATTCAATACAGAATAAGAGCAATAATCAACGTTCTGATCATGTGATACAACATGTGTTTACAAAACAAGGTTAACCGTATGATTAGAGACGCAAAAGCTAGTCATATTCGACAAAAAATCAAAACTTCTGATTCTTCAATGGAGCTATTTAGGATCACCGCTGAAATGTTAGGGGGAACAAATAACGAACGTTTGCCGTCATCTATCCCAGTATCTGAACTTCCTGATTCCTTCAATAGATTCTTCATTGGGAAGATTGAGCAGATTAGAAATGACATGCCATCCCTCACATCACAGCTTGACCACTCTCCAATTTTTTAAAAATACTCCTTTTTGCGAGTTTCAGCGTGTATCTGAAGATTATGTCAAAAGTACTATTCTAAAGATGCCAAATAAGTCATGTGACCTTGATCCCATTCCAACTTCCTTGCTCCTTGAATGTTTAGTTGAGCTTGTACCTACAATTACTAACATTGTGAACTCTTCACTGACTTCAGGAATTGTACCACAGCAATTTAAGCATGCATCAATGTATACATAACAATGAGATGCCCTTGTACCTTAGCGAACTGATTACTCCATATGTCCCCCAGAGAGCCCTGCGCTCAATGGACTCAATGCTTTTAGTAGTGCCACGTTTCTCCCTCATAAGCTACGGTCTGGGGGCTTTTTCAGTTCACGGACCAAAGGTTTGGAACTCACTCCCCATTGATCTCAGACAGACAACATGCTACACCACTTTTAAGAAGAACATAAAAACATATCTGTTTAAAACTTTTTTAGATTAACTGTCATTTTAGCTCTCGTGTTTTTGTTTGTAATGTTACAGCGCCTGGAGCCTACATTTTGTTTGTTAACAGCGCTTTATAAATAAAATTATTATTATTATTATTACCCTTACAGTTTGCCACAGAAACATGTCACCTCTACAACATTGCCCTGCAAACTTTAACTTTAGTCCCAATCACATTTTGAGATTTTTCCAGACAATAAATTAGCATTCAATGACAAACATATTTAAAAACAAGCACCTTGTAAATTGCTTTTGTTTTAGATTTGGACCTGGATACTGGATTGTTGATGTGGACATGGATTGTGCAAGAACAGACGATGGGTACTTTGAAGTCAAAGCCATGGTGGGTGGGGCCTGGGAACAAAAAGTGGTCAGCCAAACGTGTGCTGGAGATGGAGGAGGTGAATGGCCATATGAAACAACAAACCACTGGGCAAAATGTGGCTATCTTAATGTCTTTCAATTAGGCTCTGACATGTGTCATATATACACATTGAATCTGTAAAATATATGAAAACAAAATATACTTAATAAATATAATCTCTCTATGATATGCATTGAGTTTGTTGTATTTCTAGTTTAATTTCATTGAAGAGGAGATATTTTTATTGAACATCATCGCTAGTATTTAAACACCTTTAAATAGATTCCTCATTAGAATCTGAAGTTCTATTAGGTATAAAAGTCCCCAGTCTAAATGTTGTGGCACAGCCATATTACTCGATCATCAGGACTTGAACCTACATTCTTACAATACCAGAGCATAGAGTCGTTCAGTGAAAACAATGATATAAAAGTGAAAAACAAAAAGGAGTTGAGGAAACTGGTCAGCTCTCTAGTGCCCCAAATGTCCAGTCCAAAAGACTATCAAACAGGTGAAAAAGAAATCATTTTTGAACAGCAATCATTCTAATCAAGATCTACTTGTTTAATCATGTCCTCCTAGCTATAAACATATATCAAAGATTTAAAAAATCAAAGTATGCATAACCGAGACGAGTAGAGTTGCTTGTCTATCAAACATGTCAAACTAATACTGTAGCATCTTACAATCAAAGCTATGTTCTATCATACATATCAAACTAATACTGTAGCATCTTACAATCATAGCTATGTTCTATCATACATATCAAACTAATACTGTAACATCTTACAATCAAAGCTATGTTCTATCATACATATCAAACTAATACTGTAGCATCTTACAATCAAAGCTATGTTCTACCATACATATCAAACTAATACAGTAGCATCTTACAATCAAAGCTATGTTCTATCATACATATCAAACTAATACTGTAGCATCTTACAATCAAAGCTATGTTCTATCATACATATCAAACTAATACTGTAACATCTTACAATCAAAGCTATGTTCTATCATACATATCAAACTAATACTGTAGCATCTTACAATCAAAGCTATGTTCTATCATACATGTCAAACTAATACTGTAGCATCTTACAATCAAAGCTATGTTCTATCATACATATCAAACTAATACAGTAGCATCTTACAATCAAAGCTATGTTCTATCATACATATCAAACTAATACTGTAGCATCTTACAATCAAAGCTATGTTCTATCATACATATCAAACTAATACTGTAACATCTTACAATCAAAGCTATGTTCTATCATACATATCAAACTAATACTGTAGCATCTTACAATCAAAGCTATGTTCTATCATACATGTCAAACTAATACTGTAGCATCTTACAATCAAAGCTATGTTCTATCATACATGTCAAACTAATACTGTAGCATCTTACAATCAAAGCTATGTTCTATTATACATGTCAAACTAATACTGTAGCATCTTACAATCAAAGCTATGTTCTATCATACATATCAAACTAATACTGTTGCATCTTACAATCAAAGCTATGTTCTATCATACATGTCAAACTAATACTGTAGCATCTTACAATCAAAGCTATGTTCTATCATACATGTCAAACTAATACTGTAGCATCTTACAATCAAAGCTATGTTCTATCATACATATCAAACTAATACTGTAGCATCTTACAATCAAAGCTATGTTCTATCATACATATCAAACTAATACTGTAGCATCTTACAATCATAGCTATGTTCTATCATACATATCAAACTAATACTGTAACATCTTACAATCAAAGCTATGTTCTATCATACATATCAAACTAATACTGTAGCATCTTACAATCAAAGCTATGTTCTATCATACATATCAAACTAATACTGTAGCATCTTACAATCAAAGCTATGTTCTATCATACATGTCAAACTAATACTGTAGCATCTTACAATCAAAGCTATGTTCTATCATACATATCAAACTAATACTGTAACATCTTACAATCATAGCTATGTTCTATCATACATGTCAAACTAATACTGTAGCATCTTACAATCAAAGCTATGTTCTATCATACATGTTAAATTTATACTGTAGCATCTTACAATCAAAGCTATGTTCTATCATACATGTCAAACTAATACTGTAGCATCTTACAATCAAAGCTATGTTCTATCATACATATCAAACTAATACTGTAGCATCTTACAATCAAAGCTATGTTCTATCATACATATCAAACTAATACTGTAGCATCTTACAATCAAAGCTATGTTCTATCATACATATCAAACTAATACTGTAGCATCTTACAATCATAGCTATGTTCTATCATACATGTCAAACTAATACTGTAGCATCTTACAATCAAAGCTATGTTCTATCATACATGTTAAATTTATACTGTAGCATCTTACAATCAAAGCTATGTTCTATCATACATGTCAAACTAATACTGTAGCATCTTACAATCAAAGCTATGTTCTATCATACATGTTAAATTTATACTGTAGCATCTTATGTTCATCTATGTTCAAACTCAATCCCCTGCATAGCACACCACCCTCTTGCATCACCATCATTCAAATCTGCTTTAATAGTTTGTGTAAAAGTATTATAACTTAAACTTTTCCAATCAATCTGAAGGGTGTATCAAGATTCCACTGAAACAATCCAGTTACTACAAAGTTACTAGAAATTTGGCTTCGAATGTCCTAGACTTAAAACTAATCAGAAGTATGACTATGTTAATAGGATGGTATGGGTAAGCAGAAATCTAATCAGGCATACATACACACTTATGCACACATTCAAAGACATTTGCACAATGAGTCTAGCAAACTGTCAAAATAACAAACTTATAATTTAAAAAAAAATTGAAAATTTTTTTCAAATTATCATGAAACTGAATAATAGAAATATGAACTAATATTTACATGGCACTGAAAGAGACAAAAAAAAAGCTCATACATTATCTTATGTAATGGACTGTCTATCTAAAAATGGAATGTATTCATATTTACACAATAAAAGACACAATAAAGCATGGAAAGGTGGTGATCTCCTTAGCATATGCTAGGACATATTTCTATAAATGCAACTAGTGCTAGAGCATAGAATGGGTTGCTTGATTCAGCCAGGAAAACCAACAACTCGGCAGAGTTCAAGTCACTGATCAACATGCATGACCAGATCGACACAGGAACACGTGTATGACATAATCATCTTCTCTTTTAAAGTACTGTCTGTAACTGATCAGATTTGTTTGAGTATCACAGCACTATCATCCATGAAGTTACAAATGAAAACACACACATGGGAAGTTTCATGCCAAAATTTGGCCTAAGCTGTATTAGAAACAGTGACCAGGTAATATATCCAAGAATAAAATGGAAGAAACGACTATGAAGAACAGCTTATGTAATAATACAAACTGTTCTGAGCCTTGCTGCTTTACCTCATACTAAAAAATATTTTAACAAACCAATTCTTTGTCACGCAATATCACAGTTAAAGCAAAAAGTTTTTTTTTTGCTCTTAGTGAAAACATAAAGCTAACATTTTTTCAACCAAATTTATATCAATATATTCATTTATAAGTTAACTTGCAATCAGAATATGCATGCTACATGCAATTTAAAAATCACAGGTCAAAGTCAGGCCATTGAGATATGCTCTATCTAATTAAAAGCATATTTAGGTAATCTGTTAAAAAGAGGATAGCAATGTTTCTCCAGGTATGCACCACTACCCTACCACAAAACTAGCACTTCTTAGAGTGTGGTGACAAAAAAAAAAGCATGCTACACAGCATGTATTAATGTCTAGCTTTTATTAGATTGCAATACTGTTGACTATAAAGACTCTTGATAGTGTGAATATCACAAGACCAGAAAGTTGTCGGATGGCCGAAAAAGTCAGATAACCAAAGGTTAGCTATTCTTCAATGAATTTAAATGAATATGTCCCAAAAAATTTCTATTTATGCTACCATAAGATTATCTCTTAGACTTTCAAACATATAAACTAAACAAGAGTTGAAAATGAAAAAAAAAGAAATCATTGATCTAAAAATGCAAAACATTGATTTCAGGTTTCATATACTGTAGAAAATAACAACTTAAGCCTACCTACAGACTAAAAAAATTTATATAATACAGTTTACATTAATAACATGAATTTACTTTGACCCTGAGCCAGATTACTGGGTGTGTTGGATTATTAAATTATCAAGAGTCAACTGTAATTTGATGGGTAAAACAGATTTTCTTATAAAGATGCTCTGTGGGATATATATTGTTGCATGGCATAAACTGCTAAGGAGCTTGAGTTCAAATCCAAAATTGAGCTGAGTTGCTAAAGGCAGCACAGAAACATTCAACCAATACCCCCCTCCCCATGGATAAAAAAAAAAAATAAAAAAAAAAAAAGAGATTGGACCAAAGTGCACTAAGCAAGATTATAGCATGAATGATGGGCTATATAAAAAGAATTTAAAAAAATAGGCCTCAGGGAGAGGGTCAGACTTAAGATCAATGAGGTTAAACAGGAATCCTAAATCCTAAAGCCATCAGATTATGAGGATGTTAATGTGAGTATGATAACAAACTTATCCACTTGACAACTAAATCATGTCCTAGAAAAAAAACTTCAGTCAATCTAGTAGCATAGGTTTTCATTGAAAAATCCAGCCCTCAAAAAGAGACAAGATTCAATGCGTTCCTCGTCATCCAACTTCTGCAGCTTGGTAAAGGTCAAAAAGATCTGCTCCAGTGTGGTCTCATGGACAGAGTAGTCCTGGACATAGTAACTGTCCTTGCACTGTTCCATCAGGGAGAAGACATCAGCCACTTCTATGCTGGTGTCATTTATCTGGAGGTGGACGTAGCCTTGGTGATCATCAAACACCTGTAGACAAGAATGGAGAGTCTAAACTAGATGAGCATTTCCTGCATATGGATTATCTATCTAATAAGTCTTTCCAAAGATCACTTGCTCTTGCTAGAACATTGAGTTATTATATTTACATTAATGCATTCTTGGGTGAGATCAATTCAAGTATAAGCATCTTTCTAGGAATAAAATGAAGAGCTTACTGTTTCTAAAATTGTATAATAATAATACAGTAAAGATCACAGCAACGATAACTGAACACAAAGATAACATTCAAACTGATATCTTTTGTCACAGCAAGAGGTTTTGAAACAGCCATTTTCGTGCCAATTGGTCATTTTAGTGCAAGACAGTTTGGCATTAATGAAATGAATTATCAGAACAAAACATCTTGTGCTCCATCATCTTCTGGTTTCCTCTACTACATTAATTTTGCTGCTGTTAATATCCTTAATAAACTTACTGTTGTGTCTGGGACTAAACTTTGAATATACTCCACCACTGGATCTGTTGGAGCCTGGGGCCCTTCAGGGAGGTGGCCCATCTTGATGATCAGAGTGTAGCCTTGCCCAAACTTGCTTTTGAGATGCTGCGGGCTGCCAATACAGGTGAAGCGACCTCTCAACATGATGGCCAACCTGGTGCACAAGGCATCACACTCCTCCATGCTGAGCCACAAAGAACACAACAGAAGCAATAATTCTGAAGGCATGCATGAATTCCAAGAGAATCACAGAGTCAACATCTAAATAACACTTTCAATGATTCTTTGTTTAAAGTGTATCATATGATATCCAGGAGACACGGTGTCTGAGCGGTAAAGGGATTGGCTGCAGAACCGATGTTCGGGTTTGAATCCTGGTGAAAACTGGGATTTTTAATTCCAGGATCTTTGAATGTCTCTGAGTCCACCCGGCTCTAACAGGTACTTGACTTTAGTTGGGGAAAGTTAAGGTGTTATGCTGGCCCCATGACACCCTCACTAGCTGTAGGCTACAGAAAGAGATGACCTTTAAATGATCTGCCCTATAGATTGCAAGGTCTGAAAGGGGAACTTTACTTTTTTAAAATATGATATCCAAGATTAACAGGAAGGACAGGGTAAACAAGGTTCAGAAGATGCACACTCTATTGTAACACCACACACAAGAGGATAGAGTAAAACCTTACATAAATAGATGTCAGCTATAGGGAAGATACAGCCCTAGCCCGCACTGTGTAGAGAGAAGTGATAACAAGACAAATGTAGGACAACAAATAAATAAAGAACTTAGCCGACAGAGATAAACAAGCCAAATGGAAAAAAAAAGGTTTCTCTAGTAGCCAGGCAGGGGCAACTTTTAAGTGTGAAATAGCTATAGCCTTAAAAAGAAGTGCTGTAATAGATTAGCCAAAGTCAAATCAAGATATACATTCAATACATAAGTATATTAATAAGAAAACAGCCAAGATAACCTAATAAAAGTAAGGATTCATAGTATTCTTTTTGTTTCATGCAAATAGGATTTAAAAATAACTTTACTTTGTAAATATAACATGCTAAAACCTACTATTTTGTATCAATATATTGAATTTTTAAAAGTTTATGTTCGCCCTGATAAGTTTACTATGAGTCACCTTATTAGTTATTCTATAATTTTGTGATGTGTAATGAGAAACTAATTCAGCAACAACTGAAAGAGAAGATTTAAAAAATAAAGCATAAAATTTAAATTTCAATACAACAATTTAATTCTAAAAAAAAAGTTTCCCTTTCAGACCTTGCGATCAACGGGGCAGATAATGTTAATGTCATCTGTTTCTATGGCCAACAGTTAATGGGTAGGGTGTCATATGTGGCCAGCACAACAATCAACCGCATATACTTTCCAATGAAAGTTAAGTGTTACAGCTTGCAATTATATCTATATTTCAATAGCTCTCTAGAAACTACCATAGTTTCTCCCTAGGTGTCCCTGGGTTCAGCTGTAATTACATCAAACACTTAACAACTTGATCAAAACACAGAAACTTTATAAAACTTCATGGGACATATCACACACTCGTCTCTCTCTTTTTTCTGAAAACTAACACACTTCCAGTCATTCACAAATATGTTCCAACTGACATATATCTGTAAAAACAGATTATACACACACTCATCCATGACAGTCAGGTATCCATTAGAGTTGGTTGGACTCAAGGGCGCCCTAACAACCCTAAAATTCAAAATCCCACTCTTCACCAAGTTTTGAACCCAGGACTCAGGTTCGGAAGCCAAGCGCTTAACTACTCTGCCACTGCGCCCCCAATTTGATTCCTAAGCCCTCACTAAATCCATTTATTGACTTGTATTGACTTCTGTCAACATGTTCTAATAAACTACATTTACAATAAACTCAAAGTGAAATGACTAAACTAGATGCATTAATATTCTAATTCTTTTAGTACATTTTCTTAAAACCTCAATTTTCACCTGTGTGATGAAAAAATAATGGTTCGACCACAGGCACGTATTCTTGACAAAATATTCCACATCTGCCGCCTGGCTTTAGGGTCCATTCCAGTTGAAGGCTCATCCAGAAGTATGCAAGGTGGATCACCCACTAGAGCCATTGCCAGGCTTAGCTTTCTCTTATTGCCACCACTAAGGGAAATAGTACAATAAAACTCAGGAATATCAAAAATTCAGAAAAGCACAAAATATTTTCTCCTTTATATTTCATAGTAAAGAAATCTAATTATAATAAAACATAAAAAATTTTTTTCCATTTTCAATGCATTTTGAACTGTAACTGTTAAACCTGTAGACCAGTGATGGGCAAACTATGGCCTGCTGGCCTAATACCACCAAGTAAATGATTCAATGAGGTCCATCAAATTATTTTGGTAATATAAATTAAAAATAACAATTACACTTTGACTTTTAAGTTGTTTTTTTAATTAAAAATAGAAGTATTATTGTTACTTTTTGTTTATAACACTGATAACCCTGAGGAAAAATCAGGAGCTTGTGGCATATAGTGCTAAAACCTGGCAGAACCTGGGATGATACTGATCCCAAATTGTATCGGATACTCGTTGTTCCTTTGAACACATCAGCTGCGTGGGGAAGAGGGGGAGGAATGGCTGTGTTGATAACATCGTTCTGACCATAAATAATGCCCATTATCATTCTATATCTATAAGAAGGTCAACACAAATAACAGTGGATGTGTCACAGTTTTATTATATTAAAAAATGTCTTTTTTATTTGCTTTATTTTTTTTAATGATATCGACTGTCAGAATAGTTCTTTTTTTAGTTTTTAGCCCATTCCTAAAAAAAAGTTTTAAAAAGTTTTTTCCACCAATGATTTAGACACTTGCATTAGGGGATCACATTATAAATTTTGATGAATTCGATTCATACCTGTATGTCCCACACATGTTGTCTGCATGTGGTTTTAGAAGGACTACATCAATGAGGTTTTCCACCACAGAATGAATGTTTTTCTCTGGGATACCTCGTAGCCGGGCGTACATGATTAGTGTGTCTCTGGCACTTAGCTCTTCAATGTGAGCATCAAACTGAGGGCAGTAGCCTAATAATGATTGAACCTAATTGTGGAGATAACAGAAAATATCAGGCTATGACAATAGTCAACATTGCATCTTGTGTAAGAAAAATAGGGGGCTACCTATTTATTATAGACTAGGCAGTTGCCTATCAATGCCTGTGCCTTAACATAGAGTTAATATGAACTTCAATCAATATTTGTTCAAATTTTTATTCAAAATATTAAATTAACAGAAAAAAAACAACCTAGCCCTGATCTAAATTAATAATTATTTAATTTTTAGATTTTTATCACTACTTACTGTGCGGAGGTCTGTGCGGACATCAAAACCTTTTACATAGGCATCTCCTCCTGTGACAGCTGTCTCCCCTGTCAGCATTCTGAAAATTGTAGTCTTGCCTGCCCCACTCTGCCCAAGAAGTCCGAAACATTCCTTCTCAGGCACTCCAACTGTGATGTGGTCAACTGCATTGAAGTCTGCATACCTCTTATGTACTTCTACCAGTATCACAGGAACTAAAACAAAATTGAAAATTTTACTATCATGATGGTTAGCAAAGCAGTTTTTAAATAAATCAATACATTCTTATTTCTTTGACTTCTTTGCTAGTTGTGTCAGTGGCATAGATAGGGATTTGGGATCCGGATCTCTTTAGGGGCCCCCTGCATTTTGACATAGGACATTATGACATAATGGTGTAATATTTAATGTAATAACAAAATTTTGGAAACTCATTTGGGGATTTTTTCTTCAAATTAGGACCCCCTCCCCGCACCTTAGCTAGCCACTGAGTAGTATACAACCTTTAGTTTAAAACAGGGGTTCAGGTATTGACCATATTCATAAAGACCCTTTTGACAAGACTGAATGGTATGATCATTAAACTGTGTGTCTTAGTAGCCTTAGTAATGATTTCTTTGAGAATGTGCATATTAAAAAAAAAGGATTTAACAAAAAAAAGTCATTATTTCTGTGTCAGTAGACTAATTCAAAGTAAAGTTTTTAAAGATATCCCGGTGATGGATGTAAATCTCTGTATTATGGTTCACTGCTTAAAGAAATGTGTATTTTTTTCCAAAGGAACTACCATTGGGACAACTTACATTGCTGTGAAAGTTTTTCAATGGGTGATGAAAGGATCAGATTTCTTTCTGCCACAACATCATCTTCCTCATCTGCCAGGTCAGGACTTTCTGTTGGGTTACCTTTGGGATGTTTCTTGCACATCATGAAACTAAAGCACACAAGAATATTCCATCTTGCTGTATTATAACAACATTTACAGCTTTAATACAATTCTAAGACTCAATTCGATACACAAAAAATAGGGCGAAAGGAGGTTTTAGTTAATGCAATATTGACTGCACTGTCTTATTGTTCAAACACTCTTAATTCTAGGCATAGTTATAAACTGCTCTTGTCTTCTTCAGAGAGCAAAATTCACTATGAGTGAAAGAATCCAAAGAGGTACCAGCTTGCCAGACAACAGGTTTCAACATACCAAGGTAATGAACATCTAGTGTTTGAACATTGCGATGAAGTATATAGAGGTCTACTCAAAACATTTTCAGGTCAGAATGCATTCCAATTTATTTTCAACAGTTGCAGCTTACTTATGTTGTGCTATCATTAGTTTTTCTTTAAAAAATATCATGACCTTAAGTTAGTGATTATCTTTTTTGAAATAAATAAAACCACACTCAATCACACACACGTCAGATGAATTGTTATAAATTTAAGCCACATTCAATCATACATCAGATGAACTGTTCTGTTCTAAACTGACTAAATTTTAGTGATAAAGTTAAAGTCAATCATACATCCGATGAGCTGTTCTGTTCTAAACTGACTAAATTTTAGTGATAAAGTTACAGTCAATAATACATCCAATGAGCTGTTCTGTTCTAAACTGACTAAATTTTAGTGATTAAGTTACAGTCAATCATACATCCGATGAGCTGTTCTGTTCTACACTTACTAAATTTTAGTGATAAAGCCACACTCTATGACAAACACAGCTATACAGCCTAAGAAACCTTGTATAATCATGAACACAAGGTAAATGCCAATGCCTCTATCATGATCAAAGGCTAGTGGGGTCTCTGTCCACGGGAAACACTTGCCGTCTGGATTCAATGAGTAGCACAAATCTACAATGAAATCAATTAAAAAAAAAACTGTTTAGTCTTTTATTTTTAACTTTTATATTACTCAGTCTAAGAGAGTAGGTCTCAACCTTTTTCATAGCTATAAATAGGTGTCTTTTAGATATAAATATGTGCCTTTTAAATACAAATATGCGCCCTGTGTCCTTTAGATATTAAAATATTGTGTTACATAATAAGATGATAAAAAGTAGTTTTATCCACTGGACTACTGGGGCGAAGCTCAGTTTATATGTTATGTTTATATGTAACTTCAAGTTTCTGTAGCATGATCATTTGTATAGATGATTACCTCATACCCCTGCCAGCCTGCAAAAGGTTTTGGTCTACGACATAATAAGCTTCAGTTCCTATCAAACTTTACAAGTCAAATACTGTTCAATTAGATCAAAGGATTTGATTCCTTTTAAACTATAAGTACAAACTATGGAATCCACCCAGCTCTAATCGTTACCTGACATTAGTTGGGAAAAAGTGAAGGCAGTTGGTCGCTGTGCTGGCCACATGACACCCTCCAAAACTGTGGGCCACAGAAACAGACGACCTTTACATCATCTGCCCTATAGATTGCAAGGGAAACTTTACTTTTACTTTTTACGGATGTAAACTTAACAAATGTCTACACCTCCTGAATTAAAAAAAAAAGGCCTATTCATTGAATATAATAACAATGAACTACACTAGTTCACAATCATCAAACACTGTGCCCACAATACCGGGATGTTTGATACAGCACAGAGATGGTATTCCCAGCAAGCAGTCCTCTTGGTATGGCTCGCACTCCATCTCTGCCTTGAAGTTCATTAAGATGAAGCTGAAACACTGGGACAGGTTGAAACAAGGGAAGAACACAGTGAAGACAAACTTTAACGCCTTGCCAATGTGATTGTTGTCAGACCTGGGCTTGCCAAACTCAAACACTATCACATCACTGAACAGAACTGAGGAGAAGCAAAATAGATATATATATATAAAAAAAAACAAAGCTTGTCTAAGGGAAAAAAAACTCTGCTTCTGCTATATATCTCAATAATTTAGAAGTTATTGCCCTTATTTGATATTAAACAAAATAAGTAATAACCAATAATTAATTGACCAATTAGTTAGGTTTTTTAAAATTCATGTTTTGTTAAGTATAATAAATAATTATTAAAAGCCTCAAGTCGATATGAGAATGGGCATGGGAGAAATAATGCATGACACGTAGGACGTGATCATCTTCTTTTTTGAAGTAACATCTGTAATATATAAGATAAGATAAGATAATAAAGTCTTACATTATCTAAGATGACAAAAAACTACTGATTTAGCCAAATCCGTGAATACTGAAAGATTAATTTCCCTTGTTGGTATCAAACAAATTAATTAATTACCAGTAATTAATTGATTAATTTGTTAATTTTTTCTAGTGATTCATGTCTTGTCTATGCCAATGAATAATTGTGTAAAGTTTTAACTTGATCCGAGAAAGGGTGTGGAAGAAATAACATGTATACACTTTTTACAAACAAAAGCTTTGTAATAAGAAAATACAGGGGTAGCTAAATTTGTTAGAAATACACTTCAATATTCAATAACAGTTTTCAGACTTAAGAGAAAACCTAAAAGCACAAGTCCCACCATAAATTATTATTGTCATCTTTCAGACACCAATGTAAAGGTTTCCAGTTTCTGTAGCCCAATAAATAATACAGTATGAAAAAGCCAGCTCAAGACCCAAGAATCTTTAAAAAAGGAAATTAAAATTAAATACCATTTTTGGACCATGCAATCTATTGGGGCAGATGTAAGGCTCAACTTTTTTTTGTTGGATGTCAGTGAATAAGGGGATTAGGTGGCCATCCGTTTGAACAACAGCCTTTACTTCTCAAATGTAGGTCAGTAAATGAGGGGATTAGGTGGCTATCCCTTTGAACAACAGCCTTTACTTCTCAAATGTAGGTCAGTGAATGAGGGGATTAGGTGGCCATCCCTTTGAACAACAGCCTTTACTTCTCAAATGTAGGTCATTGAATGAGGGGATTAGGTGGCCATCCCTTTGAACAACAGCCTTTACTTCTCAAATGTAGGTCAGTGAATGAGGGGATTAGGTGGCCATCCCTTTGAACAACAGCCTTTACTTCTCAAATGTAGGTCAGTGAATGAGGGGATTAGGTGGCCATCCCTTTGAACAACAGCCTTTACTTCTCAAATGTAGGTCATTGAATGAGGGGATTAGGTGGCCATCCCTTTGAACAACAGCCTTTACTTCTCAAATGTAGGTCAGTGAATGAGGGGATTAGGTGGCCATCCCTTTGAACAACAGCCTTTACTTCTCAAATGTAGGTCAGTGAATGAGGGGATTAGGTGGCCATCCCTTTGAACAACAGCCTTTACTTCTCAAATGTAGGTCAGTGAATGAGGGGATTAGGTGGCCATCCCTTTGAACAACAGCCTTTACTTCTCAAATATAGGTCAGTGAATGAGGGGATTAGGTGGCCATCCCTTTGAACAACAGCCTTTACTTCTCAAATGTAGGTCAGTGAATGAGGGGATTAGGTGGCCATCCCTTTGAACAACAGCCTTTACTTCTCAAATGTTGGTCAGTGAATGAGGAGATTAGGTGGCCATCCCTTTGAACAACAGCCTTTACTTCTCAAATGTAGGTCAGTGAATGAGGGGATTAGGTGGCCATCCCTTTGAACAACAGCCTTTACTTCTCAAATATAGGTCAGTGAATGAGGGGATTAGGTGGCCATCCCTTTGAACAACAGCCTTTACTTCTCAAATGTAGGTCAGTGAATGAGGGGATTAGGTGGCCATCCCTTTGAACAACAGCCTTTACTTCTCAAATGTAGGTCAGTGACCTTGGGGGAATTCAAGGGGATCCTAAATTTCCATAGTTCAAAACTTTTAGTCTTCACTAGGATTTGAAATTGAGACACCTCAGTTTGGAAGTCAAGTATGTTACTACTCAGCCAGCATGCCCACTTTAAGTATGTTTAGAGTGACCCACTGAAGATTAGGTTATTTTTAATTGAATGAATGGTTCTCTATACAAAATTCTTGCCAGTAGTGTTCTAACTCAAAGCTTGCCAGTTCAGGCTTAAGCAATCAAAGAGTTTTCCCCTTAACTTGACAATAAGTTCCATATGAACCTCCCTTACCTGACAATAAGTTCCATATGAACCTCCCTTACCTGACAATAAGTTCCATATGAACCTCCCTACCTGACAATAACTTCAATACAAGCCCCCCTTTACCTGATAACAACTTCAATATGAGCCCCCCCCCCCTTTACCTCACATCTTCAATATGAGCCTCTGTTACCTAACAATAGCTTCAATGTAAGCCTCCCTTACCTGACAATAAGTTCAAAATGAGAACTCCAGCCAGCCCTGAAGAAGGAGCCTCAAAACAGAACTGGAGGGCATAGATGATAGGCAGTATGGCCCAGATGAAGGCACAGATGACAATGATAACCAGAATCCAGTTGATCCCATAGAAGAAGGCGTGCTGGTCAAACAAGAAGAAGATGATAAACAAGAAGATGGTGGGTATGACGAAGCTGAGGGCATCCCACAGGAAGGTGGGGAACCAATACATGAACATGCTGACACCAAAGATGGCCTGCATGTGTTTCACTCCAGACTGAAAACACATCAAAACAAGTCACATGATTATTTGGTAGTAAAAAAATGTTTACAACTAAAACATATTATATAAAAAGGTTACAAAGACAGTTTGTGTGAAACACAAACTCAAAATGGCCCCTGAAGTGATCCACCCAGGCAGGTAAAAAGGCAGTTTCAATATTTTCAGAAAGAACATCCGAATGAAATTCTATCAAAGACAAATGACAGAGAAGAATGGAGAAAGAAGGTTGACAGATCTTGTGTGTTGCCCCAGTTGATAGGTGAAAATGAATGTGAAGTTAGATGTTAACATGGCCTAACTGATGTCTTGCAATGAATATCTAATTGATCTAATTATTCAAAGCCTGCGTGAAAAACAATAATCCTTTAGTTAAGTGTTGTGTAGTCAGTTTGTGGCCTTCTAGCTCACTACTCATTAATTGTTGTTTTAAATTACGTCCAACTTATATGCATACTAAATAGGTTTTTTCTCTTAAAAATAAAACAACATTTTTGTGTGTTAATGTAGTAGTTAGTATGAGAGAACTTACGTAACTTAGCAATACAAACATTAAAAAAAATATTTTTTGACAAAAAATCAAAAACCATTTGCATAAATGTGTAAAAATAAAATAGTTAAGTGTACTATATCCACAGTGGCACAATACAGTTCATGCGATAATATGAAAAATACTAATTAATTGTAGTTTTAAATTATGTCCAACGTATATGATATACTAAATAAATTTTTTTCTCTTTAACGAAAAATAAAACTTTTTTGTGTGCAAATGTAGCAGTAAGTATGACAGAACATACATATCTTAGCAATACAAATGTAATAAAAAAAATTTTTGACAAAAAATGTAAAGCCATTTACATAAATCTTATCTTATCTTATATAATACAGACGTTACTTCAAAAAAGAAGATGATTACGTCCTACGGGTCATGCATTTAGTCATGCATATTAATCAATGACTGAAATTCTGCCAAGTCACTGGTTTTTCTGGCTAGCTCAGGCAACCCATTCCATGCTCTAATAGCACTAGGGAAGAAGGAGTATTTGTACAAATTTGTCCTAGCATATGGGACGAGGAATTACAGTTTGTTCTCTCCCTATCAGAAAATCTTTAATCCACTGATGCAGTGGACCGTTAATGCTGAAATATTTTAATTTTTTAAGCAAACTATGGTGGTGAACTTTGTCAAAAGCCTTGGAAAAATCTAGTAAGATAGCATCTATTTGTTCACTAAATTATCTAAACCTTTTAAAAAATCATCAATTAGTCCTATTAGTTGTGTTTCACATGATCTATATTTCCTAAAGCCATGTTGGTATGGGGTGAGGACATTATGTTTGTCTAAGTGGTTTATGATATTGCTACATATTATGTGTTCTAGTATTTTACATGTGATGCTGGTAAGTGATACTGGTCTGTAGTTTCCTGGATCTGATTTTTCTCCTTTTTTAAATAGGGGGGTGACATTAGCTTCTTTCCAGTCCTTTGGTACTCTGCCCTGGTTAAGCGATGCCTGAAAGAGTATTTTGAACACTGGGGCTAGCTCATTGCTTAGTTCTTTGAGTAATCTAGCTGGAATACCATCAGGTCCAGACGCTTTATTTGGTTTGGTGTTGGCTAATAGTTTTTTAATTCCATTTTCTTGTACTACTAAATCTTCTATGTTGTCTACTTGATTCAAATTAAGAAATATGTCTTTGTCTCCTGGGGCTGAGAATGCTGATGCAAAGTATTTGTTTAGGATGTTTGCTTTAGTTTCATTATCATTATGTATTATGTTATGTTCATCTTTTAATGGCGCTATGCCTGTTTTTTCCATTTTCTTAGACTTAATGTATGACCATAGGTTTTTGTTGTTATCTTTAGATATTACATTGTTTATGTATTCACTCTGCAGCTGTCTGCTTACTTTTTGGGTTAGGTGTTTAATTTTTATATACTTTTTGTAAACTCTTTCTGCCTTGGTTTCTTTAAATTTTCTATATAGGTTTTCCTTCTGTTTACAAAGCTTCTTTAGTCTATTATTAAACCAGCATTTATTTATTTTGTTTGATGTGTATTTAGTTGGTATATGATTTTCTATAATGCTTTTAAGATGGTTTTTAATGAAATTCCAGAGGTCATCGACTAGTTGGTTAATGTCTTTTTCTAATAAGAATGTTTGTTGAAAGTTTAATGCAGCTTGGTGTAGTTGTGTTAGGTTACATTTATTCCAGAGTAAGATTTTTCTTTTGGTTTTTGTATTGGCTACTGCTTTTATCTGACTGTGTATTTTTATGATCTCATGGTCTGATAGACCAGGGATAATATCATAATCAACTACTAATCCAGGTCTGTTGGTTAAGAAGAGATCTAATGTGTTGTTTAATCTAGTTGGCTTTTTAATGATTTGATCTAAACTTAGGTTGTGTAAAGTTTCTATGAAAAGCTCATTTATGTCCTTAAGGTTTTGGTGCTTATCTATGGTTAGTGTTTTCCAATTTATATCAGGTAGGTTGAAGTCACCCATAATCCAAAAAACTGCATTTTTATTTGTCTCTTTAAGTGTAGTAATCTGATTACATAGTTCCTGCATGTATTCTAAACTAGAATTTGGTGGTCTGTAAATGCTGCCTATTATAAGGGATGTTGAGGTGGTATTAATTTTACAAAATGTAGATTCTATGTTTTTTGAGTTAGGTAAGGTAATTTCTTCTGCTATAAGAGTGTTTTTTATTGCTAAAAGAACTCCTCCATGATTATCAGCCCTATCTTTTCTAAAAATTTCATAATTACTATTGAAAATTTCTGCATTATAAATTTCAGGATGTAGCCAAGTTTCTGTTCCTGCAATTATGTCTGGTTTCTCACATTCTAATAAAATTTCTAAGTCTGCTGTTTTGTTCCTAATGCTTTGAAAATTTATTACTAAGGTTTTAAGGTATTTTGGTATTACTTCTTTAGTAGGTTTGTTTAGTGAGGCTGTTGTATTAATTTTAGTAGATTTAGGTTTAACAGGAGTGGATCTGGCTAGTGGTTGGTGAGTTGGTTTTGTTAAAAATATGGAAAATAAGTTCTTCCCTGCTAAAAAGCCTTTTGTGTTTGTTACTATTAATAGTGAATAGTTGTAAAAGTGGTGTATTTTAATGAAAAAACTACTTGCATAAGTTATTTTAAAAAATTGGATTTTTCGCTTTCAAAGAAGAAAAAAGTAGCCATTGCATCAGAACTTTGAATGGTCTAAAATATTATGATTTGAGTTTTCACTATCTTTTCTAGTTTATGAGATCTAAACAGGACGGATGGACAGACATTCCACACAAAACTTTCGGGACTGCTAAAAACGACAGAAATTTTTTGTTTGTTTGACATGTTTCAGATGTTCTTTCAGTTTTGAAGATAATGAAATCCTTGCCCAAACCTCCCACAGGAGAAAGGGGGATGGCAGCTGGCAGGGTTCGACCCAGGCCTACCAAATGACAGTCCAAAGCACATACCACACAATCAGGCGGCAATGCCATATTATAAGTAAAACAACAATCTCTATGAGATCTAGGAGTTAGAGGAGCACCTGTTTTGTAGTTACCCAACCAGTGAAATTTGCCGATGTGGAGTATCACCAGAAAATGCTGACCATGCCCTCCAAAACTGCTCTCTTTACCAAGAGGTCCATACAAGACACTGGCCCCAAAACACCCCAATAGAAAGAAAACTATATGGAGAGCTCCCTGATTTGGAAACCAGAGAGCAGTTCATCTCATATATTGGTCTAGTCATCTGAACGAGGAAGAAGAAGTAGTTACCTGAGATGCCCAAAAGCAGCCTAAGTGACTTTTTAAGAACTAACTTTTTATAAATCCTAAAGTGATAGCTGCCTGGGCATGTGCTCAAGACTGTGGTCATAATGGTCCTGGGATAAAAAAATGTCCACTGCAGAAGATTTGGGTCAGAACATAAATCTTCATTTGTGAAGGAACATCCAAAACATAGGCCCACAAGTAAAAGATTAATGCTCAAAGCCTCATTAGATATATTCTTGAAAGGAGCTATTAAGAACTGAAGTTAAGTTCCACTTTCAGACTTTGTGGTCTATAGGGCAGATGATGTAAAGGTCAGCTGGTTCTGCTGCCTACAGTTAGCGAGGGCGTCATGTGGCCAGCACAACGACCAACTGCCTTTCCTTTCCCCAACTAATGTCAGGTACCCATTAGAGCTGGGTGGACTCAGAGGTGCCCGAAGATCCTGAAATTAAAAATCCCAGTCTTCACCAGGATCCCGGTTTGGAAGCCAAGGGCTTTAACACTCAGCCACCGCGCCTCATTAAGAAGTTAATCACAAATAAAACAAGTGACTTACCTCCCCTTCTCTTAGTATGTAGTGAACTAGACAGGCAGAGTGACTTACCTCCCTTTCTCTTAGTATGAAGTGAACTACACAGGCAGAGTACATGGCCATTCCTATCCCAGCAAACATTCCTGCAAAGAATCCTGACCGGAAGCTTTCAAACATGGCGTATTCCAGTTCTGATTCCCCTTTGAATGGTATGGGCAGTATACCCACTGTGATGTTATATGTTTTGTCTAGTAAAACATGGACCATGGTCTTAATCACCAGGTCAACCTAGAGGGGAAAAAAAATCTTTTGTTAACAATACTGTTTATGTATAAGAGGGATGGCAGAGGTAGAGCGTGAAGCACAAACATTTTAGGTTTGAATCTTGGCTTGCGGTCAAGGCTACAGCTGTAATATTGAGATTGTTCTAGCCTCTGCTAACTATAAAATGTTTTTCTTCTAGAAGTGAGTCAATCAACATGATTATGGGATTTATAGTTCAGTTGCATTTCTGTTGTTTGAGACATGGCGACCACTATTTTTTAAATCTTTTTCTAAGCAGATTTCTGGAGTGATAGTACTCTCAGATGCTCTGTGCATAAAGCCTTTCACATTAAAAAAATAATCTAAAAATATTTTCAGTAAATGTTCTTAAAAGCATAACAATTTTAAAATATTGTATGAGCCAATACATTTAGATCAGGGGTTCTCAACCTGAGGGTCGCGACCCCCTTGGGGGTCGATTGACGATTTGCCAGGGGTCCCCTAAGACGATCCAAAATATGGATTGTTATTGACTACTCATCTATTGCTGTATGTGTGTGTGCGGGGAGGAGGGTCGTGGCAGAGTGGGGGATTGTAAAAAGGGGTCGCCGAGCATAAAAGGTTGAGAACCGCTGATTTAGATCATACTATGCAATCCAATGCATTTAAATCTGTTTTCTAATTTATGCCAACTCAGGAATGCTATTATTAATAGCACCAAGACATTCTTTATCTGCTGATCACAACACTTGATCACAACACTCATGTTATATTTATTTATTCAATTCAGTTGTCGACTTCTTTAAAACTGTTCATTAAAACTAGATTATCATTGCATTAGAATCTATGGTTACTCACTGAAACGAACAAAGAATGATAAGGTTGACCGTTGAACAGAGCTACCGGAGTAATGGTCTTTAGAGTCGCATCATAACTGAAGTTGACCCCAACCACAAACTCTTTCTCAAAGTTGACTGGACCAATTTCGTAAACATTTTTCAAGAGGAAGTTATCTAATGTAGTGTCCTAAACAAACAAGCAA
This sequence comes from Biomphalaria sudanica, assembly GCA_036873155.1. Taxonomy (NCBI): domain Eukaryota; kingdom Metazoa; phylum Mollusca; class Gastropoda; family Planorbidae; genus Biomphalaria; species Biomphalaria sudanica. The sequence goes on along the minus strand of JAZGLO010003763.1, from coordinate 562,100 downwards.
GATGCTGGTTAATAACTAAAATGCTGTTTGGTGATAACGAAGGCCAAAAATTTATCCTTATTAGGATTGAAAGAATGTTTCTCTAAGCACATACCATGAAACTGATGATTTCTCTTAATTAAACAAAGATAATCCTATACCCAATCAATCTCAAACTCTAATTATTCTTTATTTGCAGAACTCTGTTATCATCAATTTAGCTTGTAAACAGCTACCACCAACATTTGTTCAAACATTCATTACAAATATAAATATAATGTTAAATATCTATTACATATATAAAGATAAATATCTATTACAAATATAAAGATAAATATCTATTAGGAATATAAAGAAATATATCTATTACAAATATAAAGATAAATATCTATTACAAATATAAAGATAAATATCTATTACAAATATAAAGATAAATATCTATTACAAATATAAAGATAAATATTACCAAATCTCTATGAAAACCTACTATCCATGCACTTTGTGCACATCTACTGACATCTGAATATCTCTATTCAGACTTCCCTTTTATTACATTAACACCAATGACCAGACATCCTAATCTCAATGTAATACTTACCTTCAATTCTGTCAAATCAATCACTTTGGCATTCCCTAGCATGCTTTTGTACACTTGAATCAGCTTCCTTGAAGCAGTGTCGTACACTATGGGTACAAACGTGTCCCCAAACATGTTCAGGTTAAACATCAAAAGGGGGTCGTCCTTCCTGTTCACACTGATGATAGAGTAGTCAAACAGTATGTACAGCAGAAACATGCTGGACGGGAGACAGTAGGAGATGAGCGTGGTCAGCCAGTGCTTCTTAGACACAATGTAGCGCTTGGCGATCAAAGCAGTCAACTGGTTCATCTTCAGGCGGAGACCTTTTATCAGCTGAAACCCAGAATTGAATTCTGAAAAGAATTTAAAAAAGAAAAAAGAAATCTACTAGATTTACTTTTGTGTATTAATAAAAACTAAGTGATATCTTTATAGGTTATTAAGAAAGATCCCCTACCACTCATTTGAATTTAGCTATTAATTTTTAGAGTTATGTAAATCCCTGGGCAAATATAGTAGATCATAAACTAAGCAGAGAAGACAAAACTTATTAGGTTTTGAGAGAACAAACTTATCTATTCATTAATGCTTCAGGAATAATGTCTGCTCATCTTGAAACCAATGACCAGTTTCAGGCTGTCTTGGATCTCTAGGGAAGTTTTATTTCAAACAAATTGCATTCTAGTCTAAACCTAATGCAGGATGATGACTTGCAGGGCTTAGACTTCCCACAATCCATTGTGGCAGTCTAAAGCACACACCGCATCATTCAATATAGTGCAATTAAATGTCATTACATAATTAATTTATTACCAAACCAAAGTAAACAGTTATATCAAACTTTCAATGACATAAAATTAAATTGCATTTAATTATCTTTCTAAGCTAAGTCGTTCATCTAATGACCTTCAAATACTAGCACTGGAGACCATTAATGCCTTCAAGCCCAGTGCTATTTTTGCATATACTGATGGGTCAGCATTGATGGATTCTGGAGGAGCAGGCTATGGAGCCTACATCGACTTTCTTGACTCTTACTCAGTAAAATCTTTGGACTATGTGGTAGTGTTTGCAGTTTTGATGCGGAGACCATGGCAGTGTGTGAAGCCTTAAAGGTTATTGACTCTCAACTCGGCGAGGGACATTTGAGGGCAACACAGATTGTTGTGGTCACTGACTCAAAATCTGTACTACAGGCTTTGCAAAGCCCTGGACCATGGCCAACCAATATCGACACTGTTATCATGGCCTCACACAACATAAAGCAGTGCTATGGCACCCCTGTAATAATTCAGTGGGTACCGAGTTACATAGGTGTGACTGGCAACACTATTGCAGACTCCTTGGCCCACCAGGGAGGGCAAATTCCACCAACTGAATAGGCTGTAAGTTTTCATCATGCCCTGGCTATAATTCAAAAAACAGTAATGGAAAAGTGGTTTGAGTGTTGGGACAAGTCCCAAAAAGCCGGTGGAGTCTGGGAGCGCATGAGGCGCCCTGACCGGACTTCCTGGTGGTGGAGGCTGTCCAGGCCTGAGCAGGCTATTGTAGCACAGTGCAGGACAGGCCACTGTCCTGTTGGCTCATATTTCTCACAGCTATGGCCAAATTTTGATTCACGGTGCCCCCGCTGTGGGCAAGAAGAGGAAACCATGCCTCATATTCTGTTTGACTGCCCCAGACTTGATGATCTCCGCTTCGACAGGTCTGGGAAACCAAAAATTCTCGACCTGTATGGTGACGTGTACGCACTACGCAAGACAGCAGGGTTTCTGTCCAGGGCTTTTGCAAGAGAGGATTTAGGCCTCTCAAGCCCTCACTCAAATGGAGTTTGATGATGATGATCTTTCTATTGATATATAATAATCACTATTTCACTAAAAAATAAATAAATAAATACAATATTTTAAAAGTCATATAAGCAGAAATAAAATTTCAGGATTCTTAGAAGAATTGTAGACAGCTAAAGCACACACAACATCATTCAATATAGAGCAATTCAGTTTGAACTTTTAAGCTCTTTTGAACTCAATAAGCTCTCTTATACATAGCTTTTATAGAAATAGAGCTCACTTCTTTATAAATATGATCAAAAGTTTTGAGCACATTACTTGTTGGGCAGGGTACAGCTGCAGCAAAATAATATTTTTAACTTTCACGCCAATGAGGTATAGAATATTAAGAGCTTTCCAGCAAAAAAAAATAATTTTGTTTTTACCTCAGTAGTATGCAAAATTTATAGTACATCTTGATGACATTGAAGCCAACAAAGGTGATCTCTACATGTGTGATTCAGCTAAATGCATAGGCTACAAATAAAAAATCTATGTTCGAAGGCTTGAGTTGTTTTTTTTAAACTTATTATTGTCTTCTGCTAACAAAATGAATATACCACTTGATGAATAAAAGGTTCTCCAGAAGATTCAATTTCATGCTAAAGTAATTTCTGATTGGATTCAGCTCTACCGGGCAAAAGTTTATGCAGTTAATATGGTTTTATACTCTGCAATTACAATTAGAAAATTATGGCTCAAATACATGGAAAAATTTAATGTGCTTATACTGAAATACTATGCATCTCTAAGGAAGTTTTATTCCAAACAAATTCACATAAGAAGACAATACCTAATAAATTGACATCCTCATCCACAGATTTAAAAGATGTAGTTTTGGTGATAGATCTGGTCACAGAGGTCGATTCTATACTATGTTTGTTGTCTTCTTCTGACCTGTTGTAGCACAAAATAAGAAGTTGTCTAGTTATGAAGATTTTTTAGTAACATCTCTAAAACCTTGACCTCAAGTCTTTCTCAGACTTAGGAACTACTTATTTTTTCTATGTTAAGCCCAATGTTCAAGTCGGATTTCAGTGGATATGTTTTTTTTCTGTTTCACATCTTTTCATTAATAATTTTGTAAATCTAAGAATATTCAGGGAAGATAAATCATTGATCACAAAAACAGACAAGAACTTTTTGATTCTTCCATAGCAATCACATCTTTGAATAAAATTCAACTTTCTTATGTTAACTACACATGACATGTTAAAGATAAACTGTCGTAGGCTATAAGAATTTATTTCATTTGCTATCCTATAGAGTTTGGTTTGCTATCGTTAGATTGTATTGTTATGCATAATATGAAAAAGTGTTTAAGATGAGCCATTGTCATTCTACGACTGAAGTAAGCCAACAAATGAATAATAAACTATTGTAAAATGAATTTCCTCAGGAAAATTGAGAATAATATTATTTAAAATGTGTTTCAAATTCTCTGGTGTTATCAAGATTGAAATTCATTAAAATGGAAAGACAATTCATTGTAGTCCACTAAGATTGTCCACTGATAATTTTTCTGATGTTATGGCAGGTCAGCAGCAGTATCGCCATCTGAAAGGTAATCAAAATCTTCAGGGTCATGAAGATGTCTGTGTGGTCAGTTTTCACCTCACCTTTGGCTGACATCACAGCAGGGAATAAACTACTTTTAGTAAACTTCCACAGTTGCTTGGTTTCCAAATTATTTTTTTCATATTTTGCTCTTTACTTTTATACTTTTATTTAAAATTAGGGGAATAGGTATAAAAAAAAGTTAAAAAGTATCTATAGGGCAGATCTGTTTTTTAGTAAATAAGGGTGTCGTGTGGCCAGCACAACAACCGCCTTTACTTTCCTCAACTAATGTCAGGTAACCATTAGAATAGGGGAGGTCACTAAGTTAGAAAATCCCAGACTTCACCCAGATTCAAACTCCTGACCCCTAGGTTTGGAAGACAAGCACTTTACCGATCAGCGACTTTGCTCCAATGGGATTATGACGCTATAATTTTTATCATTATTTTATTAAAAATACAAACGTAGCTCCTTCAAACAAAAACAAAAGCATTTAACATATTTATGACAAAAAACTTAGCCTTCTCGCATACACTCCACTTGATCCTAGGTCACTAAGTCAGAATTCTCTTTCCAAGTTAAAAAAAATATACAACTCATGGACGCAACGGTCAACCATCTACTTTCCCCAACAGGTACACATTAGACTCAGGGTCAATCTTAAAGTTCTGAAATTCAAAATCCCAGTCTTCACTGAGATTTGAGCACAGGACCCCTGGTTTGGAAGCCAAGTGCTTAACCACTCAGCCACCTTGCCTCCCCTTGAAGATATTAAGCTCAAGGAAAATTGTATTCCACACTGTGTTTCTCCAGTGTCCTACTTAGAGGCATTTCCAAACCTACACATCACAGTACTTGGAGAGACAAAAATTGTAACTGATAGTGTGAATAACACAACACAAATATTCTCCCATACAGTGACCTCACTTTAAGAAAACCTCCTCCATTGTTGTCGCACTTGTTCCGAAGCTAATGATATGCAAAAGCTTCTTGCTGGCGTTGAGCTCCCTGAAGAGAAGAGGGAAGGTAGATGTGTCTGACTCCGGCAGTAAGTATGTGATTTCCATGTTGATAATGGACTCTATCTGGGTGAAGGGGACAAACTCTTTGATAAAGCGGGTCAAGGTCTCGATGTTACAGGTATTCTCCTTTATAATCACAAGATGATATCCTGTCCCTGTGAAGTATGCAGGATCAAAGGTTAGAATCAGGTCATTAAGACAGGCTTAGGTTATTAGTGCAGAGGACAAGAGAACAGCACTAGCAGAAGAAAAGGGTCAGAGAAAAGAGCAAGGCCAAGGACACTAGCTTCAGCTGAAATAACCTGCCCAGTGTGCAGCCAAACATTTTGGAGCCACATAGGTCTCACCAGTGATATGGCAGGAGGCACAAAACTGCAATGCAAACCCCCTCAGCCCCCTGGATGACTAAAGTGGTCATCATCGAACCAAGATTATTAGAAATGTACAACTTTGAATAAAACTAATTTTTTATAATTTATAATTTATTAAATTTGGTTCCTATTCATAATTCCTTTTAGAATCTGGCACAACTATCAAATAATAAGCATTGGCTATAAAATATCCACATTCACCAGAGCATATATAGGTGTTAGGGTTAGTTTCTGATATTCCTTCAGGATAGAAGATTATTGCATGTTGTCCATACCTCCGGCAGGAAGGCAGGGTATTACATTGGACAGATTTTGTAGTCTGAACAATTGTGACAACTGTTTAAAGCACAAACTGCTTGACCTGACAGCCACCACTGTTTGAAGTAGTGCCATTTTAAGCCTGTAGTAGAGCACCAATATCTTTGAGAGCTTTTTATACAACATCCAGGTTTCAAAGAGTTGTGAGAACTTCTGCCTAGTACACATTGAGTTTCTGTCAAGTGATTTAACAGAGGTTTTGCAAAGGGAAAAGATCATCTCTCAAGACATAAAATGCCACAAGACACAGACAGAATCAAGAGAGGTTTTGCCCAAATCTCATTTATCACCAACCAACCTAGGGATGGCTGAGGGTTGTTTGGTTTATGCGCTGGAACTGCCGTTCTAACTTCTTGATGGTCCTGGGTTAATGCCCAGTCCAAGGGAGGTTTGGATTAGGAAGTAAATTATCTTCAACTCTGAAGGAACATCTGAAGTGTAAACCATTTTACAAACACCCTGTGATTAACCTGATTAACATTGATGCATCATTACATACTAAACTCTAATTTTGTATTGTATTGAACTAAACTCTAATTTTGTATTGTATTGAACTATCACAGTAAAAAAAAGTAACTTTTAATTGTGCCACTTCCTATGGGGGATCTTTTTTATTCTCCACGAAAGCAAATAGCAAGATTGAAAAAAAAACAACTTTTTTTTTTAGTAACAAGGACAAGAAAAAAAAGCTGAAAATAAATGTTATGATATTTGAGATGAGAGTGTGTCAGAGAATGAGCAGAAGTCAGAGACAAGGGATTGGAAAAAAAGAACAATAAGATAAGAGAAAAACTGATAAGAGAGTGGGAGAAAGAGACTACTACCACCTTTTTCAATGATATGATACAATGGTCATCATCAGTCAATGGTACGGGTAAGTAGATGGAGAGTTAGATAAACTAGTACAAACTAATTTGTATATTAATAGTAAAAACAGTCAAATGTGTACATGAAAATGGAGAGAAAGCAAAAAAATAGCCACACCATAAAGTTTCTTCAAAAACAGGGGTGTCCCACAGCACTGAGTGTGGCCCTCTGCCATGATGGCTATCCGGTCTCCAAGGGCATCTGCCTCGTCCATGTAGTGTGTGCTGAGCAACATTGTTCGCCCTGGTCTGTTTCTCTGTAGCACATCCCAGGTGTGCCTTCGCGTGGAAGGATCCATTCCAGATGATGGTTCATCTAGAAAAACTACCTTAAACATTAAATTAATCTTGCATTCAATGATTTTAAAATTTCATAACATAACATATGACATGGATAAAAGTAAACATAACATACAAAAATAAAAAATGTCTAAAATATATATAATGACATAAAATATAAATCCAAAAACTAAACATGCATAAAATAACATAATGAGGTGACTGCATGGGAGTGATCAAATTTCTAGTCCTCAAATAAACAGTTTAAAATCTATTTGAATATGCTAAAAGAAAATGATATTGATGATGAGAAATGTTTCTTTGCTGTGTTTTTAAATCTGTTGGTACATATGCACTAAGAACTAAGGAAGAGTGACATGTCCTTATGACGTGCTTGTGATAGAAAAAAGTTGGACAATAAGAAAATTAGAATTCATGGTAGAGAGGCTGCGTGCGCTTGAACTTGGCTTGTCTCGGCTACCTAGAAGGGGGCTCGAGGTTCGACACCTGACTCGGGCAGAGTTGCGTTTACTGAGGCAGCACGGAAAACCAACTCCTAGATACCCCCTCCCCCCCCACCGGTCCACAAATGAGATTAGAACAAAGCGCTCTGAGCATGCTATAAGCATGAAAGTAGCGCTATATAAAAGCTATAATAATAATAATGAATGAAGATTACTATTTCTTAGCCCAAACGTGATACTGGGCAACAGGGGATGGAAGCGGGAGGGGTTCAAACCATTTCAATAAAAGGGCATTAAACCAGGTAAATTAAAAATTATTAAGAGAAAATATTAAGTAGTGTATAAGCCCACTTAATTTTTTTAAACAGTTTCTAGGCATTACGTAGGCTATCAAACATCAGGTCAATATTGACAAAATAGTAGAACGACATGACTTTTTTTCTTACTTACTTTGGAGTTGCCCATGAGAGCAATGCCCACAGAGAGACTTCTCTTTTCTCCAGCAGAGAGCTTCCTACTGACCACATGGCTCTTACTTTCCAGGCCAATCTCTTTGATCATGTCTTTGACTTCATGAAGCAGGTTCTCTGACTGGTAACCCTTCATCTCCAATTCAATAAATATTTCATCATTGATAATTCATAAATCCATGTTACAACAAAAGAGAAATTAAAAAAAAAAAAAATTAATTAATTCTACATAAGATTTAGAAGGATAGAGAGAAAAAACAAATCCCAATTTCTTCCATAATCAAAGAGTACTGAACTACTGATATAATCTCATTGGACTCTGAAAATAATAATATTATAAATTATATGGTTGGTTGTAACATTTTATTTTTTTTTAACTTTCAAATACCTTTTATGATATGAGAGAACTGTCAGGAATTATGTCCCTTTGATGAATAGCCTTACCAGCATTTTCAAAGTTCATTGCCATATGGAATGAAATAAGAATAGCCATTTTGATAAGGATTAGGTCAATGCTCTGTCATTATGCTGCTGTTATTTTTTCAGGAGAAATGTTTAAACCAAGGGGCTGAAAATCTTAAAAAAAAAATACTTATCCTATTACTATGACTTTTATTTGTTTTCAAATGTTTCTTAGATAATATAAATTTTACTGTCTTTACCCAATCCTCCTGCAGAACAGAGCAGGTAGTGTACCAGGTACCATCATGAGTTTGGTTCTAAGAGCATACCACGTGACTTAATTATGTTTTCAAATGTTTCTTCAAAAATATAAATTATTATGTAGTAGCACAAACTGCCTCCAGGACAGTAGCAGGACATAACAATGCATACAATGTTTCTAGGCACCTGTCCTATAAGGTTGGTTAAATCATTGTTGATACTTGTAGACTCAAAGCTTGTCTAGCAACATAAAGAAACATGCACGACTTACTTTTGAGAAAAACCACAGGTGTTCCTTACAGGTCAAGTTATCAAACAAAATGTCATGCTGTGGACACATCCCTAAGCTCTTGCGCACCGCAACTATGTTTTTACATATGTCATAGCCATTGATGAATGCTGTCCCTTTGGTGGGCGGGATGAATCCTGAAAAAAAACAAATAAAGACAGCAAATATCTTGACCATGACATCATCTCATCTGTCCCTTGACTTTCTGTGTGCTGTGACAATTCACTTAACCGAATCCCTCCATGATCATAAATCACTAAACCAAAGGTGTTCCTTACAGGTCAAGTTATCAAACATATAAAAATATAGTTGCAAAACATTTGATGTAATACCAACTATAAAGAAATAATTTTATATTGAAAAACATTAATCTGAGTAACTTATACATTTGTATTTATTTTTAATTTAAGAATAAGATTTTTTAAAGCTTTCAATATTAATAGCTTGTGATAAAAAGATACACAGTGGTCATGTAAGAGACAACAAGGGGAGCATGATGAGGTGCAAATGTTTGAGTACACATGGATCATGTTTACTCTTGGTAGTAAGACTCTCTATGGGACAAACGTGCTGGAGATTGGTTACGATGGCTGATGCAATAATACAAGCTCAACTGTAGAGTTAAAATATAATGTTCCTCCAAGGACTAAATATGAATACAAATGTTTATCATTATTTTATCAAAATATCCAAATATTATTATACCTACCTGTTAACATATTCATTGTGGTTGTCTTCCCTGCTCCATTGTGTCCTAACAAAACAGTAATCTGTCCCTCGTACATGTTAAGGCACAGATCTCGGACTGACACTTTGTCTCCAAATTCCTGATAGATATTACATTGTTTATAAGAAATAGTAACAAATGGATTTGAAGTTATCAGTAACTTCTTTAAATGCACTTAAAGACTTTTCATGTAAAAAAAATCAACAAAACTAATCATTAAAGCAATATAAATATTTGCAATAAAACTAAATATTATTTTTTCTAAATAAAAAAAGAATTATTGTATCATTTCATAGGTTTGATTTCATCCTTTGTGACCTAATCTTAAAGATTAGAACGATTGGAACAAAAATCTTTTGAAAATGGCTTAAGGATTCTTATTTATGATTATTTATATCGAGTTGTCTATTTAAATTAAATGTTTGAATGGCTCAATGCAAAGAATGTGTTGTATAAAAAAGGATGTATAACTGAAGACAAGTCTAAAGAGCTAGAGCAAAGTTAACTTGCACCAAAGAACCATCAGAGGTCTAATCAACTTTGCATCACATGCTGGTATTGTAATACTTTACTGGCACATAGACTAAATAGACTAATTAAAAAACGCATCGCATATCACTCAAACACAGCTACCATCTCTTGGAGAACTTTTTTATGAAAGGTGCTTTTCCAAAACACAGACGATTCTCAAAGACAACCGGCACCCATTAAACAACTGTTACATCAGATCTGAACGAAGTGGTCATCTCCTTTCCAATAGAACTAAAACAGAAAGATTTAAAAACTCCTTCATCCCACTATCGGTCAGAGTGTTACAAGATCAGCTGTCGCCATCGAGAAGTACATAGAAGTCAAACTCATAAAGCGCTGGTTGTGAGTGTGTAAGTGTTTCGTGTCTGAAAGTTGTTCGTTTTTAAATCTATATTGTTATTGTTACAGTAGTTACGCTGTGGTGGTCATAAGTAGTCAAACTAAATTTTCCATTTGATTGGACCAATAAAAATGATCTTATCTTATCTTATAGAAGACGTACTTGGGCACATTTAATTTTCATTTCACTTGATTCTCACAATTGTGAAATGGAGTTGGTTTAAAATTAAAAACAACAACATTGTCTCTTCACAAAAATGAAACAGATGATCACTAGGAAATGAAAAGTTAACTTTAGGGTTACTAACAGAAAAACAAACTCAAAAAAAAAAAAAAAAGAATTTTTCAAATACCCAATCCTCAAACATACTCTTGATTTGATTCAATGTCCTTACCTTTCTTAAATTGACAATTCTAACACCAGCATTCAGGTTCGCAGGTTCATCTTCATAAAACTTGGAATCCAGTTCCACAGTTTTATCTAAATGTGCCATGTCATGGATGTGTGTGCGCAGTCCCCAGTAGGATTTCTGTTGCAGGGATGCAATATAAATATATATATATATATAAATGTATATGTGATGAAATACAAGGACTAGAGAAGAGGAAACATTAAACAACTACAATCTCAATGATTCGATTTCAGTTGAAATTAAGAATGATGTTATCTACAATCTCCATGATTTGATTTCAATTGAAATTAAGAATAATGTTATCTACAATCTCAATGATTTGATTTCAATTGAAATTAAGAATAATGTTATCTACAATCTCAATGATTTGATTTCCATTGAAATTAAGAATAATGTTATCTACAATCTCAATGATTTGATTTCAATTGAAATTAAGAATAATGTTATCTACAATCTCAATGATTTGTTTTCAATTGAAATTAAGAACTTATATTTTCAGACAAAAGGCCAACAACATAAGTTAGTCAACGCTAACAGTGAATGTCGAACAAGAAGTTTAATAATAATGAAAGGAACTGTCAAATGTCGTCAAGCTAAATCTCTACATCCATAAAAACTGCCTCTCTCTAATGTCATCAAAAGTTGTCTATTTAGATTTCACTATTCTTCCAAAAATCCTAGTCTTGTATTTACTAGTTGCGTCATTGTTCTAAGTAAAAACTTTCCCTTTCTATGAAACTAACAACTAATTCCTAATCATGCCATAACAGTTCTGAAAGTTTTTGTCTAAATAGACCCATTTCTTCACTTGAGTAGTGTTATTTAAAAATGCATGCATAAAATTCTACAAACATAAGCAACATTTTCTTAGTAATTTTGACTAGATTCTGTTGGGAAAATATTTCTGAGTCATAATGAACACAGGGTTAGTTTATTTTCACTGAAATTATGATAAATTTTTTTTTCTCAAAAGATGCATTAAGAATATTTCACCAATCTAACTTATATGACTTGGTACACCACATGCAAACTACTCTTAAGGTATACAGTGTAGAACTTAAGCCTGATAAAACCTTGAATCATAATAATTTCCAAGATTGATCACATTTAAGGTTAAGTGGCAAAAACCCATTGGCTATCTATCAAGGGGTTTGTCCTCAAAGACTTAAACTGAGTTCTGTTTGCAGAGTGCAGCAAGAAAGCCTTCTCACCCAGACACTCCCTGTGTGATCAGTAATACAGGATGTAAGGTTGAGAAGCAAAAACCCCTTGGCTACCTATCAAGGGGTTAGATTTCAAAGACTCAAACTGAGTTCTGTTTGCAGAGTGCCTAAAGGCAGCAAGAAAGTCTTCTCCTTATGTGATAATAAAAGAAATAGGACTGTAACACATTAAGCATGGTATAGCATGAAAGTTACACTACACTATGACTATGTTTAAAAAAATAATAATAATGAACTTGTTTTTCCAGTGTCTCTTTGTAATGAAGCTGCAAAACAGAGTGTGGTGTTGAAGACAACAGTACCTAAGTTTTACAATCTTATCTTATATGATACAGACGTTACTTCAAAAAAGAAGATGATTATGTCCTAAGCGTCATGCATTTAGTCATGCATCTTAACCAGAGAAACCTAAATTCTACCAAGTCAGTGATTTTCCTGGCTAGCTCAGGCAACCCATTCCATGCTCTAATAACACTAGGGAAGAAAGAGCATTTGTAAAAATTTGTCCTAGCATATGGAATGAGGAATGTGCCTCTATCTTTGTGTCTTTCTGAGTATTTTATTAAATTTTGTTTTTGTATTTAAAAATATGGCTCAGTGTTTTATGTATAATTGCAACTTTACTTTTAAGTCTTCTATCCTAAAGGCTTTCTAAATTTAGTGATTTCACTAAAGGTGTTACTCTAGTCAAATGTGAATATTCATTTGTTATTAATCTCACTGCTCTATTTGTTTACTTGTTTACATTGCTTCTTAAAGTATTTTTTTTTAAGTCTTATTAGAATAAATACTGTACACTATGTACATTGTCATGTGGTTAAGGAATTATGCATTTATATAATTCATAGAAGTATAATGCTGTATTTATATATGTTTTCTAGCCCTAGTCCCAATAACCTGGCATTTTCATAAACTCAAAACCCTTCCCTCCAAATTATGCGTATTTTTGTAGACTCTACACTATTAAATCTATCATCTAAATACATACACCAGTCAAATACTGGCCAAAAAAAAAGTACATCAAAAGTTCTAACTAAAGAAAAAAAAATTTTTAGTAACATATTTCTCACAAAAGAGATACAAGACACTCATAGCAAAGACAAACAGACACTAAACTCTTTTGTTCCCCTGGCGATCAAATCATTAAATAGAAACAATCTGACGTAAACTTTTCACATGTAAATTATGAGTGAGTCTGGTGTGAATGTACATTTTGTTGTTTTTTTTATAGTTATAATGTTTTGTTTGGTGTAATGCACAATTGTAAGATTGTAATTTATATACCCAAGCTATCAGTTTATAAGCGATCTAGGCATGAATCAGTTTACTGTCTAGAGAAAACAAAAATTCCTAGCTTAACATTTTAATCACATGATAAAGCTATGTTTGAAATGCAAAAATTACTTTTGAAATGCAGGGGGAAGAATGCCTCAAGAAATACCCTGCTTACCCATCTTGTATAGAGCTCTTCAGAAAAACTTGATGTACAGGAAATGTATTTTTTTTTTAAATTTTTGCTTTGTTTCAGAATTGAAGATTATTACATTCTAGCCCAAATCTCCCACAGGATGGCAGGGGATGGCAAAGAGTAGGATTTGAACCAGGGATTATCAAGGCAATAGTCCAGAGGGCATATAACAAGACCAGCCCATTCAAGGGGCAGTAACAACATCTATAGGAAGGAGGATAAAAAAAGATTCTAAACAAGGTAAAGGGAAGTAGTTATGACACTATTAGTATTCTAAAAACTGAACTGACCTTAAAAAAGAAAAAAGGTGGTTTAGGTACTCCAAAGTCTCCTGGGAAAACATTGTCTAGATACCAAGTCAGCACTATATGTATGGCTGAGTCTAGTAACATAATCAACATGCTGTCTTTAACTGTGAAGTCATCATCTCCTATAGGGAGCTGATAGTTATTCCACTGCAAACCTTCACCTAGAAGCACATGCATTGGACAAAAACATGGTTCAAGTATTAACACAAATCCATCTTGTCAAACCATATATGTCTAAGTAAGTGATAGCCTTTTCACTAAATCAGAGCATTAAATGGTTTGTCTGAATCAGCCAGGAAAACCAATAACTTAGTAGGACATTGTGTAGGATGCATTTATTTTCTCTTTTGAGGGATGGTCTGTAGTTTATTAGCACATTTGATTATTATGTTTCATTGTACTGTTTTAACTAGCTACATTCAGCATTTTTTAGCATTAACCATAAAGCTTAAAGAAAAAAAGGCTGACAAAAGGAATATTGGAAATGATATCAAAGACAAGTTCTTGAAGGTCTAGGAGAAACTCGTTTTAATTGAAGGTAATAGTGAAGGAACATGCAGAACGGTGGATAACATCAGAAGGGTGGATAACATCAGATGGGAGGATAACATCAGAAGGAAGGATAACATCAGAAGGGTGGATAACATCAGATGGGAGGATAACATCAGAAGGAAGGATAACATCAGAAGGGTGGATAACATCAGATGGGAGGATAACATCAGAAGGAAGGATAACATCAGAAGGGTGGATAACATCATAAGGGTGGATAACATCAGAAGGGTGGATAACATCAGATGGGAGGATAACATCAGAAGGAAGGATATCATCAGAAGGGTGGATAACATCAGAGGATGGATAACATCATAAGGATGGATAACATCAGAAGGAAGGATAACATCAGATGGGTGGATAACATCAGAAGGGTGGATAACATCAGATGGGAGGATAACATCAGAAGGGTGGATAACATCAGAGAAGAATAACATCAGAAGGATGAATAACATCAGAAAGGTGGATAACTTCAGAGAAGAATAACACCAGAAGGATGAATAACATCAGAAGGGTGGATAACATCAGATGGGAGGATAACATCAGAAGGAAGGATAACATCAGAAGGGTTAATAACATCAGAAGAGTGGATAACATCAGATGGGAGGATAACATCAGAAGGGTGGATAACATCAGAAGGGTGGATAACATCAGATGGGAGGATAACATCAGAAGGGTTAATAACATCAGAAGAGTGGATAACATCAGATGGGAGGATAACATCAGATGGGAGGATAACATCAGAAGGGTGGATAACATCAAAAGGGTGGATAACATCAGAAGGGTGGATAACATCATAAGGGTGGATAACATCAGAAGGGTGGATAACATCAGAAGGGTGGATAACATCAGATGGGAGGATAACATCAGAAGGGTGAATAACATCAGAAGGGTGGATAACATCATAAGGATGGATAACATCAGAAGGGTGGATAACATCTAAAGGGTGGATAACATCAGATGGGAGGATAACATCATAAGGGTGGATAACATCATAAGGGTGGATAACATCAAAATGGTGGATAACATCAGAAGGGTGGATAACATCATAAGGGTGGATAACATCAGAAGGGTGGATAACATCAGATGGGAGGATAACAACAGAAGGGTGGATAACATCAGAAGGGTGGATAACATCAGATGGGAGGATAACATCAAAAGGGTGGATAACATCAGAGAAGAACAACATCAGAAGGATGAATAACATCAGATGGGAGGATAACATCAGAAGGGTGGATAACATCAGAAGGATGAATAACATCAGAAGGGTGGATAACATCATAAGGGTGGATAACATCAGAAGGGTGGATAACATCATAAGGGTGGATAACATCAGATGGGAGGATAACATCAGAAGGAAGGATAACATCAGAAGGGTGGATAACATCAGAAGGGTGGATAACATCAGATGGGAGGATAACATCAGAAGGGTGGATAACATCAGAAGGGTGGATAACATCAGAAGGGTGGATAACATCATAAGGGTGGATAACATCAGAAGGGTGGATAACATCAGTTGGGAGGATAACATCAGAAGGGTGGATAACATCAGAAGGGTGGATAACATCAGATAGGTGGATAACATCAGATGGGAGGATAACATCAGAAGGAAGGATAACATCAGAAGGGTGGATAACATCAGAGAAGAATAACATCAGAAGGATGAATAACATCAGAAGGGTGGATAACAACAGATAGGTGGATAACATCAGATGGGAGGATAACATCAGAAGGAAGGATAACATCAGAAGGGTGGATAACATCAGAGAAGAATAACATCAGAAGGATGAATAACATCAGAAGGGTGGATAACAACAGAGGGTGGATAACATCAGAAGGATGGATAACATCAGATGGGAGGATAACATCAGAAGGGTGGATAACATCAGAAGGATGAATAACATCAGAAGGGTGGATAACATCAGAAGGGTGGATAACATCAGAAGGAAGGATAACATCAGAAGGGTGGATAACATCAGAAGGGTGGATAACATCAGATGGGAGGATAACATCAGAAGGGTGGATAACATCAGAGAAGAATAACATCAGAAGGATGAATAACATCAGAAGGATGAATAACATCAGAAGGGTGGATAACATCAGAAGGATGGATAACATCAGAAGGGTGGATAACATCAGAAGGGTGGATAAGATCATTTCAAAAAAATATGAAAACATCCTTTTAGTTCTATTTAATTTCAAGATGTGAAGATGATTTTTTAAAAAGTCACAGGATGAACTAGGAAAATTTTAATGAATACAATTTTAATATCTAAAAGACAGAAATATCTAAATGACAGAAATATCTAAATGACAGAAATATCTAAATGACAGAAATATCTAGACTTATAGAGTTGTAAGTATGTTCAAAAGGAAACTTTTTACTCTACAAGACAGCATCCTTACCTCTTGCTTCCCTTCGAGCCAAGTTGTAGTTGCACAGGCCGAGGGCAATATTGAAGAACAGACAGAAGAAAGATTTGGAGACTTTTGTAAACTCACTGTATTTGTGACTGATGATCTCATAGGGAACATATTCACAAAGGAAGAGCAGCCCAGCAGCAATAGCTCCATCATTGCCTGTCAAATTTTACAGAACACAATGAAGTGCCCAGAAATAAATGTAAAATCTATAACAAACACAGACTACAATAAACTTTCATGTCTCAGAGACTTATCTTTTTTTCTTTTTTAGCCCATGAAATTGTTTTGGATTAAGTGACCATAGTTTATAATGATGAACACTATTATCCAGTGGTCTGTAGTTCAGGAACTAAAATCTGTGTTGACCTCTGGCTTACGAATCTTATGTATGAGTAAAAGTTCTGAATGGACTTTGGTCAAAGCATCTGAAACTAATTGGTTAGCTTAGTGATAATGCACTACGCTTCTTAAGTTCAAATGTTTGCGAAAGATGGAATTCAATTCAGGATTTTTATGAAAGCCATAAGTCCATTCAACTCTAAAGGGAACCTGACTTAGATTGAGGAAACAAAGGCAGTTGATTATTGCGTTATGACACCCTCATTATCTGTCGGTCATAGAAACTGCTGATCTTAACATTATCTGCCCATACAGATCTCAAATTCTGAAAAAGACACCTTTATGTTCTTTTACTTTACTTACTAAAACTAATTAACATATTTCCCCCACATTATCAGTATATATTTGATTTTTTAGACAGATTTTAAAAAATGAATTTAATTTTTTATATTTTTTACAAATGTCATGTAATTTAATTTCTATTTTGAAGCATATCACATAAAAAAAAGTTAATAGTACTTCTAAAACAAATAAATATTAAAGGGCTAACCTTTCTGCACCAGGCAGCTGATCATGAAGGAAAAGGTGATGATCGCCAGGCAGTAGCAGAGGATAATTGCCAAGACTAGAGTGATGTCACTCTTCTGTAGGATAGGTCCTTTGCCAGTGATGTCCATTCCCAAAATGACTGCATAAAAGATGAATGCTGGGACCAGATACATCAGACAGGTAATGAACCAGGAAATCCAAAATGCTGGCAAACCCATTCCCATCAATTTCATTGTTTCCTACAAGACAGCAATAAAGTGAATTAAAGTATGTCAGTACTTGTGCTATTTTCTTGGCAAAACTGCTTGATAATAGATGAGTTTAAGTGGAAATGAATCGGGTTATATAAATTCCTTTGTTTTTAAAATGTTTATCTGATGTTCCTTTAGAGTTGAAGGAAATTTACTCTGTAGTCCAAAACACAGGATGAGTGCAGCGTCAGGGTATGAGCCCAGGACCATCAACAAGTCTGAGCGACAGTTCAGCATGCATACCACTTGACCATTGATGTGGTATGTGATTCAGATTGTTAACTGTCATTCTACAAACTTGTTTTGGAAAAAAAGATGATGCGAAAATCTTTGATTAACAACCAACATTGATAAAGTAATTAATATAATGAGAACATTTTCTTCGATATAATTAGTTTGTTTTCATGGTTTGTTTAAAAAAAACATGGAATCACCATTACTGTCACACAAAAGTAACTTAGTTTTAAACAATATTTTTTTAGTTGAAGTATTACTTTGGGATTTGGAGTAGGCATACTGGATGCAAAATTACAAAACAGAATTGTTAGTTAATGTTAAGGGTGATTTTTCTCTCCCCCCCCCCCCAAAAAAAAAACCCAACAACTTTTATTGGTTACTAAAAACTTTTTAAGTACTATTTATTGATTGATTGCTCATTGTTGTAGCTGTATACTACAGTATTTTGCGAAGGAATACTGGTTCCACTTTGATGTTATTTAATAATTGTAATTTTTAAAATAAATCTAATTAGTATTCATTAACTATCTAGGTCACAGCTTTTAGCAGAATTATTGCATTCACTCTCGGGTAATTACTGAATTACATAAATCAATGATAATTAATATTTATTATTGCCTAGAATTCAACCTAGTGTAAAATATAGGTAATTAGAACCCTGGATCATTCTACTCACAATAAAAAGTGTATAGCACATAAACTATGTAAAGAATAATTAATATATGAAGTTCCTAATAAAAGTATATTATTTATTATTTCCTCAAATGCTCATTTGAAATATGGAAACACTGGTGAAATTAGAGCCCTGAATCACTCTGGCCACAGCACATGAACTATCTGTCATTCTTTTAATAAAAGCTGAAAACATAATATCGCAATAGCATTTTACATACCTTGATTCTTTCTTCCTTTTCATGGACGATATTTTTTGTGTCAACAAAGACGCTCATCATAAATCCAAGGACCATGAATAGGGTGAGCTGCAACTTGACTGTAAAGAACATACCATCTTCATAGTAATCTTTGTGAGGGAAACGTTTAATGTACAGTGGGAAATTGGCTGCCTGCGTGTCTTTGTTCTCCAGGGCCAACCAGTGTGCCAGAATGCCCTTACACACCAGGGACTGAATGTATGCCATCTGATAATCCACTAGAAAAAAAAAAGTGCATGTCAACCAGATGAGCAACTAGTAGGCCTAAGTGAAAGAAATGTAAAAGTTTTATTAGAGGCAATTTAAGTTCTACAAAGCAGGTCAAGTATAATACCCAGCTAGCCCAATAACCAACTAAAATAAATGTAAGACTGGTTACCTATTATCTGAATTCAAAATTGGTCTACATTTTTAAGAAATAAAAGATTCACTTTCTACTGGTGAATCTCAACATTTTCAGATTGTTAATAACTCTGGCATTTTTAAATTAGCTTTAGTCATATATAAAGAACCCACTGAAAAAAAAAATTTAGTTGCGTTTATATAGCACAGCTTACAGCTTGCTCAGTGCACTATGGTCCAATCTCTTTTGTGGACCAGTGGGGGATGGAGTATCTTGGAGAAAGATTCTATGTTGAATTAATGCCGTCAGCTTACACAACTCTGCTCATGTCAGGACTTGAACTCGAAACCCCTTATTAGGTAGCCAAGCGGTTTTAGCCTCTCAGCTACACATTCCATTTATAAGAGTGATAATACTATCTACATTGCATTTAACTAGTTAAAAAGGAAAAAGATTTTGAAACTGTTTTAATTTCTCTAAAGTCTCAATGTATTTGACAAAAAAATGTGTCTATTTGAAATATGTCATTTGGAAATGACAACATGTGTGAATAAATTATTTTTCAATTCAGAAATAAATAAGAAGAAATGTATATCTCTTTTCATTCAATAATTTATTAAAGCAAAACAAAAAGGCATATGGAAATCTAAATAAAAACCAATTTAAAGTTGTTAGCTTTTTTTATCTTGTCAATGCTCCCCTTTTCTTAACATCATATCTCAAGACTTTTGCAAACTTTATAAGTTTAAATCTTGATTATGTTTATGCAGAAAAAACACCAGACAATCGATTTTAAAAAATTTACTTATTAATTTTGAAAAATATATACTTATGAGATTTGGTCTTGGTCCTTCTTGGAATTCAAACATATGTGTTCTCTCAGTGGACCAAGTGTTGAGGGCCTTTCGGTATGGATGAATGATCACTGTCTGATCTCTAGGCAGTTCAGTAGTTGTTTCATTGATGCCATGAAATTCAATGATAAATGTCAGTATGGAGGTTCTCTTTCTAAAATATCGAAAGCCCTCATCAAAGTCTTTAAACCCAATCGCTTCACCTATAAAGAAATTTTTTTTTTAATTAAGTGAAGCTCATTCTATAACAAATAATAACTCTAAGATCAAAGTGGCCTTAGGATCAATAAATATGGTATATCAAATTTTTTATTTGTAAACATAAAATGAAAGATAGACATTATTAACTTAATAGCAGAATAACAGAAAAATATTTTTATCTACATTATCTATTTACTGAAAGTGACAAAGGGAGTAAAAATATTTAATATATTTTGGATGTTCCTTAAGATACAGAAGATAATTACATCCTAACCCAAACCTCACACAGGATGACAGGGGATGGCAGAGGGCAGGGTTCAAACCCGGGACTTTCAGACCACCAAACCACAGTCCAAAACACATATCACATGATCATACCTTTTTTGTACATTCTGGTTGCATTTAAATCCAAATCTTCTCTGGCCTGGGCCATCATCATAAGATTCTGTAGTTCTGTTTCCAAAACCCATTCTGTAATTTTTCTGGCAGTGGAACTGAGCGGTATGTAACCTAGCCGAACTGTGAAGTTGGGCCACATCAGAACCTCGGTGTTGTATATTGTTGACTCTTTGTGTGTAAGCTTGGAGGTGTGCTTCAACAGCAAAAGAATCATGGCAAAGAGTGATGGGAGGAGTATCTCCCCAAGAGCTATCCATGGATTGCGAAGGTGTAATGTAAAATTTTTCCAAATTAGTAAGTAGATTTGAGTGAAGAACAGCATATCAATACTTGTGGATGATGCATTTATTTACTGTGAATACAAAATAGCACATCAATGCACATGTTGGATGTTCTTATGTACCAAAGATTTCAAAACATTATGTCGGTTAAGGAACATAACAATACTAAAAGATAAAGTGCTACTGGTATGTTAAGCTAAAATAAATGTCTCTGTGAGTCCTAGAGGTCCTCAAGGATCTAGTTGTCAGCAGAATAACATTTTGCCAATGCTGGAGAAATAAAAACAAATGTCAAGTGCTTGATATGATAAAAGGAATTTATTTTAAATGAAAATTTAAAGAACCAGTTATAGACAAGAATGATGAGAATCATTTTGAAATCTTAAAATTCTATAAATAATACAAACCCTCCTCCCCCCCCCCCCCCCACACACACAAAATTTAAATAACATTTTTACAAGCTTAAATTCAGAGCTTACCCATGAAATGCTTTAAATACCAGCTGAATCACCAACTTGCTTTAACAGACATAGAAGAGAGAACCTGGCAGCAGGCAGCTTAAGAACAAGACAGCTGATTATCTCTTACAAAAGACATGGAAAATATATTGAGACCAAAAGAAAAATACACAGTCGAGGACATATCTAGACCTTGAAAAGAGAACTTAGATTAAGAACCAGCAGACAATGGTTATGTCTGTGCTGGTTTATACAAAATATGTAGGTTGCAGCTGGGACTGCATCACCACATGAAATATTTCACTACTCATTAATCTTCGGATTAGTAGACAACCCTTATTATTATCACCCCTTCCATATCCAGTCCTTTTTTATCTCATCCTGCATGATGATATTTTCCACAAAGACGACAACTTTTTTAAAAAAAATGCCCCAGTCTCCTTTACCTCCCTCCTTGCCTAAAATTTAAAAGAAAAAAAATTTAAAGTGCAACACTAAACAAAAAATGGATATCATTTGATTTGAACTGTCTTTTTAAAATTGAAGATTTGAATGCCCTAGCCCAAAAAATCAAGCAGGATGGGAGTGGCCTCAACAAGATTTGAGCATGACCATTTTGACAACAGGCTGTGTGGTTAAGCACTTGGCTTCCAAACCTGGGGTCCTGTGTTCGAATCTGGTAAAGACTGGAATTTTGAATTTCAGGATTTTTAGGGTGCCCCTGAGTCCACCCATCTTCACTGGGTACCTGACTTAATTTTGGTAAAAAAAAATGATTGGTCATTGTGCTGGCCACATGACACCCTGCTCATTTACCATTGATCAAAGAAACAGATGACCATAACATCATCTGCCCTCTAGATCGAAAGGTCTGAAAGGGGAACTTTACTTTTTTATTGTACTTCTATTTTGACAACACAACTGCTTTTGTAAAATGCATATTTAATATTAAATGAAGGAATCAAAATCACCTTTATTAAAATCCTGTTCTCATTTCACTTAGATCTACTTATCTAGATCTATTTTAATCAATTAAGAATTCAGCTATGGTTTTTATTGTCACTATCACTATTGAGTTGGACAAGGACTACTCATTTAGAATTATACCAGAGTCGGTAGGTTGATGATTAATATAAGCTTTGTAAAAATCAATAGATTTCTAAAAGGGAACAGAACTTACCACAACATTTTACCAACTAGATCTAGATATAGAAGATATAGTAGTACAAGAAAATGGAATTCAAAAACTATTAGCCAACACCAAACCAAATAAAGCGTCTGGACCTGATGGTATTCCAGCTAGATTACTCAAAGAACTAAGCAATGAGCTAGCCCCAGTGTTCAAAATACTCTTTCGGGCTTCACTTAACCAGGGCAGAGTACCAAAGGATTGGAAAGAAGCTAATGTCACCCCCCCTATTTAAAAAAGGAGAAAAATCTGATCCAGGAAACTACAGACCAGTATCACTTACCAGCATCACATGTAAAATCCTAGAACACATAATATGTAGCAACATCATAAACCACTTAGACAAACAAAATGTCCTCACACCATACCAACATGGCTTTAGGAAATATAGATCATGTGAAACACAACTAATAGGACTAATTGATGATTTTTCTAAAGATTTAGATAATAGTGAACAAATAGATGCTATCTTACTAGATTTTTCTAAGGCTTTTGACAAAGTTCACCACCATAGTTTTCTTAAAAAATTAAAATATTTTGGCATTAATGGTCCACTGCATCAGTGGATTAAAGATTTTCTGATAGGGAGAGAACAAACTGTAATAATAAATGACTCTAAATCAACACCGATAACAGTAAACTCAGGTGTACCTCGAGGAACAGTCTTGGGTCCACTACTATTTTTAATTTACATAAATGATTTACCAAATTGCATTACTTCAGGAACAAAAGTCAGATTATTTGCAGACGATTGCATAATATATAGAACAATAAAAACAACACAAGACACAGATATTTTACAAAGAGAATTAGATGAATTACAGAAATGGGAATCAAATTGGAGCATGTCTTTCCACCCAGAAAAATGTCAGTTGTTAAGAGTAACAAAAAAACTAAAACAAATTAATTCCACTTATCTTATTCATGGCAAACCAGTAACACAGACTAAAAACGCAAAATACCTAGGTGTTATATAATAAATGAAAAACTGTCATGGAATCCACATATTGATGAAACTATAAAAAAATCAAACAAAGCATTAGGATTTATTAAAAGAAATTTCTATACATCAAATAAGAACATAAAACTAAAATGTTATTTAACCTTGGTTAGGCCAATAATAGAATATGCATCCTCCATTTGGGACCCCTCAACTCAAGATAACATTAAGATACTGGAACAGACACAAAATAGAGCAGTGAGATTCATAACAAACGAATATTCACATTTGACTAGAGTAACACCTATAGTAAAATCACTAAATTTAGAAAACCTTCAGGACAGAAGACTCAAAAGTAAAGTAGCAATTATACATAAAACACTGAACCATAATCTTCAAATACAAAAACAAAATTTAATAAAATACTCTGAAAGACACAAAGATAAAAGCACATTTCTCGTCCCATATGCTAGGACAAATTTGTACAAATACTCCTTCTTCCCTAGTGCTATTAGAGTATGGAATGGGTTGCCTGAGCTAGCCAGGAAAACCAGTGACTTGGCAGAATTTAAGTCATTGGTTAATATGCATGACTAAATGTATGACGCGTAGGACGTAATCATCTTCTTTTTTGAAGTAACGTCTATATTATATAAGATAAGAAGAAGATATAGAGGAGGAGGCTTCAGACATTGCCAGTGACAGATCTTTATGGAGACAGCTTGCCGCCCAATGCGCCGAACGGCACGGGAGGACCTAAGTCTATTTATATAATGATAGAGAGTCTATAGTATCTTAGTAGTAAGACTAAGTAAGAGTAACTTACTTAGACAGTAACACTGTGACTCACTAGCACTTCTACTAGTACTACTACTAGTAGTTACTAGTACTACTAGTAATGTGAGTAGTATTTAATCTAATTTCTATTATAATTATAGTATTATAATTATAGACTCTATATCGTATTCACGGTATTGTGTATTTTTTTTTTAAGATCTAGATTTATATTGACACATTTTTTTTTTATTAAACACAGGTAGAGTATAATCTATTTTAAAATATGAGTCTAGATTTTATCTAATTTATTTTGACTAAACCATGACTAAACTAATAGTCTGAATCTATATATTAGTATTAGAGTTATTCTGGACACTTCCGGTTGCGAACAAAACATTTTGGAGTTCAAATTTTTAATAGACCCTAGTATCTATACAATCTAGATCAGTGATTCCCAAAGTGGTCTATATAGACCCCCAGGGGTCTACGAAGACTTTCAAAGGGTCTACGAAAGTTAAAAAGGGAATTGGGGGTCTATGAGATGTGCACGGGGGTCTACGATAAAGACTCTCAATTCAGCTTGTCGTGACTTTAATTTTGACAATTGGATTTTTTTTAATACACACATTTATGAATTGTATCTTAGAAAATCCTTAACATTTTTATCCTGCTGATTTAATGAAAAATTGTTTTGTTTAATTTAATAACTATATTTAAATAGTGTAGTTTTGTCTAGTTATAACTTAAAAATAAATAAATGTAGACTGTACAGCGTTAAATATTTGAAATTGAACTTCATTACTTCCTTGTCAAACAAGCGAGTGTTAATGTGCCATTTCATTTTTTATGATGCTATGAAACCAATTAAGCTAGAGGATCATTTGAGATGATACCACCCTAATAAAAAGATAAAAGTTTGCAACACTCAAAGATAAAGTTCAGAATAAACCCACAAAAACTCTCTTTGACATGATATTGAGAAAATGATTATAGTAAAATACTGAAAACCTCACATGATAGGCAAATTATTGATTTTACTAGCCATTGAAGAAATAGTAAAAACTCTTACACAAACTTATATCATTAAAAGAATTTCATGTTTGGGTTTTGTGAC
The DNA here is from genome assembly GCA_036873155.1 of Biomphalaria sudanica. Taxonomy (NCBI): domain Eukaryota; kingdom Metazoa; phylum Mollusca; class Gastropoda; family Planorbidae; genus Biomphalaria; species Biomphalaria sudanica. The sequence goes on along the minus strand of JAZGLO010003763.1, from coordinate 536,561 downwards.
CGGTGTCTTGTTTTGGGCCTCTTGATGAAGAATGCAATTTTGAAGGCATTGGCGGCATCCTCTGATGACACTCCATTGGGACAAATTTCAACGGTCCCAATTTTGAGCTTCCGGAACATATGTTTTCTCATTATGATGTGTACGGTTCTGATGTGAAAAATTTTAGGTGGTTCTATCGGGATAGTTTATTATAGGTGTCATCTTTCTTGTATATCGAATGAGAGCTTGTCTATTTCTCGTTTTTACAATTCCCTATTAGTTTCTTCTTTTCTTCCTGATAAAGTGCGATGTTCAAGTGTGTATTTGTTTTCTCACATTTGGCAAGTGTGTCAGCCTTCTATTTAAACATTGGAGAACAGGTCACACAGTATGTTTTGTACAAAATCTTTTGGATGTTCCTTCAGATTATGTGGATAATAACATCCTAACCCAAATCTCCCGACGGGAGATGCGAGCAGGCAAGGTGACCACCGAACATCAGTCCAGGCATCATGAGTTGTTTCATTTAGGATACATCAGAGTTTGTCAATCTTTGAATGACTATTTTTAATATTGGTCAAGAAAAAATTTAACTGTTTGACGAACTTGGCCGATTCGCTAGCATGGTAACTGTTAGCTCCAGTGCTTCTATTTCTTCTTTGTGGTTGTCGTAGAGCTCATTAGTTACAATGAACTTAATTTTTAAATTATTTTTTCTCCATTGGGCCATTCAATGAGTATTCCAGCTCCTCCGTTTGTGGTGGCTTTCTGAGAACCATCCATGCAAACTCTGACTCATTGGTTGTTAGGGCAATGGATTCACTAAATTTTTGAGCTCTGTTGGAATATAGTCCAATTTTTCTTTCTTGTTATATAAGTCTTTGCAAACGACATATTTCTGCAAACATTTCTCTATACAGCTGGCAGAGTCAACCTTGTCTGGTAATGATGTATTTTTTATTCAAATTATTATGGCTCAAGAAATCAACGAAAAACTGCTCTTTGTGAAAACTTTTACTGTGATACTTAAGGCACATTAATATTTAATGTTTTGAAGAACTACTTCATAAAACAACAAATCCCTATATGAAAAATAAACTCCGTAGTAACGGATGGTAAGCTTGCAAACCTTAAAAAATGTGTATAGTGATAGTAACGATACATATTAACTGTTATATAATGGTTTAAATTTGAATTTTGTTAATACATTTATTTAAAAAAATTAATTCAACTTAAAATGTAGGTTGAAAAAACTTTTTCACTACTCGTGTCACTGGTTAGAAATTATTTTAAACAAAATATGTAATTTGAAATTGATGAATTTTCAAAAATTCAATATAACTTAAGCAGGGGGTCTACGGATAACCAAAAAACATGACAAGGGGCCTACGAGACAAAAAAGTTTGGGAACCCCTTGATCTAGATCTTAAGTAGTTATCATCCTTTCTATAGATCTATAGTCTAGATCTAGATCTATATAGATATAAATCTAAATATCATTCCACCATCCATAGAATTTTCGATGTTTCTGTGATATTTACTTTGCTATTTCATAAACGTTAAGCTCAACATTCTATTTACATATATATTTACATATATAAGTAATCGTACTGTTATGCAGGCTAAATAACTTCAAAAGTTCACACATTGGACAGAATGTGCGGTGCGTAATAGAGCTTGCCCACATACAAATGTTAGCCTACTAGAGATTTTCACAATAAAGGTTATTCAGTGCAATCTGCTCTTTCTTTACATTGTGATTTTTAATTAGGCCTATCCTATTAGTTTTTTTTAAAAACATTTTTAAGCCTATACTAGGCCCTATATATCAATACTTACGTATTCAGATCTTCCTTCAAAGGACAGTACCAGAAAAACGAAAAAGAGGCAGACAGTGAAAATGATGGCAACAACAAAGAATGGACAGACCTGTCATTGAAATAGATTCATCTAAGGCAAAAAAGCAGAAGAATGGAGAAAAACGGTCAACAGGTCATGTGTGGTTCCCCAACTGTTCATCAGATTAAGGTAAAGGTGAAGATAAATAAAATATATATATTAAAAAAATCTTAAAGCTTACATTGAATGGTATTTTATCAACTATTTTGAATCCTTCAATACATTTTTAATAGATCCACATTATCAATAATACATTTTTGCGTTTCAAAATATTTGCACTAATTGTTTTTGCTTATCTCAACTTTCATTACTTATAGCATGCTCAGTACGCAATAGACGATGGTCCAATCACTTTTGTGAACCAATTTGGAAAAAAAAAAAGGGTGTGGTGTGTGTGAGAGAGAATGCTGCCGTGATGCATTTTCAAAAGTAATTTTTTAAAAAGTTGTTTGAGTCTGAATTCGAATTTTATCCTTCATGATAGAAGGCTGATATGTATCATGTGTTGTCATTGAGCTATTTATATAAATAGAAAGGTTTTAAAATTTTATTGTTTTGTTAGGGTAGTTTCAAATTTCTACCAAACGTTCTAATACTCAACACAAGGTTTATCTCCTTTTAGTTTCGTACATTTTCTGTACAAATCAAAATTCAATCAATTAATTACAACTTTTTATGTTTAGCGCAATTTCATGCTTTCTCAATGCGCTATATGGTCCTATCACTTGTCTGGACCAGTTGGCAAGGGGTAGGAGGAGAAAGAACTTAAGAAGGGGGTATCTTGGTGATCGCTATTTAAATGCATTATCTTTAAAAAAGGTGAACAACCTGAATTCGAATTTGAGGGCTAAGGGGCAAGTTCAAGCAAGCTGTATCTTTGGAGTTCTTGAATTATCCATGTGCTTATGTTATTGGACAGCCTTTTCGTTTGCCTTGGTATATATTCTTGAAGGACTATTTGACCCCTGTTTAAGGTGAGTTTTATTTCACATTGTAAAGTTATTTTAATATGGATTCGGTTGTATTTGTGCTTCTGTAATTAGATTAGAAGAATCTGTTATTTGTCTTTCTATAGTGTTACAAGTTTCAGGTTCTGGAATTCAAATTCCAGATTTCAGGTTTTTATTTTCAGTCTTGGTATTACATTGTGATGTTGTGAGTTTTTGGTGCTACTCTGAACTTTGATTATCTTCATCGTTGCTGAACATGCGTCTTGGCTAGAAGATACTTGTGTTACCATGAACATTTTATATGAAGTGAACTGATCCTTTTTACAGAATCTGTCTTAAAATGAAATATTGTTGAAGACAATATTATTGGACAATATAATATAGGGGATTATTTTTTTATTTTAAATACTATTTAAGTATTTTATTAAACTCAACTTATGATGGGGTTAGTAATTCCACATCATGCTATATGTACTTGTATTTATTTTATTTTCATCCCAATTAGTAATATGTCATTTCATTGTATAAAATAATAGGATTAAATTTATAGTTTAAATAATAAATCATCATACACATCGTTTATTAATTTATGTACAACTGGGTGTGTATAGTGTGTCTGTTGGTCTGAACCTTGGGACTGATATATCTTATTAAGAAAAAAAAATTAATTATAATACACAAGCACATTGCAATTCAAAAATTACATTTTTAATACCTAGACAACTTAATATTTAGTAATTAAATCAACAAAGACCTGACAGGCCTCCAAAAGACGATAATCTACCCACTCTGCCAATGAATCGCTTATGCAAATAGAAGGTTTTATAGTTATCTATTATTATCTATGGCTAGCTTCAAACTTTAAAGTTACCTATAAAGGAAGCCAATTCAAATTATATTACCACATCAGTCAAGTACAATTTCTTTCCCTTGTTCGAGATACCAAACGAAAAAAAATATTTTCACATAGTGAACTAATTGGTTAATTTTCTTTATTGATTTTTGTATTGTCAGGTAAAAGAAATAATTGTACACAATTTCAGTTTGATCCGAGATTGAGTGTCGATAAACTTGTGATACAAAAAAATTAATTATAATACACAAGCACATTGCAATTCAAAAATTACATTTTTAATACCTAGACAACTTAATATTTAGTAATTAAATCAACAAAGACCTGACAGGCCTCCAAAAGACGATAATCTACCCACTCTGCCAATGAATCGCTTATGCAAATAGAAGGTTTTATAGTTATCTATTATTATCTATGGCTAGCTTCAAACTTTAAAGTTACCTATAAAGGAAGCCAATTCAAATTATATTACCACATCAGTCAAGTACAATTTCTTTCCCTTGTTCGAGATACCAAACGAAAAAAAAATGTTTCACATAGTGAACTAATTGGTTAATTTTCTTTATTGATTTTTGTATTGTCAGGTAAAAGAAATAATTGTACACAATTTCAGTTTGATCCGAGATTGAGTGTCGGATAAACTTGTGACCAGCCAGAGAGACAGACAGAGAGACAGACAGAGTTGATATAAGCTTGGTAAAAAGAAAGTTAATGGGAAGAAAGATTTAGAAAAATGACTTTTGAAATTTTAGGTTAAAAGAACTCGTTTTTTTTTTTGTTGCTATTTATTTCAATGGAGATTAATTTTAAATGCATGAAGTATGAAACAAAACTATAAATTTATTCCGATTTGACCATTCCAATTGTAATTTTTGATGTGGCTTATTCCGCCTCGTTGATTGTCACCATGGGCCATCAAATCCCAGCTCCAGGCCCCAGCGTAGCCATGATTGTACACGTAGTCGAACAGCTGATCGATGTTCATGCCTCCGCCATCTTGTTCCCAGAATTCCCCGACCACAATGGGTTTCCCGGTTCCATAGTCTCCTGCTGAGTGCTGACACAGAGACATTTAATTGTGAATATAATAGCGTGGTTTACTGCTATTAAATAATACACAAAATTCCTCCTATATGAGGCTGCAATAACTTTTTGTAAATAGGGCTCCACAGCCAGATGAAAAAAGTGTTCGAGATGAACCATAGTCGCTCTACGACTGAAGGAGGCCAACAAATAAATCTAATCAAAAGTATATTAGCATGGTAGTTCCCAGGAGTACTATATAGAGGAACACTGGGCTTTGGCGGCAAATAAAAAAAACCCTGTTTAATAGCTAGAGAAACACGCCCCTGTGGAGTGTCTCAATAGAATTCTGCGCACATCTTTCGAAGTTGTATAGCCGTACTATACCAAGAAGCCCGAACAAGATACTGGCCCCGGAACACACTTTTAGAAGTCAAGCTGTAAGGGGAACTGCCTGACTTCTAATTTCGTCTTAGATATATTTAATTTCATAGTGAGAATGAAGACGACGATAGGCCTACATTTTAATAAAAATAGTGCCTACATCATACATGTCATAAGATGAATAGGATATAAGACATTACCTTAAATGGAGAGACGTTATCAAAGTTTCCTTGGTACGAATAGGTATGGAATTGGTAGAAATCTAGTTTACCCTGTAAGAGAAATACATTGTGTTCTAGGTAAACGTAAAGCTACTATACAAATTATTTTCATATATAGCTTATAGATATACAAGCAACCTTTTTTGCCCATTTATTTCAATGTTTGCTTATAAATGAAAAGAGGCTACAGAAAAAGATATTCCACTTTCCAAAGTCATTTCTAATAGGGAGGCGCGGTGTCAAAGTGATAAAGCACTTGGCTTCCGGATCTGAGGGATCCGGGTTCGAATCCTGGTGAAGACTTGGGATTTTTTTAAATTTTGGAATCCTTAAGGTGCCTCTGAGCTCTATTGGGTACCTGACATGAGTTTTGTAAAAGAAAAGGCGGATTGTCGTTATGACATGACATGGTGACATGACATTCCTCGTTAACCATGGGGGCAACAGAAACAGATGACCTGTACATCGTCTGCCCTATAGACCGAATAATATAAAAGGGAAACTTTACTTTTTTTTTTTCGTTTCCTAATACAAGACTGTATATGATATCGTGCTAACAATCAAACAAAGTAAACATTCATTTATAACGTAGGCCCTACAACTTTGGAGGAAACTTAAACGGAGTTAGTACTAAAACAAACGATGAGTCAACATGAGATGTAACATGTAATAATAGCAGCACTAAAGTATATGGACCTCATTCATCAATCGTAAACAAACAACATTTAGTCACGTGATAGTATTGATTTAAAAAAACGAAAAAAAACTGTCACGTGATAGCCACTGTGTATTAAAATTAGATCGTGATTTGTATAGAAGAAGATAGAGAATCACGTGACTAAATGTTGTTTGTTTACGATTGGTGAATGAGGTCCATTGAGAGTAGAGGATGAAGAAAATATGGCGAAGCATAGATAAGTTCCGATTGGGATGACTAGAACTTTTACGATTATTACTCACATTAGGTTTGCCCAGCTTGACTAGACAGTTGTCAGAGTAATGGTCAACGAAACCGAATTGGTCAGTGTTGGATTTGGGATTCCATGAGCCAACTGTGACTAAAAATCCTGAATCGACGTTCTTGATAGCATCAGCTTGCCAATTGATGAATCTTAATATGCAGGGGGAAACAAAAGTCTTATCGATGAAAGAGATCTCTATAAACCTATATAGATATCTAATTAACAGATAATAAAAGTATAGTCCATATATCTACTATAGCCTATATTGTAGAATGTAAGGAGTATATGTGTAGGCTATGTCCCGCATGCAAGCCGAAACCGTTTGATCTATCTTGATAAAACTTTGCATAAATGTTCCTTCGATCATGCCGGTAACCGTAGTGTATGTTTAATGCCCCTCCCACAAACGGAAGGCCCTAAAAATAAAAAAAATATACCTTAATTATCTCTGTTAAAGAAAGAAAATTTTTAACAAAGTGGGTAAACCCATTTCACAGTATTTTATATTAGATATCAATATGTCGGCTAAACGGGTAAACCCATTTTCATTTTCGTATCAAAATTATAAAAACAAATCGCCACGTTTGACAACTGACATGCACTAGATCAGGATATATGTCTATGATCAACAAGGAGGCGCGGTAAAGCGCTGGGCTTCCGAACCTAATTATTCATATATTAACCAATATTTGTATTATTCGGTCCTCTCTGATATGGTGTGCGTGTGATGTTGGGGTTTGTGATATTGTTTCCCGCCTCGCAGATTATAACCCTTCGGGTGGGGTGGGGGAGGTTCAATGTTTGTGCAGAAATCACAATTTTTAAACAAAGTGAAATATCTATAAAATATAGGTCTATGCTGCTTATTGATATCATTAGAAATTTGTAGATTATATGTCAACGCACTCTAATATCTTATCTTATCTTATATAATACAGACGTCACTTAAAAAAAGAAGATGATAACGTCCTACGCGTCATGCATTTAGTCAGAATTTTTTCGTATATTTTGCAATTTGAGGAGATTTCCATGAGCTTCTGGTAAATCAGGAAGCGTTATAAGTTATAAAATGGTTTAATTTAATAATTTACACATAGAATTAGCGCGGGTCCTATGAAAGTGCGGGCCCCACCTGCGGTTGCATAGGTTGCACTGGCCTATGCTACGCTGTGGGTCGACTAGTTCGTTATAGTAGGCTTGAAAACTGACCTGCGACGTTACAACCTGTGATTTTCTTCCTCTATATATTAGTATAGGCTATATGTGTATGTATGTATTTGTAAGGGTTTTCTTGAGTTCAGAAAAAAATCGCCTCCTTCTTACTTAAAATTTCTGGTTTGAGTTTGACGTCAAGCACTTCGGAACACACATTTATTATAGAGGTTTGTTTTGAATACATTCCTTCGGCAAATCTCGACGTTTGAAAATGAGCTAGCGTCACTAATATTGAAACGCTAGTAGCACACGTCAAAATGGCAGCGACAACATACCTCAGTGTGTCGTAGTAGCTATACTTCTTGCCAGCCCAGCCAGCGCCACTGTTTTTCAAAGCAGTGGAATCATAACACCGGTCCCAATTGCTCTGTTTAAATTAGCGGAAAGAAGGAATAAGTAAATTAATACTTAACATAAATTGCTTTATGTTTAATAACGTAGTAAACTAAACACTTATATTCTATTTTTCAGACTTGGTAATAATGTTAATTATTGTGGCGTAGGTATGATTAAGATCAAAGCCCAATGGGTCATCCACGTCTCTAAGATTTTAAAATGTAATTTATAATCAACAGATAACAATTTGGTATACAATACTATGTGCGTTTTTTTTATATTGAAAAGGGGATATACATCTTACAGTATTAAGTATTTCTGATAGGGAGAGAACAAACTGTAATAATAAATGGCTCTAAATCAACACCAATAACAGTAAACTCAGGTGTACCTCAAGGAACAGTCTTGGGTCCACTACTATTTTTAATTTACATAAATGATTTACCAAATTGCATTAGTTCAGGAACAAAAGTCAGATTATTTGCAGACGATTGCATAATATATAGAACAATAAAAACAAAACAAGACACAGATATTTTACAAAGAGAATTAGATGAATTACAGAAATGGGAATCAAATTGGAGCATGTCTTTCCACCCAGAAAAATGTCAGTTGTTAAGAGTAACAAAAAAATTAAACAAATTAATTCCACTTATCTTATTCATGGCAAACCAGTAACACAGACTAAAAACTCAAAATACCTAGGTGTTATAATAAATGAAAAACTGTCATGGAATCCACATATTGATGAAACTATAAAAAAATCCAACAAAGCATTAGGGTTTATTAAAAGAAATTTCTATAAATCAAATAAGAACATAAAACTAAAATGTTATTTAACCTTGGTTAGGCCAATAATAGAATATGCATCCACCGTGTGGGACCCCTCAACTCAAGAAAACATTAAGAAACTGGAACAAACACAAAATAGAGCAGTGAGATTCATAACAAACGAATATTCACATTTGACTAGGGTAACACCATTAGTAAAATCACTAAATTTAGAAAGCCTTCAGGACAGAAGACTCAAAAGTAAAGTAGCAATTATACATAAAACACTGAACCATAATCTTCAAATACAAAAACAAAATTTAATAAAATACTCTGAAAGACACAAAAATAAAGGCACATTCCTCGTCCCATATGCTAGGACAAATTTGTACAAATACTCCTTCTTCCCTAGTACTATTAGAGCATGGAATGGGTTGCCTGAGCTAGCCAGAAAAACTAGTGACTTGGCAGAATTTAAGTCATTGGTTAATATGCATGACTAAATGCATGACGCGTAGGACGTAATCATCTTCTTTTTTGAAGTAACGTCTGTATTATATAAGATAAGAAGAAGATAAATTTGGCTGTAAATGCAGGGTTCTCTCCTTTAGAGATAAGTTATATACGATTTTATTTTACTAATGTATTTTGCTAGTTAGACACTAAAGGTGAAACTGGAAGAAAGTGGATCTTACAATGTCAGTGTTAATCATGCCTTCTGGCTCATTCATGATGTCCCAGGCGCCCAGTGCGGGGTGACCTCTCACAGCACTAGCCAGTGGTACCAGCGCCTTGTCGATGTAGCTCTGCAGCTTTCTCCAGTCCACGATGAGGCCGTCGAGCCTGTGGCTGTTGTCTTGGTCGACAGCGGCGTTCCACAATGTGGGAAACACTAGAATATTGTGTCTGCAATAAAACAGCGCATTCAATGAAATTGAAGTCGTTTGTGCACAGAGTGTGACTACGTTAATGTTAGTAACATTAGTTCTCGTTTGTTTGGTTGGTTTTTTTGTTATTTATAGGTTGGAACCTTCTCTGCGGACAAAGAAAGCAATGAGAAGACAGCATCAAAGAATTGACGGGCCTGTAAATGAACAAGGTTCAAGTCAAGGCGAAAGACAGAGAGGAAGGGAGAGGGATGATCCACAGATCGAGTGTGGTGCCCCATCATATGAACATGGTAAGGGGGAGATGGGAACAAAACGGAAAGAAAATAAAGCATTGACGGGCCTGTAAATGAACGAAATTCAAGTCAAGGCAAAAGGCAGAGAGGAATGGAGAAACACGATCAAGAGATTATGTGTGGTGCCCCAATGGTTCAACAGGCGTGAAGGTGAAGTGTGAACAAATGGGAAGACAGCATCAAAGAATGGACGGGTCTGTAAATAAAACAGATTCGATGCAAAAGACAGATGAATGGAGGGAGACGTCCAACAGATCACGTGTGGTGCCCCAATGGTTAAAAATGCCTGCAGGTGAAGATTAGAGCTCTATTCGCCACGTTTTTTTTATCTTGGCATCTCCATAACGCATTCTAAGATTACACATCATATTTTTGTATACACCTATCAGCAAAGAGTGTGGGTTTGTTTTTTTCAGACAACATTCGTACAGTTAAGAATTTCTAAATTGCAAACATGACAAAATTTTAAGATCAGTCATGTCTCTCTTCGTCATTGATAAGAAAGACTTTTAAAGAGACAACATTACAATCTGAAATACAAATACATATTTACCCCTGAATTAAAATCTTTTCCTTTCACTATTTCCTAGGTTGTGACATTTTAATGCTTTATTGTTCTCTTAGACCATACAGTGAAAAAATGTCAAAGTTATTATTTAATGACAATAACTTTTAATTGTTTTAATTGTTTCATATATTCCTTCAAAAATGAAGATCACTAGACCCTACGCCTTGGCTTAAGCTTCTTTTATGATCGCAAGGAATGGCAGTGGGCGGGTTTTCTACTTGAGAAGGGGATACCCCAGGACCAGGCAGCCTTCACGACCACACGTCCAGGCAACCATACAGATATTTTCCTGATGCGTCATATCGAGTTTTCTAGGGCTGGACTAAAGTCTTAGAGACTAATCGTTGTCTCGGAACTTCAAGTTCAAACCAGCTTCTCCCCTCAAACGTTTATAAAATGTCTCCCTTGTAACACTGTGGTCACCAATTTATCTCTACAGCTCTAGGAGCACAGCTCAAGAAACAGGGCATGTCGGGGGCCTCGAAAGTGATATTGTGATGCAAATAATACGGGCTATACCTCTCAAATCTATTCTCAGCAACTGGTCAGTATCACTGAATCCACGAACCATTTCCGTACCTTTGCGCTATGTCTAACATATCCTTGAAGTCATTAATCAACGTTCCCTGATGGTCAGGGGCAGTGACGTAACCATTTCCATCGAAGGCTGGAGTGGACTCCCCTTGAATGTGAACCCAAAGTCCTATCGAATGGATAAACAAACAATACAGCTACATATAAATAGCACGGTGACCTGACAAAATAGCGCCGACAAAATAACGCACAAAATAGCGCGAAATTTCTCGACAAAATAGCGCAAGACCAAATAGCGCGGACTTCTATACGATGCGTATAAAATTACCAGATTTTAGTAAGTGAAGGTCCTGGGCACCATTTTTCGTTAAGGTCTCTATCTTCTTCACTATTTATAGATCTAAGAGTATGTTATATTTGAAGAGAAAGAGAGTACTTAAAATTTTATCTCATTCTCCTTTTTTCACTAATGTTTAAAATTAATAACTTGCTAAAAAAATTTGATTTTGAAATGTGGTGACCTCGATCAAAGGCTAGGTATGAAAATGTGTGTGTCACACATGTGTGTTATAATATAATTAGAACTCTTCATTATCTGAGGCATCTTTCTTTGATCAAACCATTGATGCAACATTGGCGAACTTAGGTATGTTAGAATTTGTTAAGGTGCCGATAACTTATCTCGCCAAAATGTTTGTTTTATCTCATTTGTTCCACCAGGCGATGATTATTATTGCGAAAGTTTGTGTGTGCGTAAATCTGACAAGTTTGGAGATATTTTGGAGTGTTTTTGAAAAACTTTTGAAATGTAAATAAATGCTACATTTTGAATATATTCATTGAAGCTTTTAATAATTCTTGCATAATGTTTGCATATTTACATTTTTAGATATCTACTGTTTTTCTGCAAAATGACTGAATAAAAGGTAACATTAAAATAAAATAAAACTATTGGCTCTATCCATATTTTTTTAAGATATCGAAAGTATTTCTATTTCGTGTGTTGTTGTGCTATTACTGTGTTACTCAAGAGGAGTGTGCCACTGTTATGGGAAAAGTGTTTCAATAATGAGCTAAGTAGACTTTATTTATTTGTTAGAAATAAGTTGGTTTATGTAAATATTATATGTCTACTTAGTCTCTTATCCTCTCCTGTATGTTTTTTTTTGTATGTAAAAGACATCTTTAGTTTTGATACGAGACAGTAGTATGTCTCATGGATGATGTCCTTTCATTGTTAGTGCATGTATTATATTATTGTAAACCATCGTTTTTTTGTTTTTTGACATAAGACACTATTGAGCCTCTGGTGGTACTTTAGTTATTTTGACCTGAACCTGTCTTACTATTTTGATTTGTTTCATTATTTCATTTTCTTTGGTTAGCCTTTATTTACATTGATACTTTCCATGATCTATTTCTTTTGTTTCTAAATAAACTCTTTTTTTTTTGTTGCAAATGAAATCTTAGTATTATTACTTGTCTGTCTCAGTAATTTTGTATATCTAGAGGCTATAGTTAATAACCTAGATAATATAATTTGGGACCAAAAAGTACCACTGGACTATCTTGCCAGTACAGCAAAAGTCAATGGTCTTATGACCTATCCTAATACAAGGTCACACTCTCACTATACATACAAACATCCGGAATAATCTATTATAGATACTTAAAACTATTGCGATGTTTCGGAAGGAAAATTAAAGGTTTATCAAATTTTCAATAGCTTTAAGTTGTTATTTTCGATATTTACATGACGGACGGACAGACAGACGGACAGAAAAAACACACAAAATATATATATATATATCTTTAAATGAATTCTATTAGAACTCATTTTACTAATGACTGTAAACCTCGTTAAATCTCTCGTGTTAATATAAACTTTTATTGTTACTAGCCCATTGTTACGTGATGGAATTTTTTTCCCTTTAACGTCATATGAATGAATTCTTTAAATGTAATGCTAAAAACAAAATCGGTGCACTAATGGCTATGAACCCTCGACAACTTGCTCCCCGTTGTCCAGCGAAAAGTTAATTATTGTTAACTTACAAGGAACACCCGAAACAAGTAAAACACAAAAAAAAACCTTTTTTTTACAACGGCAAATGAATCTTTGAAACATTATTACTTTTGACCATGAAAATAAAATCACGTCTTGAATATTCCTTGCGAATAGGCAGATCCGACAGGGATCCGACGGGGGCCGCCTCTGAGTTTGTGTGACAAAATTCACTTCGCCTAGGGCTTCCAATTATCTAAGGCCGGCCCCGATTTCCATTTTCATTTTTACTTACGTGATTATAAAAACTAGGGAGAAATCCACTGAAGACTACAGAGAGAGAAAAACACCACATGTTTTGTCTTTCTGATTCCATTGTAATAATTCTGTATATTTCATGGAAGTGAACTATTAGAGTATGTGCATACTTATCGAGTTGCCGCCTGCATTCTTCAGCTGGGTGAGCTGATTTTCAAATGTGCCCTTGCGGCTGTCCCACTGATGGTCACCAAAGTCGTAAGCGTACTGGATCCAAGGCAAGTTCCCGCCGGACAAAAATATCCTTTGTCCATTATACGTGAACTGGTTACCGGACACTGCAAGTCTGGCACAGACTGGCGAACAATATAAAAAGTGGAATTACCGAGAAGGATAAGAAACAATGTACACATTTAAAAAAAAAAGTGTAACATTAAGTAATAGAAGCTCTACAAAACATGCGTCTGATAAACGAGCTTAAGATTAAATAGTATACAGTGGCTGAATGCGATTACAGTTTTTGAGCTAAATTATATAGATCTGTTAGCCTACTATTAATGTAGACCTACCTACCTAGCTTTAGTGTACAAAGGACCACAAGAAAACCGGTAATCAACTGTAGAAGAAATGACATACATGCGTGTAATTATATGTTGTGTGGCTCCCGTTTAAACTAAATGAAAACATCGAGTTTTATTAGTTATAATTTTAAACTATAAAAATTTTTTCCCTTGTTTGAATATTTTTTTTTAAATTTAAGAATAAATGGCCTACCGTGTTCATTCTGTCTAGTTGAACAAATCATCAACGTGATGAAATAGTGCTGCTTCATTAACCACATATTTATAGAGAGAGACCGCAGACTAGTGCAGCGTTTCCCAAACTGTGGGGCTCGAACGTCCGAATTTCTCACGAGTGTTGTACAACATTCTGTTGACGACATTTGCGTGACAAAAACTGGGCCCTCCTTTAGACGAAGATGATTCATATACAACAATGTAACTCCTAAGAGACTGTCAGGGTTCTTTTCTTCTTGATATAGGCCTACGCATGTATACTTCTGACCACCAAATGTAGCCTAACCTAACCATGAATATAACAGTGACGACAACTATAAAGATAGAATGAAGAATCAGAATGCCGATTCACGAACATATAATTTGTTAATTGAAAATATAATTAAAATATAGGTAGGCTACAGCTCTGGCAAATGAGATATCCAATGGACCTCATTCACCAATCGTAAACAAACAACATTTAGCCACGTGATTCTCTATCTCTTCTATACAAATTACGTAATACACAATGGATATCACGTGACAGTTTTTTCCCCGTTGTTTTATCAATATTATCACGTGGCTAAATGTTGTTTGTTTACGATTGGTGAATGATTTCTATTTCAATTAATATCCAATAGAACAAATAATAGTTTTGGAAAATGATTAAAGTATAATTAATCCCTCCACTCTAGAATCTAAAGCCGAACTGTCATGAACAGGAAACAAAGTCCACACTGTTTTACTAAGAGTTTAAATTCAATTAAAAAAAACAACAACTCATCTCACAAAGCAAACAAAAAAAAAACAATCTTCAAGTAAATAAGTAAATAACCTGAATTGCCCCCCCCCCTACTTTCTCCTTTTAGGTGACCCAGACTGACCAGAACTACTGCAACAAGGGAAAGAAATCGTACTTGACAGATGTGGTGGTATAAGTTGAATTAGTCCCCTTGAGAACTCTTGAGCCCTGAGTGAGCATTTTTTATGCATTTAAAAAAAAAAGGATCATGTAAACATTCACCTCGGGGGCCGATTTTGAGTTTGAAACTGTCTTTGCAACCTTGTTTAAAAATGTTTTTCTAGTTTACTAATATGAATAGTGTTCGCTAGACGCCAAGAGCATCTGATGCATCTTCAAATTTGAATGAAGGGGCTGGCTGAGGGAGGTGCGAATTATTTATGTTGACTTTTCATTATCCTATCGAACTGACATTCCGCACAGAAATCGACGATCTGCAATGAGATCGATGACTGACAACGTCTGCAGCCTCTTCCCAGCCGCTGTCTGTCCTCCTTGAAGGTGCGGCGCCAGGTTATACGAGCACGTCCCTGTTTGCGTTTTCCTCGTGTCGGCCTCCATGTCATTGCAACTCATGGGGATGCGTGATTCATTCTTTTGGAAGACATGTCCCGCAAAACTCATCACGACACATTTTATTTAAATTTCAGAAAGATCACTTCATTAATTATTGAATTAATTAATTTCTTTTATTAACCCTTAAAGCCCGGTGTTCCATCCATGGGGATCTTAGGAAGTATTATCTTATTATTATTATTAATATTGAGTATTAATAATATTCCTTTTGCATATGACCGCCCCCAAACAAAAATTAGGCACACAAAGTATGAAAGATAAAATATGAATGTTAAGGTCAACATACAGTATGAATTTGTTTTGTTATATTACTTGTTTCATCTAGTTAAAAAAAAAAGTCATATGTACAAGTTTGAGAGTCTATTGCTTTTTAATAAGTTTATCTTTTGCAATCAAAGTTTAAAAAAAAACGAAAGAAGTCAGAAGTAGGTCAAATAAAATTCTAGAATTATGATTAAGTCCTAAAAAAAAATTCAAAGTGGTTGTTAATAATGCACTCGCAATTTACACAAGATGTATAATCATTTATGTTGATAGACATTTTAGGTGATATAAAATAAATCTGGATAAATTTATAACTAAAAGTTAGTAGTTAATGATAAGTTAATTTAAAAAATTTGTAAAACAAATCACGCTAGATATCTATAATTCTATAACCTGTGTGCAAAAAGAACAAAAAATGGTTAGTTCCTAAGTTCGTTGGCCAATCATATCTATTTATAGTTAGTACATTTTACAATTCACACCAGTAAATAGTATCAGGAGGTCATCATTCACATTCCTAATGCTAAGTAGTCAAAGAGTAATGAAAATATATCTTTCAAAATCTCGATTCCAGATCCACACTAAACTGGTTGAATAACAGATTTACTTATAGAAACGAGTATAATAATATACTTCTTCACGTGTATGTCTGGGTAGTCCTTCCAGTGGAAGCTATATGATGCGCCAGCCCAAACCTTCTTTACACGCATAGGGCATGTCATTGTTCTTCTAAAGTTAGCCTATAATACCAAAGCATTGGCGAATGCACCTAAAAAGAGCACAAATTGGTGACTACTTTAAAACATAATCTTTATTATTCTCAACGCATATATTATAGGGTGGCCAAGATAAAAGAGGCTTGGTATGATTTGATTACAGAAAAAAGAGGCCCGGAGTCACGCTGCACGTGCTATTTGAATCGAGCGCTCGAGAACTAGGAAATGCATAGTGTGTTGTTATTAATACTATTCCGTTTGTACAATTTCTTCATGAAATTATTTTTTTTAATAATTTACTGTTCTGTACGTAATATGTCTACTTTTGTAATCACACCATTCCTCTTTTATCTTTTAAAAATAAAAAGTAAAGTACCCTTTTCAGATCTTGCGATGTCTGGGTCAACTGTTTCTGTGTCCCACGGTTAATGAAGGTGTCGCTTGGCCAGCACAACAAACCAACCACCTTTACTTTTCCCTAACTAAAGTCAGGTACCCAATTGAAGCCGGGTGGAATACTGAAATAAAAAATCCCATTCTTCATCAGGGGCGCGGTGGCTGAGTGGTTAAGCTCCTGCCTTCCTAACCTGGGCTCATGGGTTCGAAACTTCGAGAAGACTGGGAGTTTGACTTTCGGGATTTTTAGGACGCCCCTGAATCCAGCCAACTTTAATGGGTACCTGACTTTAGTCGGGGAAAACAAAGGCGGTTGGTCGTTGTGCTGGCCACATGACTCCCTGCTCGTTAACCGTTGACAATAGAAACAGATGACCTTAACTTTGTTACTTGTCAAACCCAGTTAGCAACCCAAGCGCTTTACCACTTAGCCACCGCTCCTCCTCTCTATTCTTGGCCACCCTGTATCATGTGACGTCTTTGTTATTGTTGTTTTAATTTGCTTCCCTTGTAAGTTTCAGACGTACTTTCAGAATCGAAGATTATTACGTCCTAATCAAGCTTTCTTCTGGACGTCAGCGGGTAGGACTCGAGCAGCAAATACATCATTTAAATCTAGGTTTTCTTAACGTGTAAAGACTTTCTATCCGAGCCGGTGCCGTTTAAAAATTAGCATTTTATCAATATGAAACAAATACATTAGATTAATTAATTATGAAAACTACGATCATATTATTTAGACTTTTTGCAGTCAGTTCATTTAAATTTATGAAGGTCGAAACATGACTTACTTTTTTTATTCTCTTTTTTTTTGAATTAACAACACACGACGTATATTCAGACTGATTATGTAAGTAAAGCATGTTGCATTATGGGCCTGGATTTACAACTTGAACTAGATCTATACAAGTTTGTTAGGTAAAGATTTCTCATATCATTTTTTGGGGACACTTGAACTCATACAGTACAAAACATTAAAATAATACTTAGCACAAATAATTTTTTCCAGTGTTTAACGTCAATTTTACTAGCAGTTTAATCTTATCATAATGTCTGGAAAGAGAGATATGTGTTATCTAAGTTTGGACTTGTGTGCAGTAGCGTCGCGAGGGTGATGAGAGAAGTGCTGACTGCACAGGGTGACACTAATCAGGAGTTAACATCAAACTTGTAAAGATAAGCTTTAAAAAAACAGCTTTGCAGAAGCAAGCAATAATATTTAAAGCGTTCTCAGACAAATATACGAACAAGCTTCTGCTCGTTTAATAATTATGATAGTTTTCAATGGAGAAAGTTTAATTTTGGTAAGGTTGGGTTGTGGGTGGAAGGTGACAACTTTAGCTTACCGCATAAAACTCACTATCGAAGCTCGAAAGAAGAGTTTACAAACTGGTGCACCGACAACTTTCACATGAATGTCACAAAAACAATAGAACTTCTAGTAGATTTCAAAAAGAAAAAACATACTATACGTGAACTGCAAATAAACACAACATCTATAGAACAAGTAAAGGCATATAAATATCTAGGCGTTATCATTAACAACAAACTTTCATGGGAAGACCACCTTGGAACTCTGACAAAGAAAACAGCCCAGCGACTATTTTTTTCTATACAAACTCAATAGCTTTAAACTAAACAAGAAGATCCTAGATACTTTTTACGGCGCGACTTTAAAAAATCTGCTAACATACGGAATAACTTGTTGTCAAGGCAACGCTTCATCTAAACTGTTGCGACGTCTAGAAAACATCATAAAAAGGGCATCAAAAATTACACTCACAACATTACCACATTTAAAGGAACTTTTTGAACAAAAGTGCCTAAGGAAAGTTGCAAAATTTTGGAAGACAACGGCCACCCGCTTCATCAGAACTACGTCAGGTCGTCGCGAAGTGGGCGACTGCTGCCAATCAAAACAAGAACAGAGCGGTACAAAATCTCGTTCGTACCTCACTCGGTCAGACTCTACCACCTCCACTCGTTGATCAGGGTCCATGAAATGCACCAAGATGCCTGTGTGTAGTCGCTGAATGAACTTTTTATGCTGTGTCTGTTGTATTTATGTGTATTTTTCTGTTGTGTTGTCTTTATATGAGAAAAGAGTCCTTGTAATCACAACATATTTCCGTAAGGATCAATAAAGCAGTCTTAGTCTTAGTCAAATGACACCTTCTATGAAGTCAAGTAGTGACATTATCCTAATGACTGTTAAGAAGGATTTCACATGGCGGACAGACGTGGGCCAGGAACTCTTCACTTCCAGTCCTGTCTAAAGGTTCCATACTGGCAGTGACCATTACTAAGATTGGGTCGTGTCACGCACCTAAGACACAGCCTCCGGATCTGACCCACTCGCCATGTAAGGTGGAAAGCTACGCTAACCACTGCGAATGTCTTCATATTCCTATTCTATAACCGCATTCAAGCTGTGCAGAACCGCTAATCCAAATGCCTAGCTATGTGACACCCCTCCCCTCCTTGTTAGACTGAGTTTGTGGGTCTCTGTTCCACCCTCACCTCAGAGGAGAAAAATGAATCTCAACCAGGGCAACCCAACAGAGGCTGTGTTTGCTACCCCTGGTTGGCCTATCTGGTTGCAACACCAGACGTTTCCACAGGGAGCCATGCTGAGGCTAAAGGACGCTGGAATTACATTGGCTGGGTGATATCAATCCTAGCGACGCCTCAGCTTGTGTTTGATATTTGAGTCTACATAAAGTAAATAAATTTCACTAGGACCTATATAAGTTCATATCTGTGTGTGTTTGTGTTAATTTTGTAAGTTTTGTGTTAATTTTAATCGCTTATAAACTAAATTACTAGATTGATGTTAAATACAGAATTATAATCGTATAATAGATTCGTCCCTCTTTCACGGCCTGTTTCTTGTTGTAGGCGTGATGACGCGAATGTCTCTGTGTGTTGTAGATATCTCTTCTGGTACTACTATAATGTTCTTCTTAACTAAATAATTTCTTACACGCACTAGATTTGCAAGTGCGTAAGAACACTAATATACTAAACTCCCCAACGACAACATTCAATAAACACGCTGGTAGCAGACATGGATTTTATTCACATAATAAGAATGAAATAATTCACAAAAGATATTGGCGACTACAGCCATTAGAAATTACATATCCACAATAAATAACTCAATAATAATCACTTAGTCCTTATACTTTCTACTCGAGGAGATAGCAACGCTCCACTCTCTACAAGAGTCCAAGATCAACTGAGGTGTCCACCTCGTGGTCAGTCCCCGACCAGGAAAAATCTCGTGCTAACTGCACGGAATAGTTCAGTGACTACTAGTCACCAAATATTTCAGGGGTTCTAAGACTGGTATATGACACCTTCGTGTAGCTATTCAAGCAATTATTTTTTGCTTTTCAGACACATATCCTATCTACAAACACTAGATCAGGGGTTCTCAACCTGTGGATCGCGACCCCTATGGGGGTCTATTGACGATTTGACCGGGGTCGCCTAAGACCATCGAAAATTTGGATTGTTTTTGTCTATTCTTCTATTGCTGTGTGAGGGTGGGGTGGGGGTGGGGGGGGTCGCGGCTGAGTGGGGGATTGTAAAAAGGGGTCGCCGAGCTTAAAAGTTTAAGAACCGCTGCAATAGATCGTTTTTCTTTTAAAATAATAGTTCTTACGCCATACATAAAGTTTACGTATACAAAATAATATCTATTTCGACTGTGACAATAACTAACCGAATGTAGTCTTCAAGATACTGAAGCGAAATTCCAACAGAAAAACTACCCGTGTTGAGTTAAAGTGGCTTTCACACTTCAGTAACAGTTCGCTCCTCACCTTCTCAGTTTGATTAACTTGTATGACCTGCGCTCTTCTTGTTGTTGACCAACAGGTAGTGGAGTACCTTTAACTTCCGATTTGAAAAGCTTATAAGGCAGGAAGGCCCGTACTTCGTTGGTGAAGATTTATTTGTAAAAGGTTTTACATGTTTCGAATGTTCCTACAGAGTTGTAGTCAAAACCCCCCGCAGGACGACGGCTGGTTAAGAAGCGGGAGTGCTGCGTGAATGGGAACAAAATCTGTTACATCTGTTAGACCTAATTTCTTTCTTGATATTGAATGTGGAAAAAAAAGAGATGTCTATATGATTACAATTATCTTAGATATTGCTTAATGGTTACAGTAATGTGATACTAAATTTAAACAGTAATTTTACACAAAATAATAATAAGACTTGCCTACGAGTCCGAAGATAATGAGGAATGGAGTATTTCCAGTGGTTACGCAGCACTAGCTGTGACCTACATATTTTGCCACATCCAACGCAAGCATAACCATTTGTCCGCTGTGGTCGATTAAGATTTTCTTTTCGGCAGCGGATTTCTTTTGGCCTCAAACGTGTATCCCGCGGCCTTTGTGAGTGACCTCCAGCTGTCTCGTTCTGAGACCCGCATCAAACCAGGTGCTCTCTTAAATTCAATGTCAGCTAAGGCAAGTGGCGCCTAAGCTGGTCTTCACAGTGTTTCCGTGGGGCATCTCTGTTACGTCGATCACCTTTTAGCTCACCAAAAAGGACTGCTTGTCTGTTTTTGACATACGTTCGTCTCCCATACACACAAAAATTACGCTTTATTTATTTACCATCATTTTCTGGTAAACTTAAGGTATGTAAGTTACATTCATTGGCCTCCTTCAGTCGTAGAATGACTATGGTTCATCTCGAACACTTTTTCATCTATGGAGCCCTAATTTGGAGAGACATTCCCGTCTACATATATTGCAGGTTATATTATGGCAGCGTTATCATAAAATCATAATATGCCGTTTATTAATCAACCGTGATCGTATTCTGTTTTCTAAAATTAAAATGTATTTAAAGCTTTCGAAAGAATGTAGAGCCTCCACAAAAAAATATTGTTCCGGGACTTCGCATACTTAAAACCGGCCCTGCATGCAGCCCAGTGTGGAAATAGAAGTATGAGGGCATTGCCTAAGTGCGGTAAGTGCTTAAACTGATCGAAACCTGCCATGCTGGCTTTGATTGACCGTGGTCCATAAGATATTATTAATCCTATCCTTTCTGAATAAACGTAAGAAACATATGAGAGTCTATAGATCTACAACATATCAACTTATAGAGCTCAATGATATAGTCAAATGAGTTTAATTTACCCCAACCCTGTATGTAACATTGATCTACTCTCTGGGTCTGTGTAATTTACCTAATAGACTAAAGGGTTGCCTGAGCTAGCCAGGAAAACCAGTGACTTGGCAGAATTTAAGTCATTGGTTAATATGCATGACTAAATGCATGACGCGTAGGACGTAATCATCTTCTTTTTTGAAGTAACGTCTGTATTATATAAGATAAGATAAGATCACGGAACCATGCCTAGATCTACTTCACACACAAAAAGTTCGAAGTTAAAATTTGGCGTTAGGTCAAAGCCTAGCAGTCTACTCTACTTTTTTCTAGATCTACCAAAGACGTCTAGATTATTGTCTTGCAATGTCGAGATTCAATTTCAATACATTTTTTCACAGACATGTTTTATTTTACAAAAACTGCAACAAACAAATACGAAGAAGATATTCAGTTGACAATATTAAAACTTTATTATCTAAGCAAGAAATTAGCAATAACGAAATAACTATTAGGGTATTCTTAGTTATTCAACTTAGTCTTATAATTATTCTATCTCTTTATTTTTAAGTTTTACTTTTACTCTAACTCTGACTCACTAACAGTACTAACACTCTGACTCTGGGTCTTCTCTAGATTTATAAAAAGGAGAATTTATATATCTAGATAAGATAGATTTAGAATCTAAACTAGATTTAGATTCTAAATCACTTGAAGTTAGTGTGATGACTGTGACTAACCTTGTCTAAGTTAACAACAGGGCCTAAATTATCATTAAATGATTAATTATGCAGATGTCCCTAATACCCAAAATTTGAAAATATCAAGTCGACTAAGTCTAGAACCTAATTTATTAAATAAATCTAATAATATATCTGGCAGTCTAGATTCCTAAATCTGTATATATATATATATATATATATATATATATATATATATATATATATATATATATATATATATATATATACTATCTAGTAGCCTAAACTAACTAGATTATAATCTAGCTAGAGTGCATTGTTTTTAGAAGTCTAAATTAAAATAAAAAAATATAAATTTATATATATAATATATATATATTTATAGATCTAGATAAATGGAGGTGCAGTTGCTGAGTGATAAAGCAGGCTTGAATCATTGTGAAGGCTGCGTTTTCTATTTCAGGATCTTTATTAAGCCTCTGAATCCACCCAGCTCTAATGAATACCTGATGCTAATTGGGAAAATAAAGGCTGTTGTGCTGGCCACAGAAACAGATGACCTTTATATTATATCATTTGCCCTAGAGATTGCAAGGTCTTAAAGGGGAAATTTTTATTATAGGTAGATCTGGAATCTAAATCTAGCATCCATGGCGTGAAAGGGTTCAATGAGCTCGGGCCCATGAGTAATCGGGGCCCACAATGGCTCTTTATATCTATCAAATTCTTATATAACCTACTTAGTGTAATTACATATCAAACTAGAGATCTAGATATTGGAAAAAAAAGCAATAAAACAAAGGAATGTAAACGCAATCATTATCGTTGAGACCAATTTCTACTTGACACTGATTTTTGTGCCAAATTAAGCAAGTCTAAGAGGTGAATCGAATGTAATGACTCCATTACTTCTAAAAGGTTGTAGGCTACCGACAAAATAATGCCTTTTTAAAAATGTGCTGATGAATGTACCTGATAGTGAGATATGTTTTTATTTTACTCTAACTACGGGAGGGCACCCACCACCATATTCTTGAACCGGGGCCCACATGTACCTTGGTACACCACTGTATACAACTATAGATTAGTATCTAGATATCTCTATCAGCTGTAGATCTATCTTGGGTCAATTTCTTTATTATTTAGATTTAGCATACTCCTAAATTAACAGCGTCAGTATCTTTTTAGTATTTTATAAATATTTCTATCTAAATATTTGTACATTTAAGAAATCAAAAGAACTTTCTAAGGCTATACATGTAACCTTTTCAGTCTTCCTGCAGTACTGAGAAGTATAAAAAATGTTAATCTTTTATGTCCAGAGCTTTTTTTGGGGGGCTTTTTCTCCACTAATCTCATTTCTAATTAAAAACTCTCAACTTTCACACCACAGTGTAGCTTGACTGCAACTGCATTTTAAACTTAGCATGAAAAAACAAAAGCTTAACATGGTCCTGGAGGATGAGCAGTGGCCCTGTCATTTTAACATTCTACACAAATTTAGTTAGCCTAACTAAAAATTTCAGTTGACTAAATTTTCTCCCCTCTCCTTCCAACAGTACAAATAATCCCTATTAGCACTTGTAGAACGAAAGAAATAGTTCAGATTGATTGCTGCTGCACTATGTTCTCGTAGCACATTGAGCCTACATTATGTTTATAACAGTGCTATATAAATTTAATTACTATTCTTAATTATATTGTCTGTCCTTATAATAAAAATAAACATTCAGAGCTAAACATGAGAACGAAATATAAATTTTAGACCAGTGTTTACCAAACTTTTTCCTTTACGGAACATTTTGCACATTCTGAGTATTAAGCGGAGCGCTTTGCTTATTTTTTAGAGAGATTAGTTCGTGTGGTGGTTACTAGTTAATTATTCCAATAGTTCATGGAACACCTTTTCAGGCCTCAGTTTCACAAAACACAGTTTGGGAAGCACTGTTTTAGAGGATTGAGAACATTTTCTATTATAACTGAAAGTGAGTTTTTGTAGGCTTTAAATTGATCCTCCTTTTACCTGTAGAAATTCTTCCTGTTGTACTCACTCTCCCTTCCCTTATGATTTAAAAAAAAATAGGAGAGTAAAATCTACTAGCAATCATTTACAACTTATAGACTTGTAGTACTCTTGGTTGGTGATCTAAAAAAATAAGTTAGGTGTATGCCAAGTTGTCTTCCTGTTGGTTCTTGGCTTTCCACATTGTCAAAAAAGTGTTATTAACAAGAATTTAACTTTTCTCCCTAGGGTTGGGTGAAAGGCGTTCGCCAATACAAGGAACTGACATTTCTCCATTTGAATGATGGATCGGGCCCACAGCACTTGCAAGTTATTGTTCCCTTAACTGTATTTGCCAACAAAGAAATTACATTCGGGAGCTGTGTAGAGGTTAAAGGCAAGCTGATAGAAAGTATTGGACAAGGACAAAAAGTAGAGCTGGTTTCTGATTCCATAGATATCATTGGTCCTTGTAACAACCTGGTAAGTATTTGATTTAACAAGACAGAGAGCTTTGTCATTCAAGATAATTTTTTTTATTGCAAATTATAAAAGTTTCATTAGTCCAATTCAAAATTAAATTTACTTGTTTTTAGTAGTATTATTAATTGCTTTTATATGCTTATAGCATGCTTGGTTTGTTATATCCAGTCTTTTTTTTTAGACCAGTAGAGGGAAGGTTTCCATGCTGCCTTACAGAACTGTGCTAGATTCAGGATTTGAACTCAAGTCCCCTTGTTTGTTTCGTGGCCAAGCGCAGCCAAGTGGTTTTGGTCTCACAGTCACACATCCTAGTTATTCAGAGATTTATTAAAAAGTACCTTTATATTTGTAATCATAATTATTAAAGCTTTGCTGCTATGCATTTAACAAGTCAAGTGAATACAATTGTTTTACTTTAAAATTATATAGAGTTTTCCTGGCCATTTTCCAGAAAGGATTAGTCTGATCTGTGTTACATTTAGCTTTCCAGCTGACAGTTACCCTCGAAGATCAGGATGAAGGTTCCTCAAATCTAGGCCCTCCCACTGTGTCTCAAACATCACTTATCATAATTAAATAAAAATTGAACTTGGCTTGGCTTGGCTACCTAGAAGGGGGCTCGAGGTTCGACACCCGACTCGGGCAGAGTTGTGTTTACTGAGCGCCTAAAGGCAGCACGGAAAACCAACTCCTAGATACCCACTAGTGAGCTTGGACCAAAAGCGCTCTGAGCATGAAAGTAGCGCTATACAAAAGCTGTGATAATAACTTAAAGAATATGAAGAGGAAGGATTTTAAGTTTCAACCCTGTGGACAGTTTCAACCCTGTGGACAGTTTCAACCCCTTCCACATCTCCTTCCACTCTTTAATCAAATCATAACTATTTCTGTTCATAAAATGCCTGATAGCAACTACTATGGGGGTATATATATATATATATAAATATATATATATATATATATATATATATATAAAAGGATATTTTCTTTTGATGTTTCTTAGGAGTTTCCATTCAAGGCAGGAAGAAGACACCCCGCCTCATACAGCAGAGATATTTTACATCTCAGACCCAAAACAAATTTTTTTTCTGCCTTGTTACGCATTAGAAATGCTGCTTCCATGGCAGTGCACAATTTTTTTCAGGTACATCTAAATATTTCATTATGTTAAATTACATTAATTACAATTAATGTATTGTGAGTTTTAAGTCTAAATAATTAAAATGCATTTAAAAAAAAAGCATTATTACTATTTTTAAAGAGAAAAAAAATAAAATATTTATTTACCTCTTAGTTGAACCTGGGTAAAGAAAAGAAAAAAAAAAGAAGCCCTTGAATGCACTACATATATATATATACAGAGAGAGAGAGAGAAAGAGAGCTGAACATGGGAGAGAGAATGTGGCTTGCATTAAAGTGGGGAAGAGTTGCACTGCATCAGCCTTACTCTATCGCACATTGCCAGCTATTTCAAGTGGCAGTACAGCGTGCAGACAATCGGAGAGGGATTTGGGTGTAGTGGAGGATCATTGTGCCCTACATGTCCCACAGTGCTTTGAACCAGCCACGATATATGCTATACATACTAAAAACTGTGGAATTGAAGACTAAGTTAGCTTGCTAGCGCTTAGTTGTTCAACTGTATATGTTCTTTTCAGACTTGTTTTTCCAACCTTAAAGATGAGAAATAAATGAAATAGCCATTGTTTAAAAATCTTTTATCTTCCATAAATAGGCAGAAGATTTTGTCTTTATTCACACTCCTGTCCTGACGTCCAGTGATTGTGAAGGAGCATGTGAAATGTTTATAGCACAGGTAGGATAGACATTCTATTTGTTTCACTGTTAAGGATATACATTTATTACAAAGCTTAAATTTCAACTCACTCTGTCTGGTAAAAATACCCATTTCTGGATCATGTTGAAACTTTGCACAATTATTCATTGGTATGGACAATACATGAATCAATACAAAACAAATTAACAATTAGTCAATTAATTGCTAGTAATTAATTATTTGGTTTGATACCAACAAGGGAAATTAATCCTTCAGTATTCACAAATATGGCTAAATATGTAGGGTATATAAGATTGTACCTGTTATTTCTCCCACACCCACTATTGGATCCATTTGGAACATTAAGCAATTATTTATTGAACCTAACAAATTATGAATCAATGAAAAAATTAACAGATTAGTTAATTATTTATTTGCAATTATTTATTTGGATTTCAAATAAGGGAAATATTTTCTACATTTAGAGATATAGTTGTAAGTTCTACCTGTTAGATAAGCTTCTTTTTTTTTCAAGTATTTTTATATTTTGCTTCTTATGATTTTGCTGTTCTAATAAATTTTTAAGTCATTAAATTCTTTTTAGCGGTAGTTAAAATTTGTTTCTTTAAGCCTCTGAATTTGTTGTTAACTTTTATTTGCCTTTTAATTGTTACCAACTATTATTTAGCCTCTAAAATCAGATCTCTTAACATCCAGTGATAGTGAGAATGAGACTGGCACAGAGAAAGATGGAGAGCCAAAGTATTTCTTTAGACAGCCGTGCTATCTGACTGTATCTGGGCAACTTCATCTGGAGGTCATGACTGGGTGAGCAGAAATTAATTTATTATTATACCTCCTAATAAAAAAAAAATCCCCCTAAGTGCAACTTTAGGCTGCCTGGTACTGTGGGATGCGCTTTTGGACTGTCATCATCACAATAGTTCAGAGTTCAAACCCAGCCCACTTGCAATCTCTTGCTGATCTGCAGGAGGTTCAGACTAGGACATTATATGATCTTTAAGTCTGAAGGAACATCTTTTAAACATGTTTAACTTATGGTGGGTATATTTTATGTCTGTAAAAACTTTAGACATTACAGTTATGATATAACTCATCCCTATAAAAGATTTTGTCCAACTCAGTGACTTAGTTTTTTTGTTAGTCAAGTACCAGTTAACAAAATATATATATCTTCTCCATCATACATTCCAAAAAATCAATAAAACAACAACACAGACTAGCTCATTAACCAAGAGCTATTTCTCAGCCACCAAGTCACTAAACAGTCTCTATAACTTTAAGCACCAAGTTTACCCCCATCTAAACCAAAACCAACAAACATTTTCTATTGGAAATACTAATTACCTTGTTTGTTTCATCTTTGAAATTAACAGAGCCTTCACAAAAGTCTATAATTTTGGACCAGCATTCAGAGCTGAAAATTCTATTGGCAGTTTTCATCTTTCTGAGTTCTATATGATTGAAGCTGAGCTGGCATTTATTGAGATTATAGAGGATTTGTCAACTGTGAGTACTAGAACTGAAACTGTCTCACTAATATCTTTTAGCACATGCAAAGTTTTACATGGAGGCATGAAGGCTGAGTTTGTGGCGTGGTGGCTGATCGGTAAAGGGCTTGGCTTCCGAATTGGGGATCCCAGTTTCGAATCCTGGTGAAGACTGGCATTTTTAATTATGGGATCTTTGGGCACCTGACTCCACCCAGCTCTAAAGGGTACCTGGCATTAGTTGGGTAAAAGTAAAGGCGGTTGGTCATTGTGCTGGCCACATGACACCCTCGTAAACCATAGGCCACAGAAACAGATGACCTTTACATCATCTGCCCATTAGGCCACAAGGTCTGAAAGGGGAACTATGAAGGCTGGGTGGTAAAGCAATTGGTTTTTGAACCAAGGAGTCTTGGGCTCATTTTGCTGTGGAGACTGGGATCTTGGGATTTCAGGGTTTTTTAGGATGCCTGAGTCCACCCAATTATGATGGGTACCTGACATTAGTTGGGAAAAGTAAAGTGGGTTGGTCATTGTGCTGGACACGTAACATCCTTGTTAATCATCAGCCATAGAAGCTTATATACAATGTTACAGGCTAAGAATGAAATCACAATTAACATATTATTCTAGGTGATGGAGAGACTGGTCAAGTTCACTGTCCAGAAAACATTAGATTCCTGTCCAGAAGACGTCTCATTATTTCAAAAATTTGTAGCTACATCAAAACACAAGGTTGGTCTTTAGAAATGCATTATCACATTTATTTTTGTATTTTCATCTTTTTTTAAAAAGAAATACAAAAATGTAACAAGATAGTAACTACTTTCTTTTATTTCTTTTTTTGACAGGGGATACTCAAAAACATCACAGAGTGTAACTATGAAAGGTAGGAACTTATGCTCTGAAATTAGAAATGAGAACCACAAATAACTAAAATTTCTACTTACATTAACATTATGAAAACACACACATTATCTGTGCCATAGACAAATTCAAAGTGATTAAAATGTGTTCAATTTTAGAATGACCTACACAGATGCCATAAACATTCTTAAAAAGTCTGGGAAAACATTTGAATACACACCAGAAGTAAGTAAATCTTTTTTCCTTTTTGTGCACTTTGAGAAGTTTTATTAGATAATGTTATTTGATTTGCTAGTTTAAAAAAATGCCAAATGTAATTACATTAAAAAAAATCCTAAACGATAACCAAGCTATTGACTTGTCGTTGTGTTGCCAGTGGGGCTGTGATTTAAAGAAAGAGCATGAAATGTACCTGACAAAAGTTGTGGGAGATGCCCCGGTGTTTGTGACTGACTATCCAGCCCAGCTCAAACCTTTCTACGCCCGGAGGAACAATGATGGGATCACTGTGAGTTTGACTTCTTATTTACATGTTTGTGTGGTGTGCAAACATCTGTTTCTGAAGTTGGTTAATCCATAAATGGGATTGAAAAAAAAAGATTTGCCAATGATATACATAGATTCTGAGAATTTGTTGTTGCTTTAAACTTTGACAGAAATGAACATTTTTTTGTTTTTATTGTAATTAGACATAAAGTTTCACTTTGAACTAATTGATTATAGAAACAGAAATGACAATAATAAATGGACTTAGCATATTGGCTAATTTATATTATGGATTATTATCACCTTCACCTGTTTTGTAACTACATGATCTGAAAACTGTCTCTCTCTCCATTCCTCTCTGTCTTTTGCCTGTGTCTTCTTTTCCCTAGTACTGCCCCCTGTAGAATAGTCTTTTTGAGCACTGAGGATCTTGTTATCGGGCTGTATAGTCTTAACTTACGTTTCTTTTTTACATTGTTCAGAAGGGCATCATGGTGGTGCTAGTTTCTAATGCTTACATTGTAAACTTTCCAAAAAAAAAGTTTTATTTGAATCTGAGTTAATCTAAATAACAAATCTGCTCCAAGGTGTCAAAATTACTATGCATGTTACTAAGATTTATTTAAATTCTTAAGCTGATTACTTTGAAAGATAGCTTTGTAGCTCATCAGCTGTTATTTTATTTTACAGGTTTCAGCACTTGACCTTTTAGTTCCGGGTATCGGTGAGTTATGTGGTAGCAGTCTGAGGGAAGAGAGGGCTGATGTGCTGGAGTCTGTCATGAAAGAATTAAATCTATTGGAACAGATTCCTTGGTAATTATTTCCCTGTTTGACCTCTAGAGCAACAGAAGTGAAATTGAAATATTTGTTCATCTATTGGGTTTAAGAGAGGTTTCTATAACCAAAAGCAAATTATTTCAGCTTTGATACACATGTGAGTAATGGCCCCTAGTTCACGTCCATACATGCACACACAGTGTTGTTATGTGCTAAATGCTTACCACTGCCATCATAAAGGTCCCTAGTTCAAAGATTGCTCACTTCCATCCCCTGCTATCATGTGCAGGGAGGTTTGGGCTTGGATGTAATAATCTTCATTTCTGAGGGAATGACCAAAACTTATTTTAAACAAATATACATAATAACACAGAACTGAGTGGATGCTGGTTTTAACATAAAATTCTAAATTTAATGTTTATGGATATTTACAAAGGATGTTGAAAAGATCAATGATGTAGATCTATTGTTAAAAATGAAATATTTCATTGCGTACTTGCATAAATCTCATAGAAAATCTTTATGATACTAGCTTCAATAATTGTTACTATAATTAATAAATGCATGTTCAGTACAATATCATCCTCACAGTGGCATAAGTAAGTAGAATCCAGTTTACCAACAAAGCTGGACTACTCAAAACACATTAGCTTCTACATTAGTTTCCTTAAACATGATCAACAGTTGCTTTGTGTGCATGTGCAGATTATTATTGTAGTCTGAAGCAGAATGAGCACAATAATACATCAAACCCATGAGTGTTGGGTTAAGCAGTTGCACATTGTTTAACTTGGTAGTATACTTCAAGGAGGGATCTAATTAGGCTAAGTTGTCAAGTATACAGGTACCATTCAAATGTTGTTTTAGCTATACTTTCTGTAACATTTTACATTACGCTTTCCAGGTATCTTGAACTAAGAAAATTTGGTTCATGTCCTCATGGTGGATTTGGTTTAGGGTTTGAAAGACTGCTGATGGCCACACTAGGAGCAGAAAGTTTAAAAGATGTTATTCCTTTTCCACGTTGGCCTAGGAACTGCAGGACATAACTCAGTATTTTAATCTATCTTGCTCTTGCTATTACTAAGTGGTTTTTGTATATTAGATTATTAGTAGACGTGTATTTTCTATTACAAATGTACAAATACAAAAGCTGATAATTACTATCTATGATTTTCACTTTTTTTTTGTTTTTAACAATTGATAACACAAAATAGTAATGACTTGTCTTTGAGTCCGGAGAATTAGGAGGAGTACAGTATTTAACATAGCTATGCAGTCCCAGCTGTGATCTACATATTTTGCCAAATCTAGTGCAGACATAGCAGTTGTCTGCTGGTTGTCATTTAGGTTCTCTTTTTGCTTCCTTGTCTGATCTCGGTAGTAGGTTTCCTTTTGGTTTCAAATGCAAAAAACCTTCAGCTGTCTCAATCCAAAGCAGCCTGCAGCCAGGTACTCTCTTCATTGTCAGTTAAAAGCAAGCTGGACTTTACTTGGGATTTCAGGAGGGGTGAGGAGCACTTCTGTTATGCCCATCACTTTTTAGCTCATCTTAAAAGATTGCCTTTGGCAAATGGTTGTCACCCATATGGGACATGTTCACAAATAGCTTCGCTATTTATAGTACTGTCTTTGTATGCCCATTATGAAGTACAGACTTCTTGCATACAAAATACTGACATATACACGCTGCAACTGTCCTGCATCTCTCAAAATAATTTGAAACTTAAAAGCACTATTTTGTTTGCATGATTATCTTGAGACATTACACACATAAAGACTTAGAAAGAATCAACAGATAGACTTTTTTTTTTGTTGAAAAGAACTAAAAAAAATGTTTAAGGATTTTCTTTTATTAGTCACTCCATTGTTCAATAATGTAGTCATGAAAATACAAAGATTGTAATTTACTGAACTTTAGGACATTTAAAAAAAAAAAAATCATCCAATAGTTCCTACAGACAACAAACTTCATTCTCAACCACAAAATTACATCTAGCATGAGTCCTTGTTAGACCGGACATACATTATAAATAAACAAGCATACTTTTAAAATTAACTTTACATCTGCCTTCTGTAGGAGATTGAGTTAACAATAAGACTATTACAGGCATACAGCTAGACACGCATTGTAACTACTACATCAATAAACACTTGACCATACATTAAAAACTGACCATTAGCCATCAAACAGCTTCTGTTCTATAAATATACAAAACAATTATTTCACAAAGCTCAATCTCAAATACTAAGAAATCCAATGTCATTTCTACAGTCACTCCATCACATTCACACTTTGTCATACAAAACTTTTCAAACTATAGTTTGCTCACAGGATGGCGGGGTGGGCTGGGTTCAAAACCAGGACTATCAAAATGATAGTCAAGAGCACATACCACTGGACCAAGCAGATATCCAGTACTACATGCTAGGGAATGACTTATTCCTGCATAGCATCTGTATGGGAGTCATGTCACTCGTACACAACACACTGAGATACTAGAAGAAAGAATGGAAGTGTATTGAGTAACTCCAGTTGTTCTACTGATCAAACTCTTCAAATGACTTTAGATATTACTGAAGCACTAGTCAAATATTAAGTTATATATATATATATATATCGTTAATAAAATATGCCTGAAAAACATAAATACACACAGTTACAAAATAATACTTCAAAGTACTTTATGGTTGTGGTGTATGATGGCTGAGTGGTAAAGAGCTTGGCTACTGAACTGAGGGGAGGGGGGTCTTAAGTTCAAATCCCCGCGAAGACTTCCATACATCCAGAGTCCACCCAATTCTAATGAGTACCTGACATCAGTTGGAGAAAACAAAGTGTGGTTGGTCATCATGCTCTGGCCACTTGATACCCTCTTTAACCATGGGCCACAGAAACTGATGACCTTAACTTCATCTGCCCGACAGATTGCAAGGTCTGAAAGGGGTGATTTTTTTTAAAACCATAAATGATTCATATTAACTCCTACAACTCAGATTATTTAATTAAAAAAAACAACAACTAAATACATATGTTAGATAAGATAAATTACTATGTTCAAGATAAAGCAATGTCTATAAACAGTTACACAAATTTAAAACACCAGAATTGAAATCCAGCTTTACACGCACTCACAAACCCTAAAGAATAACAAGTACAAAATATTTCTCATAAAAACTAAAGTATAAAACTAAAATGCATTCAAAATAAAAAAAAATATTTTTTTTAAAGAAAGTTTTACATCACACACATCATAAAGGTCTTTGAAATTCTGTTTAATGCAGGGCTGAGCAGATCTCTAACATTGACATTTTAACAACCTGGAACTGATCTGTTTTAGACAAACAAAATAATAATGAAATGTTAAGAAAGTCGGCACTGAGCTGGAAAAATTCAGTTAGAAATCAATTTCAGTACATTCTTATTGGAACTAGCAAGGAAAATATTAAAAAATCTTTTTAAAAAAAAAAAAGCTTATATAAATGGGAGGAACTCCATCCTTATAACTATATCTACCAATAATGTTGAAGTTATTTCTTTTACTTGATATCAAACAAAATAATTAATTACCAATAATTAATAAACTAAATGAGTACCGTTTTTTTTTGTTTATTGATTCTTGTTTTCTTAAGAACAATAAATAATTGTTTAAGGTATCAACTTGATCGGAGAATGCGTGAGGGAGAAATAGCGTTAACAATTATTTAAAGGGACTAAACCCAATAAATTTAGCCACATCTGTGAATACTGAAGTATTAGTTTCCCTTATTGCTATTTAACAAAATAATTAAACACCAGTAATTAATTGTAGAATTGGTTACTTTTTTTTTTATAAATATCGATTCATGTCTTGTCTATGTCAATGAATAATTGTGTGAAGTTTCAGCTTGATCCGAGAAGGGGTGTGGGAGAAATAATGTGTACACACTTTTTACCAGACAGAGTGAGTTAATAAGAGCATTGTAAAAACAGAAAGGGACAAATTCAAGGGACAGTTTGTAACTGAGATTCTATTCATGAGCATAGATAGTAATGTGCTTATACAAGTCAGATAATATCTTCTAAAGCATGTATCATTTTATAGACTGGGAAAAAACTACCTTTCAAAGTTACCAATGGCTTCTGCAACACGATGTCTGATCATGAAATTGGCCAGAACATCAGCAACCTGTTGAGAGGTTAAAATTTGAGAATCACTTCAACAACAATCATTATCAGAAACAGTTTTTGTTGTATAAATGTGATCTTTTTTTGTTTCTTTTTCATATTGCTTTTAAAAGTTCATAGCAGGGCCTTGGCTTCTCAGCAGCAGCCAAATGTTTAGCATTTAAAACATAGCAAGAGACCTTTTTATGTAATGTCTCTGTTTATTTTAAAGAAAACAATTAGGTATTTTAATAAATTAGTATTTTTGTTTATTTCTTTGTAGTTTTTTTGTCAGCTGTTCTAAATGCTCTTTTACAAATGCTATTTTCGATCTTGAAAATATGTTGAAAACAAAGCAGCCAGGTGTAGGTAATTTTCTAGATGTTCTTATGGCACAATTAGGATTAAGTTATTTGATTTGTAAATAGATGAAGTTTTGACTTAGAGACAATGATGCGACTAGTAAAAACTAGACTAAGGTTTGAGGAAGAATAGGGAAGCATAAACAGGCTATGTTTGATGGCTTTAAAGAGAGGCAGCTTTTCATGAACATAGAGATTTAGCTTGACGACATTCGATGGTTCCCTTTGTTATTATTAAACTTATTCAACATTCGCTATCAGCACTGACATCTTGTTAGCCTTTTGCACGTTAATGTATTTCATTATTTGAGTGTTACCTCCATTTGACTTAGCTGCATAATACACAGCATGGAAGTGCCTAACAACATACAAAAAAACCCCCACCTCCCTATGCCCAGAAATGAACATCATTTGGAAAAAGGGAACATAACATTAGAGGTTCAATGAAAAAAGTCCTTTAGACCACTGGCCTTATTTGTCAGTAAAAAATTTGTCTCTTACCAAGACAAAAAAATACCAATATAGACATTGTTAGTGAAACTCTACAAGAAAAAGAAGAAAACCTAATGTTTACCCTATCTGGCACGTCTTCATGTACTGCATGGCCACATTGTGGTAGCAAGTTCATTTGAAACTTTCCTGTGGGAAAAAAAAAGAACCATAGCATAACTAAAAATAAGGCTTGTCAAGGAGTCTACAAATTAAGAGGAGTGCAGTAGTTCATGAGGTGCCTCCGACCTGCGCTGAGTATTTTTAAAGTGAATATTGGTTTGCACAGGCTAATACCACTTTTAGTCTAAGACTAAGACTAAGACTGCTTTATTGATCCTTACGGAAATTTTCTGTGATTACAAGGACTCTTTTCTCATATAAAGACAACACAACTGAAAAATAAACATAAATACAATAGGCTGTCTGTCATCCACAGTGGCACACAAGTCTGAGACAGCTCTGGACAACAGATAGCAGGTGTTATATCAGTGGTAGAGGCAAAAAGACTTTTACTAGCCATCTGAGTTGTTAAGTTCACTTAATAGTTTATGTACATGTACCTTAGATCACTATTGTACCTTTTTTCTCTTACTTAAGAGGGCTTTCAGTAAATGGACCTTGGACCTAAGTTGTTGGAAAGACCCATCAGGGAGAACGGGTGTGTTGGTGACAACATTCCTACCATAAAAACTGCCCAGGCTCTCACCAAATCTTAGGAGTCTCAAGTCATATTAATTTTATGACTAAAGAGGGCCACAAATTATTATCATGATTATTAACTGTTGGCTTAGAAACAT
The DNA here is from genome assembly GCA_036873155.1 of Biomphalaria sudanica. NCBI lineage: Eukaryota > Metazoa > Mollusca > Gastropoda > Planorbidae > Biomphalaria > Biomphalaria sudanica. The sequence goes on along the minus strand of JAZGLO010003763.1, from coordinate 500,353 downwards.
GTAAACGTGTTGTCTTATAAATTACATACATTCCTTCTTAACAGAAAATTAATTACATCCCACGACTTAACTTTTTAATACAAAAAAATGTTCAGAACAGAAATCCAAGAACTATTTTAAACAAAAAATAAAAAATAAGGGGACAGTTCTTATTTAATTACAATTAGAATACTAACAATTTGAAATATTTTAACATAACATACTTGTGTAATTGGTGTGTATTTTTTATTGAATAAAATACTAATTGAAATGTTATTTTTCTTGTATAGAAATCTTAAAAAGAAACAAACTCTAATTTATTAACTAGTTCTTGCCTTGCATTTGTCCAATGGTCAGATCTTTGTCCAGTCTGTCTGGGCCTACAGTAAAGAAAGATTTCAAATGTCTGTCAAAATTTAACATGAACAAAAATAAGATACCCTTTTAACTAGAAACATACAAATATCTCATTAAATGAAGTACTAGATAGTATTTCTATTACAAATTTTCATTACCCGCCAAGATTAGCATTTTTGGTGCCTCACAGGATAAAAACTTTTGGGACAATCCTTCAAACCATCCTGTGGAATTAGGAATCAATCTATTAGCTTGAACCACAGAAATAACATTGCTGCTTGAATGCTAAGCAGGAATAATAGATGAAAGTAAAACTAACAAAATTTATTTTTAACTATATATAAATATATTTCTAAAATAACTCCTCATGGATATGTTCACAGTTGAAAAGAAAAATATTAAATAAACTTTCAAATGATATAAAATATAAAAACCATGAACATTGAAATACTAAGTATTATATACCAAGTCTAAACTGTAGAAATAAACTTCATCCAAAAAAAATAAATTCCTTACTGTAACTAAACTAATTATTATAATTAGAAACTAATTATAGTTGGAATAATTGGGGGACTTTAAATTTGTCTTGCAAATGATCTAAGCAGTGATGCCTAATTGATGGTCTGTGAGACATATCCAGCCTTCTATTCTGTGCTCTCTGGCCATTTAAAACTTCCAGCCACAGTGCAGATTGAAGCTGCAGAGAATTGAAACATTTAAACTGGACAATTGTTTTTCCTTTACAAATGTTAAGATTTACCTTGCCAAAACTTTTCAGTCTTTGATAAGTCTATTCTCCAGGTGTATCTGTGAGTCTGTCAAATATCAAAATAACAATAAGGACAGGCACGAGCAGAGGTTTATATTAGCTTTCCTACGTTTTGGATACTTTACAATATCAATGTATAAGTTATATCTCTTTTCTTGTGTAAACCTTTTTTTTACTTTTATTTTAAAATTCTTTTCACAATCCCCAATTTCATAACTGGTTAGGAATATCTAATCAACCACTGGCGGACAATGGTTGTGCTTGCCCTGGATATGGCAAAATATGTAGGTTACAGCTGGGACTGCGTAGCCACAGAAAATACTGCATTCCTCATTAATCTTCGGACTCAAAGACAAGTGTTATCATAATTATTAGGAATATCTAAAGGCTTAGCACAGATTGCTAAATATATTACAATACAATCTTAATTATCAAATGAACATTGTGAACCACTCTCATTTAGAACTTTTTATTGTAGTCATTTGATTTCTCAATTTTTAAATTTGTTTGTTTGTTTTACATGTTTCAAATGTTCCTTCAGAGTTGAAGATAGTTTACTTCCTAGTCCAAACCTCCCGCAGGACGACGGGGATGGGAGCAGGCAGGGTTTGAACCCAGGTCCATCGATAAATCCAAATGACAGTCCAGCGCACAAATCGAACAACCAGAGAAGAGAGGATCAGCAGAAGTCTGAATGAAAGATCAGCAGAAGTCTGAATGAAAGACCAGCAAAAGTCTGAATGAAAGATCAGCAGAAGTCTGAAAGAAAGATAAGCAGAAGTCTGAATGAAGATCAGGAGAAGTCTGAATGAAAGACCAGGAGAAGTATGAATGAAAGACCAGGAGAAGTTGAATGAAAGACCAGGAGAAGTCTGAATAAAAGATCAGCAGAAGTCTGAATGAAAGATCAGCAGAAGTCTGAATGAAAGACCAGCAAAAGTCTGAATGAAAGATCAGCAGAAGTCTGAAAGAAAGATAAGCAGAAGTCTGAATGAAGATCAGGAGAAGTCTGAATGAAAGACCAGGAGAAGTATGAATGAAAGACCAGGAGAAGTTGAATGAAAGACCAGGAGAAGTCTGAATAAAAGATCAGGAGAAGTCTGAATGAAAGACCAGGAGAAGTATGAATGAAAGACCAGGAGAAGTTGAATGAAAGACCAGGAGAAGTCTGAATAAAAGATCAGGAGAAGTCTGAATGAAAGATCAGGAGAAGTCTGAATGAAAGATCAGCAGAAGTCTGAATGAAAGATCAGCAGAAGTCTGAATGAAAGTTCAGCAGAAGTCTGAATGAAAGACCAGGAGAGGTCTGAATGAAAGACCAGCAGAAGTCTGAATGAAAGATCAGCAGAAGTCTGAATGAAAGTTCAGCAGAAGTCTGAATGAAAGACCAGGAGAGGTCTGAATGAAAGACCAGGAGAAGTCTGAATGAAAGATCAGGAGAAGTCTGAATGAAAGACCACTAGAAGTCTGAATGAAAGACCAGGAGAAGTTGAATGAAAGACCAGGAGAAGTCTGAATTAAAGATCAGGAGAAGTCTGAATGAAAGATCAGCAGAAGTCTGAATGAAAGATCAGCAGAAGTCTGAATGAAAGATCAGCAGAAGTCTGAATGAAAGATCAGGAGAAGTCTGAATGAAAGATCAGGAGAAGTCTGAATGAAAGATCAGCAGAAGTCTGAATGAAAGGTGTGTTGTAGTGCTACTAGAATAGATGGCTATTTTCCAAGTCTCTCAAATGGGAGACAATAATCCCAATACCCTATTTAGTATGATGTAATAATACTAAATAACTGAAAGTCACAAGTGAAAAGAGTTTAGGGAGACTCACACTCATAGACTGTGGATCTGCAGGCTTCTTAAACTGGCCCATGGTAGATGCCTGGGAAGCTTTATCTTCATCTTCCTCCTCCTCAATGGTGTCAGTGCAGCTAACATGCTGATGCTCCAACTCTTCTGCCCCCGTTTCATTAGAAGATTCACTGTCAAATACATCCCCAGTATCAAGATACTTTAAAATATTTTAAAAGATCTATATCTATTAACAACTAAATATATGCATAGATAAACCTAGGTCACAATATTTTTATTTTAGAATGGACTTAAATATTTTATTAACTAAATATTAGGGGTGCACCGGATAGTACTTTTTGATATCCGGCCGGGGCCGGATATGACCAGATAGTAAAATTTGATATTCCGCCGGTGCCGGATACCTAAGTGTCTTGTTAATAGCTTGTGTTGCTGAACATTTTACGAAACTGTTAAATAACATAGTTATATTGGTTGTTTTTTTTTTTTTTTCCTTTTATATACCTTATTGTTTTAAACTCTGTTACTGATTGATTTATTCAAGCTTAACAGTATTTCTAAAAATCTGTATAGCATGAGTGTGTCTGTGTGTATGTACGATGCCACCAACTGAAAAGGATGTGTGTAGGAAGGTCAATGTAAATAATGTTAGTCTATATTTAACTAGTTACTAATGTAAATCTCATAAGTAAAGTGCAATCTGCCTTGTATAGTGGTCAGATGTATGTGTTCATGAATTTCAGACCAACAACCTGGTCAGATATACCTTGTGAGCCTACACATGTAGTCCTAGTGTAGTGTGTATAGTTGTTTGTGTTAACCATCAAGCATTGTTTTTTCCTTTAGCATACGCACGCAATAGAGTTGGGTGTCAGTCAAAAAAGATAACACATTGGCATGGTCAGTCAAGCATGTAGATAAATTATACCCATCCACTAGTTAGAGGTCAAGGGTTGTTTTTTTTTTTTACACTCCAGCATATTGTTTCTTTGTTTGCTAGATCTAACTGCGGTACTATTATTCAATTTATTTTATGCGATTTTAAAATTTACTGTAAGGTTTTCCATTATTTAAGTGTCAAAGTCGTCCTAGCCTGATACACAGTGGCTAAGTACGCATCTTAAGTAAAAAAAATAGTAATAACAAGGAGTTAATTGACTGTCACAAATAATTAAGAATATTATTATCAAATCAAGACACATATTTGCAGGAATAATATTCAAGTTAACACGTTAGAAAAATTATTTAACCGTAATATTTATTGACAGTTTAATATCCATTGTTAGCACGTTGTGTTTTTTCATTCTGACTTAAAAAATGGTCAATGTCTTTCAATAAATTGGGTGTCAAGGACCAAAGAAATAAAATAAAGAGTAGGGGGTGTTTAGCTCTCCATTTAAAGATAGCCCTGGTCGTGTCTTCTACAAAATAATTAGTTACTGGCTTACTGGGCTATATAATCTCACGGTTTGTGTTCTGTGTAGCTAAAGGTCACTCGTTTAGGTGTGTGTGATCTTTAGTCCAGCTTAATAATTGAGATTTATTTTCAAGTATCTCGGCACACTTGAAAAGGTGTGGCCTCTAGCCCAACCACGTGATTAAGATTTTTCTCCAAATAAGCAAACTCTTTGTCCGGATACCCGTGAAGATGTTTGGCTTGAAGTCCATTCCCCCCTCCCCTCCCCAATTAAGATTAACTACTAAGTAAACAAACATAGTTCCCTCGTGTGACCTCTATGGAGTGCTTACGTCCATTGTATCTGACTTGTGGTCACCTGTCAATCAATGAACTCAATGTGATGGACTAAACAAATAAAAGGTGGAGGGAGTTGTTCATCTGGTATTATACCTGGTTACCTTAGAGGTGTGGCTATGGTAGTCCAGCCCCCGTAATAAAGATTAACTACTAAATAAACAAACTCAGTTCCCTCGAAAGGTGTGACCTCTAGAGAGTGTCAATACGGTGACATTAAACCTACGTCTATCACATTTAACTTGTGGTCACCTGCCTATAAAAAAAAACTCAATGTGATGGACTAAACAAATAAAATATACACAAGGGCATAATATTTTTTTAATCTTAGAATGAAAGTTTGTAACCTAAAAGATAATACAAGAAAGGAAATGTAAAATAATAAAGTGGACAGCTCTCTAGCTATGCTATTGAACACATTTTTTTTATTCTTCTGAACATGTACTTGTATTTTTTTAAATACATTTTTAGTATATTTCAATATGGAATTTCCAAGTGTTTTCAGAATTTATAAACAAAATGTTTAAAAATCTAATGAGAGTATGTTAGGGAGAACAATGTCATAATTAAACATTTTTTGTCTCTATGCTAGAATAACAGTGTTAATGTTCCTTAATCAAGTAAACCAAACCAATAATAAATGTACTTAATTGATCATAGGATGTAATCATCTTCTTTTTTGAAGTAACGTCTGTATCATATAAGATAAAATAACCCAGGGTTGTCTTACCTTTTCAGCTGGCCAACCATAGACACTCGTGCCGATTCTAGGTTCAGTATCTGTCCACTTCGAACACTGTAGGCATAGGGACAGGCACAAAGTTGTGCACAATTAAAAAAATTTTTTTTTGCATAAAAAAAAATATTTTAAGTAACTAAGATAAAATAAAAATATTTGCTATAGTGCTATTTGATAATTAAACTGCTGCTTAAGCTTCCAGCAGTCATTAGTTTGTAAAAGTTTTCTCAGCTAAAGTGCACATATTCTTGTCAAAGTCATTTTATAATGTGTTTAGTTTCACTATTTTCTGTGCCCTGTAGCATATACAAGAATTGAACTGTCAAAGACTAGTAGTAGGTTTTTCCTTGACTAAATTGATGTAGTTTACATAGAGTAGCATGAAAAGTTGGAAGGAGACTGCTGTACTACAACCTGCCGAGCTACACATTTGATCTATTGTGTCTACATCACATCCCCCTGGAAACAGAGTGGAGCAAGTGAAGCAAAAAGCAATGCTTGTAACCAAATAAACATATTACGCTTATGTGTAAAATCCATTCAGAAATCTCCAGAATCGTATGTAAAGCATTAAATCATGCTATTGTGAACATAAAATACACCCCATTTGAAGAGCTTCCTTTTTCCCATTCCAATAAATCAATCTCATATATATTCCCTGAGGAAAATCCGTAAAACCCCAAAAGGGTATACATAACTGTAAAAACTGACCAAGCAAGCCCCAAAAAATCATAAATGTAAAAGATAAAGACTTGTTTTATAAGTGAATGTAGCATAAGAACTGATAGAACATATGATCTCAATTTAAATGTGAATGTTAAAACTTTAAGTTTCAGAAATCTATTCAGCTAATGGGCACTTACTGGAAAGAAGTATCTTTAAGTTTAGTTCTTAAGAAGGCAACTTTACTTACGCCCATTCTATTGCTTTATCCATGGACTCAAATGTTCTTGGCCTCCCCCTCAAAAATGACTGCATGCTTGTTAGGGCTTCCAAGGCTGTCCCTATATAAATGAAAAGAATAAAAAAATTTTAAATAACTATAAAAAGTAGACTATTTTTATTTAATACTATAAATATAAGTCATTTATGTAACGTTTTTTAACATTGAACATTCCATTTATCTTAGTTCTGGAAGTAGGTTAACATAGATTTATTATACTGTAGCAAGCTCAATGTCTAAAGCTACGTAATAATTTAATGTAGCAAGGTCAATGTCTGGCAGAACATAATTAATTTACAAAGTGATGTCAAAAGACAGAAAGAATACCTTCAACAACATCAATCACTGCCAGGCCTATCAATGTGGATACAAGATGTCTGACAGCAGTGTGAACTGCAATGGCTCCTCCCATGCTAAGAAACATTAATACAGAAAGAAAAAAAAAATAGTGTGTATTTATGATGACTAGGAGTTGAATTCAAATTTCAGTTAACAACTTTGGCCACTATCAATGGAGACTGTTGTATGTAATCTAACCAAATTCAAACCTGTGTCCAACTAGAATGACAGGAGGAGGGTCATCATTGTAGAGACTGTGAATGATGTTTCCAACATCACTGGAGAGGAAAAAAAAACATGAGCTCATTAATACGAACATAAAAACATGATCTCATTAGTACAAAGAAATGTATTTTAAATATTTGTTTTCAAACTAAAGCCCGGTTTTAGGCTACATCCCCTGCAGACCAGCATATAATATATGGGGTTTGCATGGATGGAATCTGGTGTACAGAATATTGAGATATTGATAAGCTATGAATTTTAAAACACATATGCACTTTTTTTCCCCTGCAGAATTTAATATCTAGGCCAGGGGTTCTCAACCTGTGGGTCGCGACCCCCCCTGGGGGTCGATTGACGATATGCCAGGGGTCGCCTAAGACTATCAAAAATAAGGATTGTTATTGTCTATTCTTCTATTGCTGTGTGTGTCTATGGGGGGGGATAGTCGCGGCAGAGTGGTATATTGTAAAAAGGGGGTCGCCGAGCTTAAAAGGTTGAGAACCGCTGATCTAGGCATTTCCATTTTCAGCATCAACTAGTTTGAAATTTTTGGATAGTAACAGTGATCTTTCAATATAGTTTCCTTATCATCATGTATTTTGCCTATTTGTTTCATAATCTCTCACTATCTTCCTCTTTCCAATTTCTTATGTTTTTACAATACCTCTATTCAATGCTCCTTCTTCTCTAGTGCTATTAGAGCATGGAATGGGTTGCCTGAGCTAGCCAGAAAAACCAGTGACTTGGCAGAATTTAAGTCATTGGTTAATATGCATGACTGAATGCATGACGCGTAGGACGTAATCATCTTCTTTTTTAAAGTAACGTCTGTATTATATAAAATAAGAAGATCAACTCGTAACTTAGTGAGACATGGAACCTGGGTAGAACTTGGACATGAATCTCAAAAAATGGCTTGAGTGATTTGCCTAGAAATTTAATAGCTGATGTATATAGCTGAGAAAAGAATTGGTAGCTCTTTGGCCACACCAGGAAAATTTTAGCCGGAGAACGATAAAATACTTATCTTGAATGGACAATACATCTTCAGGTGTTTCCGCATGTAGGCAATATTCAATTATTAAATTAATGTTCAGCAACATTTTGTGCATCGTTTTCTAACACTAGATCTAAAGGCCTATCATTGGAATATTATAAAGAGTAGTAGATATACATTCACTTAACCAGGATTTTCTCATTTTTACTTGTAACTATCATTAGTTATTAAGAGCAAAATAATCACTCTATAACTTGTATTTATATATATATATATATGTTTTTTTATGTTTTTAGGCTCTATTATAACAGCACCATATTTTACCTTATCACTAATTTTTTCTAGCTTACCAAATTTTTTGCTAGCAAAATGTAACTCTAACAAATAAAAATCAAAATGTTAACAAACAGAAGATTACTGTCATTAACTTTTATGCATGAAAGTCCTTTTTAGTGAGATTAAGTCTAGGCTTGAACTCAAGGAAGAAGGATCCTCTTTAGTAAGACTAAGTCTAGGCTGGAACTCTTAAAGAAGAAGGGGCCTCTATAGTAAGATTAAGTCTAAGATGGATGCAAGCAAGCCAAAAATTATTTTCAAAATGACAAGCGCTTAACCACTCAGCCACCGCACCTCCCCCAGTAAGTATGAGCATGTTTCATTTACAACACCTGTCCTAACATGAACATTTTTTATCCATTCTAAATCACACACAGAACGGCTAGAAATTATTGCCATCTTCTAAATATATATATATATATATATATATATATACCTTGACATTTGTTCAGCACTTAAATTGGTATCATCACTTGTCACACTGTCTCCTGTGTAATGAAAGGAATATACAATGTTTAAACAGCATATAATGAGATATAACAGCATCACTTAGCAAAACATTTGTGGGAGGTATTCATTTAGATTTGAAAGTAAGAAATAAATTACAGGAAGAAAGCAGACAAAATAAATGTATGCCTGCTGGCAGATAATGTAAAGGTCATCTGTATCAATGTCTACGGTTAATGGTTAACAAAGGGTGACATACAAGGTTTTTCAAAAAAGAATGTTTACATTAAAAGGAATTTCTTTTTAAGAAGCAATACATCAATATTGTGTGTTTCCTGCATGATAAAAAAAAGAAGTATTTATTTTTGTAGAGAGAGAGATGGCATTAATTTAATGTTAGTCTTGTAGAACAATACAAGATAAGTAACGCTACGCCAGATGACACCTGGATGCCACAGTGTAAGGATGCGTTTTTATTGTTAGAGTTAGATTTCTGTAAATATCAGCTTATTTCATTTCATCTCAAGCTGACTTTGTCTTTATACTGTAATAAAAGTTTAGTCCAATCTATTTTGAAGGCAAGTGGGGGAGGGGTATCTGGGAGATTTCCATGCTGCCATAAGCACTCAGCAAACACAACTCTGCTCAAATTAAAATTCAAACTCAAAACCCCCTTGATAGGTAGCCAAGCAGTTTATGCCAGCCTGTTCTGTGCTATAAACAATACTCCATCACATAATTTTTGTTTACACACAGGCCTTTGATGATGGTATTTGTAACCAAGAATGCTACACAGCCAACTGTTTGTTTGATGGCTATGACTGTAATCCGCCAGTGGAGGAATGTAGGTATAAGAATTATTGTGAGACCTACTACAGTAACAGCCAATGTGATTTAGTTTTGTGAGCAAAAGAAGTTATTCAAGTTTTTTCAAGGTTTATAAGATAAAATATACGCCTGCAGCGGTTTAGCTGTCTACCAGCAGTTTGGTGCTACGAGTCAACGACTATCAAGGAAAATAAAAACAAAGAAAAAAATTTGACCTCACCATGACCTCTTAAATCTACAGCCACACATCTGCACTTGACTAATGTAGTAACATGAGTCTTGAAATGAAAAATAAACAACAAAATAAATCAAGTATGCTGAAAATAAAAGTAAATACTTTTTTTAGCACTTATATTATTAGTTCATATTTCCTACTCAGGTCAACTGACTTTTAAGAATACAAAATAGATGGGGGCCTATTCTGTCCATGTAATTCTAGATGTTGTGTTTGTATTTTTACTGATATGGCTTTGGTTGTGTAGAAATATTATTGTAAGTTTTAAATAATGTGATTGATGATGTCAAAGTACATTTCCATTATGGAATAACTGAACTATCATATGTATATTTGCAAAGCTAAAAAGAAGTGTGGGTTCGAATTTCTTGAAGACTAGGATTCGGAATTTTTATTTTTGTTTAGGGCGCCCCTGGGTTCACCAAACTCTAGATGTGGAAAGTAAAGGTGGTTGGTCATTGTGCTAACCACATGACACCCTGCTAGTTAATTGTTGGCCATAGAAACAGATGACCCTAACATCATCTGCCTCTTGGATCACAAGGTCTGAAAAGGGAAACGTTACTTTTTCCTTTACATAGAAAAAGAAAATCACAATTATAAAAATGTCTTACTGATAAAAGTGCCCAAGACAATGCAGAGAACCCTCCTCCATGCAGAAAGAATAAAACAGGTCCTTCACTACCTTTCTCGTATATTCTGAAAGTCTAATGGAAAAAGAAAAGCAGTTTAGTCAGCAAAAGTGATATAAGATTATGTAAAAAACAAAAAACAAGTTAGGAAAAAAAAGCATATAAAAAAAACCTGATATGTTACTTACATCACCAGTGGAGGTCACTATGTCCTTCTTATGATCAAAGTACTTGTCCCAGTAGACAGGGCTGTAATCTTTTTTACGTATCATGTTTCTTTTACCTGGAGGACTATAAACAAAATAATGAAAAAAAAAATCTATTGTTGCTAAAATAACTGATAATAATTAATTATAATGGAATCCCTAACATGAATGAAATAAATAAAATATCAACAATATTGAAGGGTTTATTATAATTAGACTGTCCAGCCCTCCAGAGGAGGCCAAAAAGTTTAAATTGAACAAAATTTTAAAAAACCTTAGAGCCCTACAGGCGAGTCCAAAATTTGAAAAAACCTTAGAGAGGAGGCCTAAATAATGACAAAGGTTTAAAAATAAAGCTATAATTCTTCTCTCAACATATTTACAACCACATAGGAGTACAGAGACCACTAGAGAAGAATACAGTTTTTATTTTTCTGGGAAGCTGGTGTTACTCTTCCAAATTTTCCAGTTTGCTCAAGACAGAGGATGCTAAGCTAGAACAAGTTTTTACTTATTTTAATGATCTTCCATCTCTTTTTATTTAAATGAGTCAACTTCTAATGTTTGGGAATTCAACTCTATGTGACATCTCATACTATCTACACAACTAGTATTTGGATTTTTTTCAGCAAACTTCTGCTATAGCTGCAGCATCCAGTTATAAAGCAAGATTTTGAGCCTGGTCTGTCTTTTCTTCAATGTGGTCTAGATATCATCAGCAAACCTGAGATTGAAAATAGGCCCCCATTTATGGTCAAGCTAGGAGTAAATCCTTCTAGAATTTCAATCAAAATATGCTCCAGAAATATGATAAAAAGAGCTGGAGAGAGAATGCATCCTTAACTACACTCCTATAGATGTCCTAAAATGTTTCCAATTTGCTTGTTCAGAAGCTATTTGCATTTTGGTATAGGACTTTCATAACAACGATACTATTTATATCTTTGTTGAACTTCCTCATTACTTGCCACATGCCAAACCCAGTAAAAAGTTGTTTTGAAGTCTGTGAAGTTGTATACCAGTTTCTTTTGGTGTTGAAGGCATTTTTCATTCGATAGGCTGATGTAACATATTTGTTCAATAGTGCTTCTTCCTGCTCGGAAGTCTGCCTGATCTTTGGAGAGGACTTCCTCTGCTTTTCTCTAGGGTCTGTAGTTCATCATTCCATAATCATAGAAGTCTATGAATAAAATATTTTCTACTCTATGTACAAGACTTTATAAAAAAAAATAATGCAATGTTTCTCACTATACAGGCTCTCTGCAAAGTTCTCTAAACGGCACCACTAACCCAAAGAACTTGACCAGGGCTCTAAAGTAATGTAACACTTTAATGTTCAATAAATTAAAGCCAATACTGTACAAACGGCAACATTTAACACAGACTGTACAAATATTTCTCCATTAACAACTGTAAATTCTTGAACTGGCCTTTCCAATCGTTTCAGACTTGCACCGAGTTCAACTGTTCAGGACTGACTTCACACACACTGGGCTCATTGTGTCAGACCTGATTGCAGATCAAGGCATCTACTCTTTATATAGGGCCCATGTTGGCCTTCCAGAAACTGATGTAACATCGCTTGACCATTCTGGTTGATCACATGACTACACCCGGCTTAACTGGCCTGAGTAGTATTCACTTTATATGTTTCTTGAAACTCCACCAGTCATTCCAGTTGACCCTCGTCATGATTTACCGCTCATCTAGCACTGGCCAAAGGCAATTTGAATCGGCCGACTACACAAACACTACTACCCCTATCCAAACCACCACCTGAGTTGTAACAATAGAATGCCTGTCAGTTGGAGGTATGCATCTTCCTTATGCTGATGCTGGACACTTGGTAACCCTCTTGACCAAATATTTAGATATAGATCTAGATTAATCTAAAATTATATATATATATATATATATAAATATATATTAAATATGTACTAGTTATAGATGAGTATAGATAAAGGTCTAGACTATTAATAGGAAATAGGCCATACTATTCAAGACTATTGAAACTGACTGAGATTCTTCTGACCTATGAATTGAATCATGATTAAACTATTAAACTAAAGATAAAAATCTTTTAAATTAGATATAACCTAGAGATACACCTATAGTAAAATCACTAAATTTAGAAAGCCTTTAGGACAGAAGACTCAAAAGTAAAGTAGCAATTATACATAAAACACTGAACCATAATCTTCAAATACAAAATTTAATAAAATACTCTGAAAGACACAAAGATAAAGGCACATTCCTCATCCCATATGCTAGGACAAATTTGTACAAATACTCCTTCTTCCCTAGTGCTATTAGAGCATTGAATGGGTTGCCTGAGCTAGCCAGGAAAACCAGTGACTTGGCAGAATTTAAGTCATTGGTTAATATGCATGACTGAATGCATGACGCGTAGGACGTAATCATCTTCTTTTTTGAAGTAACGTCTGTATTATATAAGATAAGATAAGAAGATATCTCTAAAATTACATTAAGATAATATAATATTAAATATAGATCTATAGATCTAGTTTTGCATTATTTATTCTGATCAATTCAAGTTAACTTGATTTGATAAAAGTTTAATTAGTTAAAAGTTTCTTTTTTTTTCAAACGCATATATTAAATAATACTTTGACATCCTTACTCTTCTGACCAATAAACTGCTAGACTAGCTGCTATATAGTTTTGAAACAGCATGGCTAGACTTCCAAACCCATGGTGTTAGTTGATTGATTGTTGTTTTTACATTTGCTTCATTTAGTAAAAACCTTTGTGATTTTATAATCTTAAAGGAGGATTCCTAAGCTATTTAATGATACAACATTGTGAACAAATGAAAGTCATGTTTTTTTTAGAAAATTTACAATAAAGTCATAGGTAAGAATGATTTGCATTTACTAACATTTTTAAGCAAGCTTGGTATTTTGTGTTTATTGTATTTAGACCTAGATTTATGCTTAAAGTTTGTTATTTAGTTATTTTTTAATGAAATTTTGTCCTCCAAAATTAAAAAAAAGTTACCCTAACATGCTGTTATCAGTTATAAATGATGCCGAATTAGGCTATTTTTAAAATGGGTAAAAAGTGGAAAAATTATAACTACCATAACAATCTATGACTATAGTATTAAAATCAATATTTCTATTATAGAGTAGTGTTAATTTTTTTGGAAAATCGTCCAGGGTTTTTCAGCTGAATTAGACTAATGTTGATGCCCTGAGTCCGAAAATGAGCTTGGTTTCGCTCAATCAGGTCAGAATGTTTTGCTACAGAAACTTTTAAAAAATCGTTTTTTGTAAAAAACAAAATTTTTGCGGCTCACCAGTCGATAAACCCCTGCCGATTTTTTCGGTATTCCTCAATAATTAAAGTCAACACAATTCAATTAATTCAGTTTTTGTTTAGTTTATCAAATTTTATTAGCATAATTGACATAATATGAAGAAAAAGTTCAGGGCATAAATCTGCGTTTCTTAGATTCCCGTGTGTGAGCAGCTGCTGGGTTGTCTCTCTTCAGCGACCAGCAGTAGTCCGCCAGCATGACTGCATCCCACCTCCCCTGGTACCTTTTCTCCATTTGGTGCATGTCCTGATGGAATCTTTCTCCCTGCTCATCGCTCATCGCCCCAAGGTTTTCCGGAAACTTATCCATGTGCGAAAACAAGAAATGCATCTTTATGCTCATCAAACACCCGAGTTCTTGAAAATCCTCAATCATGGTGCTGATGAGCCTTGCGTGGTTTGCTGCTTAGTGTTCCCCAGGAAGTTGTTCATCACCTGCACAAAGGATTCCCAGGCGGCGCACTCAAGTGAGTTCATGGAGCTACAGAACTCTGCATCGTTTATGAGCTGCCGTATCTGTGGGCCGTCGAAAATGCCGGCCTTCAGCTTCTCAATAGTCAGTTGAGGAAATGCTCGGCACATGTAGTTGAAGCACCCTTGTCCAGAGCGCGCGTGAACTGTTTCATTAAACCCATCTTCAAGTGTAGTGGTGGGATCAATATCTTCTCCCGGTCAACAAGAGGTTCGTTTATGATGTTTCTCGCCCCAGGTACTAACTGCTCTCGCGCCGGCCACTCTTTCTTTACATAGTGCTGGTCTCTGTCTCGACTGTTCCACATACACATATAGCATGGGTACTTCGTGAACCCAGACTGCTGACCAAGTAAAAAGTTCACCATTTTCAAGTCGACGCAGATGATCCATTGGTGTTGCTGATATTGGATTTTTTCGAGCACATACTTCACTGCTTCATATTTCTCTTTGAGAGTCGTGGAGTGCGCAAGCGGGATTGAGGCAAACTGGTTCCCATTGTGGAGGAGCACACACTTCAAAGAACGCTTGCAACTGTCAATAAAGAGTCGCCAATTTCTCGCATCGTATTGACGACCGCCCAGTTTATCAAGAAGACCGGCGACATCTCGGCAGTACACAAGGTTTTCCTCCTGGCAGAAGTAGTCCATGTACTCCTCATGCCTTCTACGAAAGAAGGTAATACGCGCGTCCTTGTGAAGCAGGTTTTTCTCTTTGAGCCTGGAAGCCAACAGCTCGGAGGAATTCTTCGACAGGATTAGGTCCCGAACTAGATCATTGAGCTCACATTGTGTGAAGGGCTGCGGACCATATTGTGCTTCATACTCCTCTTCTGTACCACATTTCTCGTCTGAAGTGGTGGCCTCGTCGTCGCTGCCTGGAATCTCTCGGAGCGTTGGCACGGGTATTTCTTCGCAATGAGGAACTGGACGACGAGCAGATGGAAGGTCGGGGTACTGGAGGCTGCGCCGATTTTTTCGGTTGATGCCTGCAGTATTGATGGCACAGAAATAACAATCCGATGCGTGGTCAAATGGCTCCCTCCATACCATCGGAATTTCAAACTTTAGTGATGTTTTCTCGCCTTTCGTCCACCGCCAGAGGTATTCCACGCATGTTTTGCACACCGTGTGCGGTGCCCAAGACTTGTCTTGGTCACCCAGCTTGATTTCAAAGTAAGCCTGGTAGGCATGTTTCACAAATTTTGTGATGTTCATCCTATCAGCTGACAGTGTGTACTCTCCGCAAATGTAGCAGAAAACGTCAGGGTTATTCGTGCATGAACGTCGTGCTGAAGCCATTTTAGATATTAGTTAGATAGTTATTTTTTAGTAAATGAAATAGCAGCAGAGTAAGCCCTATAAATACATATTTGTAAATCAGTAGTCTTTGTATCATTTTGTCACGTACACAGTATCTATTTTTAGCTCGTCAAGTACCTCGGGTTTTTTCCCACGTGCAGACATGTTAATTATTGTAAATTGGGCTGCATTTATTATATTATTGTAGATCTATCATTCTATTCAAGTACATTTAACCATTGTAATTATTTGTGAATAGCTTTTCCAAGTTCTGAATTAAAGTAATTGTTTTAGACGAAGAGAAGTTTCTTCATTGAATATAGTAACATACTTAGATCGACTTAGCAATTGACAACTTCTAGATGATCAACTGGCAACATTCTAAATGATCGTATCATCAACTAGATCTAGCTACTTCTATAC
Source organism: Biomphalaria sudanica (assembly GCA_036873155.1). Taxonomy (NCBI): domain Eukaryota; kingdom Metazoa; phylum Mollusca; class Gastropoda; family Planorbidae; genus Biomphalaria; species Biomphalaria sudanica. The sequence goes on along the minus strand of JAZGLO010003763.1, from coordinate 484,227 downwards.
GATCATCTTATTAAAAGACGATTTCAAGATCCTCGGCAATCACGATCATTGATAGTGTGATATAGATCAAGATAATCTTCAACGTGACATCTATCATAGTATCTTCATAGATCTTGTCATCTGACATCCACTAATTGATGATTGTGACACATTTTATGTTATTTTAATATCGTTCTATTGATCTAAATTAATTTCTATGTTGGTAAGATATCGATGGTGGATATCGATGGTGTTTTGTTGTGCGTTTATTACCATTGTGTAGATTGTCAGATAGCTCAAAAATTAGACCTGATTGAGCAAAACCAATGTGATATTCGGACTCAGGACACCAAAATTAGTCTAAATCAGCTGAGAAACCCCCGACGATTTTTTGGCTGTTGCCCTGTGTAATTGGATAAGCTGTGAATGAATGTTAGCTGCATGTGAGATGAAACAATCAAATTAAAAATCATATAATGGGGTATACATGTTCCATATTTCAAGCTTCTATCTATTACGGTTATAAAGTTATGATGAGATAAAGACGAAAATTCATTTTTTGATCACAGTTTTTTGGACATTTTTTATAGTCCATTTTTATACACATAAAACGGAATAACTTTGCTTCTATATTTATAACATAGAAAGATAAATTTGGTATCATTGTAAACCTCTCAGCAAGCTTTATATAACTAGATAGTTTCGATTGTTATATATTTATTTTGAATTTTTTGTCAAAGAATTATTAGACTCTAATCCAGTCTCACTACTTATAATAATAATTATATAATATAGATCTAGACTGACAAGAGAGAGAGAGAGAGTAGACTAGAGCTGGGGTCGGTAGCCTGCGAATCGCGAGCCACATGCGGCTCTTTGGATGTAAAGCTGTGGCTCTTAAGTTCCATACGAATATAATTATTTTATCTATACATTTTTAAAAGAGTTCTAAATTGTTTAAGGAAGATTGACACAGTTTCTATCTCTCAGCCTTTCACTCCCCCCCATTACACACGTCATCACTGTCATCAGTCTGTCGTAAACTCTCGAATGAAGCCATCGTCCAGTGTTTCTATGTAGGTTTTAATTCACTTTCAATGCAAGACGAATTGGCATCTTCACAACGCCCTTTGGAAGAGTTGAAGGCTCCAGAAATGTATGTACATAACGCAACAGATTTGGACAGCTTTAAAAGAAATGCCGCGAGATGAGACACTTATGTTCGATGCATGGAATAATCTTCCAGATTGCTACAGTCAGGTGAAAAAGTTGGCATTTGGAGTACTGTCTATGTTAGGATCAACATATTCATGCGAGCAAGAGTTCTTTAGCATGAATATAATTATTAGTGAAGTAAGAAGCCAACTAACAAATGTAAATTTAGAGTCGTGTCTGAAACTAAAAACAACTTATGAGCCAAATGTATCTAAACTTTCCAAAACCAAAGCCATCGCTCCCACTGAATTTGTTTGCTTAATTGTTTGTTAGTGTTGTAAGTAAATATGTTTAATTGCTTTAGTTAAAGGTTTAGTTATTTCCAAAATAAAAACTGTGAAAGCACATATATAATCATATATGAATGAATAGATTCGTTTTTTTATTATAGTCTTTATAAAAACTTTAAAATTGTGTAAAAACTGTAATTTTTGGCTTTTTAAAGATTTAAGTCAAAAGGTTGCCGAACCCTGGACTAGAGTCTAGTAGAGACAGAGTAGTAGTACTAGTCGTAACTAGTGTAACTAGATTAGTAGAGTCTACCTTAATACTAATACTATTTAATAGTTTAAAAAGTTACAAACCCGGAGCCCAAATTTGGTAGTGGAGGAAGACCAAATTTTTTTTTCATCAAATCTTTTTCCATTTTATTTTATTCCACTTATATTACTAGATAGATTGGACATATAATATTAATAATTGATATAGATCTAGTATAAATATCTAGATCTAAAGTAGACCTAGACGAGAGACTTTTCTTTTCTTTAGAGTGCAGATAATGGATATTCTCTATATTAAATATAGAGTCTAGATTCTATGCATTTTTCATTTATTATTACAAGTTTTATTGTGAGTGACTCCCCCTTTTAATAAAAAAAAAGCAACACAAGTTTCGGCGTTCTATTATAAAATTAGAACTAAATATAGTTAACAAGGTGTAGACCTGTCCACACGCTGTATATGCTAGGTGAAGATCTATTTCAATGTGTGTGTGTGTGTGTTGGGGGAATCTACAAAATGTAAATAGGTTTACAATATCAACAATTAGTGTTTATAAGTTGATTAACTACATTACTGATTATTGCATAATATAGGCCCCTGGAACAGTAAAAAAAACAACAACAAAAAAACAAGATACTGAAATAAAAAAAAAAAAGAATTAAATTCAAACTTTTTTGTTCGCATTTTTAACGACAATACATTACATCTTATGATTGACAATTATTGCTTTTCCAATTGTTTTTGCCCCCACCCTGATGTCTAAATCTTAGGTTGCTGGCAATAAGTAAATTCCTGCTTGACCGTAAGGGTGTAATTTCCAGTTCTATGTTGACGTTGTGTGCCAGAACTTTGGTTTTGGTGAGAATTATTGTAAGAATGAACTCCCGACATGCAGCTGCCAAAGCATTAACCTGCCTATGTAATGCTTCTTTTCAATGGGAGATGAGTGCCGCATTGTCGGCGAACAACAGTTCCCTAATCTAGATACACCGTCTCTTCGTTTGGCTTTAAGTCAAAACAGATTAAAAAGGATTCCATCGAATCTACTTCGGATGTATACTCGATCTTCCAGGGATTTCAAGGCGCTGGCGATTGCTACCGAAAAGAAGATGACGAATGGTGTCGGGGCAACAACAAATCCTTTTTTTTTACCATGCTATGAAGACTTGAAGGAGAAAATGGCTATCGAATTGTTCAGTACATTTTGTTCACGAAAAGCTGACACTATTTTAGGTAGTTTATTTGAACATTCCATTTTCTCTAGCAAGGCAAACAGACCACTTTTGCTAACAAGGTCAAACCTTGGTGAGTCGATACAAACTATAGAAATGGGATTTTTATTCTCTGCTCTTCTCCTGTAGCTGCCAGAAATTCATATCTGTTGTGAATCTACACTGCCCTAAAGCCACACTGCTACTCAGCATAGACTCGTCCTGACAAGATCTGCAGGCGTTTTAATTGTACTCTTGCATAAGCATTTCCATTAATTAAACATTAATTTTCACTAGTTCTGCCTGCGGTGCATAATGCGTATCTCCTGGAGGGATCGTTTATAAACTGATCAGTACACAAGTATCTAAGCTCTTTAGACACAGAAGACTACATTGGCTCAGACATGTCACCCGCATGCCAGATGAAAGACTTCCTAAGGACATCTATTTTGCTGATTTTTTATTATTTTTTTTAAAGTACGAAAATTAGATAAAATTACAAGGGAATTTTTATTTAAAGTTTCTAAAAAGTGTAAAAGGCCTCCATTTATTTAAATTCGGTCCTGCTATCAATAATCTCTTATTCCACATACTAAGACAAATTCGTTCCACTGCTTCTTCTTCCCTAGTGTCTTACAGCATCGGCGGGTCGCAGGAATTAGCAAGGAAGACCAATGATTTAGCAAAGCTTAAGTGTGTAATTAACATGCACGACAAGATTAGCGCGTGCATACGCCGTTCTTCTCTTTTATCTTCTTATCTTATATAATACAGACGTTACTTCAAAAAAGAAGATGATTACGTCTGCAATTTATACGATAAGAAGTTTTGTTTTTATTTTTTACTTGTTTCGGACGTTTCAGAGCTGAAGATTCCCTCTTCATAGCCCTAATTAGCTAAACATTCTGCAGGACGGCGAGGAATGGCAGCGGAAAAGGCGTAGTGAGGGTGAAAAGGGGGCACGAATCCCCTGAAGCCACCCCCAGGGGGCGCCACACGCAGACAGGAGACAAAAAATAAAAAATTATTGTAGATATTTTAGTTAGGTAATACATTCTAAGGTTATTTGCATTATATTATTATTAAACAATTTTTATTTATACGCCTTTATTTCTATGTTCATGGAAAATGGAAGGGGGGTGGTGGCGCCAATAAAGTGTCTTGCACGTTTTGCTAAATACGCCTCTTCCTCTGGGCAGCGGGCATGATTCGTACCCGGGTTCCATCATGACGGCTGTCCAGAGCACATATCACATGACCAGCTATCCAGATAATGTGTTGCTCCTTACAAAGATTTAACTTATTAGATCTATTAGCAAACCTGATCACAAGATGTCTAGGTCATGGTTAACGAAGACAGTCCACTTTGAAATATCTTGATCTTGTGTTGTTCAACTGATGCTCTTCAAAATTAAAGTACAAAATGTACCGATTCAAAAAAAAAAAAAATTAAACACGGACACGCAAGATAAGCCTATTGGATTTTCCCTATCGCGTGTGCAAGCGAGACCACTCGTTATAGAAGATCTGAACTCTGACCTGCAACGTCACAACCCGTGGGCAGTTTTGGTCAATAGCTTGTTGCCATGTCACGCGTAGCAACGGGGCATAACTTTTTTTTGTGTGATCTTACTTGTACGTACCGATACGGCGTACCGGCACCTTTCTGTGTGGGGAAAGTTTCTTGAATTTTAATATTTATTATTAATTTATTAGTAGGTAAAAAATTGGCAATCCATCACTGAGTACCGGTACTATTTTTTTTTGTATACAAAAAAAAGCATTGCAACAAGCTATTGTTTTAAACAGCCCCATGGGATATGACATTGCAGGTCAGTGTTAAGGCCTTCTTTAACGATTGGTATCGGTGCAAGTGGGCAAAGATACATTTTAAATGTTCTCATTGTAGCGTAGGTTAAATTTATAATTTTTTTTTCTTCTGCCCAGAAACTAATATTATGTCACGGAGCCGGATTTAGCCCGCCAGCCATAGTGTCAGACTTAGAGCGTTGTTTCATCTTATCGTGACATAAACCTACCTAGTACACAAATAACTACCAGTAGGCTCATACTTTGGAAAGTTTGGGGTTTCTGTACACATTATTACAAATTGAGAAGGCTCCGTTCGAGTCCCACCCTTGCAACCAGGGCATCAGTTGATCGTCAAGTGATTCCATTATTCGAAAGCCTTATAATATTCTGACTAGCATTTACGCCACGTCCGATTTCAGGTTTATACAGTATTTTACTAACCCCCATTCCCCAAAATGTGGTCCATACAGCCTAGAGAGACTTTATGCAATCGTCTATGCACATCCTCCCAAAATATAACATATAGTCCAATTTCATCGTTAACTCAACACATATTTTCTTTTTATAATTATGGAATTTTTACATAAAAAAAAAACTACAATGCAAGAACTATATTAAAGAGGGCATGAAAACTGCTCCATGTTTATTGGGAAATAGATATGACCCGGAAGTTATTCTTCCTCAACAAGGATGTGTATCTTAATGCCCCTATTGCACAGATCTTTGTCAGCCGGGCTCATGTAGTAGTTTCCTGGAATCAATGGGTGCACAGCGCCAAAGTCGTAGCTGCCCTGTAAAGAAGGAGGCAAGTTGCAGGCCTTCCATGCGGAAAAAGTGTTGAAGTCCTTCATTGGGACTATGACGTCGTCGGTAACAAACTTGACTTGTGTCTCCTTCTTTACCACCACCTGTGGTCGAAAATCGTTTATTCACATGTTATATTTTGGGGTTAAATTAAAAAGTGGCGATGCGGTGGCAGAGTGGTTAAGCCCTTTTCTTTCAAAACCTGGGGTCCTGGGTTAGAATCTCGACGAAGGCTGGGATTTTGAATTTCGGGATTTTTAGGACGTCTCTGAGTTCACCCAACTCTAATGGGTACCTGACATAAGTTGGGGAAAGTTAAGGCGGTTGGTCTTTGTGCTGGTTACATGATACCCTGCTCATTAACCGTTGGCCAAAGAAACGGATGACATCGTCTGCCCTATAGATCGCAAGGTCTGATAGGGGAACTTTTTTTTACTTTAAAATTTAAAAAAGCTTAAAAAAGGAAAAGTGTAGTGAAGCATGTAAATAAAGTTCCCATTTCACTGCCATCCATGGGGCAGATAATGTAAAGGTCATCTGTTCTTATTTATTATTGTTATTATTATTATAGCTTTTATATAGCGCTACTTTCATGCTTATAGCATGCTCAGAGCGCTTTAGTCCAATCTCATTTGTGGACTAGTGGGGGGGGGGGAGGGGGTATCTATGAGTTGGTTTGCCGTGCTGCCTCTAGGCGCTCAGTAAAAGCAACTCTGCCCGAGTCGGGTGTCGAACCTCGAGCCCCCTTCTAGGTAGCCAAGACAAGCCAAGTTCAAGCGCACTTAGCCTCTCGACCACGCTTCCCACTTATCGCCTTGTTTAACGCAGATGTCCTGTGCTCAGCACAACCAACCAACCGAATTTTACTTTCCCAGCTAATGTCAGGTAAAAACAGGAGCAGAAACCCCGTGCTGCGCCACGGTTGAAACCCTAGAACAAAGTTACAGGCCCATTAGTTTTAGTTTACTCGTCTGCCTCCCTCCTCCCACACACTACAGACATTACTTTTAAATGTAACGCCTCTCCCCTCCCCCCCCCCCCTCAACAATACACTTTGTGTCCTTTGAATATTCAGTGGAACAGCAAGCCTTACAATAATACCGGCATATTTTCTTTTTGACATCCTCCTATAGAAATCCCTCATTCCCAACGAAGAACTTTTAGGCCGATTCCCCCTTTCTTTTTGTGCATCTCTCAAAATGAAAGTTCAGTAAAGTACAGTATTTCACAAAGGCATATACTTCTTTAAATCACCCGTTTCATCCTAGCCATGGCTAGCATAATGTCTTCCCACACTGCACACATGTTTAACCCGTAAATTACACAGAAGTACTGATAAATAAAACTTTGAAGCTTTTGCTCTTCCCGTGGAACAGTTTGAGAGAAGAAACATCATTATTCGTTTTCCCTGATAATGGCATAATTGTTCTATGTACCCGAAAAGCGGTAGGTTAAATCTACGTATATTATCGTCCAGGGCAATTGAGAAATTAGTGATTATCAGTCACTCAGTCAATAAGGCAAATAAAAGAGGCCTTAGGCCCAAGGATTCTTATGATGACAAAGCTAAAATTGAAGGGCGCAAGTGCTGAGGTTTCCTTAAAAAAAAAAACAACCAAAAAGACCGACAGACCAAAAAAAAAGGAAGCACTCAGACTTGAACATAATGCATGCACCTCAGTAGACAGAGCTGTGCCCTCATTACTCTGGTCCATACCGACATTGTCACGAATACTAGCCTATGCACTCAGGCGCGACAAAACTCAAAGTCCTTCTTGATATCTAGACATTTACATATATTAGGGACAAACACCTTTAAAAAAACAATCAACACATCAAACTAGAAGCAACATCACAAAACACATCACAAACTACATCACAAACTAAGCCTTGTTACGCTTAAAATTAAATTAGATTTACCTAGCGCTATTTCGACTCAGAACCAGTCACAACAGAATGATACAACATATGTTCCTGAAGCTTAAAGTCGAGACGAGAGAAACCTGCCGATGTGGAGCATCACCAGAGAATGCTGACCATGTCCTTCAAAGCTGCATACTATATCAAGAGGCCCGAACAAGACTATGGCCCCAAAACCTTCTCATAGAACAAAACTATACAGAGAACTGCCTGGTCTGGAAACCACTGCGCGGTTTATCTCATATAAATAGGATGATTGATCTGAAACCTCCGACATGTAAAATGAGAACGAAGAAGAAGAAGACCTAGCGCTAGGATTAAAAATAATTAATTAACAAAAATAATAAAATAGATAAAATTAGTAATTAGATGCTAATTGTGTAGTCCCAATATTTATATTACATAAAATTACTTTTGGCTAAACTGTATACAACTTTTTAAAATTAGTACCGGTACATATGATATTGTTATAGCTCTGCTCCTACGCTGAACCATATGGTGGGCACCCAGTTAAAGACGAGTGATGAACAGAAGGAAGAGACAAGATGGTGGACTGTTGATTCCGGCTAAGAAGATGGTGATACAGAAGTAGAGATAGGTTTTGAACCGCCTGAGTAGTAGAATGGATCATTGCCAGTGTGGTCAGCAGGTGGGAAGCAATGTAGGTTGTTTGGTCAGGAAGAAGTCTTGAGAGGAAACTGTGGAAAGGGTCGTTCCTGTTACGGGAAAACATTCCTTTTAGTTTATATAGACCAGTGATGCCCAAAATACGCCACAACTGGCCCGCGACGTGACTCCATCTGGCCCGCCGAAATGACGTCACAAAGGGAGAAAATTCCCTAAAAAAAAATTGGAAAAATAAAATCTTTATCTACGTCAGTGAAAATGGATTGGTACAGATAATAAGCCAACATATTTGCTTTTTAAAGAAAGAATGACTCCTTTTTAACAGCTTTATACTTTATTATTTATAAAACCAAACAAATAAATAAGGCGGCATTCTTGGATTTAAATGCGATTGTTCGATTAAACCTAGAGTGGAGGATTGATGAGAATATTTACCAAAAGAGAAAAGAAAATGAGCCGGCTGTAAGGCTATAGAATAGCGACATGAAGCCATTTTCCGACGGCGAATTCAAACAAAAGTGCTTGCTAAGAATGATGAAAGAAATATAATTTCTCGCCTAAAAACCCAACACAATTGAATGGGACAATACACTTACCAGAAGCTAAAAAAATGGGGCTAATGACACTTACCATTGAGGAGTGTCATCAGAGAATGCTGACAATGTCCGTCAAAGAGCCAAACTATCTATGCATAAATCACTGACCTTAATACACCCACACACACAGATAAACCTAGACATAACAGACACACACTAACACAATTAATAAACAAAGAACCACACTCTCTACCTTTAATGCTGGTGGTGGGTTTTTTTTGTTGATGGGCACCACCAGAATATCGTGGTCGGACCCTGAGGGCCTCTCTATGATGAAAACCTCCATGTCCTTCTCACTACTCGAGCTCCCGTCATAGTTCTCCGTTTTAAGGTGTAGCTGAGGAGAACAGCAACATAATAGTGTCATGACTAATACACGCAAGATCTAGATACTGTTTTTCTTTATTACACTACAATCAGTAACGCCATCTTCCTTTCCCCTCTCTACCCCTCCCTATCTCCCTGTTAGTACCTTACTAACTCTCCCTCTCTCCACCTCTGTCCATCCCGCATTCTCTTTCAATGTGTCCCCCAACCTCCCCTCTCTTTCTGTTTCCCACTTGCGCTTTCCGTTTGTGCACACGAAACTTAAAACCTTGATCCTGTGCTGAATCTGCCTTGGACATCTCCAGAGGTTGTTTCCAAAGTTCCTTACTTGCTTTGTGTTTGGCTGAAACCTTCATTTTTTTTTACAGTTTCATTTTTTTATCCGTCTTTTAAAATCAGCTTTTGAAAAATAATCGCCTTCTTGGTCTATTTCAAACTGTTTCCGTTTCCGGGAACCAAAAGTTGGCATGTGCTGATATATTTTGTTTCCCTGATATATTTTGTTTCGGGTTTTATAAAAAAAAATGCGAAGAGTAAAATCCACGAAAATTCGAGAACATGAAAATAATTATCTAATGAACGCCAAAAACTACCTTAACTGGCTTGTCAGTGGTCAACTGTGCGCCTTTCATGGCGTCAGTAACTTCAATCTTGTATGGCCTTTCGAAAACCCAAGGCTTTTCGTTGGGACCACCTAGAATATTGACAGTTCCCACTTGATTGTCTTGGAGATAAACCTAGACTCAAAAACCATAACGTAGAGTAACGTAAAAATCATAAGTCTAGGAATGTCAATGGCTTGGGAGTTTCTAACAAGATAAACAAAACTGGTAACTAAACACAGAATATACTCATTTTGATTAACATTTTAACCCTTAACAATTGGTCGCTGTTGGGGGCGTAATGGAAAAGCGCTTGGCTCCCCGGCGGCTCCCGAACCTAAGTATCCTGGGTTTGAATCTCATCAACGATTGGGGTTTGAATTTCGGGATTTTTAGAATGCCCCTGAACCAACCCTACAATAATGGGTTCCAGACATTAGTTGGGGAAAATATATGCGGTTAGTGGTTGTGCTGGCTAACAGTCGACAATATAAACAGATGGCTATTATATAATTTGCGATATAGAGCTGAAGATCTGAAAGTGGTACTTTTTCTTACTAGGTCACTGTGAAGTCTTTTTTAAAATAAAGTTGTTTAAAGCTCAAGAAATTGAAAGTCTAATTTTCTGGAAATATGTATATTTTTCTATAAGTACTATTAGATTATTAGTAAATTGGTCACTTCGTGTTCTATCTAGTTCCAAATAAAAAAAAAGTGATATAATACGAACATATTTAAAACTAGTTTGGAAAGTTGAGTTTTATAAAACAAAAAAAAAAACAACCAGATTCGTTCTATCGAGTTTACAGATCGAAGTGATATGCTGGGTGGTCCAAGAGTAGGTGGGATACATGAAAAAATGTTTAAAAAACATGTTTCTTCAGATTTACTTGTCCTAATCTCCCACGGGATGACAGCGGGTTAGGTATGAACCATGGGTCATCGAGACAACCGAACGACAGTCAAGCAAACAGCACATATGACCAGGCAGTATCTGTTGTATTTTTACAATCTTTGTTATTTATGCTATATTATTGATATTTGTTTGTAAAATTACAATTCATATGGGGCAGATGGCCGAGTGGTCAAGTGCTTAGTTTCCATACCTGGGGTTGTGGGTTCGAATCTCGGTGAAGAGTTGGATTTCGAATTTTGGGATTTTTAGGGCGCCCCTGAGTCTACCCAACTTTAATGGGTACTTGACTTGAGTTGGGAAAAAAAAGGCGGTTGGTCGTTGTGCTGGCCACATCACCATAATTATTAACCGTAGGCCAAAGAAACATCATCTGCCCTATAGATCGAAAGGTCGGAAAGGGGAACTTTACTTTACAATTCAGATTACATGTGATCTGTTTTCAGATAATTGTCAATGCTATGAATTAGTAAATATAACTGGATGAATGCATAAGGATAAATGTTGTAATTTACTGTCCACCTACTTCCAGACAATCCTGTATATATAATATAGCGTGAAAGTCTCTGTAAGAATGAAATGAAAATGGTTTACAAAATAACAAGCTGACCTCTAATGTGACGCTATTCTTGACGCCACCCAGCATAAGACCAGCGTAAGTCCTGTTCTTGCTTTTCTGAAGTTTGATTTTGTCTTCCAGGTCTTTGAGTGAAAAATCGTTCAGGTTGAGTTTGTCAAACTGGCAGACATAAAATAAAGAAACAATGGGATGATGACTTGATGACGCCTTGCAATTAATACCCACTTTTTTAAAATAAGTAAAATAAAAACAAGGTTACAAACTTATTACAAAGACAGTTTGTGTGGAGACACAAACTCAAAATCGGCCTCCGAAGTGGTCCACCCAGGCAGGTACAAAGGCAGGTTTAAATATTTTCAGAAAGAACATCAGAATGAAATTCTATCAAAGACAATTGACAGAGAAGAATGGAGAAAGAAGGTTGACGGATCTTGTGTGGTGCCTGTCACGAGTCGAGTCTGTGACCTATTTCGACCAGTTTCTAGAAGCTCGAGTTCAAACCAGTGCAAGTGTCCAGCGTAAACAAGTTAATTTTAGATATCCAATCGAAGAAAGGGGTTAAGGGGAAAAAATAGCACACGTCAGCTTCTAGAAGGTCAAAGTTACTAAAATAATTATCGGAGAAGGTTCCAGGATTCTGGAACGTACGATCAAAGAAAGTATAAATTAAGGGAAAGTCAGTCAGACGGGGTCCTCGCATAGTAGTAGTTCTTGTAGAGCGTTGGTCCTCGCTCAGTCCTCGATTAGTAATACGTTTGTTGATATTAGCGGGTCCATAAGTTAAAGTTTTAGTTGAAGTTATACTAAGTGAAGTTTCATGTATCATTTAAGTTTTATTTATGAAGTATCAAGTCAAGTTGTTATTGAATTGAGAAGTTAATTTGATGTGGAAGTTGAAGAAGTTATTAAAGAAGTTTGAAGAAAATACAGAGAGATGTTTCTTTCTTCATTTCATTGAATTGTCAAGTTTGATAATATAATCCCCGGCAAGTGTGTTCGTCACAGTGCCCCAGCGGTCAAGAGACCAAACGATAGGTAAAGTGAATGTGAAGTTCGATTTTAACCTGGCCTAACTAATGTCTTATAATGAATGTATAATTTGTCTAATTGTTTTGTAAAGGGACAAGAAAAATACATTTCCGTAAAAAAAATAATTCCTTTAGTTTGGTGTTTTATTGTCCAGCATTAGTGATGCAGTTCACACAATAATATGAAAAACTACTTATTAATTGTTGTTTTAAATTATGTCCAACGTATATGCATACTAAATAGATTTTTTCTCTTAAAAAAAAAGTAAAAAAATATATTTTTTAATGTAGTAGTTAGTATAACAGAACTTACTTAACTTACCAATACAATTGTAGACCGTTTGCATAAATGTGATAGAAATATAGTATTGCGTTTGCTCTCCTACTAAGAAGCCTCCCGTGTTTGTTACTATTAATAGTGAATAATCGCGAAAGTGGTGTATTTTTATGAAAAAACTGATTGCGTAAGTGATTTAAAAAAATTAGATTTTTCGCTTTCAGAAAAGAAAAAAAGTAGCAGTTGCATAAGAACTTTGAATGGTCTAAACTATTATGATGTCGGATTTTCACTATCTTTTCTAGTTTATGAAATCTAAACGGGACGGATGGACTGACATTCCACACAAAACTAATAGCGTCTTTTCCCCTTTCGGGCGCCGCTAAAAAATACTTTAAAAATCCATTCCTTCTTAATAGAGAAGGAATATTCACATTTGACTCGAGTAACACCTTTAGTATAAATCAATAAATTTAGAAAGTCTTCAAGATAGACAACTTAAAAGTAAAGAAGCAATTACACATAAAACACTGAGCCATAATCTTCAAATACAAAAATAAAACCTAATAAAATACTCAGAAAGGCACAAAGATAAAGGCACATTCTTTGATCCACACGCTAGGACGAATTTGTACACATGCTCCTTCTTCCCTAATGCTATTAGAGCATGCAATGGGTTGCCTAAAAACCAGTGACTTGGCAGCATTTAAGTCATTTCTTAACATGCATGACTAGATGCAAGACGAGTAGGACATAATCATCTTTTTTTTTTTGAAGTAACGTCTGTATTTTATAAGATACGATAAGATAAGATAGAGATAATCAACCTTTGTAAGAGCGTTTATTTTGATCCTAGAAATAATGAATTTTTTTTTTTAAAAGCATAATTTTTTTTACCTAACCCTATGTTCCTCCGCCCGCCATTTTTCTTTTTAGAAAACATTCTGGTTAAGCGAATGCGAATTATAAAATTCTAATGATAGGTCTATAATCAGTTGATTCTATAGCGTCGTGATAGATTGATCTATTTTATAATTAAGCAGTATTTTAAACTTGGTGTCTTTTCTCAGTTACAGTGGATTGATCCTTGTTTGTGTTTTATCAACTATTTTGTTACACTCAGCGCTGGGACGACCTTTGATAAATGGACAATCTAGACGAACTGAATTCGGTGGCCCCGAATAAAATAGAAAAATAAAAATAAACAGAAAAAACCCCAGAATTATGCATTTTATTAAAAACCTAGTTTACTCTAATGATAACATTGAGACAAGTTTCATATTTATTATCTAAAACAATTCAATATATACCTCTGCAGGGCCCCCACCAATCGGAGGCCCTAGGCGGCTGCCTACTTTACCTATGCCTAAGGCCGGCCCAGCTCAGTGTTCTGTTTATTGAATTAGCTTATGGCTTAAAGCTAGAATACTCTTCATGACATTGAAGGTCTCCTCATAGGCTAAAGTACAGTCGACACTTTACACTTAACATTCAACGTTGAACAATGCTATTGGTACCAAAATCTTAACACTACCTTGTAACCCAGCCTTCTGTGGTCTGACACAAGACCAGGGAGAGAGTTTTCTCTTGTCATCTTGTTGACGTTGATGTCAGGGTTCCTAAAAGGTTCCATGGGCGAGTCCACATGTTTGTAGACACACTGACCACTCACTGGCTTTTGCCGTAGGTATTGAAGTTGCTACAACAGAATGTGGCGTAAATCTTTAGGATACGCATCAATGAATCACAGACAATTCAAGAAAATACGCATATATTGCAATAGGACACACATACTATAATCAGATGCAGCACACAACAAAGATATACATAACAAAATGACATAAATATAAACAATCTGATATTAAGTTTCACATGTAAATTATGAGTTAGTCTGCTGTTAATTGTAACTTTTTTGTTATAGTTGTAATGTTTTGTTTGGTGTAATGCACAAATTGTAATTCAAATAATTTCCTTAGGGACAATAAAGATTATATATATATATAATTATATATATATATATATATATATATATATATATATATATATATATATATATATATAAATATATATATAACAGTGCTGTACACACAACAAAACAGGTCTATACACACAGTACAATGACGCACGATGAGCATTCATCCAACTGTCACACTCCAACATAACTTGTCAAAAAGTCGACTTTCATGATTTATTTGTCAAGGAAACGAAACAATTCTTGCAATCTGTGACTAGCATGTACTCCGTGATGATAAAAACTTAAGACACGCACCAGGGTAAGGAGAGTACACATAGTACACATTTAGCAATGTTCAAACTCAAGACACGCACCAGGGTAAGGAGAGTACACATAGTACACATTTAGCAATGTTTAAACTCAAGACACGCACCAGGGTAAGGAGAATACACATAGTACACATTTAGCAATGTTCAAACTCAAGACACGCACCAGGGTAAGGAGAGTACACATAGTTCACATTTAGCAATGTTCCAACTCAAGACACGCACCAGGGTAAGGAGAGTACACATAGTACACATTTATCAATGTTCAAACTCAAGACACGCACCAGGGTAAGGAGAATACACATAGTACACATTTAGCAATGTTCAAACTCAAGACACGCACCAGGGTAAGGAGAGTACACACAGTACACATTTAGCAATGTTCAAACTCAAGACACGCACCAGGGTAAGGAGAGTACACACAGTACACATTTAGCAATGTTCAAACTCAAGACACGCACCAGGGTAAGGAGAGTACACATAGTACACATTTAGCCATGTTCAAACTCAGTATTTTGAATAGACAGACACTATTCTTCCTCCCACCTCTACCCCCCAAAAAAAAAAAGATAATTAAAATTGGCAATGGGCACTACAAAAGCTATGGAACTAAATAACCATTGCACACACGCAACAATGTAAGGTCCAACACCTCTATAAAGTGATCTTCTCTATTACACTCTCTATAATCCTTTTCATTTTTTTAAATAAATTTTTGTTTTGAATAGTAACAGTTTAAAACAGCAGTAATTGCAGTAAACTTTGCCGTACCTGCCACATGGTCCAGAGTCGGTCGAAACTTGATTGCAAGATCATGAAGAGAGGATCGAAAGCCGAAAAGTCCAAAGTGGCCATAGAATATTTCTTCGTACCTCCCATCAGAGCGTGGAGTCTGTAATGCAGAAGCTCAAACTGGACCGCAAAATCACAAAACTGATCTTCCTCTAGGATGCTGAGAGCTGAATGGAAAAGCATTTTGGTGCCTTCGGGATCTAGAAGGTTCAACTGTTTAAGATTCACCTCACGATCTGTCCACTAGTAACAAAAAAAAAAGCAACAGACTATTTTATTCCAGTGCACATTAGTGTTGTGTTAAAATGATTTGAACATTAGAATAAAGCGTTAAAGTGACTGTAACATTAAACTAATGTGTTAAGCGGACAGTTATATATTTTAAGCTATTCTGGGCCGACCCTAAAATGGTACACCTGGGTCATACAGACTCGTACATGATGCTTGTGGGCTTTCTAGCGTCGAATTTTGTACACGAAGTAATGCATTTTCTACTGTAGCTGGTTTTCTATAGTCTTCAAATAAGCTATGAAAGTAAAATGATTGTTGATGTGAAGGACGATGATTGACAATCAGAATCATAGATTAAGACGTGCCCTTTTTTAAACTCTTTTTTTTCCCCAAAAATTCAGTTAAAAACTCGATTTCTAAACGTTAAGTTGTTTATTTGGTCACTGTCTTCAGTTTGGTTGGTCTCGTTAACCATTGCCGAAAAGATACAGATGACCTTGACATTACCTGCTCATAAATCACAAAGGAAGGTCTGAAAGGGTAATTTTTTCATATATATATATTTATATATCCGTGGCATTTTACGTCTCGAGAGACGATCTTTTCCCTTTGCAACTTCTTGTGTGACTAAAGAGGCCAATCCTTGATACACAGCTGCGATCGCAGGTTGGGCATATGTAATCATCGGGCGCCGTTGCATTTCACCCTTCTTTCTGCTTCTGTTGTGTATGGCATCTGCAATCGGAGACCCTTCCTTTATGCCAGGGTTTCTCAACCTGTGGGTCGCGAAACCCTTGGGGGTTGATTGACGATTTGCCAGGGGTCACCAAAGACCATCGAAAAAATAGATTGTTTTGTCTATTCTTCTATTGCTGTGTGTGTCTGGAGGGGGGTGAGGGTCGCGGAAGAGTGGGGGGTTGTAAAAGGGGTCGCGGAGCTTAAAAGGTTGAGAACCGCTGCTTTGTGCTCTCTCTCCATGTGGATCTATCCAGTGCTACTTTTTATATACTTTTTTATATACTTTTTATATTTATATAACTACATTTTCATTCTTCGATTCATTACTTTCTAGATTTTGTCCCTTTTTTAAAATTATCTTTTCTATTTCGTTACCCATGACAAAATGTCAAAATGTTTTCTTATTTTTTAAATGATCATTTTACACTTTCGTTTTTAACATTTGGACTAGTGAGAGATCGGGTCTGAAGTCTAAACTAAACTGAACATTTCACAATAAACTCCGAACTTAGGGCGTTCAACTCAGGACCTCACCTCTTTCTCAGCTTGGATATAGTATCTGTAAAATGGATTGTCCTCCGGGTCACTGAAGAGCTTTGGCAGAGCTGTGGATTCGTCGGTCCAGTCCCAGTAGGGAATACCCCATGATGCACCCAGGCGTGACAGAGCCTGCTCAAACTGGACAGTCAAAAGGCGATGCCAGTGTGGGAAGATGGGTAGACCTGCAAGTCAGAAAAAAATCAAATATGGGACTAAACTCACTAAATTATCTAAGGATATTCTACCTTAGGATGAGCTTATAGGTAAAATTGAGACCATTAGTTTTACAAAGAATTCAGGTATTCTAAAAAACAACTATGTAGTTTTCCAAAACCAGATTTTGATCTATTGACAGTTTTATTAATATAAAGACATGTAGTATTGGAGACTGGCACATATCACTCAAACGTACAAGAGATCAAAACGATATAGGTTATTTAAAAAGCTTTAGCTATTGAAATAAATAAAAGATTGAATGTCTCAATGGCATCTTCTCTTGTATGCAGAAAGGATCTAAAAGTGTTAGCAAGACTTATTGATGGGAAGATGTTGATTCTTCTTCTTCTTCTTAAACTGTCAGGTAGAGTTGAGCAATCGGCTCTTGGAACTCTAGGCATGCAAAAGTGAACAAGAGCTCCCTCTCACCGGCCTGAATGAGACAATGTACACTGTTCTGTCTGACGGGTGGGTCAGACTCGCGGCAAGAGACCGCATCCACTAAGACCCCCGCCATTTTCCTTTTCTATACCAGGCTAACTGTGCGGGACACGCCATTTATGTAACGGCCCCTTGAGGAACAGCGCCTGGATTGTGACAAGGTTGTGGGAGCTTTTTTACAACTCCGCACAGTGCAATGAGGATGCTCTCGCACCCCCTTAGGCACCCCCACGGGAGTCTTGTTTTGCTACCCTTTAGCCAAATCGTTTCCTCTTACGCTCGTTTCCACCCGGGCGCCACTATAAGGCAGGGTAGCATGCCCGGGCGCCACTATGAGGCAGGGTAGCATGCCCGGGCACCACTATGAGGCAGGGTAGCACGCCCTGGCACCACTATGAGGCAGAGTAGCATGCCCGGGCACCACTATGAGGCAGGGTAGCACGCCCGGGGGATGATGTTGATAAGAAACAAAGCACTTCGGAGCATCAATTAATGTGATTGGGAGCGTGACATTTTGTGAACTTGACGCCACCTTCCGCCATCTTGTAGGTTTGAAGTCTTTTATACTATGCTTGCGATAAAATGGGTGTTTCCATAGCTTTAAGATCTAGAAAATATGTGTCATGCTTAATCATGTAGGCAGGACACAAGGTCGAGGCTAGTCGTAAGAATGTGATCGGATGCTCCTAGGTGGAGAATTAGGTCGAGGTCACAAAAAGGTGGGAACCGAAAAGTGAAGGCTGATCACCTGGGCGTGGATGGAAGGTTCTATGGGTTTTGGAGACGAGATTTTACAGTTTATGTGGTCAGTTGCGGCCAGTTACAGTCAAGGTCAGAGTTAGGACTTAGACAGTGAGAAATAAATACCGCTAGTTTACAGTAAATAGTTATTAGTCTAATTGATCATCACTAATATTATAACATCCTATATCTGAATTGTATTTTATCAATATTTATTGTTTAAAATTCAAGCCAAACAAATTGTTAGTTGCCCATTCAGAGAATGATAATTTTTGCGCCTAAATGAAACAGCTCAGGTCATTAAAAAACGAACATAGTCTCACCGTGAGGGCTGCAGGCAAATCTGTTGCTTCCATGAGGAGGGCATCTGTTGGGAGCTCCGTGAAAGCCGGCTATGTTTTCAAAGTTGTCAGCGCTAGTCTCAGACTGCAGCTTCTTCAGGGCGTCTCTCAAGTTGTTCGACTCGTCATTTGTCAGCTGTTGGATGTTCTTTCTTAGAATTGCGTGCTGTGTTTCAATTTCTGAGTCTGGATGTATATTAAAATAAAGAAATAATGTAGCATTTGCATTATAAAAGGTTGTCAAAGTTGAACAATCACTATATCTAGTCTCTATATGCTTAAGTAGAGGCGCGGTTACCCAAAGGGTAAAGTTTGAAAATTTGATAAAGCTTCTACTAACTCTGTCTGTCTAACCAAGTGATAAAAAGTGTGTACACATTATTTTCTCCCGTTTCCCATTCTCGGATCAATTTTAAACTTTACACAATTATTAATTGTACCTTATAAGACATGCATCAATAAAATAATAAACACATAACTTGATTAATTAAAGGTGATCAATTATTTAGTTTGATATCGAAATAATGGGAATAACTGCTACGCAATGAGAGATGTGGATGTATATATGGATTTAATCCCCTTATTACGTTTTGACACGTTTTTTCTCCCACTTCCCATTCTCAGATCAAGTTGAAATTTCGCATTATTATTCGTAGCCGATGAAAATACACGAATCAATCTAAAAACTAACCAATTAGTCAATCAATTAGTAGTAGTTAATTTTGTTTTATTCGGCTGAAAGGAAGCTAAACACTGCCATTTTCAAATAAATAGCAGTAATTAGCGGTTCTTTACCATATTTAACTTTTACGTGGTTCCTTAGTCCACCCAACTCTGAGGAATCCCAGACATACCTTGGGAAAGTAAATGCAGTGGATCATTGTGCTGGCCACATGACACCCTCGTTTACCGTTGGCCACGGAAACATATAAACTTTACAGCATACCTATAGACCACATGGTCTGAAAAGGTTATCCTTATCATCTCCATCTCATGCCTTCTTTTGACACTACATCACGTGAGCCACATGGTCAGTCATGACAATTAGATCTATACATCAGACTCTCTATAGGCTAGTATTTACCTTCAGGGGCTTGGTAGATTAGCTGCAACAACGGAAGATCTGTTTCAATGGAAACTCCGTTAAATTCAAACATTTCTATGCTAAGCTCAAATAAGTCTTTCCAACTGAGATGCGCATCAAACATGGCTTTGGTGATGTCTACCCTGGTCAATGCAGAAACAATAGAAAGTTCGAAATGGTTACGGTCGTGTTTGTTAGCCTAACGCTTGTATTGTATTTTCAATATTTATAAATATAATCAGATGTAGTCAAGTGAACAATATCCATCCGTACCCGGGGATTCGTTAAATGGTGAGAATTTTAATACTTTGATATCGAATACCTGGAAAAAAATACACAATACTTTAAGTAGACAATATTTTAATGAATCCCCAGAAAAAGTGACGAAATAAAACTAGAAACACAAAAAAAACCCCAATGGACCAGAGTTCCCATTTTCTCTCCCTTTGATGGACTTCCATCTTAAAATAGATTTCAAAATAATCTCTATGATCGTTACTGCGTAATTAATTATTATTTTTCATTTCCATGGATTATTAATAGATCTATCATTTTTAGTTCATCCATAAACTTTACTGATTTCTGAAAATAAATCTGTCACGCTTTATTATGAGACAGTTGGATCGGGTATATATATATATTCAAGTATTGCGCGTACCAAACGGCAGCGTCCCCCAGTATTTTAAATCAAATCTATTGGTTCAAAGAAACTTTACTAGAGCATGGTCTGACTATGCCAAACGAAGCACAAGAATAAACATTTGCCTCTCAGATGCACAAGAATGTAAGGCACGTTTGTTTTCAAAACAAAACTATTGGTGCAGCACATTTAATGTAAGTAAAGTAAGTAAAGTTCCCCTTTCAGACCTTGTGGTCAATAGGGCAGATGGTGTATAGGCCATCTGTTTCTGTGGCGTACGGTTAACAAGGGTGTCATGTGGCCAGCACAACGACCAACCGCCTTTACTTTTCTCTAACTAATGTCAGGTGCCCATTAGAGCTGGGTGGACTCAGAGGCGCCCGAAGATCCCGAAATTAAAAATCCCAGTCTTCATCAGGATTCGAAACCCGGTCCCGGGTTCGGAAGCCAAGCGCTTTACCGCTCAACCACCGCGCCTACTACATTAAATGTGTTATGTCCAACTGATAACGTTTTTTTTTTAAGAAATAAGAGCCTTTGTTTATTTAGTTAAGGGCTCTGTAAAAGCATTTAGGGCTAGTCGCAAACGAAAGTTTCTTCAGAGCGTCGCGTCATGTCCACCTCTCCTTGTTCCCTTCTTGTTTTGTTACTATGAGATAGAAAAGTGATAGCAATGTGTTAATGGAGGGTGTGTGTATGTGTCCAAGGTGATTATGAAGAAAGGGAGCATTAATTGTTAGATGATGAAGAAGGGAGCATTAATTGTTAGCTGATCAAGAAAGGGAGCATCAATTGTTAGTTTTGTAGAATTATTCCAAGACAACCTGCTCTGTTTCTTATCTTCTTCTTATCTTATATAATACAGACGTTACTTCAAAAAAGAAGATGATTACGTCCTACGCGCCATGCATTTAGTCATGCATATTAACCAATGACTTAAATTCTGCCAAGTCACTGGTTTTCCTAGCTAGCTCAGTCAACCCATTCCATGCTCTAATAGCACTAGGGAAGAAGGAGTATTTGTACAAATTTGTCCTAGCATATGGGACGAGGAATGTGCCTTTATCTTTTTGTTTTTCAGAGTATTTTATTAAATTTTGTTTTTGTATTTGAAGATTATGGTTCAGTGTTTTATGTATAATTGCTACTTTACTTTTGAGTCTTCTGTCCTGAAGGCTTTCTAAATTTAGTGATTTTACTATAGGTGTTACTCTAGTCAAATGTGAATATTCATTTGTTATGAATCTCACTGCTCTATTTTGTGTCTGTTCCAGTTTCTTAATGTTTTCTTGAGTTGAGGGGTCCCAAACGGAGGATGCATATTCTATTTTTGGCCCAACCAAGGTTAAATAACATTTTAGTTTTATGTTCTTATTTGATTTATAGAAATTTCTTTTAATAAATCCCAATGGTTTGTTTGATTTTTTAAAAGAGTTTCATCAATATGTGGATTCCATGACAGTTTTTCATTTACTATAACACCATTTCTGTAATTCATCTAATTCTCTTTGTAAAATATCTGTGTCTTGTGTTGTTTTTATTGTTCTATATATTATGCAATCGTCTGCAAATAATCTGACTTTTGTTCCTGAAGTAATGCAATTTGGTAAATCATTTATGTAAATAATTGTAAATGTAAATAATTGTTATAAGGTCGAGAAGCCACTATAGGAAGCCAGATAGTAAAGACGTGTTTTTATTGTTAGATTTAATTTAATTTATTGCATTTCAATTTGAATTCGTCTATATTGTAATAAAAGTTCTATTTAGTATTGTTCACAAAGAAGTTCTTCAAGTTATTTCAATTTTTATAAGTTAAAATGTAATACGCCTACAGCGGTTACGTTGTCTACCAGCAGTTTGGTGCTACAAATCAACGACCGTCAACTAAAGTGGTGGTACAAGCTAAATTAGTCCCCTTTATAGATTGTCGTTTGAGGTTAATACACATTTAATGACATGACTGATCCAAACGAATTTATACCTTTAATATGAGCATTGTTGTTATTTTATTCGGCTTGTTTTTTTTGTTTTGTTTTTTTTAGTTGGCAACAGTGACCTTTAATTTAGCGCCCTTGACATTGTTTATCGGGGAAATGTTCAGTAACAAAGAGATCACTGTATATATGGACATACCTGAACGTCATCACTTACTTGTACAGCCTGTCTAATCTCCATCCGAACTCTGTTGGTCCACCCAGCACAGCGAAACGTCCGACAATGTACCTCTCACCAGTATGTAACGTAGCGTGAATCTCAGCCTTGGCTGACAAAATAAAAAACAGGCTATCTCTGCAGATGTTAGTTTTAAAAGCTAATTACGGTAGGCATCGTTGTAATTCTTGAGTGTTGTTTTATGTTTCACCATAGAGTCATACGGCTAAACTGAATACCGACGGGTTTATATGCTAATTCGTTAAGGTGTCCCTTATTAAAGTCTGAAACAAAGACTGCTGTACTGACTCTAATTGGAAATGTGTTTTATTTACATGTTACATCTACTCTACTTCAAGTTCCACCAAAAAAAAAAAAAAATTCCATAAGAAGCGACGCGCCACAATAAATAAATAAATACATTATTTATGGCTTTTATTTAGCGCTACTTTCATGCTTACAGAGCCCTTTGGTCCAATCCCAGTTGTGGACCAGTGACGGGAGGGGGAATCTGGAAAAGGTCTTTTCGTGATGCCTCAGTAAACACAACTCTGCCCTAGTCGGGTGTCGAACCTCAGCCCCTTTCATAGGTAGTTCAAGCGTACTTAGTCTCTCGACCACGCAAAGATTGATTACAAGCCGCAAACATCTTGATTCTCATCGTGTCAGCGTGCAGTTCCAATAAAGAACAATTTTGCTTTCTTTTTTAAATATTACTCCATCTGGATGTCTGGTATGAATTCTGCATTGTTTCCCCTACTTCCTAATCTCGGATCAAATTGGATCTATGCAGTTACCCTACGTGCCTGACAACATATGAATCATTCAAAATATTCACCAATGAATTAGTTAGTGGCAATTTTATTATTTTCTATTAGAATGAATAAATAAAACAATAACCAAATAATTAATTAGTTAATTGTAATTAGTTTACTTTTTTATTTAGAAAAAGTGAAATAAATCTTAAAATATTGAGAAATAGGGCTGTGAATATACGTTTTTTTTCCTTTTTATTTCATTTATTTTGCTTCTTACAGCTTTCACTTCTTGCCCACTGCGAAATACTTCAACATAGTTATGTTGAAGTGGCTAGCGGTGGTCTTGTTTCCGACTTTAACCGTTGTTGAAAAAAAAAATCACTTCAACATGGTAGCTTTGTGAATTTGGCTTTTCGACCACTCTTTTTATAAGACTGTCCAAGCGGCGCAACAATTTGGATGAAACAATTCAAATATGGGACATATTAATTAAAATTTTCATGCAAAACATTTGAAATTGATTCATATTTTGTTGACCGTTATTTAAACTTGTAATGAATGTTTAACACATGCAGGATCATTCTCTTTCCAAAGTCGGGTACACTCTAAATGAAGTATTAAGAGATTTTTTGATTGATTTTTCAGATATTTTTTTTTTGCTTTTTTTTTTAGTGCTTTGAAATATTATACATTTTAAATGAAATATAGTATTTTGAATGACTCACTGAAAGATACCATCAAATGAATGATTGTGACATTCCAATCAACAATTGTAAGACCAAGGCATTTAGTAATCTACGAATACCGATGAACTAAGCAGCCCAGAAAGCACCTATGTCTTAGGATGCAAGACAAGAAGAAGATGGTGGAGTGACGAATATAAAGCAGCAATTCACACAGGGTCGGATCAAGTTATGTGGATGCCTCGGTCAGAATTTTTGTGGAGACCCCTTACACTTGTTCAAATCTTTAATAAAAACTACTTTTTAATACTCACTATTAATTATACTGATATCTAAAAGGAAGCCTTATTTTAGAAGAAAGAAATATAGTACATTTAAACTTTACCTAATTTTCTTACTTTAAAAAAAAAGTTACAATTATTTAATATTTATTTTTAGAAAAAAAATATTTTGTATGTTTTGAGTTTGTAGATCCGAAACTACATTTATATATTACGATCACGCAACAAAAGGACACAAATCTTAACCAAGAAAGTTGCATCCTTAAAATGACTTCTTCTTTCTATGGCTGCGCATAATATCTCATGCGTTCTGATGAATGACGTGTCAGAAGTACCCATGGTAAGTATTGGAAATGACAACCTTACGGTGGTGCAGGAATCTAACTACCTGGGATCAACAATTACCAGCAGCCTAAATTTAGACTTTGAAAAAAAAATTGAAAAAACGTCTGCAGCGCTGGTTGTCATTCGTATGATTTAAAGCATGGTAAAAAATTCGGAAAAAAAAATCAAAGGTCTACATTTTGAGACTTTTAAAATCTCTTTTGTGGAGGCTCTAGCCCCGCCTGCCCTGCCTTAAATCCGGCCCTGACTACAAAAAAGTGCCTCTTGCTTCATTGAAACTCAAATCTTTCTCTAGACTCTGGACCTTCTTACACTTATTCCCAAGATGACTCCTTCAGTCAAGATTTAAGTATAAAATCAAGTAGTTTGAAATAAAATATATACTTCAACAATAATCAAGGAAATGCACGTTAGCGCGTTACCAAATTGCTTCTAATATTGCAGGCAACAGGGCCGGCCTAGATAAATGAAGGCCCTAGTTGAACTGAATTTGGTGGCCCCATATGAAACAGAAAATTAAACAGAAAAAAACACTAAAATTACGCAATTATTAAAAACCTAGTGTATTTTAACAATAACATTGAAACATGTTTCGCTATTTCTTCACTAAAAGTAGACTGTAGAAAAAAATTACCAGAAATTTAGAGCGAGCCCCCACCAACCTTAATTGGAGGCCCTATGTGGCTGCCTAGATTGTCTATGCCTAAGGCCGATCCTGCTGACAATCATGCTAAAGAGATTTATTTTCTACTAGTATATAATCAGTTGTCCAGAAAAGTCCCTACCTGACTTATTAAAACCATTGAGCAAGACGCCGACGAACATTCTTGGCCTGGAGGTCACGTTGAACCTTATAAAATGTTCCAGCTCAGTGATGTTCATGCCGTCAAACGTCAGAGTGTCGTAGCTGTAGCCCAGCTCCTTCTCATGGTCGTAGATGTTCGTTGCGGTCGAGTGGGCGTAGGTTTTGGGGTTGGGGTTGTAGGTGGTGGAGAAATTGAAAGGACTTAATGGAGTGAAGATGTAGGACTGGGCGCAGTGGGCTTTGTAAGGTTTGCCTCTGTAAAACATATCGGCATATATTATATGCATCTATCTATCTATCTATCTATCTATCTATCTATCTATCTATCTATCTATCTATCTATCTATCTATCTATCTATCTATCTCTCTGTCTGTCTATCTATCTATTTATCTATTTATTTTTTTATTTATATTATATTCGCTTAAAACAAACTGGATTTGAAAAAAAATGTTTCTCTTTAAAAAAACAAACACTTGGTTTCTTAAGATTAGCCACTTTTGAAAGAAATGTTAAAATGGGGACTTGTGAGATTTTCCCTTTGTGGAGCATCTACAGAAAATGCCGACTATATCCTTCAAAGCTGCATACTCTATCGAGAGACCAGAACAAGACACTGGCTCTTAACCCCCTATCCTCTTTAGAGAACAAAAACTATACGAAGAGCTGCCAGATCTGGAAACCACTGCGCAGTAGGAAGGAACACTGTCTTATTGGGGCATACTTTGCCCGGTTCCGTCCGGACTACGACTCCCAATGCCGTCACTGTGGTAGAGTGTCGAAACAGTGTCGCATATCTTGTACGACTGTCCCCAGTTGCGAATGCTAAAGGGGGACGTGTCTGAGCAATCACTCGACATGTATGGTAGATACGAGGCATTACACTGCACAGCCCCGTTTCTTGCCAGAGCACTGCGGAAGGAGTAATCCTTCATGCTCTGATTGTCAATCAGACTGTGGATTTTCAATCCGACACCGACTTGCATTAGAAAGCAGTTTTCAGCCTAAATATCTTTTCGCAATTTTACTATACTGTGCTTTCGGTCTTAAATATGTTATCTTTATTTAGTCTAGTTAGTAAATAAGTAGAAAGCTATAAGATGAATAGTACTTAAGAGAAGGCTGTTCGGTATCACTTTGATTTTATCATAAAAACATTTTTCAAAAAAGTTTACCGTAGCTCTTGCAGCGACATCCATATGGACCAAATCTTATCTAAAAAGCTGTGGTGAATGTAAAAGATTGGATCATATGCGCTGTATTCGAGGGAGGACATTCCATAAGGAGCGTTTCCTCCGACCAATGCATGGATAAGATTGTGGGCGACTTCAAACTGGACCTAGGGAAAGAGCAATAATTATAATAGTATACAGTATTCGGGAACGTTGAATGAAAGAGTATATTCATCATTATATATTTTGAGCATTCAAATTAATGCTTTCTTTTGAGCAATGTCAAGGACGATAAATCAAGACAGAACGTTTGCCAATTATTTTATGCTGCAAACGAATTTGATTTCACAGTTTTAAACGGCTTCGTCTGCATCAGGTGTGGACAAAATATGCATGTCGCAACTGGGTTTGCATGGTCATGTGAAACACTGCACTCATCCTTAATCTTCGGAGTCAAAGATTTTCCATTATTACTATTTACGTCAATCAACTATTGAAAAACAAATTTTACATTTTAAACGTAATATCAATCCACAAAAAACCCAGACAATCCTTGCTTAATTAATAAGAACAATCACTTAAAGAATAGTAAGTTTCAATTTTAAGATAACTGAAAAAAAAATTAGTTTGATTATTTGATAATAAGTAAAAGAAATTATTACTTCGAAATCACAAAAGTTGTCTTGCTCTAAAGCAAAGAGTACTGCGTCTTTAAGGTCATCCAGATTGACAGCCTGTTTAGGCCAGCTACGGCTAGTTCTGCTTCCTGTTCTAAGAAACTCGATAGCGGCATCATAAAATGGATTAGCCTTTGGTGAGTCTCTGTAACACATGACATGAGCAAAAAAAATAAAATATAGAGAATATTTTTTAAAAATAAAATTTTAATTTGGGGATTTATAGGACGCCATTGAGTCCACTTAACTGTAATGGGCACCTGACTTGGACAAATGACATATTAGTAACCGTCGGCCATAGAACTTGTTCGCAAGGTCTGAAACGGGTAATTTACTTTAATTATATTGGTTTTGTTTTTAACTCTTAGACTAAGCACGTGTGGTGGCGACCCTAAGGCAGTTTGCAGCACCCAGTGCTACACCCTGGCAGCACCCAGTGCTACACCCTGGCAGCACCTGCGACGCCGCTGACCCCAAAATGTATCGACAATAGCCGTTCCTTTGGATACATCAGCTGCGTGGAGAGGGAGGAACTGATGTGTGGACGACATCGTCCCGACCACAGCTAATGCCCAGCCTTTGCGACTGAAGGAAGCCATACATATATAAACATGGGTAATTGACAGTTATATGAGAAACAGAATTAGGACTTGGTTCGATCCGCCTAAAGTTTTAAAAGGGATCATCGCCAGTAGACATGCCAGAACGTTTGAGGTGCTGTGTATGTCTGGCTAGGAAGATGCCTGAGAAACAGTGGAAGGGTTGTTCTTGCGAGATAAAGACAGCCGGTGCTTAGGAAGATAACTCTTCTTGAGACAGAGATTATAAAGAGTGACACGGACTGTGAAAGCGATATAAGCGGCGAACAAAGCCGGCGATAGTGAAAGGTGAAGACAGAGGCGGCGACAGTGATCAAGAACAAGGCAAGATCCGTAGACCAATTGAGACCAATTATTATTATTATTAAATTACGCCACTGAACAGGATTTTTTGTGGATGCTCTAACCTCTTTCGAATGCTAACAAGCAAAAAAAAAAAATCTAAAGGGGGAGAACTCCGTCCTTAAAAGTATATCTACCATTAATAAAAGTTATGTTTCTTTTTCGATGTCGAGGAAAAGATTTAATTGCAAATAATTACTTTACTGAGAATTTTTGTCTAAAGTACCAACTTGATTAAAGAATGCGTGAGAGAGAAATTAGCGGTAACAATTTTTTTTAAGGGACTAAATCCAACAAATTTAGCCATACGTGTGAAGCACTAGTTTCTTTTGTGGCTATTAGATAAACTAATGAATTACATGTAATGAATTGTCTAATTGGTTACTTTTTCTTATGGATTCATGTCATGTCTATGTCAATGAATAACTGTGCAAAGTTTCAGCCTGAGAAATAACTTGTACGTACTTTTGACCAGACAGAAAGAGTGAATTAATATAAGCTTTGTAAAATAGACACTTGACAACGTCAGTTAGTCTGAACACACATATATATTATATAAGCGAGGGAAGAGATGTCAACCGTATCATATTACTTCCCTCTATAGTTCTATTTGTGATACACATATGTTTTTGTTAACTAGACATCATTGTTTCATGGAAGTCCCATCTTAAAGGTGAATTTTTGAGCGTTCGTACCAAAGCACAGTCTACATTTAGCCCTAAATTTGGACATACACTGTCCGATTGTTAAAGTAATGGAAGTAGAAACTAGCTCTCACCCATCTTTGATCTGGTATGTGGCATCTTTGACCAGATTGGGTAGTTGGACTCCTGGCTTAGTCCAGTCCCAGTAAGGTATTCCAGTTGAAAGTCCAAGGCTATCTTCCAGCTAAAGGATATAACAAAGCTCATACAACAACCATAACTTTGTAGTAAGGGCTAACTAAACAGCAAACCATCATCCTAGCTTTGCAACTAAGTATCTTATTTATCTAAGCATTAACTGTGTATCTTTTGCTTATCTTATAAATAACAGACGTTGCTTCAAATGAGAAGATATTTACGTTTTTATGTGCTAATCTAGGGGTGTATGCTAATTATATACTTAAACCCATTCAATGCTCTAATGATATGACATTAGGAATGAAAGAGCACTTAGCAGAATTAGTCCTAGCTTATGTCTTTCAGCGTATTTATATTATTATTCTCATTTGTATTTTTAAGTTTTATGTATTACTAGCCGGATAAGACCCGCGGCCTGCGGGCCTTAGTTTGGGTATTACCGATCTACTGGATTGAATGAAGATCTAGGTCAAACACGGAGAATGTTCCCTTCACATTTTTTTTTATTTTGCCACGAAAAGAAAAGCAGAGTGTGAAAATGGGTTTACCCTTTCAGCCTACATATTCGTATCCAATTTAAATTTCTATGAAAACGGGTTTACCCGATTTGTTAAAAAGGTTTCGATATTTAATAGAAATACAATTGTGTAATTTTGCCTACTTTTAGGGCACTCCAATTGTGGGAGGGACATTAAAATGAACTAAGGAACTTTTATGCTAATTTTTATCTAGAATGGTCAAACGGTTTTGATTTTTTATTCGGGACATACACACATACGTCTTACTTTCTCCTATATATATTAGATTGCCACTGGCGTTCTTTGCTTTTTAGTCTTCTAGCCTGAAGCACATTTAAATTTCGTTATTTAATGATTGTGTTAATGTATTCAAATTTAAATTACGATAACGAAAATCTCTCGACTCTATCGTACTTTCATATCCTTCATTTTCTGTATCTGTAAAGCAGTTGGTTGTTTATGTCTGCTAATAACACACACACACACATTAATATGAACAAACATTCACACACCTTCTAAATATAATCACACGAAACGTACGAATACACACACAAGTAAATCAAAGAAATATTTCTCAGACCTGCATCACAAAAAGTCGATGCCAGTGTGGAAAGCTAGGCAGGCCGCGAATGCTGCACGAATACGTATTTGCGACATCTGGGCTCGGGGTTGGGCACTGCCCAGGCGCACCGTGGAATGCAGCAATGGCCTGGTAGCCATTTTGAGTATTGTTTTTCTGAAAGGAAAAAAAAAAGAAACGCGAAACAAGTATAGATTGTAAAGTATTCGAAATACTTCAAAATAATTATTATAAACCAATCTAAGGAGCACTACTGACCTGCACATTCTCCATAGCAGCTCTCAGTTCATTCATTTCGTCTTCAGATAGAAGATCTACATCTTTACGTATAATGACGTCCTTCTTCTTTTCAGATAGAGGGGCTGAAAAAAGCGAAATCATCAACACTATCATTTTTATCATTTACACAGTGCCGGACTTAGATAATTGTAGGCCCTAGGCAAAGTAACTTTGTTGGCCCCCTAATGAAACAGAAAAAATAAACATGGAAAAAAATAACTAAAATTAGGCATTTTATTACAAACCTAGTTAACTCCAACAAAAGCATTGTGCACAAGTCTCGTTATTTCCTATTGTTTTAAGACCTGCTCGAGCCGAGCGCCCCCCCCCCCCCCCAAATCTCAGGCCCTGGGCGGCTGCCTGGTTTGCCTATGCCTAGGGCCGGCCTTGATATTCATTATTATAATCATATTCATAGATATCATTATCGCATTGTCATAAGTATCATTATTATCATCCTCAATATCATCATCTTCATCATTAGCATCAACATCATAATAACATTATCATCATTATTATCAACATTAAAATCATCAAACTCTTTGTGAGTGCTGGGCTCAAATCATCTCTCCAAAAGCCCTTGGACAAAGATTCTGTGACTGATTGCAACAGTGGCGCATATCTTGCAAGAGTGTCAGCAGCTCCGAGAGTCTGTCGTCACTTGACCTGTACGCGAGCCATGAGGCACTACGCCGAACAGCAGTTTTTCTCGCCTAGGCTCTACGGGAGGACTAGCCCTTCCCGCCTTGCTGGAGTTCATCTCAGGTGACTGAGTGCAGGGTACGTCTCCATACAACCCATGAAGTGCATCTCAGGTGACTGAGTGCAGGGTACGTCTCCATACAACCCATGAAGTGCATCTCAGGTGACTGAGTGCAGGGTACGTCTCCATACAACCCATGAAGTGCATCTCAGGTGACTGAGTGCAGGGTACGTCTCCATACAACCCATGAAGTGCATCTCAGGTGACTGAGTGCAGGGTACGTCTCCATACAACCCATGAAGTGCATCTCAGGTGACCTAGTGCAGGGTACGGCTCCATACAACCCATGAAGTGCATCTCAGGTGACTGAGTGCAGGGTACGTCTCCATACAACCCATGAAGTGCATCTCAGGTGACTGAGTGCAGGGTACGTCTCCATACAACCCATGAAGTGCATCTCAGGTGACCTAGTGCAGGGTACGTCTCCATACAACCCATGAAGTGCATCTCAGGTGACTGAGTGCAGGGTACGTCTCCATACAACCCATGAAGTGCATCTCAGGTGACTGAGTGCAGGGTACGTCTCCATACAACCCATGAAGTGCATCTCAGGTGACTGAGTGCAGGGTACGTCTCCATACAACCCATGAAGTGCATCTCAGGTGACCTAGTGCAGGGTACGTCTCCATACAACCCATGAAGTGCATCTCAGGTGACTGAGTGCAGGGTACGTCTCCATACAACCCATGAACGTGGTGAGACGTCCCAGACCTGTTTAAATGGAGCAAGTCTGAGTCAGTCAAAAAGACTATGTCGCCTCTTCGTAGAAGTTAGCCGGCCTGGATCTTACGAAACCAATAGCTCAATGACCCGTCTTGCATTATGCGGTAATTGCTGCATTCTAAGTGCAAATCATGATTATATTCAAAAAATATGATTTCGGATTTCTTTTTAAAAACAATATTATAAAATATATGTGAGACTACATTTCCACAGGAGTAATAATAATGACAATCTCTTTGAGGCCAAAGATTGAGGCTGAGTGCAGTGTTTCCCATAGCTATGCAAAGTAAGTTGCGACCTGCACACAACACAAACATTGCACAATATCTTTAGAGAAATCAATTCACAAGTTCTGTATTTGTCTCCTTACATAATACTGTATAAACACACGTTTAATTTATATTATTTGTGAGTGACTTTAAGGATGTAGTATTGTGTAGCATTAGCCTTTAAATTTCCTTTTATATATTTTCAAAAATGGTTAGTATGTATTACTGTATGTGCATATAATATGCAAGCTAAACAATTTAACATAAATATAAAAACTTTTAAAAATCATCCCTTTTATTAAGTGAAATTGCATCAATGAAATGATCTTTCATGTAACTACAAGAAAGGACTAAAATTTTTTTTTCTCTTTTTTCTTAAATTCTATTTTTGAAACTTATTATTATTATTATTATTTTGGAATAGTTCGTATACTGAAAAAAATATCAGATGATAAAGTAAAATCAGTGATCACTATGTTTCTTCTTACCGTCTTGTTTTCCAACAGCTGGTCTAAATTCTACAGAAGGTTGCGGCGAAATTTCGCTTGAATTGATTTTGTCGTCTGTACCGTACATTTCAGTCAGAACACGGAAGTTCTCATCCAGCTTAAGGCCCAGCTTCAGCACAGCTTTAGTGATGTCGTGGTAGTAGGGTCTCCTGAACATCCAGGGATGTTCTGTGGATCCCCCTAAGATGAACACATCTCCAGCTGATTCGCATGTGTCTTCTTCATCCTCGCTAGAAGTCTTGCAAACCTGGGGAATAACATAACTTTACGGCTATGTTTTATCACGCTCATATTTGCAATATTAAAAGTTTTTATATCACTGCCTGGTATGGCAATCTGAGCATTAAAAAAAAAAAAAAACTCCATAGAATCCTGCTGCTGGTAAAGTCATAGGCAAAAAACAAACCCCATTTGGGCAGCTGTTTGAGACAAACATCCATAAAAAAGCTAAAAAGATTCTATAAATACAAAATCACACTTTGGGTCTGGATTTTGTGACTTTACCATCAAAAAAGAGATACACCGATTGCAAAGACAAAACACTCTTTTCATTCCCTGGCAATCGAATCATTGCGCGGTAACTGAGGCGCGGTAACCGAGTTATAAAGCGTTTTGCTTCCGAACCGAGTGGTCCCGGGCTCGAATCGTTTTGAAGATATGGCTCTAATGGGACCTTATTTGGGAAAGAGTAAACACACTTGGTCGCTGTGCTGGCTATAAGACACCCTCCTTAACCGTCAACCACATAAAGATATGATGTATAGATCTCAAGGTCTAAAAGGGTACTTTATTTTTTACTGTATATATTGCATATTGGTACCTATATATTATTCTCCAGACTCACCTGAATGCGTAGATTGACTGATCTCTGTATTCCGTTTAATTTGAAGACGGCGAAGGCTCTGTCTGTCTTTTTCTTCATCTCAATTCTCTTCTTAATGTCGGCGATACCTAGTCCGTTTAAAGTCAACGAGTCGTAACTACACACACGAGGACGTCACAATAGACAAACAAAAAAAATGTTAGTGAATAACATCAGTATCGGTATTTTTTTTTTAAGCAATGAAACAAAGAACAATATCGATATCAAGGTATTTCCAGCTCTGTGTTCTTAACGTGGCACACCAGGGGAAACGCCGATAGTGGAAGCAGACATGGGAACATGGGTAGCTAGCCTGGTCTACATCTGGTTACCATAGGAGAGAGTTTCGTTTTGTTATTTATCTAATTCGGGCTTAGGATGGAAGAGAGACCTTACAAACGTGCTCAGCAAGTCCGTCTACAAGGGGACCTTCATGATAAAATCACTGGAGTGGCGGTTCCTTCACGGTTTCGTGGCGGTTACAGAATAGGAACGTGAAGAAGTTCCCCGTGATTAGCACTTCCTCTGGGACGTAGAAACGGAGACATCGTTGAGGGACGCCACTTATATTACTCGACCCAAACGTAGTAATAGGTGGCTGCCAAGGTTTGGTGCAAGTAGTGGAAATCATTTGAGAGATAGAAGTGCGATTACAATAATTATGACCATGCCGCTGATAACTTCTCATCAAGGGCCAAGGTGTGCTGCAAGTACGACCATAATTCACTTTATTTTATTTTTCAATTGCTCTTTCTTGAAAGTGGGCGCGTCATTTTTAGACTTGAAATAATGTTTTATTTTTGTTTCTACTAAAGGCTGACTTCACCAATCCTCAGGATATCATGTTGCCTATATAAGTTGTGCTTTAATTCCTTTTAAACATTAAGGTTCTAGATTGTATTATAGGACTTTATTTCTATCGATATTTCATTTCTATATGTACTTTTTTATAGTTTTTAATGGCAATTTTAATTTTATTCTTATTTACCTTTTTGTTATTAATTAAAAAAGGAATATATTAGATATTGCTCATTCAATGATTTTTTTTTTTACAATTACTATTAATTAGATAAAATAATCAGATGATGAAAATTGAAAATATCAGGGGATGAAATGACCAGGGAATGAAATGACCGGGTATGAAGTGACCGGGGATGAAATGACCAGGGGATGAAATGACTGGGGATGAAGTGGCCGGGGATGAAATGACCAGGAACCCAAAATAAAATTTACATTGAAATTGTTAATAGCAATGTTAATTTTAATTAATTAAAAATATCTTAATCTATTATTTTGGGCCCGTTCTAAGGGCTGCAACAGCTGACCTACTT
This sequence comes from Biomphalaria sudanica, assembly GCA_036873155.1. Lineage (NCBI taxonomy): Eukaryota > Metazoa > Mollusca > Gastropoda > Planorbidae > Biomphalaria > Biomphalaria sudanica. The sequence goes on along the minus strand of JAZGLO010003763.1, from coordinate 449,301 downwards.
GTAGTCAAAGACGGTCCTGTCAGTCGTGTTCCATCCAGTGGCTTGTAATCGGGTGTTTGGAAAAGGGTTGTCGTCCCTGTTGAACGGTTCCAAGGGCATCTGGAAACCTTTAATGTCGCAAATCTCGCAGTCTGTCTCGCAACTTGTGCCTGGGACAAAGACAACGAGGAAACAGAATTGGTTATCGGTACTGTTGGATCCCCAGAGATTTGAGTTGTACTTCATGAGTGAGTGTATGTAGCTTGTGTATGAAGGTGTTTATTTCAATGCGTACGTTGCTCCGTACAGGTTTTGTACATAAATCAAAGTTGAGATTTTTCTAGTTTATAGCTTGCAAATTTAACTATGGGACATAGGCAAAGGAAAATTGTTTATTTTGAATGTCGGCCTAGATCTATACATGTAATGGCGATACAACACTAGAGTTCAAGAAACAAATCGATTGTGAAAAAGAAAATCAGATAGAAACTGCTAAATAAACATTTGCCAAATATAGGTTGTGGGGAAAGAGAGAACGAGAGATAGAGAGAGAGATAGGGAGAGAATGAGACATACAGAAAGAGAACTAAAGATGGAGAGAAACAAGAGACAAGGGAGAAAATAACATAGGAAGAAATCCGAAAAATAAAAACAGAGCAACAGAGTTGAGAGAGAGAGAGAAAGAGAGAGAGAGAAAGATTTTGAGAAAGTGACAGAGAGAGAGAGGGGGGGGGGAGAGATATTAAGAGAAAAAGAGTCTCAGAGAAGAGCTTAAACGTGAAATGTTTGAAAAAGTAAGATTTTATTTAGAGATATTGAGAACATTTCAGAAAAAGAGAGCGTTTGAAACAGAGACAGAGTTCAAGAGACATTGAGTTTTAGAGATCGAGTTTGAGTTAGAGAGATTGAGAGCTTGAAAGAGTTTCAGAGAGAGCTTGAAAGAGAAAATCGGAAAAAAGTAAGAGTTTTATGAAGACAGAGAATTAGAGAGAAAGAGGGAGTTTGAGAGAGAAAGAGAGTATATTGAAACTATAAATTTCAACTGAGTATAACAATATAGTCAAAGCTACACATGTCTATCTGTGGCGTTAAATTACTGTTTGTTCGTAGTTCACTCATTTATTCACTCGAATAATAATTAGCTGTCATTAAGTCTTTTTAATATACTATATAATAGAACTCTAAAACAAGGCTACTTGCTCATCAGAGCAATAATTGAAGAGAACAAACTTGGGAAATGTTGGATCCCACTCTGTAATTTTCATTTTATCCACGTCCCCACACATGCTATTGTCTCAGCGCCGCCTCTGTCTCCGATGTCTACATTCATATAGTTCTCAAATAATACAAATCCAAATAACCATACGTTACCGGGAACAGATCCTCTCTCTCGATACAAAGCTTCATACACTGCGTAGATTCGGTCAAGGTTTGCGTGATGGGTGAAGAACAAAGGGTCATAGGCGGCGAAATCTATGTTCGACATGGAGTACTTGGAGGCGCCCCCTACCAGGAAGTGGATGGCGCTGTGGAGAATTTCTAGCTGCACCACAAACTGGCAATAGTTGGGATACTCCAAGGCGTGAATAATGTGCTCCATTAGATCCTGGACAAATACAAACGTTTCAGAGAATTAAACAATATTGGAGTCGTAGTCCTAAGTGTATAAATTAAACAATATTGAACTCGTAGTCCTAAGTGTATAAATTAAACAATATTGAACTCGTAGTCCTAAGTGTATTAAAAAGGTGGGCTGCGTTACGTAAGGACAAAACCAAGGGAACAAGTTTGATATTAAATCTAAATGTGGCATATGTCTTAGAATTCGTAGCACCTATGAATTATTATCAAATTATTTGATTTTTTAAACATTTCTGAGTATATATTATTCTCGACGTTGCCCAACCATGCGAGACAAAAGGCACGCACGCCGACTTTCTAACTCTTGATGAAAAAGTCATGGAAACAAAACTTTTATCTCTACAAGTCGGACTAGAGTTACCCCACGTAACTTTCGCGGTGACAAAAAGCGCGGCTCAGAAAAAAAAAATGGGGGGGGGGAAGAACAAGTCTACGTCACCCAACCATGCGGTACACCACGCACGCACGCCGACACTCTCTAATCCTCCTCCAGCCCACTCCCTCCTGAACCGTCGCCTCATCCCTCTCCAGGCATGCACACATAATCGTTTGCCGAAACCCACCCCATTTGGACAACTGTGTCTTTCAAGAAGTGTTCACCCGTCACTAAAAAGGGGCGGGTCGACTCGTATTTCGTATACATGATTTTAACACAAAGGCGATAAAAAACACCTTTCATAAAACAAATAGACACAAGAGCTCTATTGTAGATTTGATATTCAAATCTTTTAACAGAATATAACTTACTACTGTATGATTTCAATTTCAATGTTTAATAGAAGCTTTGGTATGAACGTAATATAATTCACTACGCCGCCTAATCATGCAGGACACCACGCACGCACGGCTACTGTCTAACCCTCCTTCCGCCCCTCGGGTATATTTTAATAATCCCATTTATGTGTCGTGCACACCTAATATGCACTATATAAACACACTATGATTGGACAGTCTACATGAGGCTCTATATGCGGAATATTAAATACACATATATACAATAATTAATAAGCTTCTCGAGCCCTTGAAATTTTATGAGCGTAGCCAAGCCAAAGGGAGTTTTGAGTAAAAATTCCCCTCCTCAAGAGGGCTTTTTAAAAAAGTTTAAGACCCCTCCAGATGGTTTTGAGTTTAAAATCCCCATACAGAGAGTTTTGAGGTTGAAAACCTCTGTCTTCAATACTATTCTAAAGCAAACTACAGTCACCCAATTCTATGACCGTACTCAACGGGGTTTTGAATTTTAAAAAATCAACTCCAGAGATTTTTCAGTTTAAAACCCCCCAAACAAATGATTTTGACGATAAAACTTCCCTTTTCGATATAAAATCTAAAGAAAACTACAGTTACCTAATTCCAAGAGAGGTTACAAATTTCTACCAGTGGCTGGGCTCCATTAATAAAGTTCAGTGAATAGTTTTATGCCGAAATTGAAAAACACTAAATGTGGCTCAACAAAGATGGCTAAGGCAGATTTTAGGAGTCAGTTATAGAGATCGGGTCTAAATCAAGGAAATCCTATGCCCCCCCCCTTCCCCCGAAAAAAAATCCTGGCTACGCCCATGAGAATATGGCTAGTGAACGTAATTGTGCTAGCGTATACATTGTTTCCTCTTGTAGTGTATTGTCATGTGTAATGTAAAATCGCAAAACAAATTTTCTAACCGATAACAAAGATTATTATTATTATTAGTGTTGGCTATTGGTCTGGACTACTCTAGACCAAGACGCAGCGTTAGAAAGAGGGGGAGAGACAGGGAGGAGGAGGACGTGAGAGGGGAGGGAGAGAGGAGAAGGAGAGAGGAGAGGGAGAGAGAGGAGAGGAAGAGAGAGGGAAAAGTACGAGAAGATGGAAAGAGGGAAACGAAGGGGGGACATGCTATAAAATAAAAAGAGTACTTCTACATTTCTTGGGTAGTAAATCCGGGGTTTGTTTCGTATATTACGAGAACACCATGAGCGAACACTTTTAGCCACGACAGTATTGTTGGGGCCATTTACTTAGTTGCCCCGCCTGGCCTTTCTTAAATCCGGCCATGCATAGAATGACAGAGAAAGAAGGACAGAGAGAGAGAGAGAGGGAGAGATAGGAAGAGAGAAAGGAAGAGAGAGAGAGAGAGATGGAAGAGGTGCTATTGCTTTTTTTTAAAAAGTGAACATAAAAATAGATCTGTCTGAATATTACGTACAAGACTCCAAAGACGGCTGTCCACTGTGCGATTAGTCGTATAGATCACACCCCAGAGGCTGATGTTTGTATGGTGCCAGGGGTTGTCCAGGACTTCACCCTCGAGGTTATACTTCTCGTCATCTAGGAACGCGGGCAGTTTCTGAAGCGGCTTGCTCCAGTCCCAGTAAGGAATGCCCACCGTGCCACCTGTAGGTACAACCAATATGAATGATTTATCGAAGTGTATTTGTCCTGTTTGATTTTTCGTTAAGTTGAAATGTTTTTGTAACGTAGCGTTCGTAATGTTATTTAAACAATGAGGCCAACTATCTGTGGAGCATCGCAGTTGTCGTGCTGTTGAACTTATAAACTTTAAAGTGGAAGTTAAACATAACATTCTGGATAGGTGCTAAGGCTTTTATTCAAATTCGAGAAAGCGCTTCTGTATATTTCATTAGGTTTAATATAAAGTGGTGAAAATTAATTCATAGAACGTTGCACATAGCAGACAAAACCAATTATGGAGGTTATAGGCATGCAGTTCGAAGACTGCGACCTCATATTTCCTCGTCACCTTGTTTTGTTTTAAATTTGTTGTGTATAAGATAATAATGTAATTACAATAATACTGAATTTTTTTAAAAAAGATCATTGTACTGAGGTGATTTCTAAGTCTCCTTATTCGTGTATTTGACCATTAATGTAATTGGCTCTTAATACTACAGTTTTTAATTAATTTTTTTTTTTGAGGCATTGTATATAGTTCATGATCATTTACACTATTCATTGTAATATGTTCAGAAATTATGCAAACTTGACGATCATCAGGTTGACTATTGTCTTTTATTGTAGACACAATCGAGGTCCTTGATATTGGGATTCTTTGGAAGGGAACTGTCTTTATCTCCTGCAGAAGCATCGCTATATGCATTCAGACTAATAAGTCAGAAATCCATGTTGTAAATGTGGTAACATCTTATTAAATGCTAGAGTAATTAACACAGTAATTCAGTACTGCTGACCAAGTGGAACCAAAGTAAACTGACCACGTGGAACCAAAGTAAACTGGCCACATGGAACCAAAGTAGACTGACCACATGGAACCAAAGCAAGCTGAACACGTGGAACCAAAATAGACTGATCACGTGGAACCAAAGTAGACTGACAACCTGGAACCAAAGTAGACTGAACACGTTGAACCAAAGTAGACTGACCATGTGGAACCAAAGTAAACTGACCACGTGGAACCAAAGTAAACTGAAAACATGGAACCAAAGTAAACTGACCACGTGGAACCAAAGCAAACTGAACACTTTGAACCAAAGTAGACTGACCACGTGGAACCAAAGTAGACTGACCACGTGGAACCAAAGTAAACTGACCAAGTGGAACAAAAGTAAACTGAACACGTGGAACCAAAGTAAACTGACCACGTGGAACCAAACTAAACTGAACATGTTGAACCAAAGTAGACTGACCACGTGGAACCAAAGTAGACTGACCACTTGGAACCAAAGTAAACTGAACATGTTAAACCAAAGTAGACTGACCACGTGGAACCAAAGTAAACTGACCACGAAGTGTGCCTTGCTCCTTATATTTCTGTACCAAAAATCTTTTTTAAGAAGTTTCCTTCACTTGTTTTAATCTCCACTGGTATTACAAATTTTCGCTAGTTATCTACAACGCTTTTGTTTTACAAAGCTTCTATCAACTCACTCTGTCTGTCTGTCTGTCTGGTAAAAAGTTGATACACGTTATTCTCACACACCCAATCTCATATCAAGTTGAAAGTTTGCACATTTATTTCTTGTACCTGACAAAAATGGAAAGAATAATAAAAAAAAAAGCAAATTAATTCATGAACTATTTGTAATGTATTATTTTGATGTGCATAGAGCAAGGAAAAGAAATCGTACATGACAGATGTGTGGTATAAGTTGAATTTAGTCCCTTTCAGGAGAATGAAACTTTGAGTGAACAAGATTTGATTTTATGCATTTATAAAGCGATCACGCTAACATTTAACAAGGTACCTCCTTCTTTCAGACGCTCCTTTTTTTTTTTACTAACTTGCCCAGACAAGTGATAGGACCATAGCGTACTGAGAAAGCTAAAAGCATGAACTTGTGCTAAACAAAAACATTGGGAAAAAATATTTCCCATGGCACAGATTTATTATTGTTAGTCTAGATTTATAAAAAATTTGATTACGTAATTGATCCAAACTAATTGATACATTACGTTTGATATAACCTTTTTTTTTTTTTTTAAAGTATTTTTTATGTTTTTTCTTGATTTTGTTATTCTTTTGACTTCTTTACATTTTCACCACAACTAAATAACCAGTCGAGCGTGACGACACTCCTGCATCAAAGTTTAGTTTTAAAATTTTACAGTACTGCTTATAAAATCATGTTCATTGTGTATTACCTTTGTACCTTAGCCTGCATGTGTCCGTCAGGTCCCATCATTCTGATCGTAGCTTAGAAATTAACGTTTCTTCCGTGTATTTTTAATTTGTAAATATTAATGTAGGCAGCCGACCCAAGTGTAATGTACAATGTACTATAATAAATGCTTTTTATACCCGGTTAGATATCTGAATTATTTGCAGGTCGTTGTGCTAGACATATACGTCCTTGTTAACCGTTGGCTTAACAAAAATTCAAACAACATATTCTAGGATATGGCCTGATCGTAAGGTATGCGCTCTGCATTTCTTTTTCGATGTTCCATGGTACGGGCCCTTCCAAGCCATTATCCACAACCACGCTGAGAAAAGGCTTTGGCTAGGTTGTAGTAAAAGGCCTGAATTAAGGCTTCTAAGTTAAATTTGTGGCTGGTCGTTGTGCTAGACACACAACGCCCTTGTAGAGAGGTTTTGGGCAGGTTATAATAATCTTCATTTCTTAAGGAAGACGTACAACACATTATACTAACCAGATCTCGATGGAGACTCGTACGTTTAAAAAATACTTTAACTCTTTCTTTCCTAATCAACGATACCATCGTTGATTTGACCTCATTAAATTAAATTAATAATTAATTTTTAAAACTTGACTTCGTGTTATATAAAAAGATTTAATTCTATTCCAAACACAACAGTTTTTGACAACAAATAACAAAGCTATAGAAACTTAATCATAACAAGGGTAGTGAAATAAAAATGAGCCAAAATGAAGAATTCCTTCGGAACGTGGAAAAATAATAACGGAGAGAAAGAGTTAATATCACCTCAAAAATAAGTTTTCACCCTCTCATCTACTGTACGAGGTTACAATGTGAACTACAAGTCGTTACCTTTCTTAGTTAATGCTTGTTCAAGGTGCACAAGATACAGCCTGTGCCACTGCGGGAATGTGGGCATTCCATGCACACTACAGGAGTAGGCTACGCTCTCGACGGAACACCTTGTTGGGTAGCCGTAGTAGGATGCGATATATGAGTAGCTTTTTTTCAATTCGTATGCGTATTTGACCCCTTGCAGCGACAGCCTGAGGTTTATGGTATCTTCTGGTGTCAGAGAGTCAATGTCTTTTCTAACAATCAGACCTCGGCATAGATATATCTGAGTGGACATTCAAGTGGCGAAATAGATTTTGTATGAGTACAACACGTAATATATAATCAAGTATCCAAAAAATGTATTATACTATCTATCTATCTATCTATCTATCTATCTATCTATCTATCTATCTATCTATCTATCTATCTATCTATCTATCTATCTGTCTGTCTGTCTGTCTGCCTGTCTGTGTATCTATGTATCTATCTATCTGTCTGTCTGTCTATCTATTTATCTATCTATCTATCTATCTATCTATCTATCTATCTATCTATCTATCTATCTATCTGTCTGTCTGTCTGTCTGTCTGTCTGTCTATCTATCTATCTATCTATCTATCTATCTATCTATCTATCTATCTATCTCTATCTATCTATCTATCTATCTATCTGTCTTAGCTTATGAAAGACGGATTAATTTTTGCCAATGAAACATGCATTTAAGGACCGACAGGAAGCTACTCCTATAAGCGCAAGTAGCGAAAGAGAACTCAAATCGACCCCCAGGTTAGTGTGACTAAATATGTAGGTCACTGCTGGGTCTGCGCACCACGTGAACTACTGTACCGTTATCTTTAATCTCCTGACACCAACACACGGCTCAATATTTTGAGAACCTGTGAGAAGGATTGTTGAAACGTCCTAACAAAATTAACGTCATGCTCTGACGCTCAGTGATAGAGATGAATACATCCCGTGTTGCAGGTCTAGTGAAGCTCGAGTATGGTGGTTTGAATAAAGGCCATGAAGGGGAGGCTATCATGGGTCTGAAAGAGACAGCTGGAGAACTCAAATGACGTGCTCATACATCAGAGACCCAACGTAAAAGCCTTGCCAGGTACAAGCTCAGACGGTTAGAATCCCCGTACATTTCCGATAGAGACAGGATTACGAAGAATAATTTAGTCACATAAAATTCTGCATGAATCCTTTATCTATGGACATTAAAGACAATGTCTTATTAGGAGTCTAGGCAGGTAAAATACGATGGATGATTTTAAATAATAATATCAATAATAGTATTATTATTAAGAAGATTCTCGTTGCCTGTCAGAGAAGGGTTCTGCTACAGACCTGCCACATCACCAGAAGATTCATCAGTTGACACTGATAAAGGGACTACAATGAATTCTGTTTCTCTTTAACGAAACTCGACCCTGGCAGTGCCAGAGAATGAATACTCGTTCAATTCTAACAATAATATTAATGATAACGTAAACATAATAAAAAAAAATAAAGATATAAATAAATACTTACTAAAGTAGTCAGAACTAAAACACGTGATGTGCCCATCTTTAAATCAGTCCATGGGCTGTACTGAGCTAATTATCGAGCAGGCAATCTTCTTTATACGCAGTTCAATGAGTTAATCACACAAGCTGTTGGTGAAAGTTTTGGAGAGAGAAGGCTTCATACGTTGACCGCATTGTTGAAACAATGAGTTTACTATCATGTATATCCTTTATTGTCAGAGTTGGTTTTAAAATATTTGAACTTAAGTTTTATATTGAATACAACAAAACGAGTAGATAACAACATACATATTTTTTAAATTTTAATTCGCAAAGCACTTTCTCTACTTTTACTAAAGAAAACAAAAAGGTATGATAATTTATGGGGACGTGTGGTTGAGTGGTAGAGCGCTTGGCCTCTGAAACGAGAGGTCCCTGGTTTGAATCTCGGTGATGACTGGGATTTTGAGTATCTGTATTTTTAAGGCGCGCCTGAGTCCACCCAACTCTAATGGTTACCTGACATTTGTTGGGTAAAGTAATAGCTGTGGAAGTTGGTGGCATGTCACCCTCCGTCATAGGCCATCGTCAAAGGCCACCGTCATAGGCCATCGTCATAGGCCATCGTCATAGGCCATCGTCATAGGCCATAAAAACAGATGAACTTTACTTTAACTGTCGTATATTTTACTTTTCTACTTTTTTTTTAGAGACCCACACAGTAGAATTGAAGACAATGTGTTTGTAGTGGAGTGGATACCCCGATATTCACGTGACCCTTCCCCCTAGATGGCATCTTGTGTCCGCGCATAAAAAGGCAGACAACGAGGGCACTGTCCATTCTACCCGCATCTTTTGTCACTGTAGTGTCCGTATGTTACTGGACCTACGTTGTCTCCACTCCCTGTTTGTGCCTGGTTCTACACCATGTGTTTACGTATGGCTGCAGGTAATCACATTTTACTTATTCATATTAGATTGTAATTTTAATTAGTAGTTTATATAGAATATCACTACCGCGGATTTCGTTTATGTTGGACTATTCTTTTTGTAGAAGCCAGCATGTAGATGAATTCATTTATTGAAATGCGTACCTGTAGTATTCTATATAGAACGTTAACTGTCCATCTTGTAAATGTATTTTTACAACAAGTGTTTAGATACTGGCTTTTAAGAAACAGTTTATTTGTGAGTGTATAGATTTGTTCTATTTAATTGTTATAGTTTTTTGTAAGGAAAGGAAAGAGCGAAACTCTTCAAACAATGTATGTTAGTGTTATGTAGTACAACTAGTTGATTTATTTTTAGAGAACTATGTTGTCATTTATTTGTATACTGCTTGTTGGTGTGTCCATATCTGTCTTGTGTTTGTAAAAGAGATGATTGGTTCACACTATAAGATGTTCTTTTTATTTTTCGTTAGATCTAGTATTTAGGCCTGTTAATTATGTTTAATTTATGTTCATTTGTAATTATGTTTTATGTTTGCCTTTGGCAGGTCTTTAGTATATAATAAACAGTTTGGAATCGTCCTACGAGTTGCCTTCGTCATGTCATTTAGTTTGTTCTGTGCCAAGCCCACCACATGTTTAAAAGTCGATGATTCCAATGGAACTGAGCCGCTGTAGCGTCACCATTGTTGACCCCTTTTCGTTGTGTCTTGTGTTGACTCTGTTCAGGAGGAGGTAGCAACTACTTCCAACTACCAACTGAACACAGGCGAAAGGCCTGAAGATTAAAACATTTAGTCCAGTAATGAAGGGAAGCCGGCTGTATCGTCTGCGTAGCTAACCAAATAAAAAGTAAAAAGTAAGGTACCCCTTCCAGACCTTGCGATCTATGGGGCAGATGATGTAAAGATCATCTATTTCTGTGGCCAGAGTTTAACGGGGGATGCCATGTGGCTAACACAACCACCAGTCGCCTTTGCTTTTCCCCAACCGTTGTCAGGTACCTATTAGAACTAGGTGGAATCAGAGGTGCTAAAAAAATTCCATAATAAAAAATCGCAGTCTTCACCAGGACTCAAAGTCAGGTTTGGAATACAAAAGCTTTACCAATCAGCTATCACGCCTCTCCTATTGCTTTATATGACTCTTTTCTGCTACCCAAATAATTTAGTTCAAAAGTTCTCGATTAACCAGAGAAGCTAACCTATGATCTAGTTCATATCTAACTCTAGTCTTTGGTTTTGTTATGACGTTATTGTCGCTGTATAAGTTAAAACCATAGACTTATATAATATATAAGTCTATGGTTATAACCTAACCGGTTAGGGTTAAACAAAATGAATCTTAACTAGTACGCACCAAATTCCTTATTGTAAACTAGCTTATCCTAACCCCATGTATTGTGGGCAGTAATGCCCGTAGGCCGGATAACACCGGACCACGGACCAGATTTGGATCGTGGGTAGTTGCTCGGGTACCACTGACATGAATCAATTTTAGAGGGAGGATTTCAATTCAGAAAATAATTGCACTTTGAGACTGGATTTTGTACACCTGGATATTTAGAACCACTGGAGATAGAGCGCCATTAAAATGAGCTCCACTTATCTTGAAGACTTGCAGACAGGGCAGGGCTGGATTTAAGGACTCTACTGCCCCAGGGAAATGGTCTCCACATAAGCGATAATAATATATCCGATTTTTTTACCGCCAACATTTTAAATCTTACGTGGGCTGGTAACGTTGTGATAAAGAACTGTCCGCCTGTAGCATGCACGGAATATGTAAATGCAGCTCCGGAATGACGGCATTTTGTCAACCAAGGGCATTACATTCCACAAACTCAAAAATATTTTCTTAAATCTACAATATACATATTGTTTTTTTTTTAAGGAGAGCTAGATTAAAGTAAAAGCTACTCCATTTTGTATTTTCTAAAATACTTTTAAATACAAGTATTATTATTCATAAGTAGATCTTTATTAAAGCTTATTTTGTTTGATATCGAATAAAGGAAATACATTCTACATCATTGAGAGATATAGCTGTAAGTGCGGATTTCTTTCCAATATATAACTTTTTTTTTATTTACAGGCTTTGTTATATTTTGCTTGTGTTTTTACATAGTTGGCAACATTTGGGCTCAAACGACCGTCCTTGACATTGTTTAGTTTGACCTGAACAGCTCCTATAGAGTTTAACCATTCTCTCCAACTCAAGCTTCATATCAACCACCGAGTAATGGCAAGATAAATACCTCCAGTCTTGTGGTAGGACTATTGACATCTACTTCTTGTGACTGTGTTGTTTCAACCAGATAGTTAATTGGGTAAACTAATTGCCTTATTGATTGATTTTAATTAAAACCCAGTGGTGCTCAATCTACAACCCGCGGGTCACATCTGACCTGTGACAGATGCTATCCCCCTCTCCCTGCGAAGCTCCTGCCTGTTGCAACAATGAATCTCAAGGTTCCCCCTAATTAGAAGACAAATGTATGCCGTAGTGCACGCGGCCTCCAGTTCAAAATAGATTGGGTAGCACTGAGATCAATTAAAAATGATGACTTGTATCCTTTAGTTAAAGGTACATTACGAAACAAAATACAAAGACCTAGTTTGTACTTGTATGGGAGATTGCTTATGAGTTTTAGTTAGTCTGTCTTTGGTTTGTGTCCCAAGAAGGCTAGTACAAAAGAACCGAAGAAAGCGTATCTACTTCTTAATTTTAAAAAAATTGAAATGGCACGAACAGAAAAAAATATATTTAGTATGCATATAAGTGGAACTTAATTTAAAACATCAATTATAAACTATTTTTTTAATATATAAAAATAAACTTCAATCGCCTAAAACGGAATAGATATACCAATTTTCAATTTACATATTAACACGAACTATCCTTGTAACCTTGTTTCTTGTTTTTTAATTATTTTTTTTTTATTTCTGGTAATCTGCGAACTAGTAATTTCTTATTTCTTTGATCAGTTTTTCATGATATCGCCAATACATTTCTTCATTTCTCTTCACCTTTTACTCTATTAATGAATTACTCGGTTTATTTTTTTAAATATTTTAAGTTGTAAAGTGGAGGTATTGTCGTTAAAAAATGTATTTAAAAAAAATGCTTTTCTTGTTTATATAGAGGAAATTTTGTGGAATCCAAGGGAAATAACAGGTCTAAAGCTTTAGGCAAGTAATTAATATATAGTGAGTTTTCTCCCTTAGCCCACACCTGTTGCAAGCATATTTCAAATAATTACAGCTCGATACACAGCTTACCTTCTTATCTTATAAATCTTATCATAAAAAGAATATAATTACGTCTCCGCATGTCTCTCTAGTCGTGCTTGTTAATAAGAGACTTAAACTCTACTAAGAGGCTGATTTCTCTCTTGAATAATAAACACGTAGAATTGAAGATCCACAATATGGCCGACATGTGCTGCTTGGCATGATTAAAGAGTTGAGGAAGGGAAAAAACAACTCACGTCTGCAACATGCTTTAGAAGCTCTCTGTATTTATCTCCCTTTTCAAATTCGAGACATTGGCCTGTTGTGATTGTATAGTTTCAAACGAGAAATAGCACCGAGTTAGAGAAAGTTACGAATGAGGGGAAAAAATTCAGAAAGAAGGTGGGAGTTACTGTGAGACGAAAGAAGAGTGGGATGGAGACACTTGTTTGAACAAAAAATAATTGGCAGTCTGATTTGCGTTGTACGCAAACAGTACACTAGTTTGAGAAACAGTAGTAAGTAGTCTGATTTGCGTTGTACGCAAACAGTACACTAGTTTGAGAAACAGTAGTTAGTAGTCTGATGAGTTGTACGAAAAAAGAACACTTGTTTGAGAAACAGTAGTTAGTAGTCTGATTTGCGTTGTACGAAAAAAGTACACTAGTTTGAGAAACAGTAGTTAGTAGTCTGATGAGTTGTACGAAAAAAGAACACTAGTTTGAGAAACAGTAGTTAGTACTCTGATTTGCGCTGTACGCAAACAGTACACTAGTTTGAAAAACAGTAGTTAGTAGTCTGATGAGTTGTACGAAAAAAGAACACTAGTTTGAGAAACAGTAATTAGTAGTCTGATGAGTTGTACGAAAAAAGTACACTAGTTTGAGAAACAGTAGTTAGAAGTCTGATGAGTTGTACGAAAAAAGTACACTAGTTTGAGAAACAGTAGTTAGTAGTCTGATTTGCGTTTTACGCAAACAGTACACTAGTTTGAGAAACAGTAGTTAGTAGTCTGATGAGTTGTACGAAAAAAGTACACTAGTTTGAGAAACAGTAGTTAGTAGCCTGATGCGTTGTACGCAAACAGTACACTAGTTTGAGAAACAGTAGTTAGTAGTCTGATTAGTTGTACGAAAAAAGTACACTAGTTTGAGAAACAGTAGTTAGTAGTCTGATTTGCGTTGTACGCAAACAGTACACTAGTTTGAGAAACAGTAGTTAGTAGCCTGATGCGTTGTATGCAAACAGTACACTAGTTTGAGAAACAGTAGTTAGTAGTCTGATGCGTTGAACGCAAACAGTACACTAGTTTGAGAAACAGTAGTTAGTAGCCTGATTTGCGTTGTACGCAAACAGTACACTAGTTTGAGAAACAGTAGTTAGTAGTCTGATGCGTTGTACGCATACAGTACACTAGTTTGAGAAACAGTAGTTAGTAGCCTGATTTGCGTTGTACGCAAACAGTACACAAGTTTGAGAAACAGTAGCTAGTAGCCTGATGCGTTGTACGCAAACAGTACACTAGTTTGAGAAACAGTAGTTAGTAGCCTGATTTGCGTTGTACGCAAACAGTACACTAGTTTGAGAAACAGTAGTTAGTAGCTCTATGCGTTGTACCCAAACAGTACACTAGTTTGAGAAACAGTAGTTAGTAGCCTGACTTTGGTGTTTGTGTGTTTGCTGTACACTTGTTGGACGCTCCTTCAGACATGAAGATACTTACGTCCAAGCCTAAACCTCTTGCAGGACAGCAGGAGATAGCAACAGGTTAGGCTTTAACTGGGGACCATCGCGACGACAGCAACATGAATAGACATCCCCCTCCACCCAATGCCTCATTAAAATGAAAGTAACAAACAAGTTATTCAATTGTGAAGGTTCCAAAAAAACTTACATTTTTAGATGCCCGCTATTTTATTTGTGTAGTCAGTATCACACTCAGATTACATAAACTAGACGAGCTATGGAAAATCTAATTGACCATATTTTGTGGCTTGCAAAATTTAATTGCTCTTTGAAAGAGAACCGTTTTTATGCTTGCAAAGTTTAGTTGCAACGGCTTTTTTCTTATTCTTCTTATTATCAATTAAAATCTGTTCCAGATATTTTTATGAAAAATAAATTAACACCAAATGATATTTTTAATTTTTTCTTCTTATTAAAAGAACATACATTTAAAAAAAAAAAACTTCTAGAAAACTAATTATCGATAATAGGTTTTACCGGATTTGTAACGGAAAAAAAATATCGACAAATGATTGTTTGACATTTCTCTTATCACTTATATTGCATTTAATTTTCAAGTCGAAAAATTTCATCATCAATAAAAAGTAGTCCTGAATTTTTAATAAAACCATATTACCACTATATAATTAATAAAATTAACAAATTAATTCCACTTATCTTATTCATGGCAAACCAGTAACACAGACTAAAAACGCAAAATACCTAGGTGTGATAATAAATGAAAAACTGTCATGGAATCCACATATTGATGAAACTATAAAAAAATCAAACAAAGCATTAGGATTAATAAAAAGAAATTTCTATAAATCAAATAAGAACATAAAACTAAAATGTTATTTAACCTTGGTTAGGCCAATAATAGAATATGCATCCTCCGTTTGGGACCCCTCAACTCAAGAAAACATTAAGAAACTGGATTAGACACAAAATAGAGCAGTGAGATTCATAACAAATGAATATTCACATTTGACTAGAGTAACACCTATAGTAAAATCACTAAATTTAGAAAGCCTTCAAGACAGAAGACTCAAAAGTAAAGTAGCAATTATACATAAAACACTGAACCATAATCTTCAAATACAAAAACAAAATTTAATAAAATACTCTGAAAGACACAAAGATAAAGGCACATTCCTCGTCCCATATGCTAGGACAAATTTGAACAAATACTCCTTCTTCCCTAGTACTATTAAAGCATGGAATGGGTTGCCTGAGCTAGCTAGGAAAACCAGTGACTTGGCAGAATTTAAGAATTTAATATGCATGACTAAATGCATGACGCGTAGGACGTAATCATCTTCTTTTTTGAAGTAACGTCTGTATTATATAAAATAAGATATAATAAGATAATTGTTTGAAATCACGCTTATGTCTTTTATTACACTTTT
Source organism: Biomphalaria sudanica (assembly GCA_036873155.1). Taxonomy (NCBI): domain Eukaryota; kingdom Metazoa; phylum Mollusca; class Gastropoda; family Planorbidae; genus Biomphalaria; species Biomphalaria sudanica. Next base: position 433,398 of record JAZGLO010003763.1, on the reverse strand, counting down.
GATGATCCTGCCAAAACGTATAAAATTTTCAAATATCGAAAATTCCTTGTTCATTTTGTATTCCCTTTTAGGGAACATTAAAGTAACGCCAAAGCATTGTTTAAAATCGCTTTTCTGAATAATAGTACATGTATAAAAAGTCCAGAAATTTTGTTAATGAAATTACGAATGCAAATTTTATGTTCATATCATGCACAATTTTAAGACTCTTATTGCGGTTTATGTTATTCAAGATGTTGGACTATGTCTGTTGTCCTTTTGTTGCGATATTATTTTTTTTTTAAAGCAAAATAAGAACATGGCTTTAATAATTTGTTGTCAATGCGAAGATCCATCTGGGCCACCTCTGAGTTTGTGTAATAACACAAACTCTCTTTGTAATTCTTTTGGGTGCAGATCTTGTTTTATTGTACTCTAGAATAAAAATGTTGTTTATCCCTAGAGCCTGTGCCTTTGTGGCTTATTATTATTTTGTACCCCATAGTAAAGAGAAGCTAATGATGTTTTAGCTGATTATGTAAAGAACTATTAATCTCTTGATTAAGAAGCTGTGGATATTGTATCTAAATAATTATCGATAATGTACATCGCCAATGAGAAGGCCTTTGATGATGTTGGAGTGAAGTCCTGTTCATTTATTCAAGTAAGCATTTTGTGATTTGTTAGTAATTATTATTGATGATTATTGTTCTGTTATATACTGCTAATTGTTTTATTCCATGTTAACAAATTAGTGTTTGGTACATACAAACATTCGTTTGTAATTACAGTAGTTATTTTTTTGTGTGCATGGCAACATGGTTGCTTAACATCATCATTGTGATCACCATCATCATCGTCATTGTCATCGTCTTCGTCATTGTCATCATCATAATTAGCATCAATATCATCATCATTATCGTCATCATAAAAATCACCACCACCACGTCCATCGTCATCATCATCATGATTATAATTGACATCATTATCATTAGCATCACCCTGATCGTCACAATCGTCATCATCGTCATCCTTACCATCATCATCTTCATCATTGATGTCATCATCATCATCATCACTATAATTATCATCCTTATCATTATCAAACTCCATGTGAGTGGAGGCTCGAGAGGCTCAAATTTTCTCTTGCCAATGCCCTGGACAAACATCTATGCAATGAATAAATCAGTTTTGGACAAAAGCTGTCTCACTTTAAGGACAAAAGTAAAGTAATGAAGGCACTTGTTCATATTTTTTTTATTTCCTATAATAATAATAATTTTTATTTATAAAGCGCTGTTAACAAACAAAATGTAGGCTCAAGGCGCTGTAACAACATTACAAACACAAACACAAGAGCTAACATGACAAACTAATCTAAAAAAGTTTTAAACAGCTAGGTCTTAATGTTCTTCTTAAAAGTGGTGTAGCACGTTGTCTGTCTGAGATCAATGGGGAGTGAGTTCCAAACCTTTGGTCCGTGAACTGAAAAAGCCCGCAGACCGTAGCTTTTGAGGGAGAAACGTGGCACTACTAAAAGCGTTGAGTCCATTGAGCGCAGGGCTCTCTGGGGGACATATGGAGTAATCAGTTCGCTAAGGTACAAGGGCATCTCGTTGTTTTATATACACTGATGACAAAGTGTGGCGACCTTGTAATCGATTCTCGCTTTCACGGGAAGCCAATGGAGCGTGCGCAAGAGCGTAGTAGCAGAATCTTGTCTATTTTTTTAAGGACTATTCGAGCGCCGTTGTTCTGTATACGTTACAGCTTGGCTATTTTGTCATCAGGTATACCTGCTAGCACGGCGTTGCAGTAGTCAAGGCTGGAGAGTATGAATGCCACAGCTAGCGTTTTTGTTGACTCCGTTGTTAAATATGGTCGGATCTGGCCTAATCTGCGCAGCTGCAGATAAAGACCTTTGCAGAGCTGACTTATGTGTGGGTCGAAAGATAGTGTTGAGTCGAAGAAAACTCCAAGATTCCGCACTACATGGACAAAAGGAAGATGGCAGTTCGTGATAAAGAGAGAATCTGCGCTTTCAACTTTTGAGACATTGTTCCTAGTGCCAATCTTAATTATATATTTCTGTCTTGTCTTCGTTCATCTTGAGTTTATTTTCAACCATCCAATCGCTCACCCTTGCCACGGTACTACTGATTTTCTCTGCCAGATGCGACACCTCTGAGGGTACTGATGAATCGTATAACTGTGAGTCATCGGCAAAGAAATGGTATAAGATACCGGTTGGCCGTATGACACCGCTGAGTGGATATGTGTACATAGTGAACAGTACTGGGCCTAGAACTGATCCTTGGGGTACTCCGTACTTCAAAAGTAAGCTTGTTGATTCCGTCCCGCTAACAACGACACTTTGGGTGCGTTCCGTCAGGTAGGATCCAAGCCACTTTAGGACGACTCCTGCTAAACCAAAAGTTGCAGAGAATCTGGCCATCATAATTTCATGGTCTAGCGTATCAAAGGCTGCGGACAAGTCCAGCATGGAAAGAATTGATATGTGGCCTTTGTCGGAATTGTGAAGTAAGTCGTTTAGTACCCTGCCCACTGCTGTCTCTGTGCTACGGCACTTCCTATATGCAGATTGAAATTCTTCCAAGAGACAGTACTGTTCAAGATGAGAAAGAATTTGCGCTAACACGATGCGCTCCAGAAGCTTTGACAGGAAGGGAAGATTTGATACCGGGCGATAATTTTTTTGACATTCCGGGTCAAGACTGGATTTCTTTAATAAGGGCCTGACAAGTGCATGCTTAAATTGCTTTGGTACAATGCCTGAAGTCAGTGAAGAGTTCACAATGTTAGTAATTGTAGGTACAAGCTCATCTAAACATTCAAGGAGCAAGGAAGTTGGAATGGGATCAAGGTCACATGACTTATTTGGCATCTTTAGAATAGTACTTTTGACATAATCTTCAGATACACACTGAAATTCGCAAAAAGGAGTATTTTGAAAAATTGGAGAGTGGTCAAGCTGTGATGAGAGGGATGGCATGTCATTTCTAATCTGCTCAATCCTCCCAATGAAGAATCTATTGAAGGAATCAGGAAGTTCAGATACTGGGATAGATGACGGCAAACGTTCGTTATTTGCTCCCCCTAACATTTCAGCGGTGATCCTAAATAGCTCCTTTGAAGAATCAGAAGTTTCGATTTTTTGTCGAATATGACTAGCTATTGCGTCTCTAATCATACGGTTAACCTTGTTTTTTTCTAGTATGTATATTTGTGGATGTATCGTCAGACCTGTCTTTTGAAATGTACGTTCGGCACGTCGGCGAATAAGTTTGGCAGTCTTTATGTCTTCCGTCAACCAGGGTGCAGATGGCCTAACTGAGACTGTACGAGTGACAAGAGGTGCATGGCTGTCCCAGCAACTTTTTCAAGTTTTTAAGTTGTGTCAAAAATAATATATAAAATGTTGACACTTAAAAAATATAGAAAAAACGAAAAAAAAAAAACCCACAAAACAATCAAAGACAAAAATTTCGGTAGAAAGAAAATTCAGGATGTCGGGCTCAATTTTTGATGAAAAATATTGATTTTGGATCGGAGAGCATCTCAAAGTTGAGTACAAATTGATCTTCGACTTTTTTTGTCAATGTTTTAATATTTCATCTATTTCATTTTTCACAACGCTTTCAGGTTTTTTTCCCCTCGCCTCTACGCTTCTAAGCTTTCATTTTATTCCATGTGTTACCATGGTTCTACTGTTAACGGTACCATGGCAACCAGACTGATTTCTGTGTGTGTGTGTGTGTTACTTACCACGTAAGGGATCGACTGGTTTTATTTCAAATAGGACCTTGGTTCCCTTTTAGCCGTACATCGTTACTGGTCTAGGTTGTCAGTGACCGGAGGAGAAGTCGGCTCATGTCCAGTCGAAAAATGGGATTCACGAGGGAAACAAGGGGAGAGAAGTTTAGTAGACATTCGGCTGACCTTTGACCTAATGAAAGAACATCAAAACGAGCTAGTCTTATTCAAATCTCGACTTTCGTTCTAACGTACAGGTCATAGTGTTCCGTACGGTGTGTACAGACCAATGTGACTAAAAAAAAATTTTTTTATTTAGTTGGCAACAGTGGATTTTTAATATGGTGTTGTAGACGTTGCATATGTTTTCTATTTCGATATCTTTCCCCTACTTTAATTTTTAACTTTCTTACCATTATCTTTTGCATCCATTATATCGCCGACCCATTTCTTTATATCAAAGTCTTGTCCCTTTACTATCTTGCTAGAATTCATTGCTTGAACACGTAATCAGGATTTTATGATAAAAGTGCAAACAAAGTGCATAGAACACTAGGTGTGAATTGAAGTAGCCACGTTAGCGAGTCTGTATATTTCCACACTTATGGACGATGTGAACTCTTGCTGTAAATTCGTGTTTTAATATGTAGCTAATTTTTAATTCCTTCATCCTTTACATATCCACAGATTAATGCTCACTTTCAATAGATTAGCCTAATAATTGCTTCTGGATCTAGAACATTTTAATTCCACCATCTTGTAAATGTCGAAACATATTATAAATACACAAAAGTGCAGGTCACGTGACACTATTATATTAGTATTATAGGATCACTGATATGCGTAGTACGTCATAATCTCGTTCTGAATAAAATTAAAAAGTAGAGATTGATCTGAAACAAAATTCAAAAAAAAAAAAAAAGAAGTATCACTGGGTTGGATCGTATCTCCGATTCAATCAATTGAACCCTTTAGATCTTCAGTAAGACTAGAGTAGGCTCACTGGTGTCGAGAGTTCGTACACAAACAAAATGGCGATCTTAAAAGATGAAACCAATCAATAGTTTGGAAGTATGATAGAGTTGCACCGCTCAACTCTCTCGCTTTAAAATATATATGGAAAGTTAAGGGTCATACTTAACATATTAGTCAAACAATGTAAAAAAAAAAAATATATATATTTGGACCCTGAATTCGAATCTGTCTCGCCCACGTCGTGTTTTTGGCTGGAAATAAGTCTCCCCAGATAATCGAATTCATTTGTATAGAACTAAGAGTCGTTTATTGATCGGCATTGGTCAAAACACAAAACAATCTAAAAGGTGAATAGACAAAGAGACAGATACATCAATTAGATACTATAACAAATCAAATGAGTTACTAAAACTAATCAATTAGTTACTATAACAAATATAGGCATATTAATTGTGATCATGTTTCATTACAATTTTAGCATCACACTAATAGGGGAAACTCATTAAGGGAGGGAACTATTAAAGCCAGCTTTTTTTTTACAACAAATTTATTTAACTCTTACCTTCGTGGAAACTTCTGGGTTGGCAAATGGAGGAACCCGGACATTGATCTTGAAAACGGCTCTAACGATTTTCCTAGATTTCGGCGGTTGATCTATATTGTTAGCAAAAGGATTATTGGCTTGTTGGTCACCCTGGGAAAATTCTAGTTTAATCGTTATAATTTTTTAAAAGTATGAAAAGACAGACATTTAAATTTGGCTAGAGAACTAGAAAATATTTATCGTGAGAAAACTCTACGTCCACGGTTATTTCCGGACGTATGCATTATATTATTCAAGAGTCATATCAATTAATGTTCAGGGACATTTAGTGCTGCTTCTTCTAGGTCTAGATCTAAAGGGCTATCATTACTTAATACTTTAATAATTATAAGTCCTGTCTTCGAGTCCGAAGATTAATTAGGAATGCAGTATTTCCCGTCGCTACGCAGCCTCAGCGAGAAGGTACACAGCCTTTCTTCGTGACATTTTCGATTATAAAGTCTAGTAGACTTACACATTCGCTTAACCAGAATCTTTTTTATCGGGGTTGGGGGGAATGTAGGGGGTAAAAATGGCACTTAAAAAAAAAAAAAATCTAAAATCCATTAGCTTTGAAAAACAAAATA